>OX637291.1:6187288-7387288 GCA_951799445.1 Pseudisothecium myosuroides | reverse complement strand
TTATTTTCTATGTGTACTAAATGTACTGGAAGAAAATTGCCCCAATTGTTTGCCATTGTTGCCCTAAGCTAACAAGTCCTTATGAAACTTGAGCTATCATTGGAGCCGTTTGGAGGGGGTTTTTAGAACTGGCTTGTATTCCCTTTTGGGCAATAAAAGCAATTGCAAGAAACAACTATACTACTGTAGCTTATACTATATATGTTTGTTGGAGCTTTTTCAAGCACAACTTTGAAAACAAGAATCTAATATAGCTAAATTTGTAATGAAATGCCAGTGTAACCTTGTCGAAATACTCAATCATGAAGCATGGTTAAAATCTTCATTTGTACTCCCTTTGTCCCACTGAAAACCTCCAAATCAAGCAAATTTTTTGTCCCACTAAGAAGCTCTATTTTATAATTCTGACTATTGCGTTGCCTGTGTTGAATGACCTCATGGGGGCAAGTCAAGAGATCAGGGAGCACCTCTCCTAGAAAGCTTGGCCTTACCCATATGAGGCACTTTGTACTTGTTGTGCTTCCTTAGATAGTAGTGTTGACAATGGATTTGGTGACCACATTGGCGCTATGAAGATTTGTTCATGAAGTGGGCTAGGTTTCTTTCTTGTAGGTATTTAGGTTGGAGTAGATGTTTTTAGAATCCCATTGTTGCCACCAACCTTTAAATCATCAAGAATGACGGAGCTAGCAGCATTCACAAACTATGTTCAAATATGTTGCCACCAACCTTTAAATCATCAAGAATGACAAAGCTGGCAGCATTCACAAACTATATTCAAATATGATACTTTCCGCATGGATTTTGGGTGCCTAAATGACGGCACCAAAGTTGGAGATTTTGCATAGATCTAAGAAATAGGTTGATGGTTTTTGAATGCATGTATCATTGGTGCAAGGACTTAAAGTTTTTGTGAGTTTTTTTTTTAATCCACCGAACTTAAATTTGGACTTTCTGTGCCATAACTTTTGATCCCGGGCACTAATTGAAATAAAATATATATTTCCAAAAATCTCATCTGTTTATCTATCTTCACAAAAAGTTTGAAAAAATTATGACGAACATTGAGACTGTAAAAGCCTACCTAAAATCCATTTTGTCCTCTGAGCTGGAAGTACACTAAACCCTTGTACTTTTGAGGTCACAATACAAAATTGGCAGTAGATATGATTTTGTACTTCGTAATACTCAAACTTAAAAGTCTTTTTTCAAACTTCTATGTTGTTTTCCTATAGACTACATATGTTAATTACCTAGGAGCATTATTAAATTCGTTGAAAATCTTATTTAACGGTGTTAAAAACGTTCTTGTGTGGATGACTACTAAAATGTCACAATACTACAAATCACTGAAAAGTACAAAAAATTCAGTGCCTTGGAAAACTCTTTTTCTTACTGACTTTTCTTCATAGAAAACAAAAAAGTCTCCTCTATTGGAATTTTGACTTGTAGCCATTCTAGAACTAGGTGCATGCACCTAAAATCAAAAATTGATTACATATAAACATACTTTTTCCGCAAAAAAAATTCCGCCTCTTCTTATATCTTTTTAGTACAAAAGTATTCTTAATGTACTTCAAGTACTTTAAGAAGATTCGTTTTTTATTGCCAGGAATGTGGCGCCCATGATATATGACCTTTAATTCAAAACAACTGGGCAAAATAAGTGAGTACGTCTCAACACTCGCCACCTGTCCTTGAATTTTACAATTTTATAAGCAGCAATCCAATAAAGAAGCCGGGAATTGTGGCGGCCCAAGTGAGTGCCTTCCAAATCTCATATGAGCAAAATCATCCCATGCCGCATGATCCACCATTCAGACAATTGACTTCAAAACCATTGGTCAATGCAGATCTATGATCTGTAGAGTACAATTTAGGAAGAAAATTGTACTTCTTATAGATTTTGTACATTTCAATTTTGCCAAAAGTAGATAGAGTCTAGTATACTTCTACCCAAATATTTTATAGTTTAAGGATTATGAATACAACTAATCTTTAAAACTAATTTTTTCAGTTCAAAATGACCTTTCAAAGAAGTCTTCAATAAATAAATAATTAAAAAAACATAAAATTTAACTTTTTGAACTCAAAAAAAAATCTTAGAAAATTACAAATATCCATTATGTATCCAATTTTAGAAATAATTTTCAAGTTTTTTGGTTTTAAGTTTTATTGAAAAATATTTGTTAGTATAGTAATTGATCTAGTTGTGTCAATATATCATACTCCACAACTTGTGTTTGAAGGTCATCATTAAATTATTATTCTAAATTGTAATTAGAATACATCTCTTCAATTTTGGAAATTTGGACTACCTCTTAGTCCATTAGTTTTAATCAACATCCAAAACCATGCACACTTTCTATCCTTGTTATAAGAAAATTCTTAAATGAATATCTTTATATCTACTTTTGATCCTATATATCTTTATTTGGAGACTATATGCTTTATTAAATCACTACTTCATAAAACAACCATTGCAAGAATTTAAATTGATTGTTTTATTTAAATTTATAGATTTCAAGAACCAAGTTATTTTTCAAGTACATTGCCTTTAGTTTTTCTAATTCAATTTAGTGGTTTGTAAGACAAATTGAATTTTTCTTATATATCTAAAAATCATGAGGCAAGTGGTCAAAGATTTCATAACAACTATTAGTAGTTGATACATCTTGAGCCCATTCACAAATAAATTCTCAACCCTTTTGAGGCTAGAAAAGATTTATAATTTATAATCTAGGCTAAAAATCACATATATATCCTCGAAAGGACAGAGGAGTCTTTTTTAGGTCTATGCACTTATTTACATTTTCCTTGTGCTTACCAAACCAATACAAGAGTTGTTACAAGAACAAATATCAACATCTAGCCGCCTAATAGATAAATATCATATTCTCACAATTTTTCAATATTAGTATATATTCAAGTAATGTAATTAGTACAAGAGCTTGAATTCTACAAGACCCTTGGCATAGTATCTAATCTTATGTTAGGTTGTTTGTTTTGTTTTGTTTGTTATAGTGAGATCTCCGAAATTGTGCGTCTCTTGATTGCATTCTTGGTACTGTTGGAAAGCTCTCTGCAATAAAAGATGCACATGCTTTGCTTTGTAGTGTTTTGACACACGACAAAAAAAATATTGAATTTCAAAACATTTACGATATTAAAAAATAAAAAATTGCTTTTACTTTTATTTTGGTTGTGGCAATAGTACAGGGCACACTAGAATGAATAGAGGGGCTGAACGAGGGGGTTTGTTCACCTGACCGTCATCAATAAGTCCATACCTTAAGTTATGATGTTTGTTTTGTTTTGTCTGTTATGGTGAGATCTCTAGGACCGTGCATCTCCCCGTCGCATTCTTGATATCGTCGGAAAGTTCTCTGCAAGGAGGCGGGCGCATGTGCTTTGTTTTGTGGGGTTTGGACCTTTAGTGTAAAAATTATTGAATTTCAAAGTTTTTTTAATAAAAAAGTTTGAAAAACATTTTTTATTTTATTTTATTATATTGTGACAATGGCACAAGGCACACTAGTTTCAATAAATTTTGGATGAGGAATGTGCGTATAATTATTGTGTGGACATTCAAATGAATTTTGCATGAATGTGGATGAAATTTAAATGAAAATCAAGCCATTCAAGATAGTATGAGAATAATAGAGATCACATTGTATTGATTTGATCTAAAAGACAATGAACTACTATGCTACACTAAAAATTGTACTTGGTATCGCCCATGCTAACTACTTACTCAAAGCTATAACTTTTTACAAAAGGTGAATATTTTCACCGATATGGATGTCAATTCTATTCAAAGAAGAGAATCTCTATAAACATAGTTCACTTGGTAAAAATATTCATCAAGAGAAAAAAATTTATAGCATATTTAAATCAATTAGTGTAGATGACACCATACACAATTTTTAATGTAGTGCACCTTGCAATTTCAAAATTACAGCAATTTAGTGTTATTACTGTGGGACGCACTAATTGATTCCAGAACTTGTCACACCGTACATGAATGTTTGATTCGACATTCAGGTGATGAAATTGAATTTCCACGTCATATTCTTAACCCCTAAAGGACCATTGTCCGTTCGGGGGACAAATGGGACTTGGGGCAGGTACCTACGGGCTGAAATTTTCTTCTAATTTTTTGAAACTTTTTGTGAACATGAAGAATTGAGAGAGGTACGTGGTAGAAAAAAAATTTGAAATCGGACCTTTGAGCGAGAAATTATGCCATTTCTTGGAATGCGTGGGGACGGGGGGCAGCAAAAAAAATTTGCAAAATTTTGAATTTTTTTTTTAATATTTTTTTTCTCATAGATTATATTTTTGTCAATCTGGAAAGCTTTGATTCATCTCATTTGGATTCGTTATGAGGAAGTTATGGACATTCTTGTTTTTCGGGCAGTTAGAGCATCTTCTTGAAAAAAATAAGTTGTAGGATTCATTTCGGAATGCAATTTTTGTAATTTTTCAATTTTTTTTTTTGAAATGATTGAGTTTACTTGCTAGAACAATTTCACCATTGGGATTAGTGCATTTAAATTCCATCTAAAATATATGAATATTTTAGATTTTCCTTCTATCTTGTACCTACTTCTACTTAACAATTTTTTTAAGAATGATAATTAAGTTTTTTTGAATTTTTTTTTCCCCCCCAGACCCTCAACTCAATTCTCCACTATAAAGATTTAAAGCTCAAAACGCTGTAGTGCAAAAATTTTAAGTTAAAAATGTTTAAAGTCAAAAAATCTGGTCCCGCAATGTGCTGAAAAACTTGTTTTTTCCACTTTAAACGCAGATATCTTGCAATCTGTGCGGTCAAAAATTCTGAAATTTTTTCCACACATTCTCATACCAATTAGGTGTAAGATCCTACGGTTAGATGTGGAAAAAAAAATTAAATTTTTTTTTACTCTTTGCTATAGAAATGGCAGTTTTGAGTGTTTTTTGGCAGAAAATAGGCCTCGGAACTTTAGGGGTTAAGGGTCCACATCACCTTACACCATTCACAAGATGACATGTGACACTTTTTTAACAAAAATGACTCAATTTCTATTGAATCTGACCTTCACGTAGGGTAGTCAAGTACTCCATATTACCGTATCTTTAGTCAACTAACTTACCATTTATACAGTGAAAAAAATGCAGTATCCCAGGTGTGGGGGTCAGTTCAGATTCCATACAACTGGATTGCTGAAATTTGGCCTAATCTTCTGTGGCTGCAGCATGTTTGACTCTGAAAATTGGTTCAACCTTTTGTTAGAACTCCGGAATTCAGTTGAACTTAAGAAAGTCGTTGAATGGATGCAGAAATTAAGATGTTTGAACACACAAAAAAAATCAGGTTGAAACTTTCTTTTTTCTTTTCACAAGCGTGTTGAGGAACACACTGCATGGGGTTTCCGTCAAGTAGAGAGGCTGATTTCACGCCAGATAAACACAACCTGTCGCCGCCAGGTATCAAACCCGCAACCACGCCATTCGGATTGGGTACCTTTCCACCATCATCCGGTAATTTAGGGTCATCTTGGACCGTCAAATTGAAACTTTGAAAAATCAATGGTTGACCACAAGAATTTTAATTAGGAAAATTTTAGAAAAAACAGAGTGATCTTTATCATTAACCTTGGAATGCTGAGCTCGTCACCGTGGAAATCATCCTTTTGGGTATATGTGAATCATTTGCTTTAAAAAAACCCAAGTTTAGAGCACTCATTGATTGGAGGTCAAACTATTGTGCGAGACCTCCCCTTTTCACACAAAATTTCAAGGATGAACATCTGCACTTTTGTCTTATATAGAAGGATTCTTTGTCATTCATACTTAGTATTTATAACAATGTTACAAGGTTGATACATGAAAGGGTTCACATACTTGTGAAGAAATGAGGTTTTGGAGCATTAATCCCTAAAGGACTGAGGAGCCCCTTAGTTTTGGTGTTTCTAAGAACTTGGGGCAAGTTCTATTGACTTCATATTTTACGAATTGTTGCATGAAATTTGTAGGATGGATGTTCATCATTCTAATCTATATGTGACACTTTGTATCATGTCATTCCAATAAATATTGCAAAAGTTATAAGTTAGTTTATTTTTTTAAATTAGTTTCAAAGCAAAAAACTAAAAATATATTCTAAAAGAAGATTAATTTATTTGATACTTACACAAAAACATTAGAACAATTCAACTCCAAATAATGAGATGAAAGTTAAGAGGAGTTTTATTGTGAGGGGCAACAAAGGTAGAAAAAACATATAAAATTGTTTCTTTGAACTTGATTTTTAAATTTTCAAAATACAAACAAAAACATAGGAAGTATGTTGCTTACTAGAATGTTACCACCAATGGGATTTACAATTCTCAATTTTATGTCAAAGTTATTAGAGATTTAGTGTTTTTTCATCAAATACCACCTTCCACTTCATGAGTTTTTTCAAGATGAATATGGAAGCTTCTTTGCTTAAAAAAATTCCATGTATTTTCAACCCATTTTTCAACATATTGACTAAAGTTCACAAATTAGGGGACAATTTTTTTCAAAAATTGTTGAAAGACCACACTTAACCTTTAGAAAGGCCTAGAAAATGTGATATTGGAAGTTTAGGCACATTGAACTTGCAATGGGTGAGAATTTTCCACCTTAAAATTTGGGAAGGATGTACTTGAATAAGTTAACTAAAGGATCCTGTGGTTGGATTTGTAAAAGAATAAATAAAGTTGAAGATTTTAGCCATGCTTTGGATACAAGAAATTTAAAGCATCATAGTCCTTAAGGGGTTAAGCAATAATATTAGAGCTTGGTGGCAAAGGTCTTCATAGGCACTAGCTTAGTGTCTATATGGTCCTCTGAGACCAAAATTTGATATTGTTGCTTGGTGCTCAAATACCTTATTTCTACTAATATTACCAATTGGAAGCAGAGTAATCAAATATAGAAACTATTTTGCAAGAATTCAATCTTGAAATGCCATATTAATTAGTACCAACATTAGAATTGTAAAATCATTTGGCACCACTCCATGTTCCCTACGATTGATATAAAGAGGCAAAATATTGTCACTATTAAATGTTGAAAATTCAATCATTACAAGTCAAGCCAATGGGAAAAACTTGCCTAGGGAAGTTGTTACAACTAAGAAGACATAAAGGGTGACTTGACAATAGGACTAAGAAATAGTCATGTGGTACAATCATACACTAGAAGAGAAACAACAATAGACTAACCATAAGCCACTTCAAATTAAATCATCTTTGATTGTATGGACTCAAATGTCACTTGAGCTTCATTGTTGAATATTGTTATCATAACATAGATACTGACTCTACTAAGTATTTTGCTTTGTTTGAAAATAGTGTATCGATTTTCAGTGCAATTCCCATTGAGAATGGATACACTATTTCCAAACTAAAGGAATACCAACCAAACATAACATTGTTAACAAGTGGAGATGGGAGGGAGTTCTTTTGTGGACAATGTATCAATCTTCAAAACTCCTTCATTTTGTATACTCTATTTTGTCATTCTATATGATTGATGTTTTTGTTTTTGAATTTCAAAGTTCAAATCACTTTTTGAAAATTTGGAATTATTGTGAAATTTTGAAGAAATCAAAAATTCATATCAAATACAATATAAGCTTAAGAAATTTGAAAATTTCACAACATGTTTTTATTATGTTCTTGGATATTATAATATGAACCAAAATTCCATGTCATTCTATATTTACAAATGTGGTCATTGACTCTCAACTTCAGACCAAAATAACATACTTACTATAAGGAAATTTTCAAAGTTTTTAAATCAGATTTGGGAAGATTCAATTTTGTCAGTTTTACTAAAAACAAAAAGAGTTGAGCATCAATATCAATTTTTAAAAATGAAGAGTCAACAAAATTGAAATACATTGTATAGGTGTTCCTTTTGGGGGGTACAATTTCCTGTATAAATTCTAAAAATAACTAAGATGACTTAAATTTAACTTATGGATGTGCTCAAGCCATGAAAAATGTTTTATACAAACAATTGGTTGAAAATCATAGTTTTATCAAATATGAAAATGAACTAGTTGATCATTTGTAAGCCACCATTTTGGTCCACTAGTGTTATAAGATTTGGCAGAAGAGCTTGACAACATATGACCTTAGTGGAAACATGGTCTAAGGAGACTAAAGACATGATCCACAAGAAAATCTATATGACCAATTAGACTAATTGTAGGTCTTCTTGCAAACATTTCCTTAGTTTATATAGACCATGAGTTTGCACTAATGAGAATATTTTCACTCTATCCATTTTTGTGTGTGAAACTCCAATCTTGACTTTATTTCTAAGAGCTCTTTTGGAGCCAAAATGAGCTTTGAGTGTTTATGGGGCCATCTACAGTAAAGTATAAGATTTTGGAGTTTTTTTTAGACTATGAAATCATACAAATTTTGAGCAAATTCAATTTTCAATTTAATGGCCATATTTGTTAAATTGAAATAAAATGCACATTTTGAGACTACAAACTGCACATTTTGAGACTACAACATTGGAGACCTCCATTCAAATGAATCAAAGATTTATGAACAAATCAACATTTAAAAAATCAAAGGTTTATAAATGTATTAATATATTAAAGTCTCAATTTATCAAATTTTCTCAATATTGAACACTTATTATCATCAAAATGTAGGGTCAAAGATAAAATGAGACTACAAATTGTCTCATTTTAACAAATGTGAAGATGGCAATGGTTGGTAAAAACAAGTTACGTTTTTTTGTGGGGAGGAGGGGTCAACTTGGGAAAGGAGTGCTAAACATCATTTTGATTTGAGATTTTGTACACTTCTTCCTAACTTGAAACTCTATTCAAATCTAAAGTACTAGATCTTCCTTGTGAAAACAATAGTTCTCCATCTGTCTCGAAATAAATCTAGGGTTTTCAAATATATTTGTCTCAAATTAAATCCAAAATTGTCTCTCCACAACTTGACGGACAACAATTGAAGCTAGTTTGAATACCCTAAAGTAAAAGAATCTGCAAATGTCACACTCCAATGACTATATAGCTAGCCAATCCTTGTAAAGGGAGTCAAAACACAACCTCTAACCAACCAAAGGCAAAGAATTCAACACAGAACTATACAAAAATTCCTACTAACAAATCTCTTGTTGAAAATTTTCTTGGAGTTGAATTACAAGACGTTGATGGAATTGAATACAGAGGACATCAATGAACGTCACTGCACCAACATTGCTCAACGAATGATCAAAATTAATACCACTGGAGCAGTTTCAAAAAGGGCAAAAATTTGTCACTTTCGCCGCTTGTTTTCCATATGTGCCACTTCACTTTTGACTTCCATTCTTTCACACCTAGTGGGGTTTAGTAAAAGCTACAATATCTCCGCAATTCCTTGAAAATAGGAACAACTCACGCATTAATCTTAGCCATCTTTAGAAAACCCTAAATTTATTTTGAGACGGAGGGAGTAAGGGCGCAAAAGCCTAGTCAATCCTTAAGAAAACATTTTGCTCCACTTTGTATGCTCTGTTCTTCCACATACAATGCCGTAACACCCTCAAATTATTGTATATTTGACCCTATTACCAATCATAAGATTCTTTTGTTTACAAGCTCACATAAATGGATAGAAATTGATTTTGAAAATTTTGTTTTATTGATAGTTTTGGAGATAGATTTTTATTTTTTTTTTCTATTTGCAAAATTTTGTTTTATTGATAGTTTTGGAGACAGATTATTTTTTTTTTTCTATTTTCAATTTTTGACTCAATGAAATTTAGGAGTTTCAGTTAATAATGTTATATATGAAGTCCCATTCGACTCTGTCGTCGTCTGTTGCAGTGCTCAGCTGCTGCCAGAGAAATGATTCTGGAGTGTACCATGTGGACACTGGGAACTGTTTCCTCACAGATTGTGGTGGTGTCATACAGTAAGGGAGCTTTTAAGACTGTCACCCATCCAACTCACTGCAACAGACGGAGTGGGGAGAGAATTGGAGGCAAAAGGGAACGCTCTGGCCACTTCCCACAGTCCAACCGGCTACGCTGCGTCAGTGAATACAGTACGCCCTTCGTCAGTGAATACCTCCTGTCAGAGACCCACCCATGGTATTATTTTTTAAGATTATTTTTTAAGATTATTTTTAAGATTATTTTTAAGATTTTGTTCAATTTCCAAATTTTAAAAATGTTTTTGAAATCATTCCTTTTTTTAAATACAAGCGGCAGTATCCAGCTTCAATTGCAAAAGGGATACTCCCTCCATCCACAACACTGCACTAATGATGGTATTTACTATTACCAACACTATTTGCTTTCAAAATGCCATAAATTTTTACTCTTGATGGATATTTTTACCAACTACATTCATTAACCCCTAAAAGTCCATTGTCCCTTCGGGGGACAAATGCGTCTTCGGGCATGTACCTTTTTGCTGAAATTTTCTCCTGATTTTTTTGAAACTTTTTGTGAACATGAAGAATTGAGAGAGGTACGTGGTAGAAAAAAAAAATTTGAAATCGGACCTTTGAGCAAGAAGTTATGCCATTTCTTGGAATGCGTGGGGACGGGGGGCAGCAAAAAAAATTTGCAAAATTTTGAATTTTTTTTAAAAATATTTTTTTTCTCATAGATTATATTTTTGTCTATCTGGAAAGCTTTTATTCATTTCATTTGGACTTGTTATGAGGAAGTTATGGACATTCTTGTTTTTCGGGCAGTTAGAGCATCTTCTTGAAAAAAATAACTTGTAGGATTCATTTCGGAATGCAATTTTTGTAATTTTTCAAATTTTTTTTTGTGAATGGTTTAGTTTACTTGCTAGAACAATCTCACCATTGGGATTAGTGCATTTTAATTCCATCTAAAATATATGAATATTTTAGATTTTCCTTCTATCTTGTACCTACTTCTACTTAACAATTTTTTTAAGAATGATAATTAAGTTTTTTTGAATTTTTTTTTTTTCCTAGACTCTCAACTCAATTCTCCACTATAAAGATTTAAAGCTCAAAACGCTGTAGTGCAAAAATTTTAAGTTAAAAATGTTTAAAGTCAAAAAATTTGGTCCTGCAATGTGCTGAAAAACTTGATTTTTCCACTTTAAACGCAGATATCTTGCAATCTGTGCGGTCAAAAATTCTGAAATTTTTTCCACACATTCTCATACCAATAAGGTGTAAGATCCTACGGTTAGATGTGGAAAAAAAACAATTTGAATTTTTTGTACTTTTTGCTATAGAAATGGCAGTTTTGAGTGTTTTTTGGCAGAAAAAAGGCCTTGATGGCATATTTAACTACTTTTGGACTATTGAAAGTCCAGAATTCATAATGGATCTCCCGTTTGGGCATTGGGGGATCTATCTAAATCATTGGGAGATCAAAATTTTCATCAGGGAATCAGTACAAAACATTAGGAGATGTACACAAGCATCGAGAGATCTCCTGATCTGCACAAACATTGGGAGATCTCCCGATGTTTGTATAAATTGTGCTTAGACCAGAATTCACACCATAGTCCAGAAGTAGTTAAATATGGCATCTTGGGCCTTTAGAGGTTAACAACTACAACTTTGGAACATAGCAATACTTATGTTCTTGGTGAAAATATTCATGAAGAATAATAAGTTATAACATTTCAAAATCAATTAGTGTAGGTAACACTATTTACCATCATTAGTTTAGACCTTTTTCATTTATTCATTTGTCCTGAATTAGTGTCCCCTTTAACAATGTCCATTTGATACACCCTCTGTCTCAAAATAAGACTAGTGTTTCCTTCTTTTGAAACAAGGGAGTATGATTTTAGGATTTGAAGATGATTTCTTTAGTTTTTGGCATTATGTAGAAATGAAGCATAGTTTATTATCCACTTAACATATCAAAAAATTCTAGAAATTGAATTTTTTTATAGCAGTTTGAAATTGACCAAGTCAAAAAGCAAAAGGCATTGAACTTTCATTGAATTTATTGAATCCCAAGCTATTCTTGGGTAGATGTAAACATAAGGTAGTTGAACAAGAAATCTTTACTCTCTATAAAGCCTATCTATATGTGTAGTACTTTGTTTCTATTGCAACCATGTTCACTTGTTTTGCACTTGAGTTGACACATTGCACATTTATTATAGAATCATCTAAACATAATATGCATTAAAAAATTGTTGTCAATTCCTTAAAGCTTTCACTACTACCAAAAAAGTCTAGTACCGTGAGACGAAGCGAGTACAACTAAGAAGCATTTGCCGTGAACTCCCGGACTGAAACCAAGAAAATGTGTTGCCTTCCACGGGGAAGAGGACATAACGTCAAATGAGTTGAAAGAGTGAACCCCGACACATGCCTTACTAATTAATTAATTAATCAGACATGATTTTCAAAGTTTTGAAAACAGTGAAATGAAGAAAACAATTGAAATCGGATTTTGCTTTCTCATAACATCTACCTAAAATATTCAAACGCGAATTTTGGACTTCACGGAAGTTTAGCCACAATTTGCTTAAAATAAAAAAATTCAGAGCTCACGGCATAAGACCATGTCAGTCAGAGAAATCTGCTCCGGAACTCCTGATCCTACTTTACAAGACTGAATGGTGGAATGTCCCCGTTGCACAACCTGTTAAGGACCAAGGCTGTCCAAAAGGCATTTACTCGACAAAAATCTATCTCAAAGATAAGTACAATGAAGCACTGGCGTCAGCACTGGCATACAATGAGAATCAGGAAAAATATAGTACTAATTGAAGCGAACAAATTCTCCTCAAAGAAGATAACTGCATACCAACTCGGCCAATAGTCTAAAACCCAGATCGGGTTGTCAAGTATCAACTTTTATCCTTTTGTGACTGCACATATAGACCCACTAGTCAGTCGCCAGTAGTCATAAAGATTCTCCACTTCCGCCTTGTTGCTGCGCAAGGTAATTTTCTCGGCGCTGTTTCTGCAAGCCAACAATGAAGGACAATAATAGTTAGAAACGCTGGGATGAATAGTTAAAGCAGCTTGACCATTCATGAGAGCCCAAAACAAGTAAATCTTACATTTACATTCGTTGTAATCTTTAAAACATTGCTTTTGAATCCAAAGAATAGCGTTCATTAATATCATTATTATCTCAATAAGCAAATGATGAGTACCAAGGAACACGAGCTTAAAATAAGCAAAATCAAAGGACATTCCAAGAAGATCTATCTGGAAGAACAACGAAGCAAGATACCGATAATTTGACCCATATTGTAAAAGCCCATGAACAGCTCAGAAAGATCAGCCTACAACAGTCATCAATTAAATGGGTCCTTCATAAAGCTAGACACTGACGTTGAGACATAGCGCTGATTTGTAACTTCAAAGATGAAACTTGACTTACCCATTCATCAATCACAAGACCCTCCACAACCATGGTACCCTTGGGGATCATTTCTGCAGGCTTTTTGCGGGCTGCTTCAGCAGCGTCAGCTTCGGCGAGGCGCTTTTGCAACCTATTCAATTCCTCCTATTTTAAGCATCAAGTAATAAAGAGGACACTTAGTCGAAATGTAGGTAGGAGGTCCCAATAAACAATTCAGAAGATCGGTCTTTATAGGTAAGATCGTTGACCATTGAAATTAAAGACATTGCATGCTACTCGCATCGTCTTAATCCAACGCATGTAATTGCTTCACATCCCCGCCACTAAGCTCTAATCGCTGCCTAAAATAAGAGAACTCCGAATTCTGTTTGTATAGAGCTACAAATAGCAAGATCGCACTCAAGAAATACTCCTCCGAGTACCAAGTCGAGAAAACTACTCCACATCTTGACAGAATAAAATTGAAACATAAATCTTTTTAGTTTGCCAGGGAGTAAACATCAACTGGCAAAACTTCAGACGGATGGACAGCACTCACAGGGGATGCTTTTTGTGGATCAATGAAGACCACTTGAAGGATGCGCTCGACGGTAACCAACTCCTTCTGATCCTCAAACTGCGAAAGGTGGACAGCACATTACCAATCAGTTAAGACCAACAGTCGGATCACTCTAGGACCTGACAAGCCCCTCAGAAGATGAAAATTGAATCTCAATAAACAGAAAGGCCTGGAGTAAAATGGGGACCTTTTGTGCATCCAATATGCACAACTGACCATTTTCAAAAAAACTACGTGATATAGCGCTCAAGACTTACTAGGGGTATGTCCCCAGGGGTTTCATCAAATTAGAGAAGTTCAATAAAAGACCTAGACAGCTTTCCGAGATTCCCTTAATTGATTCAGGTTAGGAGGCTACAAAAAAAGCTGAACTCGCTAAATTTGACGATTTCGTGAATCCCATACTCACCAGTTCTGGGGTGAAGTCAACTCCTGGCTGCACTGACAAGCTGACTATTTTGAACTTATCTTTGGTCTTTTTCTCCTGAGGACGCTCACGCTCAGGTGGTTCCAAGAATTTCACAACTGCAGTGTCAATTTTGACTTCGTTAGTAATACAATTTAAGGACATCATAAACACATAAAAGCTGCAAATTCACCTGTTTCCAAACATCAATCCTCAAGAACTTAGTAATAACGCAGGACAACCACTGTACCTGTGGCCATAATGGTCGCATTCGGTGCGAGCACACCACTAGGTGGACGCATGAAGCAGCTTTTTGGAGCTGTCGTTTGGAACTGCAATAAGATTAACGAAAGAAGTCCAATTTCTCTACTTGGTTAGAATCAGGGTGTTTTATTTTCATTGTGATTCCCACGGTTTCAAGTTCAGACCTAAGGCTACGCACTCAAGAGAATGATAGTTGATTCGAAGGCAATTAATGCATTCTTTTACAACAAATCTAAAACCTGTGTAATATTTTAGATATATTCTGACGCTCTGGTCTTTTGCACTGAGAAGATAATGAACTTTCCAAGACAATCCAGGACGCCGAATAGTGATGGTGAAATCGGCACTATGGTGAATTCAATTGCTGCAGTTACATCAGAGAAGACAATAACTACAGACTCCCTACCGGTAAACTCTAGAGAGAGAATGTAAAGTCATTTCAAAACAGCAGTACACAATGACAACACTCCTCTAATCCAACGAAGCTAAGCTAGAACGAAAAGTGGGAAAGCACTGCTCACCTTGAAAGCAACATGCGAGCGACTGACATTCTTAATCTTGATTGCACTTGAGACTTGTTTGCCTGGTTCGTCTGCAGAGATTGTCAAGAAACCAAAATAGCTTACATGAGCATACCATTCTCCAGAACCAAACAACGAAGTCCCTAATCAAAACTATTACAGGTGGACATCTATGCCATTGCCTGAAAGTCAACTACTGTAGCCAGAAGAAGAATCCTCTTAGACATTTTCATGTGATTTCGAGGTAGCAATCCAGTGCGCAGATTTCTCAAGCTGAATCACTACGATCAATTTTCCTTACAAATTATGAATAATCAAATCAGTATTTTTTGACACTTAACATTAACCACAAGCTATCATCGGCCTGTTGCACTAAACCATGGCGACAATCTGTCACATAACCTGTTGAGCAAAGCTATAATATGTCCAGCTCTTTTACCATAACTCCGTGCAAATAATTATTCTCGCTGGTACTAAGCTCTCCGTCTCCACTTATACGAATTTGAAAGCCTCCTAAGGGTCGAGAATTGGACAGAGCGCCAAGGTCCAGATCCTAGTTCAAAATTGCAGAGACAGGAAGCACCGTGGACAAACTTACATAGAAAGTGCAATTTCTTATCAGGATCAAGCCGCAGACGTCGTCGGCTGATCATAAACGCTCGCGCAATGGTCGACACCGAGGAAGTGCTAGCTCTCGCGTTCTCCTGACTTTGAATGAAAGCGCTCCGCTGTATCTCCGCCTGTTTCTGCTGCTCCCAAGGCAACCTCAGCTTCCACGCTTGCGGCGACCTTTTCTTCTCCGCGGCCTCCATATCCATATTCATCTTCTTCCAGCTCTCTAACCTCCTCCTCCTCAAACAACAAAAAACACGCACTCTAACCTATCCTTACCCCCTTACCGATGCATCCTACACGGTCTCCACCGCAGTCCTAATCGCCTCCCTTCAAACCCTTCCCCTCTCCCGCATACCGTATCAAATACAACATACCCTATCCTCCCACTCATGACCAAGGCGCACTCATCACCAATCAGCACACACACACGAAACTAAATAAAGTCACCGACCGAGCTCCGCAAGAAACAAGACACGAGGAACAAGAACAAGAACAAGAACGCGCGCAACGTCTCCTTGCTGCTGCTGTGCGGTAGTACAGTTCGCCATCATCGTCCGCTTCTTCGTCCGCTTCGTCCTCAGGGAGCTAAATGAAGAGGTAGGAGCAAGCAGCAGCAATGATGAGGCAAGGTAAGCACGATGATGATGTTGGTGATGATGCTGATGATGCTTAAGCTAGCACTCAAAGAGACGGGGCTCGCAAGGCACATGTGAAGCATGGAGAGAGAGTCGACGAAAAACAACAAGTAGGTGGAAAATAGCAGTTGAACGACGTTAGCAGCAGCAGCAGCAGCGCAGCTAGCCTCCTTGCTGCTGCCAGGTTGAGAATATGCGTCGGCTATGGCGGGCCCTTGCTATGGCCAGGCTGCAAAAGTCGTGAAGCAGCGCCCTGGGGGAAAAAAGAGGGCGTAGCAGCACGCCATGGCTGACTCCCAGGGCGGGGCGGGGGCTTCCGTTCGGAAGAGACGACGGGGCCGGGATTGGAGTGGAGGGTTGGGGTCTCCACCGGAGAACGGTAAATGAACCGGTGTCTACAGTAGGCATTTGGTGGTGCAGCCACTCCATCGCGTCAGCGGACTGTACTTGAGGTTTGGGTGTCAGTATTTGAGTATAGGGCGCTCAGACGGAGGGCCATTGGTGATGGACTTGAAGACTCCGACACAGTTTGCATTGAGCGTGGTTCATATCATTAGATTGATTTGATTGATCGAAAATTGTTTGGGATCTTCATTTTGGTTTGAAAGGGGATTCAACACACCTCCGTGTGTAACATAACATTGTTAACCAACGCTAGGGGGTCCCTTTTGCTCCTCACAAAATGTGGAGCCCTCCAGCGTTGTAGTACATACTATCGAATAGCTATAGTATAGCCAGTTGTTGTAATTAGTTTGAAGTTGCCAAGTTGCAGTTTGTACCCATTACATTGTTGACTTTGTACATCTAGTCAATAGTTTGCTTCCCTCCTGTCTATACCGTACCCTGGAAGCGCCAATAGTATTGTTTAAATTATAACTAAACTTCCTCCGAGGCATTCAGGGAGGAATTATTCTTCTTCCAAGGGAGAATGGATCAGCCCTGTTGACAATGTTGTATAATATTTTCAAATTGTGTATAAAAGTTATGAACATTTAACTTCAAAAGAGAGTTGAATACATTTGCCCTCTTAGTATAGATAACGCATTTGAAGATACAAAGATGTATTCAAAGGTGCAAAAAAGCTCCAATTCAATTAATTTTTTCATAAACTTATAAAGGACCAATGAGAGTGTTGCATTAATTTTTTTTTTAAGAAAATGTTGGATTCAAAATAGACAAAAATGGTGCAATTTCACGTATACTATTACTTTGTCAAGGCGTGGACTAGCATAGGAAATTCCAAATCACTTGCCAATTTTTGAATTGCATAAACAAATTAGTTGAAGCGGTGGCCAGGCTTTTGCTTTTGTAATAAACAAGTAAAAATGTAGTAAATTATTTCTATACTATTAGGTTTGAAATCACCATACTTTTTGTTTGAGGAAGGCCAATGGTATGTACAGTACATATAAGATCATGCGCAGGAGTAATGACCTTGTAGCACTTAGAGGCTACATTCATTCTTCAATTGTAGAATCCGTAATTCCCTTTTGTTTTTACTTCATTCATTGGAAAATGACATTTTGTTCTTTGTACAACATGAGGACAAGGACTAGAGTTAGCAATGGAACTAATTAGCACGTAAGTTAACAAAATGTACAATGATTGCAACCTTGACCAATATATGTAGTCATGTCCTAGTATTTGAATTTACTTCTATTTAACCTCATTTGCTTTAATGAATTATAATACATTTGACCAAAAATACAAATGCATGCATGTATAATGGCTATAAAATACATCTTATAGCCTTGATGTTTTTTTCCCAAAAAAATTGGATAATTTGCATCGATGCAAGGCACAACTAATTTTAGATAATGTTGATATCTAATATGGGCATTTTCCTTGTCAAATATGGAGTTTTGCACATTTTGAAGACTCCACTGCTTTTCTAATTTTTTTAGGGAGTAAAGTTTTGTTTGCAGATGACCTAACATTCCTAAACAAATTTTGATGTTTGAGTAGCTAATAATAACTTAGCTTTTTGTAAATAAATTTTAGAGCGTAAAAACATACACAATTCAATAAGCTTAAGAGTTTGAATAGTAGAGATTTCATACACTAATTGTATAAATTATGAGTGAATGTAGTCAACTTGATGTGAAGATTTAGATGAAATTTGACTAAAAGTATACAAAAATGGATGAGGACATATAAATGCAAATAACATTATGATGAAAATTGGATGAAATCACTCTATTCAATTAGTATGAAAATACTGTAGGCCACACTATATTGATTTCATCTAAATATTGTGAATTATCATATTAACATGCCTTACAAATTTGCATGATTCTAAAATTACTGCAAATTAATGTTATTATTACAAGTCATATTATTGAATAACTTGTGTAATAACCATTAAAATTACAAGTAGATAAAAAATGGTTATGGGTGATTGCAAGAAAGACCGACCGTTATTTGTCACACTTTAGTAGAACAAGTTGTCCTCTGCTATAACTTTTGAATTATAAACATTATGCCAAAAACAAAAACAAAAATTTATAGATATCTTGAATGTTATTGTATCCTTTATTTTTCAAAATTTTAAGAAAATCATTTAATAATTAAATTCAATTTCTCTAATTTGTCACACTTTCAAATTTAGGGGTTTTGAATACTAATGAGCGGCTGAATTTAATGATTTTTAGTTGAAATTTTTGCGGTTCATTCCTCTAGTAGGCAGACATATTCCTACCAAAGGGCATCTAAAAATACATTATTTTATGTCGTTTATGTTTGTGCAAAGAGGCCTCCCTTGCGCGCGCACTTGTGAACAATAGAGATGGTTTTGACCTCATTTTTTTGGTTGAAACTCATCACTAGGAAGTCCTCCCAAATGGTTTAGTTTTAGTTTTTTTAATAATTTTTTTTCCTATTTATTACAAATTAATACGTCAAAGTATGTATTTTTGGGGACAAATTCTATGTTCAAGAATTTTGGCCATTTGGGAGGACTTCCTAGTGATGAGTTTCAACCCAAAAAATGAGGTCAAAACCATTTCTATTGTTTACAAGTGCGCGCGCAAGGGAGGCCTCTTTGCACAAATGTAGAGGACATAAAATAATGTATTTTTAGATGCCCTTTGGTAGGAATATGTTTGCCTATTAGAAGAATGAACCACATAAATTTCAATTGAAAATCATTAATTTGAACCACTCATTAGTATCCAAAATCCCTAAACTTGAAAGTGTGACAAATTAGAGAAATTGAATTTTAAATATTAAATGATTTTTTTTTAATTTTGAAAAATAAGGGATGCAATGATATTCAAGTCATCTGAACAAGTTTTTTTTCTATTTTTGGCATTGGATTCATAATTCAAAAGTTATAGCAGAAGACAAACCAGTTTTGCCAATGTATGACAAAATCGGTCGGTCTTTCTTGCAATCACCCTTATGTGGATGAAATTATGTCAAAATGGAAGAAAATTTGGAGCTATGACAATGAATTTCCCTTCAAATTTAAGAAACTAAAAAAATTTATTGCTATAATAATAATGAATTGCTAAGAAAGAAGTTTGTAGAATATAATAATATAATCAATACGTATTTGCTATCCAAACAAATTTGCTCATCTTACCAATATTGTATCAAGAGTTCTGAAATGAAAATTGAACTTTTAGGTTCATATACAACCAAATTAAATAAAAACAAGATTTTTTTGCTATATTTAAATTCTAAAATTTACAAGAATAGAAACTCTCCTTATACAAATTTTCACTCATTTCTTCATCTTGAATAAAAAGGTTACGAAAAAATTGCACTTTATATGTTTTACATGGATGGAAAGGTTATTATTGTTTTGATATGAAAAAAAAATCTCGTGGATAAAATTACACATAATATGAGCAATTTTTTTTATTAATTTTTCATATTAGAATGAATAATTATCTTGAAGGTAGCTATACCCTCAATTGTTCACTTCAATCTACATTTAAAAGAAAATAAATGCCTACCAATTGCCACACAAAGTACAAGTTAACTTCCAAGCGCTTGAGTGACCATTTTGTAGTTGTTGCCCAACTTTGGACAATATTTTTGGGTAGAAAAAAAACTTTGCTATTGCTATTTATATTTTGTACTTTGCAAATATATTAAACACTATATTTGATAAAATCATAGTTGACCATGGAAAACTACACTTTTCTTTCCAGTCTCACTCATGACTAATCTTCAATTTTTTCATCAATTTTAGTACTCCAAGAAATTAATGGAGGATTAAATTTTTAACAACTATAAATCTATGTTAAGCATTGACTCTAGTAGGCTATAGAAAAGAGTGTTGTTTATGCAACACAATTGCCTTTTGTTGTTGACAATGCTAGGTTCCATCTATTTTACATCTTGCAATGCATGATACTTTGGGATGTAAATTACAGTGCTTGACACAATATGTCGTTGGTTGTTTGCTAACAAGAGGCTTCATCTTAGAAGGCCCCAAAGTGAGGCCTTCCTTTATACATTTGATTCAAATGTCCATCAAATTTTCTACTTTTTAAAGTGATCACCTCAATAAAATATTCAAAAATATATGTATATTTATTGATATTATTGAATTTTAGATCTCATTGTAATCAATCATTTTTTATTGTTATTAAATTCTTTTAAGTAATGCAACCAATCCACCTTTCTACATTCAATTAGATCATTTCTTGAAAATTGGTTAACAAATAGAAATTGACTTTCTACCCTTGAGTATTTTCAAGTGTATTCCTACAATATGTCAGTCATTAATGTTGTAGTAGCTTCATCATTGCAAGCATAAATTCCTAAAGGTCTTGGGGGTGAAGGATGCTTTAATACTATGAAATATTAAATTTTTCAAATTTGAAATGTATTTTTTCTAAAAGGTTATGGATTCATACTTGAACAACCAATAGAAGTGAAAAACAAACATCTTTTAATAGATTTGTTTTGAGATTACTTTTTGTGAAGGCAATGTGGAATTATTGTAAGAGAAAAGTTTATGTTGGCAACACTTAACCCTTGTGTTCAATTTCAAATTTCCATACATTATTTTTTTGCTAAAAAGTACTAAAAAAATATGAAAAGAAAGAACTTCAATTTTACATTTATACCATTGAATTAAGAAAATATTAAATTAGATGTTAGCTCCAAAAATTCCAATGTAAAAAAAGATTGTTCAGTATTTCTACCTAAATAAGACTTGAACAAATCTAAATTATCTCTAAGAATATTTAATATTTGTATCCATCAAAAACAACGAGTTGGATATATAGTGGCTAGCAGAAGTATTTGGACAGCAAGGTGTATTCCCGAAATAGCTCAAGCAGTGGTTAAAAAGTCAAGCTGTCAAAGATTTTTTTCACTACATTTATCAAGAAAACCACATGGCATGTAATTAGCATCATTTCCTTCAAAATGATCCACTTAGAAGATCTAGATTATAAAATATCTTGAAGTGATGTGTACAACTTAATATGCATACAAGTTATGCATACAAGTTGTGCATACCACTATCTTCTCAATGCAAGTATTGTTTTGAAGCTTTCTTGTGTTACAAAAAATTTCATTGTTTTAGAGAGGTTCCAAGTGATTCATTATGGCTCCTAGAAGATGTGAAAGTAAGAGAAAGTCAACTCTTGAGATGCATGAGCAAGGCAACTCTTATGGTGAAATTTCAACAGTTTTGGGCATCCCTGAAAGCACTTGTAGTGACATAGTACGAAGATCTGTTGAGAAAGGGAGTTTGAGAGATAAAACTTCACATGGTAGACCTCAAATTCTTGATGAGTGCAATGATTGTGACATTGTAAGAAGGTTAAACTTTCAAAGTACTAGTATCGCTACAGCAATAGGAAGAGAATTAAGGTCTGAGGGCATGCAATTGAGTGATGATACGGTTAAAAGGAGCCTTTAAAGGCAAGGCTTGCAAGCACGTGTAAAGGTCAAGAAGCCACTTTTGACAAAGAAGCATCAAGCACGTCGTTTTCAATGGGCAAAGAAGAACAATCCTTTCACTTGGGAAGATTGGAGTTTTGTCATCTTCTCTGATAAGTCAAAATTTAACCTTTTTGGCTAAAATAAACGTCAATATTGTTGGCGAAAGAATGGAGAGGGTCTCTTAGACTAGCATGTGCAATGTACAGTTAAGCATGGGGGAGGAAGTATAATGGTTTGGAGATGTATGAGTTGGCAAGGAGTTGGCAAGCTTCATTTGATTGAAGAGAAGATGGATAGATATGTGTATTGAGAGATTTTGGAGACAGAAGTTATGGAGACTATACACATGCAAGGTTTAGAGGAAGAGAGGTTCATTTTCTAGCATGACAATGATCCCAAACATACTGCAAATTACGTTGTAGATTGGTTGCTTGCACAAAAGTTTAAGCTTTTTTGGCACCCACCGCAATCCCTTGACGTCAATCCTATAGAATGCCTTTGGAATGAAGTAGGTCATCGCATGAGAAGGTCTGAGAGGAAACCTACTAGCAAGAGTGATTTATGGAAGAAGATACAAGAAATTTGGTATAATATTGAGGTTGATGTTGTTAGGAAGTTGATATGTTCTATGTCTCAAAGAGCTGCTGATGTTTACAAAGCAAAAGGTGGCTACACAAGGTAAATGCTTGAATGCTTAGAAGTTGCATCTTTGGGTTGTAAAGTCATTTTATAGCTTGTACTTTCATTTTCTACAAGTAATGTACAATGCTATCAGTTTTTGCAAAAAGAATTGTACATCTTAGATGCATATTTGAATTAAGCTAAATTTTTTGGGTTCATATTTCAACTTCAAAAGTCGTGCTATATGTTTATTGCAACTATATGCTCTTATAGTCTTTTACTTTCAATTTTTGGATATATTATGTAGGAATGGTAGCAAATTCTTAGAACAAGCTTCCACTGTACAATTATTTCTGCTAGCCACTGTATGAAATTATTGCTTGAAATGAATTGAAAATACATGATTCATTTCAATAGACCACAAATCTAATGGAGTGTTTGTCATTATAAATCCACTCTAACATGCAAGTCAATGAACAATAGAATGTACAATGACTCTCATAAGTTTTCATATACATCAAATATTGCCATGACTAATTGGGAAATTAGATTTTTTTTGGACACGTTGAGGTACAAGTAACACTTATATACAATGATTTTTCAAAATTTTAAAATAAAATTTTAGACATTTAAAATTATTAATTCAAATTTATTATTGAAAAAACTTTTAAAACAAGTAAATTTTCTTTAAAATTCTTCAATAAGTAGAATGAGAATTCTTTTGGAAATTTTTTGGTAAGAATTTCATGAATTTTAAAATACTACTGATTGAAATCTAAGTAACCCTAAAAAATAATATTTCTATATTTCACTCCAAATTCCAAAAGTCTCTAAAAATTTATAAAATATAAGTATAAATATTTTATATTCTTTTCAAAATTTATAAAAAAAATTGGAGATTTTTGGAGTAAATTATAATATAATTTAAATATTTAGAGTCATATTTCAGTCAATAATATTTCACTCGGTAAAATTTAAAATTCATGAGGTTCTACCGCAAAATTCTAAAAGGAATTCTTATTTTACTTACTAAAGAATCTTGAAAAAGTCTTCTTTGTATTAAAAAATTTCATTCACTAATAAACCTGATTGAATTTAAAAAGTCAAAATTATTTTAAGAATTTTGAAAATTTATTTTATACATGGTTCATTGCTAGTACCACAATATATCCAAATTTATTGAAAATTTCCAATTCCTCAATTAACTTTGGCAAATTTTGTAAGTCTACAAAGCATATTGAAACTCATTGATAAATTCAATTCATTTTTGTCAATAATGGCTCACATTGGATGAATGTTTCCTTATTGCAAAAATTCTTATTTCATAAAAAAATTGTACAAAAGTTCCTTTAAAATAAGTGCATAATAGATCAAAATATCCATTTTCTTATCTACATAACTTCAAATCAATCATTTAGAAGCTTGTAGAAAGGAATGATTAGTATATCAATGGAAAGAAAATAATTTTTTGTACAATAATAAATGATGTAGATGATGCAAGGTTTATTATTATTAGAACAATGGATTGAAGTGCAAATTTTACTTATAAATTACATACAAAGTTTTTGATACAAAAATAGCAAAGCAAGTTTTTATCTAAAGAGCATAAAATGATTTCACTTTTGAATTTAAGAAATTTATAACTAATTCATGTAATATCTAAATGGAGTTAATGTGATATAGTTTTAGCATCATTGAGATATAACAACTTGATATGTTCTTCAAATATATTCTTCAACCATTACATCCTTTTAGGCTTGCAAATAAAAACAAGTATATATATTATAATGTGTGATTTGTACAATTTTGGTGAGAAAATTTTCATACAAGATTTTCAAAGATATAATAATAAAAATTCATAATTACAATCAAAGTTGAAAAAGGTATTTCAAATGTTTTTCAAATCAAATTATGAATATTGACCCAAGGATGCTAGTATATGAGCATGGAAATGAAAGCACATGAGTATGGAAATGCAAGCATGTGAGCCTTGAGCACATGTATAAGTAAATATCCTACAACCAATGAAGGTGCTTCTAATATAAACACATATAATATAGGTATCTATAACATAGTTACACTATACTCGTAGAAGGTTTTCATAATATAGTCACCTATAACATAGGTGTATAGTTTTCTAGGCTCATAGGCTCATGCTCTTATGCTCACATAATAGCAACCCTCAACATTGAACTTTGAGTGTTCTTAACCCTTCACATTAGATGTTTTTTATAGTCTCTGGAGGGCCGTATCAGGGTCGTTCCCTGATCTGGCTCAATTATGTGAACAGCGGTATGGCTGTCAGATAAAAAAATTGATTTTTTTTTTCAAATATCATTTTTGAGCAAAAAAAATTGATTGATTGATTGATTGATTTCAAAAATGATGTTGTAGTTGTTTTGCCACATCAGCCAAGTGCTGCAGCATGTTCTCGCAGCCTGAAAATGCAGGGGAACTCGCAGCCCTTCAAGACCCCTGAATCCCTTCTAATGCTTAGATCCTAGTAAGCATCTAAGCTTAGCCAAATTCTCCTTACTATTGCAAAAGGCCTATTGGTCCCAAAAATTCTCTACTCCCAAATGATCAATCCATTGCATAAAATTTGTTGAAGTTAACTTTATACTAGCTATAGCAATGTTTGTAAACTTTCATTACAATTTATTGTTATAGAAGCCATTATAATGCTTGATTGACCCTTTATGGACTAGGGGGTAGTCTAAAATTCCAAAATTGTGAATGTTCATTGTAAATTAAAATTTGAAAAATAATGTAATGGTGGCTTTAATCAAAACTTATAAATAAAATATTATGCATAGATCATATCTATTTTGTTAAACCTACTACAATATTAACCAATAATTCTCAATGAAATTTGAAACCAAACCAAAAATTCCTTTTAAAATTGGTTTAGATTGAATATGTGTAATTTTCAAAAGAATTTTTAAAATAATTAGCAGTGCTAAAATGGTGATAATTTAAGATCATTATATTATATATTTTTTAAAGTTCATTTTGACAGGTCAATTTCTGAGCTTGAATAATTTTTTCTTTTCATTGAAGCATATTTATACCCCTTCAGTTGAATTGTAGATTGAGAGTTGCAAATTATCAAGAATATTTTTGATCATTTCAATTTTAAGAAGGTTGATGTAGTTATTAAAAAGCAGCAAGCTCATTAGATAAAATAAATAGGGGCCAAAAAAAGGGAGTTGATTTTGGGAGTGGAAAGGAGGTAACTATAACCATTCATCATTACTAACTTTATACATCAATAAACAAATTTAGGATCTCAATTTTTTTGTCCTTGCAAGGAGACCTATCTTTAAACAACTTTGATAGCAGAATACATTCATTGATAGAAACAATATTATTGTTGATTTCATGTGGTGCTACAATTTCTAATTTGGTTATAGAGATAATTTTAAATAATTTTTTTTAGAGGCACTAATTCAAATTGCAATAAAAACTCTATTGCAACCTCAAGTAAACTTGAATTGTTGAATTTTGGAAGAATTATTCAAAGTTCGAGGGACATCTACATGTAGGTAAATTTGTCATAATGGAAAGATTATGTGCTAGTCATTACCATTTGAATTGCTTTGCTTGTAGAATTTCAAGATGCATTCATACTAAGGCCACTTTACACTACGTCCCAAGTCCCAAGTCCCAAGTCCCATTGAATTTGCAAAATCTAATTGGTAGAGTTGAAAATTGAGCTGAAAATTGGGATTTAGGACTTCACACCATGTCCCAAATTCAAAGTCCCACATCACTTCCAAACACCTAATGGCAATACTTTTGGAGAGTTTTGGTGCCAAGGAAGTGGGATTTGGAGGCTAAATGGGGTTTAGCTAGAAAAAACCTAACTAGGCCTCTAAGTCCAAATAATTTTCTTGACTAGAATATTGAAGATGAAAAAGGATGTACTTGGCTCTTAAATGGAGGGTAGTTTTGATATTCCATGTTCCTTTTGATCCTAGTTAGTCTTTTGATTCTCCTTGTGTTCGATGTAGATTTAATTTTTTTAATACACAATAAAAATAAAAATTCCATTACAAGTATTCAATAAGGCTTATAAAATTCAATTTTTTTGCAAATATTTTGAAACAAACCTAATGCATCTCTAGTGTTTTTGTTTTTTTTATTATTTTGAAGAAGTAGCCAACTATTTTTTCAATATTCATGTGATGCTTGGGTGATATTTGGTGATATCTGTTTCAAAACTTGGAGACAACTACATAAAATTTGGCTATTGGCCTTAAAATACAATAATCATTTGATTATTTTGATTGAAAAATGAAAATTTCCTTTACAAAAGATAGCCGCAATATCTTTTGGTTGTAGTTAATTGGTGATTCAAAATTGTGCATAAAAAACACTAGGCATCTTTGGTGAAAATTAGATTTGAAAAAATCCTCAGACTTTTTTAATCCTTGCATTCTTTTACTTTACCAAATTAAAATGATTAAGTGGAAAAATACAAGAATCATATTCAATCTAAAAAGCATTGAGCATTGACTAAAAATGGTTTGATATTGATTTTTTTAATAATTATAACTAGGTTGATGCTATGGTCGATCATTTCTTATCAAAAACAACTATCTGTTGTAAGTTTGTAAGCATGGTTTTGTGTGTTGCCTATATCAAAAAAGTTGGACTATAGTCAAGGTTTTTTTTTTCTCTTTCTTTATTCATTTATGGTTTGTGGGTGATACTTTCTAAAGGAGGACTAATATGTGGCAATCCCTCCAATGTAAAGGAATACAATCAAGTGTTCATATTTTATTTTGTATTTCCTCCTAAAAGACCTTCCTCATAATCCTTGCAAAAGATAGAAGTACAATGGAAATGTTATCCAATTCATTGTCATAGACAAAAATTTTAAAAGAAAAGATTAAATAAAGTAAAGGAGGGTCAAATCACATTTAAAGGTACCATTGGGATTACTTTGCTAGGATAGGACTAGAGTTTTGATGTTTTTACTTTTTAAATTTTTTTTATGGATGAATAGTTTTGCAATATGTCCCTTTGATAAGTTGGAGAAAAAAATTTCATATAAAAAATCCTTAAATAGCGTAAATCACCAATTTTAAGGCTAAATTTAGTATTTTTTAAATAATATATAGCAATTTAAAAGGATATTTTTATCCAAATTTTTTATACTTCACAAGCATACAACTATTAGAAAGAATTTTTAGAGATTAAATTTCAAACATAGAATATTGTAAATTTTTAATTAATTAATTGATTATTGATAGATTATTGATTTGTTCTAAAAACTTATTTAAACATTGAATTCCAAAATTGGATTACGTAGCGCCCTTGACGTGAATAATATATACATTTTTTGTTTTGACACAATCATCATTTGGATTATTTTATATATTGAAAAGGACGCTTACGCGTTTTTACTTCTGAATATTATAGGAAATAGTAAACTATTCAAATTACGGCAAATGAATCCTTTTTTAGAAAATATTATATGATTATATACACATGATTTTTCTTGGATTCAATCACATTATTATTCATTAGAAATTTGACTCCTTTTTGTCCATGGAAAAACCTGACAGGTTGACACCCAAACTTCAATTGGAACCTTAGTAAAGAATTTTTGTATTTTTGATAAACAAAAGAATACTAAACTTAATATGACTTGAATTACTAGTCAAAAAATACTAGACTATCGGTAATTAATAGACTAGCTTCGAAAAACAATGACCAAAAAGAAATTAAATTGTAGATTTCAGTGGGTTTGACCCCTTTTGTGGTACATTTGAGTGTGATTTGACCCAGGAGTCTATTTGTTCCAAAAATCCACCAGTCCTTGATAATTGCAAAGTTGTTCTTGGTGAACGGAACCTCTCACTTTCGAAAATTAAAAATGTCCATCATCATCATTTCCGCAATTTGTTGGTACATTGCAAGTGTTTGTAATACCAAAATGCCAACAATGACACACTTCATTGCCATGAAGAGAACAAGAATAAAAAGAATTTATTCTCTTCTTGGATTCATTTCTAACCAAGGCAAAAGAAGACAATTTTTGAAAATGGGGTGAATGAAGTAGTTGGTGAAGGTGTGGCCATGTGGGATTTGGCAATGGGTGTGGAACTTGGGACTTAAAGTTGGGACTTTGACCTTCATGCTATTAAGTCCCAAATCCCAAGTCCCACATCTACTATTTTTTATTCACCTTCTACAACCCAAGAAAGTTGAGATCTGATTTTGAATAGGACTTTGGATGTAGTGTGAAGTGGCTCTAAAATAGCTATTGGTCAAATAAAGTCTATTTAATGTTGGAGAGGCAAAGATTGGTTAGTAAAATTGCAGTGCCTTTTATTGAATTTTTACATCACATGAATAATCTCTTTACCAATGTATTAATGTCACAATAATCTAACTTCAATAGGATAAAAAGGGTTATATGCACTTGTAGGAAATCTTTTTGAATAGTTAGATTTGTGAAATATGTCAAAATCAAATACAGGGTTTGAAAATACACATCTAAATTTAAAATGTTTCATTTTGTAATTAATACAAATTCAATATTATTATTAATTTTAGTTTATAAAATGATAAAAATTCACTTCGTCCCTGAAGTATAAGAAACTAGTTCACATTCCCCCAATTGTGAAGATGTAATGCAGTTTGCAACTTAGAAGAATACTGAATGCCAACTTTCAAACAAAAGTTATAAAATGTGATCCATAAATTATATCCATATGACTATATGGTTAAATCATTTATTACACTAACTAATATTTCTTAGTAAAATTTGAAATTTGAAATAAAAAATTCCTTCAAAAAAATTAAAAAATTGAATATTTATAATTTTTAAAAGACTTTTTCTTTAACTCTTGAATTGTTAAGTTTTAATTATGACAATGTTTTAAGATTTTTATTCCACTTATCTATTCTAATCGTTCTTTACAGGTCATTTTTTGAACTTGAAAATCTCTGAGGTCAAATACACCAAAGCCCCTTAAACTATGGAATATTTATAAAAGAAAGTTAAATTTTTTTTTGTATAGATGTAAGAGAACTAACACAAGAATCTATAAACATTTAAATGGATGAAAAAAACAAGTTTTTATGTGCTTGGAACAGTATTGATTTCATCCATTGCTTAAAATTTAAATGCCTAGTCTTTGAGGGATTGATGGCAATTTTTGAGAGAAATTTCCATCTAGGCTATACTGTACATTTGCAAATAATTTAGGTATCAATTTTCAATTGCCCATAATAAAATTAGAAACTTTTCTTCAAAACAAATACTTTGTTGCATAGACTCTAAAATTTTTTTTCTATCTTTTGATAAATGTAGAGGTATGATTTTTTCTTTCTACTAGTACATTTTATTATGTTCCTCAATTTTCATTCTAATTCCTAAAGTACAAGCATCAAAAAGTGCTTTTCTTGGGTCTAAAATATCTAAAGTCAAATTTCAATTTCTTTTAAACTCAAGAAAATCCATCCCAAGTTGTTTCATAATTTTTCAATATTCATGAAATATTTTGCAAATTTTCAAAATTGAAAGCATTGAATACTTGCAGGGTGAATTGAAGGTAAATTGTTGTCGTGCTCCCCCTAGTATATACTATATAGTGGGATGGATGATCCACTAAGAAGCTCCCTAAATCCAAAAAGGTCACCGAGGACTACAATTGTCCATTAAATGACTTTTAGGAACTATAGAATCAAAAATTGTTCCTACCATGGCTCTCATAAGTTTTCATACACCTCAAAAATTGACATAACTAATTGAGGAATTGAATTTTTTCAACAAACTTTGGATATATTAAGGTACAAGTAACACACTTGCATAAATGATTTATAAATTTTTTTGAATAAAATTTAGATATTTTTAAAATTTAATTCAAATTTATTGTTGAAAAAAATCTTTTTAACACAAATTTTCAAGGTTGTACATTAAAAAGAATGAGCATTCCTCTTGGAATTTTAGAGTAAATTTTTTGTAAATCCAAAAAATTTATTGAATGAATTATTATTGACTGAAATATGAACCCAAGTAATTATATATTTTAATATTCACTCCAAAAATTTCCAAACAAATCATAAAAAGTAATATATAAACATTTTATATAATATTCTAAATTTCCACAAAAAATTTGAGAATTTTTGAGTATATTATAAAAAATGGTCATAAATCTTTTATTTTAAAGTTCACAAATCTCTTACCCCAAAATTCCAAAAAAAATCTTGTTGTACTTATTAAAGAATCTTGAAAATTTTGTACTTATATTAGTGTGTTTTTTTTACCAATAAATTTGAGTTAAATTTTAAAAATGTCTAAATTTTATTTAATTTTTTTGAAAATTCATTTTATACAAGTGTGTTACTTGTACCTCATCATGTCCAAAATTTGTTGATTTTTTTTGTAATAAGTTATGGCAATCTTTGTAAGTGCATGAAACATTTTGAGAGCCATAATTGTACTCATTTAAGAATCTTATAATTTTTGTCTTGACTAACTTGGTTAACTTTGTAAGGATGCTCTGGGCCTAAAAGGTCTAATAGATGACTTCACTATTCAACAAAGAATGCACTTGTTGATTCAATAATGAGAGTATTTTGGTGCATTCTTCTTGGGTTAAACAATCTCCCTTGAAGCATGAAGTGCTTCAACTCCCATTAGTTGTCTCAAAGAACACTTGAAAATTTGTGATAATTTTAGATGAAGTTGTGACTATTTTGGATGAAGCCAGGTGGCCATTCAAAGCCCCAATGCACATGGCACCGGCTATGGAGAATTGGCCCTTCATTGCCCCAACCAAAGGGTTTTGTAAAAAACTTCCCCATATTTTGTGTCGCTTTTTTTTAATATTTCTTTTCTTACCTAATTTGAGGCCTGTGATTGCAAATATGAATTCAAAATTTTCAAATTTTATCATGTGTTGCACATAAAAAAATCTAGTGTTTTCCCCAAGTAGAAACTACAAGGCAATGATTCAACTTGGCCCAAGGCACCATGGCAAGATTATTAAAAAAATAGAGAATATTACCATATTAGTGTGGAGTACAAAGCTTAGAACATAGAGTTTAAGTTCGGTGAACCTAGAGCTTGTTTTAGAGGTTATTCTTTAAGACATAAGTACCCTTGGAAGGTGTAAATAGATACCTTGTAACCATTGAAGGTACCCTATACCATAGGACACTTTACAGATAATGTTACTCATACATATAATATAGGTCTCCTATAACCACCGAAGGTGTTCTACGCTCCATACTCCCACTCTATGCTCATATACTAGCTTCGCTCTTAGAAAAATGACACAAGTGGGTGTGGCTACCATATTGGAATTTTCTGTTGAATCGAACAGAACGCTTCATTTCAGGCACCTTCTTAGCAATGGGCGTTGCGGAGCAAAGGAGTCAAAAACGCTACTGTGTCATGAGGTGTTTGGGCCCTCATACCATACGTTTTGGTTTCCTCCCATTCCAGGTAGTGACAAAGTGGTTGTGTTATTTTGGCGTTAGTATCTGTCCTGGATATTGGTAGGGAAATTTGGTACTTGGTGGTGCCAGAGGAGCATATCTTACGAATGATGGGTGCAACCTCTGGGGACCACAGGTTGCTTGCGAGAGGCGTGATGAGTAGATAGCAGGAATTAATCACACCAACCAAGCTGTCTGTCGAAAAGAGTAGCACGGCCCGTCCCCCTGTTGCGTCTCTTGACAGACAGGTTGCAAGTACAACCCCAATTACCCAACTGGAGTGTGACTTACATCTGACAGCACCACAAAAAAATAAAAGATACAATATTGGCTACTTGATGATGAGTCACACTTCCTATTGAAAAATCTCAGAGATAATAGGTCTATCTAGCTATCAGCTCTTCTTCAGTCGCTCTTGCCTTTTTGCAGTACTTCAAAGATTCAAGTCTCGAAAATTCCTCGCCACAGAGACAAACATGCCCAGGAGCCTCCAATCCATTAATGTGAGCTGAAGAGGGGGCAAAGTCCTCCCTCCATCGATGATCGATCCAGGATTTTCAATGTAAGGTAGGCGCCATTGTCAACACACAGCACGCTTTACCTGATGCCAGTACCGTTAAAAGGAACGCCACGGTCACCTCGTCAACAACTAAGGCCATAGGGCAAATGATTGGTGACTAAGGCCAAAGGTCCGTCCTGGCCGACTGACCTCAGTCGGCAATGACAGGAACTGGTCACTCTATGGTAGCATGGTAGAAAATGGTGTAAAAAAATTTAGAGGTTAAAAAAACAAAACTACTACTGCACATTGGACTACAAAAATTAGGCACTAGAAAATAAATATTTTACGAGGGGGCTACTCTGGAATCCACGGTGCCGCTCGTATTCCCTTCGCCGGACACCTGCTTTCCTCGATCCTGCAGAGGAACGACTCGTTTGTTAATGCGTTGACCTTTCAAGTTTACTATTTCATGAGGTAAAGGAAGAGAAGGAAATTAACGCACCTCCATGCCCCACTTGATGTAATCAGCGGATTCACAAGCTTTGTACTCGTCCACTAGATTCTGAACAATTTCTCTCGATTCGTCGAACTCTGACAGGTCATTATCCTGCAATTACAAAAATCAGGTGCTTAGGCGCAAAGCCCCAAAAGTTGAGATCTATCAGAAACTGCCTTCGAGTAATGATTGATGACTTGGATCAGAGTTCAATGAGCCAGAGCCGTAAGATGTCCTGTACCAGCAACATTATAATGCAAGCTTGGGTAACCTGAGTGTGAACTTAAGACTTACAGCAAACATAGGAAACTTGCGATAGTTATCCAAAAACGCTTGCTTCTTTCTTAGCTTCTCATATTGGCTGATACATTTGCTGAAAAGATGACGAATACTGGTGTGGCTCGCCAACATAAGTCCACTAACCTGCAACCTCCGCATGGATGCCCACAATTGAATTCACCAGAAAATCGTGGTCGGACAGCATCCATGTTCATTTGAGCTTTAACAAATGAGCAAAAGCGCATGTATTATGATATCCTTCCACAATGATGATGCAATGAGGAATATCCGACTCACCCTGTGTGCAGTTTGAACATACGGTGACTTCCGTGATAACGCGACCTGCAGAGGATTACACGATCTCAGATTCAGAGACATGGAGAAGTTGATTCAAATTTACAGTTCTTCTCAATTGCATGATAGTGAGTACTGACTCTACACACAAAGCAGTAACCATCTTACCCAGTTCATTAATACGTCGGTCGACATGACTGCTCAAGGTCTAGGATATGCAAAAGTTGTAATTTCCATGTTCCATAAAATCAGCACCATACAAAAAAGAAATAGAAGAAGAGAGTTTAATTCTGCACACCTGGATACTTGCTGGTCCCCACTCGATGAAATTGGCTAGCTTTCTTTCTCGTATTCTTTGTAGGCTTTTATGAACCTACTCCCAAAATCACAAATAAGATTGCAGATAAATTAGTGTTCACTGACTCTCTCGCCAGCAGACTGAAGCCTTACCAATCACGGGCCTTCGCAATGGACACTTAAAACATGATACAGAAACCACAGGCCTGCAAGAAACCAGGCTTGCGAACCTTCATTCTTTTTTTTCTTCTGAAAATCAAATGAGGATCTAAAAAAAAGAGCTCAAATAATTACTGCTATAAACCGTCAGCACTAACCTGAGTTGGATCAACTTCGCCCTGAATAATGTTCAGTATGGAGATATACTTTGCCTGGCTAGCCTCCTTTGTCCTTGCGTATGATGAAACCATGATATTTTTGGCCTGATGTAAACGCTTTCAATGAGAAATTTACTAACACTATTCAAGTGCTGCACGCTTAAAAAGTAGATGCGTGCAGGTATTTTCTAGAAGAGCAACCAGAAGTATGGACTCTCAGACGAGAACAGACTATTCCGAAAATAGCGTGTCAATTAACCAAACCAAACGACAAAAATGTTCTGTGAGGTGCTGATGTACACAGTAAGTGCGCACAGGGATGATGTGAAGGACGAGAGACAATAAAATCAGACAACAAAGTCGTTAGATGACGTAAACCACTTGCCTGCAGGAGCCGTCGCATCACATCCAGAACAGTTGTCTTTCGAATGGCATTAGCCTGCATGTGCCACCATTCAAAAACGTTAAAGAACCACACAAGGTTAATGCAAGTCGTAGAAAAAGGAAGGTACTGAACCGTTACAGTATACTGGAAAAACAGCATCTACAAGAAAATAAACTGAATTGAAACATTAGAATAACCACATGAGTTTGCAAAATGTTACCTGTCGCTCTACAGTCAGTGGAGTGTACCCTGTCATCAGGAAATGACAGCGTGGAGTAGGTATCAAGGAAGCCACCAATCCAACCAAGTCATTGTTCATGTATCCTGGGTAACGGAGAGTTGTGGTACTGGCTGACATAACCGTGGACACCAGGGAATTAGTCTGCGCAAACGTCGGATTTGGAATGTGAAGCCGGTCCACAGCAATACGATTCAAGGCCGTGTTGTCTAAAACCACGACACAGTCCGCATTCAATGTCAAGCGCTTCAGCGTAAGCAAAGAATTGTAGGGTTGGACAACCACATCACTAGTCTCCATCTGATTTGGAAAGACACTGTAAGTTTGGACCAGTTTCTTGCTGTATCGGTCGTTGAGCGCTTCAAGAAGGTACGAACCCATTCCTGCAAGCAAAATTTCGGGACACCCTAATCAGTGCATGTCCATATGTTGTACATTTGTTGCAAGCATTTCCTTTGCTGCACTATGAGGAAGAAAACAACCTGAACCCGTTCCTCCCGCAATAGAATGGCAAAGAACAAAGCCCTCGAGGCTGTCACTTCCATCAGCCTCCCTGTCTATCATGTCCATGATATCTTCCTCCACTTGTTCTCCCTGAAAGCAAAACCTTCAGTGCTCAGCATAACAAAACGGGTTCCAATGAGCAATTGCTCACAACGACAGTCCAATAGTTTCCCTAAACGACTGCACTACATTTGGGGTACTGTGTCTTTTACTTCAAACATAGTAGTTGAATAACATGATGAGCACTACAAATACCGGATGGGAGCATGGAAACAATCTATGAAAAAAAGAATTAGCTGCTTGTTTAAAAGTTGTAAAAACATGACTCCTCTTTCAATCTACATTTTGTTATGCCCTTGCAATAAATCTTTTAAAGGTCTAGTAGACACAAGGAAAATACAAATAAGTACATGCACCCAGAAAGGACTCCTCAGTCCATTAGGGGCTAACTAAATGACGGTACATCGCTCAGACGTATATCTAATTAACGCGGCCAGCTCAGCCCAAGCACATTTATACTGTATTCTAAGAAGACTGTAACATTCCAAAGAGAGGACAAGTTCACAACTACACTCATAAAAATAGACGAAAGCAAGCCGGCCATTCCAAAATTTATTTCCGTCTCCACCGAATTTCAGGTCAATCCTGTTACAAGCATTCAGCATTCGTGCTACAGAAGTCGATCACATCCGAGCCTTTCAACCAAGTACCAACTCAACTCTACTCCGACATAGTCAGATTTAGGGCTTGACGAACCTGATGGTACCCGCTCGCCCAGTTGTTTCCAGCTCCTCCTCCATGATCCGCCACAAACACGTTCTCGTGATTGTACAAATTCCGGTACTCACTATTCTGAATACTGTTAATTACACGAGGCTCCAAATCAATCAGCAGCGCCCTCGGAATGTAATGCTCATCGTCCGCCTGGTAGAAGAACACATCCTTGCGATCGCCACCCTGCATTATACCAGCAAACCCATACCAAAAAATCACTCACAACCCTAATCCAAATCGCAACACAACAACAATCGTAAAATCGCAACAAACCTCTTCAAACAAAAAACCCACAAGCCTCCTTCACTTCACTTCACTTGACGCACCTGAGTAGCGAAATCCTCAAGAATGCCGTCCTTGCTAATGCCGTGCTCCAAGCACAGCTGCTTCCAAAACTCCATGCCTATCTGATTCCCGCATTGCCCCACCTGTAGGGTTATAATTTCGCGAGGCATCTTGCAACCTCTTCCTTCAGCGGCCGCTTGCTGTCTATAACGATTCGGGTTTCGCTGAAAACAGAAGAAACGAAGTCGTTTTGCACTCTAAGAAGCTCGAAAACGAAGCTGCTGCAGCGTGAATCGCTCCCCTTCAAAAAACACCGAATGCATTCAAATGCACGGAATGGCCGACTGCCGTAACGTCGAGGCAGAACGCAAACAAGGCAGGCCGGACAGGGCAGGGAGGAAGAAGATGAATGTTGGAAATGTTCGTGGTGAGTACAGTTTGAGTGGAATATGTTCGTGAAGGGTACATGTTAGTTCTACTGCTTTCGCCGTTCGGCATTTGAGCGGGACTAGCAGGTGGACTGGCTTTTATGATTTCAGCTCAGAATTGTTTTCAATGGTGTGCCCTAATTCAATAACAATAAAAACTTCAAAATCCAATAACTTTTAAGGTAACTACACCTAAAATTGACCGTTTAAGCAATGGTTCTCATTATTATATTGGAAATTTTTTTGTGGGGTCTTGTTGGTAGTTCAAAGGGGATTCTAGATTCTCTGAGAATGCATTTTTTGGACACCGTATGAATTAATTATGAATATTCAAAGTGTTGAAAATAGGTGTTTCTAAAACTGACCCACAACTCTCATGAATAGTGGGAGTACATTTCTAGGCAAGAATTTGTAGGGGTTAGTTTTAGAAAGGGGTCGAAATTGGGTGTAGTTACCTTACATTGTAGGTCGAAATTGTCATGAAACAAAGCCCGTGTACCCCTCCTCGTATATGGCTTCCTATGGTACCAAGAATGCAACTAGGGGATGCACGGTTTTAGAGATCTCACCGGAAGGTAGGATCACCGAAAACCAAACTTGTACCCAATGGTGTCACTTTTTAGGTTAGGCAATGATTTTAGAATCTAAATTTAGGTAGACTATAAATAACTTATCTAAAGTCTACCTAGATTTAGGTTCTAAAATAACTACCATGTTTAGAAAGTGATGCCATTCATTTGGATATAGTTTTGGTTTTGGGTGCTCCAACTGCAACAAACAAAACAAACAAAATAGAACAAATTGCCTAACTTAAGGTATGGATAAATTTGATTATTTTTATTTAACCCTTGAGAGTTCATTGTAGGAAGGTGGATGTAGATTTTTATGCTTTTTTGACAATATAAAGTAAGAGTCTACATGTTAAATCTTCATTTTTGCAAGTTTTCTTTTTTTTACGATCCAAGGATCATTACGGGTTAAATTTCAATTTAAGCATATGGTTGGATCAAAACAATTATTGAATTCTTTAGAAATCTCTTAATCCTTTTTTATTTATTTTTCTACATCACATAGAATTGACAAGAAAAAAGAAAGAAAATAAATAAAAACTCCTACAACCTCGAATTGTCACATTAACATTAATTAATCCTTCAAATCCCTTGTAACTATAGTTATGGATAAAGCATTTTTTTAAAAACACATGTTTTTGTACGGAAATGCATATGCATCACTTATGAGCTTCAATTTTATAGAGGATGAAAGAACATTATATGTATAAAAGTAGAAATCAATTTAAATTCAATTGTGTTATTTTTAAAAGTATATTGTATTTCATAGTTAAGATTGGCAAAAAATATTTCTGAAATAGATGTCAATTTTTTTTGAAATTAGTATTTTAATTCTTTCTAGTATTGCCAAAAAAATATTACAAAATAATTTTTGTTTTTGGTACATTGAAATATTATATGGCAAATAATGTTGAACCTACCTTCTAGGTGAGCTTCTAGGAATGGTAAGATATCCCCCCCTAACCGACTGAATAAGGAATTCCGACATGATCTGGAGTAGTGAAGGCAAAATAAATATTTTTCAGAGGTACATCAATAGAAATGACATGGATTGCAAAAAATTTGGTAATTGTATTGCTTGAATTGAAATTGCTATGAATTTTGGGAGGCAAAAAGTGCGCCGGACCCAAGGCCAATGTGAGACTCTTCCAATTCCGATCATTCAATAACTTTTTACCTAACCATTATTTCCTATTTTTTTTCACAACTTGGGACATGTGTCATGTATTTATTAGTTCCAAACTTGAAAACGAAAAAAAATCGTCTTCTAAGCGTGGTCAGAAATACGTGCACCTATAGGTCGGGAATGGGTCACTGGTCGGGAATGGGGGGGGGTTACCTTAATGAAGTTTCAAAAGTGGAATGATTTTTGTTAGATAGTGTATTTCAATCAATTGAGCTTAGATTTATTAAATGATGAAAATTACTAAGTTTTATTTACGAAGCTAGGAATTATCATTGATCTTCATTATATCAGTAAATCCTTAATTGTTTGAATTTTTTATAAGATATACAACATATATTTGTATATCTGTATATATATGATTTAAAAAAAATTGATTAATCCCTAAGCGCTCAAACGACCATTTTTTGGTCGTTGTGAGATTTCGGGCAAATTTTTGGGCGGAAAAAAAGCTATTTTTCTATTTTTTTTATTTTTTTTTGAAAAAGATTGGGTTGTCTTTCAATATTTAAATTCAAAACTAAGATTGCTACGGTCAAACAAAAAATATAAGAGAAATAGCACAAAGAGTTTAATATTTATCTAGTGTTGAAAAACTTACTATTTGGAAAAAGTATTGGTATTCTCATTACTAGATCTTATGCATTTTTTTCACAAATAAATAGAAACAATAATTTTGACCAATCAAAAAAAAATTCAAATGCTAGAGATAGAAATTGTATTTTTGGTGAATTTTTAAAGTTATATCTTCAAAATTCATTTGAAGAAAATCTAAATATTGTTTTATAATTTTGACTGTACAAATATTTTCTACTTTTTGTGCTTCACATTATCTTCTTTGATGCAAACTTCAAAAAAGTCATAGAACTTCTATTTTATAACACATTTGTGTTTTGTCCAAACCCCTTGGACTTTTAGGGGTTAATTAAATTTTATATACATGCTTTTCAAAAAAACTTAAAATTCAATAGTATTACAGTTAGTAAAATATCAATCAAAGGAAATTAAAGCTAGAAGACATATAACTTATTAACAAATGAAGAACCACTAACAGTCTTTGAAAATACTACTACAATAAAGAAGAAATCATTATGTGCAAAATATATCATTTATGTACTAATGCATAGTACATTGGCCATAAACACTTACTATACTCTTCCAACTCAACCTTAGGCATCTACTTCAAGCTTCACAATCATGTACAATTGGAATGAAAGAGGAAGCAAACATGATTAAAGAATAAAGGTGGTCAAACAACAAAGGTCCATTCTATCAAAGAATGGTGAAAAAAGAAAAAAACATGTTTACGTTTTATATTGGTGTAAAAGATCCTTTTTTTGAGGAAGTCGTTGCCACTTGCCACCTTATGTGCTTGTTATGACTTCATATGTTCATTGTTTGCACACCAATTTTGATTCTTGTTGATGGACTTAGTTTTTGAGTTCTGGATATCATTGTAGTGGTGATTAGGGAGTGATGCATTAATTATATATTGTGTTGGTATGCTTTAATCTCTCCAATTTGCAGCAAAGTGGAGAGGTGATCATGAATTGCCTATTCTAGTAGAACTTCACATATAGTATAGTGGAAAAAAAATAGGAGGTGCAAGCAAATTGGATAGAAGAAGGAGATCCATCTCCGAAGGAATTGGATTTTAGAGCAACTAAGAAATAAAATGATTAATGATGTTTAAATAAGGCTTGTAATGTAGAGCCAATTCAAATTTATAGTTGTCATCCATTGTTAGGTTGACTTTTACCTTTGTTATCCATTATTAGATTGACAAATTAGTTAAAATGAGCTTCATCATGCATACTTAAGTGATGAAGGTTAGATGACTTAGGTGGTGCATATTAATGCCAAGGTCAATTTGGAATTGTACAAAGCCTAAAAAAGGTTTAAAAATCAGACAACAATTGCTGTCAAAAAGATTTAGGTGATGAAGGTTAGATGACTTAAGTTGAAAACTGTTTCCAAGGTAGTAATAGAAGTGACTCTTGATGGATGACCTTATCAAAGCTTTTAGAAGTTTATTTTTTAGGTTTGTTGTTGGAGCCATTGCTTGAGTTAGGCTCAATTGACTATAATAGTGCAAATTAATTGCCTAAATTAAATTATGTTTGGATTAAACCTTTGAGTGCATGTGACAAAACATAGTTATAAAAGTTGGTAGTACATGTTAGAGAATGTCCTACTAGGTTCTAGGAATCTATATGAATGACCCATGTAGAGGTCACCATCCATTTTGCAAGGATTAAAAAAATCATTTTACACCATGTAGGTAAAATTGAACTGATATGAAAAATGTACAACCAAAGATTGGAGAGAGAGGTGTTTCAACATAAAAACATGCCAGGAACTCATCGATGAAAGCGATTTGTCTAGATCCCTACTTCGAAAATGATTCCTCCTTGGAAGAATTAAACAAGAGGTAATTAATTTTAATCTTCCTATAAATTGTACAAAGTAGAAATGCAATTTTGCATTCAAAATTTGGAAATTTCCTAAAACTTATCCAATTTTTTTTGGAATTTTTGGAATTGCAGAAGATGACTCAATGGAAAGTCAATCGTGTTTATAAGCATTGGAAAATTCATATAAATTACCTACGTAGCGGTAATATTCTACTTAAAATTATGACAAGTTTTTTTTATCATAAATAAGCTTCCAACCAAATTTCAAGGCATTTCAACACCAATAAATACTAGAATTAACGGTTGCAACGAATATTAACGGAATTCCAAAACATTTGATGGGTTGACCGATGTACCGAGGGCTTGTGATGTCCAAATAAAGTCAACTAAGAATCTTTTCTTACTTTCTTAAACCTTTCAAACAACCTAGGCTAGTCAAATTCATTTTAAAATGTAAACTCCATCATTTGGATTTTTTTTCCTATTCTTTGATTTGCAAATGGTTTGTTTTTGCGAGACAAATGATATGGAAGCAAGGAAAATGAGGATTGAAAGGGCTCAATTGAAATTCCTGAAGACAATGGAGCAATCCGTTTTCTGTTTGGAGCATTTCTCCAAAAGTTAGACCATTCACAACAATAGATTAATATTTCTAGTAGTTAAAAAGTAAATTAGTTTTTTTAAGGTAATTTTAGGTAATTTGAGAAGAGAAGGGGCTTTAGAAAAGTATAAAAAGCCGCTCCTTCCTCTCACTTTGCATCCCTTTTCTTTTTGATAAGTTGCCATACATGTTGGCTTGTTATTGGAATGTTTGGCAATTTGCCAAAAATCTTGTTGAATTGTATTAGAAGTCATTTGCTCCTTGTTTGTTAAAGTTGAGCTTACTTCAAAGGGTGTTGGGGTCCCTTTTGAGTTAGCTTTGTCCACTCTTATTATGCTTTGAAGTTTATTCACTAACTATTGTATGTCTTTTGTGATTTTTGGAATCATCATTTACTAACCATTTTGGATTGAGCTTATTGCATGTGATTTCACAAACTTTTGTAGGAAAACCCCCTAAAGCCTTGACATTCAAATACCTGGTTTATTGTAGTCAAAGTCATTTAGAAGGTGATGTTTGTTGCAGTCCTTTAAAGTCCCGCAATTATTAAATGTTATTTGTAGTCTGGAGTTCCCCCTAATCGATGAACCCTTGATTTCATACGAACCAAAATCCTTGTTTCCCAAACTCATGGCAAAGCTATTATCATGTGATTAATTTTTTAGGTGTTTAATTAAAGGCTAACCCCTCATAGAGCGGAACTATCGCCTTGCAATTAATTTTTAAGTGTTCTCTTTGTTGAAATTGTTGTTTGTGTGAATTCTGTCAAATAGTGAATCCAAACAATTATGTTTATTTGGCCAAAACTTCAATTTGGGAAGCCCAGTTTTCTTGCCTTTGTAGATAGACCAATAATAATTTCAATTCAATTTGGAAGTCCAGTTGGGATGTCTTTGTAGACATTATTGAATATCGTTTTCAAACCTCTCATTCAAAATACATCCAATAGACCCTAGTTTCATCTATTCAAGGGATGCTAGTGCTACAATAACTAAGTTAGTTTATAACAAATATTGTACAATTTGAAACTAGACGTAGTAGATAGTTATAATGCAAGTAGTGGCCACAGTAGCTAAGCATGTATATATTGGCCTTATTTTCTATTTAATTCAACTCAAGTTGATTGAGTTCATCAAGTGTAGTGTCAATTTTTTTCCTTCATGGTATTAGAGCATGGCACAAAGCCTGAGTCGAGAAGAAGTGTAGAGTCTGTCAATATTATAAACACAGTCAAGCATTGCTCCTAGGATACGTAGGAATGATGAATATAGCGAAGGATGGCTTAGCTTTTAGGGAAGGAGATAAGCTAAAGGGTTTCTCTAACTACTACATCTGGGCCCTGAAAATGAAGGCCATATTAAGAGCTGAGGGACCATGGGCAATTACGGAGACTGAGCAAAATTTTGTCGTATTTCCAGTAATGATAGATGGAGAGGCGCTGATAGAAGCGCAACTAAAATGAAAGAAAGTGTTAGCATGTTAGTTACTACTACTGTTAGTCTCTAACAATCTTGTCGATTTCATTGCAGAACACTCGAACCCTACGGTAGCATGGAAAACATTCAAAGACCAATTCAAGTCTGGAGGCTAGTCATAGATACTAACGTTAATGGGACAATTGCAATCACTCAGAATGATTGAGGGAGGCTCAATAGAAGAATACATTAAAACATTGAGAAAACTAAGGAACCGCCTAAGTAGCATGGGAGAAAGATTGTCTGACCAAAACTTCAACCAGATTGTGATGAATGGGCTTCTACAATTATATAAAAGTGCAATCCAAACGCTCACGCATTTGGACTCAAATATGACTTTCAAAAATTGAGTGCAAGTTTTCTTTTTGAGTCGCATAGGAGCCAACACCGCAATCAACAATTGGAGGACGAAAAAGCTTTAGTAGCAACTCTTCATTGAAAAGGCAACTACGCATACCATTAAAAGACATTTGAGGCCAAAAGAAGATTGCGAGTTCCCAGCTTGTTTCCATCCTGGGAACTCTGCCACATGTGCAGTTTGACGTGGTCGAGAGAGTGCTACATTAGATTTTTTGAAAAAAAAATAATTAAAAAAAAATTCTTTTCACTTTTCAATAATTTTTTGTTTTTTTGTTTTTTTGTTTTTCTAGATTCATAATTCTAGATTTTATCCAAGTAAAACACTAGAATATATTTCTAGTATATCTTCACATTATCTAATTAGTGTGAAAATTTGAAATTATAAGACCTAAAACAGAACGTGGTAGGCTAAAATAAAAGACTCTTTAGGGATGATAACCATTGATATATTGGTTATTTCTTGTGAATGTATTTGTTTATTAAAGTTATAGATCTAATTCTATCACTTAATTAAACTTGAAAAGATAGTATCTAATTCACTACCTGTATTTAGATACTAAACTACATCTTAAAGTGATTAGTTGTACCTTTGATTACCAACAGTATGAGGTCTAAATTTTAGATATGATGTGCCACCAAATGAGTATAGTTAAGCTACCTAACTATGCATTGTAAATAACCTCTAATTATTGCCAGTTTAGCACATAACATGTACTAGACGGCTTATACTGCTTGACATTAGAATTAACCTAATTGATATGTGATTTGAGGGCCATTAGCTTGGATTACATTAATCAGCCCCATTTTTCATACCTAATTGTCCCCTTGATGGCATGTTGGTTGTTCAAAATCACAAGGACCATGTATACCTTTTCAAGCTAGTTTTGTTCTTCTACCTAGATTGCTTGTACTGAGTTCCTTTGTTGCACATGAGGTTGGCTTGCAATAGGATTGCCATGTTTCTACATTTAGCTTAGCTCACTGCTGAATCTCTCCTTGAGTGATCATTTGGTGCTTAGTTAAATCTCTAGCTTCTTGTTGCTGAGTGCAAATAAGTCTTTGCTCTGTAAACTTTTTGCTGAGGACATGAATCTTTTCTTTCTAAAATGACTTCCATTCAGTCTACTTCAACCTCTCAAATTCTAATTTTTTTATTATGTTGCTTTGAATATAGAATTGGACTTGATAGAGATGTGAACATTGTCTTTTTCTGAGTTATTTTATGTGAAAACAATAACAATTGAATTAAGGGTTGAAGACACACTATAAAAAAAACCACGTTTTAGGTGACGATTATGAATTTTAGGAGACGGATTTGAGTGGACATCCGGTAAGACAACTTGTGTTTTTATGTCAATAATAACGTAGCCTTTGCTTAGTTTGGAGTTTGCCAATTATCAATCCAAAGAGCCCTCATAGTCAACCAGAAGACTAGCAATCCGCGAACCTAGCCTTTGCTTAGTTTGGAGTTTGTCAATTGTCAATCCAAAGAGCCCTCATAGTCATTTAATGCTTGAAATTTGAAGCCCTTGGATTCTTCCGCATTACTCATTATCCCACCAATCCTCCGATTTTCTACAAGCTACCTCCAATAAGTCTCCACGGCCACATCAAAGCTAGCCTTTTGAACGCTACCGCTTCTTGAAACTTTAACAATTTCCTTGTGAGCTCTAGCGGAATTGGCATCTTTAGATTTGACCCTTGCACTCTTTTCATTTCCTTAAACTAACAGACAATAGCCAAATGTAGAGACAAGCATTTTGAACTATATTGTGTATTTGTCAGATTGTCACCAATATGAGCCCTCGTATGAGCCAAAATATCAGCAGTACAATTTGAACTTGCACCTACAACCCCATGTTCAATCTTGTATTAAACTCTAAAACTTCATCACCAATATAGGCTCGATACAATCAAGCAACTTACCAAAAATAATTAATCTTTGTATGCTTGTAATGCAAGTACGACATCAACTAGAAGACTAGCAATCCATGATATGATCGACTAATTGACGGAGTAAGCCAACAATAAAAATGGAGTTTTTTCAAGTAAAAGAGGGTGTTAAACATTGCTCTCAAACTTTTCATCCAAAATACATCCTATAGACCCTAGTCTCATCCATTCAACAAATATTACTATTTAGTAATTAAATTAATTTGTAACAGATAGTAGTACTTTACAAATTAAAACTAGATGCAGTGAATAGTTATAACGCAAGTAGTCGGGCCAAACAGCTAAGTATATATATATTGGCTTTGTCCTTTGATTAATTTAATTCAAGTTGATGTTACGGACATAGGACTTTCTCTATGTAACATGAAGCTTCTCAAGGAATTTTTTAAATAGAAGAAGCTTCTTGAGAAGTTCTTCAAATCTAAGAAAAAATCTATTAACCGCAAAGAGCCTCTTAAGAGGCTTCTTAGGTCTTAATAAGAATCAATAAACAACGTGAAGACTCTAGAGGAGCTTCTTAATTATAGAAAGTCTCTTGAGAAACTTCGTAGTTAGCAGTATATAAAGATGTCAAGACTGAGGAGATCTCCAATGTCAACAACACATCTTTTTTTCTTCTTGTTTTAGCTAGATATAGCCTTGTAATTTTTCTTGCAATCTAAAACTCTCTCTTGCCTTGCAAAATCTCTACTTATTTATAGTGTCCATAATAGTTGATCACATTCATTAAGTGTAGTGTGATTTCTTGTTTTTTTTAGATAAACCAAGTATTAATTTAAATTTAGTTTGGAAGCACAGTTAACCCCTAAAGGCCCAAGGCCTTTTTTCTACCAAAAAACACTCAAAACTGCCATTTCTATAGCAAAAAGTAAAAAAAAATTAGAATTGTTTTTCTTTTACATCTAACCGTAGGATCTTACACCTAATTGGTATGAGAATGTGTGGAAAAAATTTCAGAATTTTTGACCACACAGATTGCAAGATATCTGCGTTTAAAGTGAAAAAACAAGTTTTTCAGAACATTGTGGGACTAGATTTTTTGACTTTGAACATTTTTAACTTAAAATTTTTGCACTACAGAGTTTTGAACTTTAAATCTTTATAGTGGAGAATTGAGTTGAGAGTTTAGAAAAAAAAAGAAACTCAAAAAAACTTAATTTTCATCCTTAAAAAAATTGTTAAGTAGAAGTAGGTACAAGATAGAAGGAAAATCTAAAATATTAATATCTCTTAGATGGAATTAAAATGCACTAATCCCAAAGGTGAGATTGTTCTAGCAAGTAAACTAAACCATGCCAAAAAAAAAAATTTGAAAAATTTGAAAAATTGCATTCAGAAATGAGTCCTACAAGTTATTTTTTTCAAGAAGATGCTCAAACTACCCGAAAAACAAGAATGTCCATAACTTTCTCATAACATATCCAAATGAAATGAATCAAAGCTTTCTAGACAGACAAAAATATAATCTATGAGAAAAAAAATATTAAAAAAAAAAATTCAAATTTTTGTCCATTTTTTTTTGTTGCCCGGGCTGCCCCCCGTCCCTTGTTTTTAGCTTATTTGGTCATAACTTTTTTTCCCGCGCACCGATTGAGAAAAAAATTATATTCCCACAAAGCTTATCAGTTTTTCTATCTCCAAAAAAAAATTCAAAAGATCAAAACACAATTTTAGCCCGTAGGTACCTGTCCGAAAACGCATTTGTCCCCCGAAGGGACAACGGGCTTTTAGGGGTTAAGCGTCTCCATGGATAGTTGGTGGTTGGTTGGTCGGTAATTGGGAATGGTAGATAATTTGTTAGGTTTTTGCAAATCCATATAGTTCTACTCTGTAGTCTAATAAAAATGCAAATATAAAAAAGTTAATGGCTACAATACTTGGCACACTTCATTAAATAATGAGATAAAACATTTTTATAATTTTATTATTATTTCAGCAATTAAAAATCATATCAATAAATATTTCTTCAATGGTAAATTTAAATACGTTGTACACAAGTACATAATCCTCATAGAGCAGCTAATAGACCTCTTCTCTCCGCTCCTTGAGTTGTATACAAACTTTTTGCCTTATGGTGCTTTCGTTCCGCAATTTCATTCTTCAAACGATTTAATGTCAACTATGCTAATGAAGAACATTGAAGAGAAGCGTTGGCAGGGAAAAAAGGACAACAACCAACTAGAAAAACTCTTGCGTCAAGATTGAACGCGCTTATAAGAAGATTTGAACACATGAAAGCGAGCCTTACAGATAAGGCAACACAGATGCAACCATTGTTTGTCGCGGGGGAGTACACTAGCCAGGGCGGGAGTTAGGGATTGTTAGAGTTGACTACACTTAAAATCGGGCGTAGTCACACACGTATCAAGCACATAAAGTAATTTGCTCGCGGGACATCGCTAGGTACCCCTCCAACAGGAACAAAAACACGTAGTAAAAAGGCTGTAGAGAAAGCAGAAAACATACTCATGGAAGAAGACAGCATGGGCTCATAAATTATTAACATTCCGCCGGACCTTGGCGGTCACGTGAAAGAAATAGACTACGAAGAGACTTGTAAAACCTACAAGGATTATTGGTCGGCTTGCACTGACTTGTACATCTCAAACTTAGTGGCTTCATACCTGCATACCATAATTGTACTGATTCAGTGGCTTTATACCTGCGTACCATAATTGTACATATTACGTGTATTTGGATGCACTGAATCAATGCAAAAACAATGAATATCAATAACATATGATTCTTGTACTATTATTAGTACAATTTAGGTGCATTTTTGATACCACATTTGTATAATTAAAGTACATAAATTGTACGCTTTTAAAAATAAATTTAACAAAACTGATTCAGTGCGTCTAAATACACGTAATATGTACGATTATGGTATGCACGTATGAAGCCACTAAATCAATACGATATCTGTTAAAAAATTGTCCTTCTTTAAGTTTGAGATGTACGTTCCCAATATTAGACAGAAATTCTTCATTTGAATTAAATAGTTGGAGACGCCGCCTCAGAATTTAAATATTCAAAGTCTCAAAGAAGGGGTTTGAGAAAGTGGCTGAACTTTCTTTTAAATATGGCTAATCTGGATAAGAAGATGACACTCTACACGATACCACAAAACTCGAAAGGAAAACCTAAAAAATTTGAGGACGTGCAGGCTAGCAAGTTCTGGATGGTCAATGGATAACATTGCACCAAAACGTCAAAGCGGATGCAGAATATAAACAAAATTTCGAAGTCAAATGCTGAGAAGTTTTAGAAATGGGAGTATTTTGTCGTTTGGAATAAGGATGACAAAATTGTTCCAAAGATTTTCACATATTATAACAGAGTGAATTATTTTGCTAACTTCATGTTTATCTGGGTAACCAACATTATTGGTGCTAGATTTGTATGGACGAATAAAGAATCTCCAACGCCTCCAAAGGAACCTACTGAGCTCTAGAAAATTGTGCCTCAAGTACTGCAAATGCTCAAGGATGTTCAGAATTTAAAATTGTTTGCGGTAATGATTAAAGTTCAAACCAAACCAACTTTTATTATTCAAGTCATTGTTTGCGTGAATGTATCGCATTCATTTATTTTGAAGCATAGTTAGTAATACAATTCTGAGAGAGTATGCAATAGCTCCTTCATCTTGCTTTGAACTGAATGTAGAACGCTTATTAGTCGTCTACTTGTTTGTTTTGCAGGATTTTAAAGATAAAATCAAGGTGAGGTTTGCCATGATCGACATCAAGAAGAATCAAAGAGCCTTGAATCAGAAAAAAAAAAGATATGAACATCCACAATGAGATTAAAATTATCATAGCTACTTAGGATGTGTACGATCTTTGGAACAAAGTCATTTCCAGCCAATTTCAAAGAGAGCTCATTGACCTTGATTTCTTAATGCGATTCAAAAACATAAAAGGTTGGATTTTGGAGAAAGATGATGTCATTGCCCGGGAGTTCTTTAAATGGATTGAAAATTGCTTGGAGGCGGACCTAAAGAGGCTAGCCTTGCATATACCATCTAAGATGCATAATAAGACGTATGCGCACCCAAAAGTTACCGTAAAGATGGTAATGGCAGTGTTTCTTGACTGCTATATTGCAAAAGAGTGGCTGGAGCGATGCAAGAGGAAGAAAATTGTTCAAAAGTAGCTTCATTTCTTGAAGCCGAGCTTGCCTTGTTTGATAACAATGGCAACATAAGAAAAGTGATGTGGAAGAAGTTTAAAGCAGACTATAATGTCACAAAGGTAACCAAAAACACATATTTTACTACCCTAGAGAGAGTTTTTCTCTCCCTTTTTAAAATGCCATCAAATAAAAACAAAAGCCTTAATGAATTGTCTCTTCTAGCAAAGAAGTTCTTCACAATTTTCCTGGAAAGCAAAGCATTAGAGAAAATTTCAGGCCTCCGGAAGGTTGTTCCACAGCCCTCCAAGGTACCTTAAAATTTGTTTTTTTTGGGCTTAAGATTTTTTTTTATGTCTGCCCACCTGAAATTGCAGTGGCAGCAACGCAAGAATCGAGTTTTAAGAGTTTAAAATTTATTTTTAAAAAAGTATTTTTTTGATACTTTTTTGATAGTATTCAGGGTAGATTCTGATTTTTTTTTGAAATTCAAACTTATTTTAAGAATAAGAATTAGCTTTGTATTACACATAACTCGTATTTTATAGCATCAGATAAGAATAAACATAGAGATAAAAATACCCAGACAAAGTCATATAGAAGTTTCGTATACTTCTAGTAACTTGTAAAATCATTTGCATCAAATTACACAAAATATCAAGTAGTTATTTCTAAAGATGGGTAGTAGTATATGTTTAGTCTATATATCAATCTATATCAGTACTAAAGTACAATAGCAAAACAACAGAGCTCTCAGCTATAGCTCTTGGCTGTAGCCCCAAAAAATTGGGAGTTAAATATACTTTCTCCAACCAATCAGTAAAACATCGCAAGCAACCTGAGTATCTTTGAGGACCGTATAGCCAACTAGTGTAACAATAGATCATCAGAATATCACGGCTTTAGCTGCAAAATAAATTGGGAGTAGAAAAGTAATCCTTCGTCAGATTGTAATAAGCCACATGCATATAACAAATCTTTGGGCATCATAAATCAAGCAACCATATTGTATAACTAAGCAACCGAACTTATTTAATTAGGCAACCAACCGTCCATACTTTGATTGGAACACAAGAAAACATTTGCAACAAATGACCAATTTGAAACTTATAAGAACTATGCAAAAAGAGTATATGTGTCAAATCCAAGTTAAAACGGATTAAATATATCACGTTGTTGACAAAAAACTTCACACGCTAGTAGTGTAGTTTGGAGAATTTTGAAAAAATCCTGAAGAGGTAGTAACCCTCACTTGTACCCATGCCAACGAGCAAACAATTAGTATACCAATAGATGTGTACGAGGTGTCTTCAAGTTACCACTACTTGTTATTGTAAAATCACAAGAGAATAAATACAAAAAATAATGCTCAAAACTTAAGTCAAAACATGCAAGCAAGAATGCATTCTTTCCAACAACAATGTACGTAAATGCAACCTGTTGGCCGCTATTTTGGGAACCAAGCACCATGTTTGTAAACTTTTAAACTGTACCACACTACCTTGCTACTCAAGTTCAAGCAAAAGATAATTCAACTTAAGTTCAAAGAATTCAGTTTCCAGAACATGCCCAAAGTTGATTAGAAACACTCATATTGCCGTAAGTATTAAAGTTCAAAAATTCAGCAGAGTTATCCAAGCGGCTTCAGGACACACAATAATCAGTGTCATCAAGTCACCAATAACCCATACTCCGCCTCCATTTTAATAATGAAAACTAAAAGTTAAGGTACAAGGCCCAAACCACTTGTCAGAAAAAAATTTCTTTAATTAAGTTCTACCTAGACGAGATACCCGGGGATATATTTTAAATGATTGTGTGTAATTAGACCAACCTGGTATCAATTGTTGTATTATGAATGATACCCTATTTTCCCAATTTGGAGAGGTCTAAACAAGTATTTTTTTCTCGTCCCTCTATTTTGGACCAGCCTAATATATTTATTATGTAGCTTTAAAGTATATAAATGTAGAAGGTCAATGCTAAGGAAAAAAAAAAATATATATATACATATATATAAATAAATAAATATTCATTTAAGTATATAAAAGATATATCAATTTTTTTTAGAACATTAGAAGATTATTATGACGTCCTAAGAATGGAACCCAAAAGTAGAATCTAAAAAAAAAAAATCGCGAAATTTGACTGTTTTGGCAAACAATCAGCTTGGCTGACTACTCACTGCAGCACTTTTCCAGAATCGATAGTGACAAACCAAATTTTGAAATAGCTTGGTTTGTCACTCTGGAACAACCTTCCGAAGGATTAAAATTTTCTTTAATAGAAGGTTTGTAAAGTTCATTGGCAAAATTTTCTTCCGGCTCTATGAGACGAAAGATGATGAACTAAGAAACTGGGCCCCAAACATTTGGAACGAGTCTACGAAATCTAGATTTTAATAGACCATCATGAATTTTAGGTACGTTCCAGGTGTAATTAACAAGAAAAAGATCATCGATACGCAATACTATCTGATCTTCATGGAACTTCTAGACAAATTCATAGATTCAAAGATAACCGATCCGGAAGTCTGGTCATGGATATGTGGTGAGAAGTGATTGAGCTAGATCTCTGCAATTATATCAGGACTTTATCGTATGACACAACATACTCGATTTACTATGCCAAATATATTTTTGTAGCCTTTGAGCGTGTTGGTGACCTATTTGAAAAAAGCTCTCGTACTAAAAATTCAATTCTGTTATCGTCTTTGGTGAAGAACGGTGCTGGTGTGAAATCCAAGAAAACCTTGAAGAAATTTAAAGTAGCTCCAAAGTCAAGGCAAAATACGCGAAGGCAGACTTATAACGTGGATTATAGGATGTATATCACCAAACTATGCATGGAATTTTATTTGAATGTATTGGACATTTCTGTTTCCCCTTGGAAGAAGGTTCTATTTGTATTTTTAGGCAAGAAGGTTGTTTGTGCAGCTTGGGTATGTTCGGATTAATTTCACTTTGTGTTTTAAGTTAAGTTGAGTTTAATGGTTGTATATTTTTAAGTATTAATTTTTAAAATTCTTCTGTCTCATTGTTTTGTTTTGTTTTTCAATTCAATTGGAGTTAAAACATGCGTACTATGGTAACGGAATGTTGTCGGCAACTGCAGATGAATTTCTTGAATCATTATGTCAAAGACAGCAGTTCCTATCACGACATCTTTCTTGCTCTTGTCGTGAAAGCAGAAAATATGGATACAAATAACTTTCTAGACTCCAAATTCTTCGTTGATGAAAAGAATATTGAGTAGAATAACTTGCGTGCAGCGTCGTCCTCTAAGAAAGGCAAAAGGGCCATGCCTACTGAAGACGACGGCGCTGATGATGGCACTCAGGTTCACAGTGCAGTGAATCTTTCCTACACAGAAGAAGACCCTAATCCCTTGGAGATTTTTTATCCTGCGATGTTGAAGACTTGGAATTGACCCCTTGAATTACTGCTAAGTCCACCGGAGTTGTTGAGACTAGCGAAATGTAAAATTTTTCTGATACATCTGCACAGCATGGTTAAATTCCGGTCGCTTAAAAGCAAAAATTTCAGAAGAGAAAGATTATTGTCTCCCCCATAACGGCATCAGAGCAGCTATGAATTGTTGATTTGATCCAGGAGAATAATGAAGCAAACGAGAGGCTCTGTCAGGAACAACAAAAGAAGAACAATAGAACCATCTAGAAATGCATCAAGAGACCAAAGAGTTTATGAAAGATTTTATGAAGAATTTTTTTTTAAGTGCGACTATTGATGACAAACGATCCAACAATACAGTCACCGCAATTACAGATCGCAAAACAAGCTCACGATTTAACCGACAGTACAAAACATGTTCAAACCAAATCAACAAATTTTACTGAACTGCAGACATGTCCATTTGTCATGTGTATACTGTTTAAACGTGAAGTAAGGAGTGAATGTCTTAAATAGCCTTGATACATGCCACATAAACTTTTTTACTATATATAATAAACTGTTCAATATATCAACAACAAATATTAACATATTTAAATTTTAAAATAATAAATTAGAAGCCTTCTGAAACATAAAACTTTATCTCATTTTGTCATAACATTTACCTGTTTTCCACCTGTGAGCTGATACAAACATTTGATGTTTCATTTGATGTAAATAGTTCGTAGAAGGCACAAATCAAGTGTCTATGACTTTTTTATGAAGTTAACTCAGGGCACTAAACATATAAAAGTTCACTACACATAGAGACTATTTAATTATTAAATCATGAGTAATCCCCATTTTTTTTATAAACATCAGCTACAATTGAATGTCACTGCCTATAAACAGGAGGTGCTTATAGTTCTAATTTCAAAGAACTTCAAAAACTGTGATTAAATACTTCAAAACTAATTAAATTTGGGTAAAGTAAAACTTGTGAACGACTTGTGAAAGCAGGGCACATGGCGGCCTTTGGATTTGGGTTAATCGTTGTCATGGAGTGGATTTGGATAAGTTGTTGGTTTGATAAAGACACAGAAAATATGTTTGATTTTGATCAGTGACATCAAAATTAGTCAGTTCGACATGTGAATACTAATTAATTTTGAAAATTTACACTCTAAATTATATGTTGGTTTCATTTTATGTATAAACGGTGGTCGTGAAGGAAGTCCAAAACTACGAACTATTAATTTGTCGTCGTTGCATGATATTTTCAAGAGCTCTGACCGTAATCGTCTGAGTTTACTGTGTTATCCTGAGGCTATGGAGCACGATCAGTTGGCGTCGGAAGACTAGGATTATCTTGGAAACCGAGAGGAGATGATAAGTCGTCGGCTTTCAGAAGGACGACAATGCCTTCTACTCATGCAATTGAAGTGCATGAATGAATTTTACAAGAATCAGAGCGACTTCGTGAGTTTGTTTAAATTTTTGAAATGAATGGAAGACGAACTGAATGTACAGACGCTTAAGCATCAGTGTGTGAAGAATGAATTCATTAAATTGAGTTTGGAAGTGCGTCGATTGAGAGGTTTTTGTATCTCTCGTAAAGGTATTGAAGGTGATAATAATTTCTAAGATATAAAGTTGAAATCTCCGAAAGAGCGGGGATGGATATCTGTGTGTAGGACGCTGATGGCACAGCTCACGGTAGACGCGATTGAGGCTTGAACGACGTTTATGGAAGTGGTCATGGGTAACGAAAACTTTTGCCGGACATCTATTACTTCCATGTCGTCGAAGTTCAGTCGATCGATAACTTCAGGCCTGACCATTGCACCTTTGGGTGATATTATTAGTGCACCTCCGGTTTGGGCAGTCACCTCATGTGATGCTGAAGCTGCAGCCTACACTAAATTGGAGTCTTCAAAATTTATGGTAGATTTGCACTTTAAAGCAAAGAAGACTAGAGGTGAAGTCCGGAATGCAGTTTTTGATCACACATCGGAGGAGTCTGATCATCAGTTCAGTACGCATCTAAGCACTTGGTAGTTGAAAAATTTGATTCTACTGCACTGTATGTCAAACTTAGTTTAGTAGTTTGTATTTTTTCGTATTTTTTTTGGAAAAAACAGGAGCCAACTCATTTACATTTGCTATAAAGTGTTAAAGCAACAATAAGTTTTTCACATCATGGTAATGTGTCGAAAATAATCCACAGATGAAGTATCTGAAATAACCTATATTAAAAATATATATACATTAATATAAAAAATGATAATTATTTTAAGATTAAAAAAAAATTATTTAATAATGCGCATGTACACAAAAAATTACAATTGAAGCAACAACTGTATTACAAAATGCAACAACTGTGTTACAAAAAGCAACAACTGTGTTACAATGTATTACAAAATGCAATCAATAATAATGCCATTTGATTAGTTAAATTTGAAAGAAGGATAACATAAATTTCCTTTGCTCTTCTCTTCTACTATCATTTGCAGTTTAGCGAGTGTTGCCTACACAATTGAACAAATCATTTTAATATAAATTTAAAATTATATAATCATATATTTAAAAATATATATTAAAAATTTCAAGATATTATAACATTTATATAAAAATAAAATATTTGTAAAATCCTTTATAGTCTATTAAATCAAAAAGGGCTCTTTTAAATTGGGATAGTAGAATCAAGGTTTTGTGCTAAACGTTCTAAATGAATGAACAACTTTTGAATGGTACGAATAGAAGTATGATGAGTACAATATACCAAATTTAACATACAAAGTGAAATAATTTACATTATATACAGTAATTCAATTAATTCTTAAAAATGTGTAATTATCACATGACAGACAATGAAATTTATAGAACAAATTGAAAGATGTATCTTTTCATATTTTCTTGATTCATGGGTCAATTCTTCACTATCGTTGATACATAACCCTCTAATCTAAAAAAATTATAATATGAAGTTAGAGAGAAGCATCAAGGAGATAGTCTTAAGGAATCCAAGGATTCAATTTCTACAATCCAAAAATATGAAGAACAATACAAAATATGAAAACAACATGAATATTTTATTGTAATTAAAATTTTAAAATATGAAAATTACAAAAACATATGATAGATAACGTACATGAATCAAAGATATACGTATATGTCAGTATTGGTTTACAGATTACTGAGTGTCCGAAAGATATATTGAAATTTTCATTAGGACATGAATTGAATTTGGCTTTGTTACCGTACGCTATGGATGAAAGCTTATACCAAAAGCAATTACAATGCCACGAGAGACAAGAATATAGAAGCAAGCCAAGTTGTAACACTTAAAAAGTTAAACCTTCTAATGTCGATTGTCTACAATGATACCATCTCGCATAATATTAAAGAGCTGGTAAAAAACATGTCTACCTTTTGAAGAAACTTCCTTATTAACCACGTGACAATATCTTTTTTTATTTAAGTCTTCAAATCCTAATTGGTTGTTTTTTAAATTATCTCCTTATTTTTGTGATTTTGAAATCAAAGTCTAATTTTTTCTTATTGAACTTGTAAAGGCTGTTGATTTTATTTTGATTTTCCATCATTTTGGTATTATCATTTATTATAGAATCTTGTTGACTCTGCCGGTTTCTTAAAGGCCTTCGAACTGAATATTCGAGTTTTCAACTCTTAATTCTTGAATCTCCTTATCATTGTTCTTTGTCGCTCATAGTCTTGATGATGTGGCCGAATCTTGCCTTCTTGCTATCATTTGTCTTCACACGCTCTAGTTCTTTCTTCAACTCCTCTGATTAGTTTTGATTTAAACGCTACTCTTCTTTCATTAAAGTTTCTTGATTTTTTTCCGAGACTTGCTGATTTGAATTAGATGCAATAGATCTTGAATTAGGGATTCAAAAAAGTCCTTGTTTTGTCTTCTTGTCATTTCTAGTGTAGCTGACTCTTAAATGTACTTCTCTTAATTCTGTCAAGTTGCAATATTATTCTCCTAGTTCTTCTTTGAGATTTGGTCTGTTGTCTTAATTATTTTAGATTTTCAATCGCTTAATTCTTGTTCACTATGGAACTTCCAAATCCAACCAATCCCAATTTCAATTCAAAATCCCACACCAATATCAATTAGCTCACTTAATGTCTATAATCAACCCTTAAAATTCCACAAACTCATTAAAATTGTACCTTAGTAATCATTGCTTTCAACTTCTACCCCCACTCTAAGATTTAGATTTAATTTAGCATTTTCACTAAATCCTCATTCAAAAATGTGAGACCTACTCAACAAATTGTTTAAATATCCACCACTAGTTTATCTTTTTAATTGTTACCAAAAATTTAAAGATTCTATTTTTTAAAACTTCCAATAAGCAAAAAAAACATACACCCACCCACCCACATGGGAAAGAGAGAAAAAAACAAAAGAGTTTCTAAATTAATCTCCTATCCTAAGAGCCGTTAATTTGTAGGTTCATTCATTAAACCTTACGCTAATTGACTAAAAATTGCACTAAATTGCAGGAAATTACACTAATTTATTGTAAAATGCATTAATCTACTAAAATTATCATTATTTTACTAGTTTTTTGCTATATTAGAATGCCTTTCACAATATTAGTGTGCTACTAGTTGTTCTAAATCTACTAATTAGTTTTGTAATTTTGAATTTGTGTTTTTAATTTTCAATTCATTTTTTATGCAATTTTTTCATGTTGTATTTTATTTTCAATTTCTCTACATTTAATCATTTACCTAATTTAATGAAATTCACATTTTTTAATGCCTTTTTAAATTTAAAATTCCTAATTTTTTTCTAAAATTTTCACGGCATTTTTGCATAATTGCAATTCCTAAGGTCATACCTTTATTATACAATTTTCATTCCTGCCTATTAAAAAATCCATTAGTTCATGACTATAACTTAATTTTATGCAACTAATAATTCCTAACTTGTAATTTCATCTAAAATGTCCAAATTTCTCTCATTCTAAATTGTGAACCAATGTGGTGGCTATAATAGTCTTTGGTTTGTTAAGGCACCGGTAATCTATGCATATTTTCAAACCAAAATTCATACAATCCAAAAAGTATTATAGCTAAAGAAAAAATCTCATACTATTTAAATTTGAATCATAATTATGAAATATTAACTTATTTTGTATCAAAATAAACTTAGATTTAAATATTATATTAGTATTTGTAGATCATGAACACATGATATCATCCAAGAGATTGTTTTCAACCATTTTTTTTTCAAATGCACCCTACTTGGCACACAACAATAAGTTGTTATGTTATTCTTTTGAGTACATAGTGATAAATTGCTAAAAATTTGCTTCACTCACTAAATCAAGAATGAATATTTTGATATTTATATTTTGTGAATTATTTGGTTAGTTCCCATATGTATATTTCTTTTTGGACCTCTTCGACTGCAATTGATATTGAATAACAACCATATCATGTATTTATATATATAATTGTATTTATATGTTGTACTATAGAATTCCATATTCATATTGATATTTGTACCAATATATTTTATCATATTAGTATTCCATCATAAAATTTGTATTCCATGTATCACACTTGTATGTATTATATGCATATTCTATATATTGTATCCATGTAAAAGTTTTTTTGGTTATAATTTTAGGTAGTGGATGGGTGAATCAACCGTTTTATTTTTTTATTTGAGTAAGAAAAGGAGCAGGCAATGATTGCCTCTTTTAAATGCGTAGGAAATCAAGCCAACTAGATACTAATCATACATAAGATTTAAAAAAAATCTAAATACAATTCTATACAACAATAAAATGGTAGTAGCACCTAAAAATCTTATTCAAACAATTCTTCAAGCTTTTTTAATGTTTTACATTTAGATTAAACTATTTTATTTTTAATAAGAATGTGACCTTTTTATGTGCAAAATTAAATTAAAAATCATAAAATTATATTATCACAATATTTTGACATTGAATGACAAATAGTTCCCTTATCAAATTTGATCATTGTTCAAAATTTGCACAAGGTTAGTCTTCTAAGGGGATAAGACTAAAAATTCAAAACTTTAAAAGTTATAATGTTTATCTTTTAGAATTTAGAAAAGTAATAATTATTAAAATATAACATTCAAAAACTATATTGAACATATTTTTATCACTAATAATATATTATTTAAAAAAATTATTTTTATTTAATATTTTATTTTTATTTTTATTTGATGGATTGATAGATTGATGATTGTTATACATTGTTTTTTAATTATATTTTTGATATCGTTATTAAAATTTTTTGACTAAATTTGCAGGTGCAGTGATATTAATATTATACCATTTTCTAGCCAATTTCACATAAAGACTTGTAATAATTGCAATCACTTCAAGATTCTTTCAGAAAATCAAAATAAATTTAGGAATACTTCCATTAGCTTTCTATTTCTAGTTTAGAATTCATGCATATTGTTAAATATGCACTTCAAAAATTACAAACACACTCAAGCCACATATACAATGTCCATTTTATAATACTCTTTACACTATCATAATATGTATCATTAGAAGAGATTTGAGGCCTCTGAAGGGCCATTTCAGGATTGTTCCCTGTCCCTGTTCCCATGTTTTGAACCAGTAATAATGATGTCAGAAATTTTTTTTTTAAAAATTTAATCCAAAAGTGAAAACATTTAAAAAAATAAAAATTATTTATAAAAAATAAAATTTGAAGTGGCACTCTGTGGACCACATCAGACTGCACATGTGGTAGAGTTCCTAGGTTGGGAACGCCTTGGGAACTCGCAGTCTTCTAGAGGCCTCATATCTCTTCTAATGCACTATTCTATTATGACATTACATCTTCTGGTGTTTCCAACATACAATCAAACTTCCTTTACTGCATGGGAACGGTGGAAGTAATTTTTAGCTATATGCACATATAGAAGCTCAAGTGCCAAAAGCTAATTAATTTAACATGCTTATGAAATATGGTAATCGTATTTGATTGGTTCAAATTGGTTGTTCAACCAAAAAAATTAGTGATGTATGACACAATCAACTCCATTAATGGTTTGTATAGTAGACTTTATACATATGAAGAGTATGCAAATGTAAAACTACAATTAGTTATGCAAGTAGAGAATTTGCATTATGAGAGGTTTCACTATATTTACAAATGATTTTATTGGATTTTTTTTTCATGAACTATATTCGTGTATTTGTAGAATTTGGTTCAATAATTGAAGACAATAAAGATAGAGAGGTTTATTAGAGTGTCCTATTCACCATGGCGTTCACAATCAGTGAATAGTGATGACACTTCCTTAAATAAAGTATGAAATATATCACGTCTTTTTAAGATGGATGTAACTAGGTGATACTTGTAACGCCTTTCTTCACTAATTTCACAGCATTGTATGTGCTCATTACTATAAAAATATTTTTCATTGTTTGATATTAACTATAGACTCTAGAATGATAACTGCCAAAAAACGTCAATATGGATTACACCGATGCTGGTACATACATGATTCCTTTTATTTCCTAAAATCCTATTGTCTCCTTCGGCGACAAAATGGATTTTGGATAGGCCCCTATGGTTTCAATATTCGTAGTGACTTTCTAAATTTTTTTTGAGAAGATAGAAAAACACATAAGCTTTCCAAAAATACAATTTTTATTTCAATTGAAGCCCGGGAGCCAAAATTATGGCACAAAAGTGTTTTAGTTTTTAGTTTGGCAGGCCGAAAAACCTCTAATATAAACTTAAAATATCTTTGCCAAAATTCTATGTCCAAGAATTTATCCCAAAAAATACATACTTTGACATTTTAATTTGTAGAAAATAGGAAATTTTTTTTTCAAAGGAACTAAAAATTGGCCATTTGGAAGGACTTCTTGGTGATAAAATTTGATTGAAAAAATTAGGTTAAAACCATGTTTAATGTTTAGAAGCCGTGCACGCAAGAATGGCCTGTTTGCACAAACGTGGAGGACATAAAATAATGTATTTTTAGATGCCCTTTGGTAAGAATATGTTTGACTACTATAAAAATATACCACAAAAAGTTCAACTGAAAATCATTAATTTACACCGCTCAATAGTATAAAAAAAACCTGAATGTCAAAGTGCTTCAAAGTGTGACAAATTAACAAAATTGACTTTGAAATATAAAATGATTTTTTAAAATTTTCGAAAAATAAATGATACAAATTTAATCAAAACATCTAAAAAAAGATTTTTGTTTTTGGCATTGAATGCATAATTCAAAATTTGAAAATCAAAACGCTACCAAACTGACAAGTGATTCTTACAATCACCTGTGGATGCCACTCCACCAGCATTCCATGGCCAGTGATGATGGTCACTACCAACAAGATTATACTTTTTGAAAATGTAAGCTTCCGCCTACAAAAGAAATATGTTATATCTTTGCAGTGTTTATTCATATCTTCGAAATTTTCTCAGCCCATGGTATGGATTCATCCAAGACCATCTTATATTTATGAAACTCTGTCTATTTGTATTGAAAAGAGCATTTGTAGCTACAAACACGAAGGCCCCCATTGATGATCATTGCAACTAGTGAGAGAATGCCCGGAATGTTACAACAACTATTCTTGGAGTGAATATCCTTCCATACCCAACACTTTGGGCTATCATTACTCTAAAGTTTGGGATAGAACATAATGACAAGATATATCGGACCACTCTTTGTAATTTTCCAACTTGCCTGTCCTTGTACTTTGAACACTAATATGGCATTTGCATCTATTGGGAAGCGAGGGAAGTATGTGAACTACAAACATCTATACTATATCTTTTGTTTTCAATAAACAGTAGACTATAAAAAGGACAAATTTATTCACACTCCAAGCCTCAACATGGATGAAGTAATAAATCTTCTAGAAGATGCAAAAATGATTAAGAATAATGCACAGTATAGCAAAAATGATTTTTGAATAGTGCTCAAATGTAATATTCAAATTTGTTATCTATCTTTGTATCCAATTAGCAATGATTGCATTTCAAATAGGGGGACCTCATGCAAATTTGTACTTTTCATGAATAGTACATCTACAAACCACAATTTGAAGATTTAAAAAAATATTTTGAGCAATCTAGATTGTCTATACAGTTATTGTAATGCCTTTGAAAAGATAATAACTATATCCTAAATCCTACACTCTATTATAGAAAAATGGAATCTTGTAAAACAACTTTGAAAATGATCGTACGTACCTAGCACAAATAACATGCACGCATACTACTACCAAATTTTCTTTTTACTAATCCAAATTTGTTCTGTGGACCTACATTAATGCACCTTCAATTCTTGTCTTGGTACCGACAAAAGATTTGGGACTCGAAGTTTTTCTAAAGGAAAATATTGAGCTTTGAAATTGGGAAAAATTGAGACTCAATATTTTTTTAGCGGCTAACACCTTTGTAATGCAACGGGGATGACAAGGTTTGTGAGAGGAAAAAATGGGGATACCATAGTCATAGGTCCATGGTAATAGGGTGGTAACTTTATTATTAATAGTTTTTTTTTTAAATTCTTTTTTTCCTATTGACCTTAAAATTTTTTAATTTTTTTGGTAGTGGATGCTTTGGGCTCACAAGAAGTATGCTTACATCACTAGAAATTTCAGTTTTTCTATTGATTTCAATGCATTGATTTGGATCACTTTTTTGTTGATTTGGACAGTAATCTAATCAAATCAATAGATTATTGTCCAAATCAACAGAAAAGTGATCTAAATCAACGCGACCAAATCTATAGAAAAATTGTATTTTCTAGTAGCTTTTGAGCTTGGAATTTTAGGCTCACAAACTAGCGTTATTATTTTATTTTCCAACCAACCACGAGGCTCCTAGTGGCTCTAAGCAAAAACAATCTCTATCATTGCTAGTTCAATGAATTACTTGTAGAAGCAAAAGTAGTTTTAGTAGAGTCTGTTGTTGTCCCCGTCAAAATTGCAATTTATGTCGTACCAAAGAAATTATTTTGATGGAGTCAAGCATTTATTGTACACTTTTCATCCAAAAAATACCAAATTGGGCTTGTTTGGCATATTGTTGAGCGATGCTCTTACTTTACCTTCTTCTCATAAGTTTAACTCCTAAATTCCAAAGCCATATTTATGTCGAAAACCACACAAAACTGTTAGTTTTTGTTGTGTTCATCCAAGAAAATATTAAATTTTTTTAAATTTTAAATCCAACCCTAGGATCTTGTACTTCACTTGTTTCAAATTATGTGATAAGAAATTCATGAAGTTTGACCATACTAATTGAGAGATATTAGTATTCAAAGTTTTAAAAAAAAACTTTTCACAACATTGGCTTGTAATTTTAGATGACTTTGACCGCCCTTTGTAGAATGTTTTTGCACTACAGACTTTGAATTAAAAAAAATTTGTGTTGAAGAATTGAGTTGAAAGTCTAGGAAAAAAGTTTAAAAAATAACACACTTGATTTTCATTCGTTAAAAAATTGTTAAGTACGTAGAAGTAGAATCAAGATTGAAACAAGAACTAAATTATTAATAGCTCTACAATTGAATTGAAATACAATAATCCCAACAATGAGATTGTTTTAGTAAGCAAACTTAACTTTGTCAAACAAAATTTTGTGAAAATTTGTAAAAATTGCATTCTGAAAATGAATCCTATAAGTTATTTTTTCAAGAAGATGCATAGATTGTTCAAAAAATAAGATTGTCCTTAACTTTCTCATAACTAGTCCAAATGGAATGAATCAAAGCTTCCTACGTAGACAAAAATATAATATTTTAGAAAAAAAATTAATTATTTTGAATTTTTGCAATTTTTTTTGTGCTGCCCCTTGAGTTCAATTCTAGGCTTTTTGTGGTATAACTTTTGCTCCCGGGCACCAATTGAAATAAAATCTATATTCCCATAAAGCTAATAAGTTTTTCTATAATATGAGAAAGTTTCAAAAAGTTTCACCAAAAATTGATGTCATAGGAACCTGCCCAAAATTCATTTTGTCCTCCAAGGGGACAATGGGACTTTAGGAGTTAACATAACATCCATCCATCTTTTCCAAAAAATAAAGTAGTGGACTAACATGAGACTCTTCTTTGGCAAAGATGTGCCAAATTTGAATTTCCACATCAGATTCTTAAGGTTCCACGTCACCTCACAACAAGCAACCACAAGGTGACATGTGGCATTTTTTTAATAAAAAAGACTTAACCCTTAAACATCGACGCAACCATTATGTGGCCGATGGATGAGAGGGAATCAAACTGTGTAGGACAGAAATGCAGCTATTCATCCTCGGAATTTGTTGTGAAAAGGGAAGACCTTTTACATTAACTTCACTTCTAATGAGCGCTTTTGCAATTTTTTAAGCTAATGATTCACACGGTAATGCAAAAGGATGATTTCGAGGGTCACCTCTTCGTCCTTTAAGGGTTAAATATGTCAAATCTAAACCTTACATAGAATGCTCAAGCCACTTGTAAGGTAGATGCATCCATTCTTGTCCATATACCCCATTCCATCATCATGTACCAGCAAAGTACATATGTACTCTATACAGAAAATGTGCACCATTGGTACATGATGTCAGAATGGGTTAAAGGGACGGGAATGGGTGCGTCTACCTTAAACCCTAAATTGCAATTGCAAGTGCAATACGGCTGCCTGCACTTAGCAAGGAGTTCAGACACAGGATTCCTTAGTTTGGGACTAAATTGGCGAGCTCATGCGCGTCCCAAATGTTTTAGGGTTTAAGGGCTCCACGCCCGCACATCTCTGTAGAGGTTGAAGGGTTTAGCGGTGCCTCAGCAAGCAATGGCGGCAGCGATTGTGCGATTGCGGGGTGCTGCTCGCTTGCTGAAGAATGCAAGCAAGACTTCTTCGGCTGGGGCTGTTCTAGGGCGAGGTTTACCTGGATCGGAGGATTGGGCCGGAATCCCGAGAAATAATGAATGTTTGAGGGCGTTCGTAGAGCTTGATGGAGGAGCGAGTAATCGGAATGGTGCTGCTGGATTTGCTGTTTTTTCGTCGGTGAAGAGATTTGCAGCTGTGGCTTCGGTTGGAGAGGGCGAAGAGGATGTTGTGGAGGAGCGTGCATTGGGGGAAGGGGAGGGGGAGAAGCAGGTGGACGAGGAGGGCTTGGCGATGTTTGCTTCGGCGGACAGTCTCGTGAATGTCAATGGGGAAGATGTGTTGAAGTACATCACGTTCAGGTATAATGCGCTTGGGCACTCTACTCTGTTCTCAAACCCTAAGAGCTTCTGAGACCCCAATGGGCAACAGTCATGTCATTCATGATGCGGTACAAGGAAATTAATGTAATGGATGCGTTCAATTTTTACGCATTTTAACCAATATGTAGGTGTTTGCCTTCATTGGGAGATCATTGTAGAGCTCACTGGAGAGATTGCTGTGGGTTCAAAAGCCAAATTCTTTTGAGGTCAAGTTATTTTCTCTCAGATTTCTTATGCAAGATGAATAAGATGAATTTGATTTCTTATAGACCAGTATTGAAGGGGCAGTAGACGACCCCATTTCCATTCGAAAGATCAGCTGCCATCGACATTTTGACAAGTCATGCTTGCACCCAACTTGCTAATTGAAGGCCAACCAAGTGTGTTGGTAACAGGTTCCGTGTAGGAGACAGAATTAGGCTCGTAATCGTTTTAGCATCCTCTACATTACACATGCAACAATTAACCTCGTTGTTTTTACGAATTGTTTGTAGTGAAGAGGACGTATTGAAGTTTTTCGGAGAGGGTTTACCAGGAGGGGTAGCGAAGGAGTTCGAAGCCACAAAATCCAACTCTTTGATGATACGGTCACGAGTATTACAGTTGTGCAACTCTCTGGAGAGACACGTTACGGGAAAGGACGCTTTCAAGCTGCCTGCCGAAGATGCGAATTGTAAGTGGTCAAAGTTTCTGTGAGTTGACGGGTTTTTTTGTCCTTTTGAAAAAATGAAATTTGGGTGGTTAGATTTTATTTATTTATTTATTTGTTTATTGTGTCGGTCTCCGGACAGTTCTGTCTACGTACCTATTTTGTGTAGTCCTCAATGGCGCAGAGTCGAGCAGTAGATTCGAATCTTATGATCAATTTTCGCATTTGTGCAGCTACAAAGCCGAAGAAGCACATTTTGTTAGACGGGCCAGTAGGTAGCGGAAAGAGTGTTGCGTTGGCTATGCTTGTGCAATGGGCCCGGGCCCGAGGGTGGCTTGTATTCTACATCCCGAGTGGGAAGGGTTGGACACACAGAAGTTTGTACTACAGGAATGAAGAAACAGACCTTGTCGAGACTCCCGTGACTGCTCAGATGGCGTTGGAGGTATGTTAGACGATTTGCAGGGAGTCTTCTCTGTGAATTTCTACCCTATGTGTAACTTTTACACTGTGCTACTGCCTGGTAATTAGAAGTACAATTTTACTGGCACAGCGACCACCAGATTGAGCGGTGCAAGCTTAACCAACTTGTAAAGGACCATGAATTCATGGTTTAAATGTCAAACATGATTCAGATGGACCCCTTTTTCTCATCACCAGAATCAGTGGAGGACATTGCATTTGTTGGTCAAAACATAAATAAAATTGGACTAATGAAAGTCCCTGTACGGCTTATTCAAAACTCCTTCAAAACATGAGGCCCAATTGAGCATTCTGGTCCTCTAGAGGTTAAGCTTTGTTTCTGTTATTCGGTATTCCCTTGTTCAATTTTTTCCGGAAGTCTTTTCATTTTCGTTGGATCGTACTTTTGAGAAATTGTTCTTTTCTTTTCTGTTACTAATTTTTTTCTTTTTTCGCATACACGTGGGAGCTCTTAATTATTTCAATGTTGTGAAATTCGTTGATGTAGGGATTCCTCAAGAGCCACTCGGAGCTTCTAGACACTCTGCCATGCAACATTCCTGACCCGGTACCGCTTGGCGAAGGAGCAGGTGTACCTCGCGTCCGTGGTCCGCAGGAATTCACTTTACCTGAGGGAGCTACACTGAAACAATTGGTGGAGAAAGGTCTATCAATGTCTCATGCAGGAGTTGGTACTGTGGTCAGGCTGAGAAAAGAACTTTCTCTTATCAAGGATGTCCCTGTTCTAATTGCTATCGATGATGTAAGTCCACCCTCCCCAGTTTGATTTAAATTACGATACCCGAATAGCGACTGGGTTCTAACGCCTTGTATCCCATTACTTTGTTGCTTGTCTCCTCTTGGTGTAGGAGTCTAAACTAGCGGATGAGCCCCGGTGTGGCAAAGAAGTTTGACGCCTAAGTGCCAAAATGGCCCCAAGCGGCCGCTTTCATATCTACAGGAGTTCATGGAAAGTCGCAAAACATAACAATAAAAAGGGGAACATTGATAATATTTTTTGACAGTTCCTGTCATTGGTAATGAGTATTCTGAAGTGGACTTTCTAATCTTAGTTCAGGTGCTGAGGGTTCGGCTCTTGCACTAGCCATGTCAAGCCTTATGCCCTCTGCCGGGTACTAATGTTCTCATTAGAAGAAATTCACTGCACTGTTTTTCCTATTTGAGAGGGTACCAAATTTTTGTCCCCTACAAAGTAAAAGCCTGCACTAATTTAACGTAGTGTGGCTTTGGTATTTTAGTGACACCGACTAAGAGGATAAATCCGTGTAGTGCTTTGGTCCTCAAGACTTAAGTCCTTGTATTCACTGTCGTACAGCTTTTGGAGAACTTCGGTTTTGCATGAGGAAAGAAGTACTACGTGACAAGAAATACCTTGCTAGCAGAAACTTTGAATCTTGATAAGTGTATGCCTTTTGGACATATCGATGGTCGATTACTTGGGGTCTGGATCAGGAATCAAATCTGCAAAATTTTCTTCTAATGTTTGTTGTCTGGGTTTTCAGTACAACAGTTGGTTTGTCTACAGCGAGTATGGAGTGAGAGCCAGGAAACCCATACATGCTCATCAACTTGAAATGGTATATAATCACTTTACGTCGCACATATCTGTATTCTATTTTGGGTTTGTCAGTCACTAGTGACTTGGAATTCTTAATACAACCTATTCAATTTTACGTCTGTTGAGGCTATGTCGCTTATATCCGACTCTTTTACTGTTGTGGCAGGTTCGTGCCTTTCGACCAATAGCAGGATCAAAGGAAATGATGGTCGCCGCATTTTCTCATTCAAATGCCGTAGGAAAACTCCCTCTACACTTACCGGATGTCCCAAAAGGTGCACGATATGAATTTCCTCGGTACCTCCCTGTGGAGGCCAACACCGCTCTTCAGTACTATCACAGGTATGTATCACGGATGCTATCTATACGGATATTATATATAAACATGTGGTTTGAACTGGCGCTCTGATCTTTGGTCATTTGTTCAGTTTGTTATATAAGGTTACTGCACCTAATTGCGATACGTACCTAAATGTGACACTCCAAAGTCTTGCCCAATGGGTACATATTGATTTTGATGAATTATACCACCTTGACATCAGAAATCTTTTCAGTTTTAGATTATCTACCAATTAAACTATAAACCCTTTTAAGTTCTGTATACGCTATCCAAATACTACCCCCAATAATTCATTCTTTATTGAGTTAAAATCCTCTTTGGTTTGCTAATGACAAGAAAATTTTGAAAATCTCACTATGCCAATAAGAGCACCTATTCTCAGCGCCAAAGTGTCACATTTAGGTGTGCTCACGGCATTTATTGACCGTTGGTCTTTTGGGATGCAGTCGGAAATTGACAGTAGAGGAGCCAGGAGACGCAGAATTGATCAGGCTGTACTATCTCACAGGTGGAAATGGGAAAGAAATTAGAACTCTTTCTAGATTTTTGTGATGGATTTTAAAGATCTTTTCAAGCTGATAGAAAAGGGCTGAAATTTTTGTAGCTAAATTGCAGTCACATCTCAGCATGTTATCATACGCAGTGAGCAGTCGGGTAGAATAAGTCACCATATGCCGTCCCTTTAGCCATTTATCGAAGATTCTATTGGCATTATTTTTCTCTAGATCCACCCCAAGTCGTTGACATATTTGAGACTTTTTTAGGGAGTTTGGTGTGAGATCCATTTTTTATGGGTTGACATGAAAATGGGTTGACCAATGCCACCACTTAATAATATAAACAACATCAAGAGATGACAAGGTCCACAAAAGGTTGGCCTAAATTAGGAAAGTAGCCACTCATCTATGATTGATATGATAGATATGTTGACTGTTTTTAGAGTTTGGTGTAGGGTTATCACCATAGTCCGGGGAGTATTTTAGCTCAGGCGGCTAAAATCCTACAGATTCTTGGACCAACCGGTTGTCTGAAGTATTTTCTCGGCTAGGCCTTTAAAAAAAGAGAATATTCTTTGATTTTCCTCTTAAATGATCGGTTTTTTTCCGAAGATTTTGAAATCAATTAGGCAATTCCTAATTTCAACCGGCTAACTTGTAACTAACTGCCGGCACTCCCCGTTCATTGGTTATCACACTTAATGGATATCTCTATTGATTGGCAATTATTCTTAATTAGGATAATAGTGTCCTTTTATATCCTTGAAGGCTTGAAGAATTATGGATAGGCTGGATGTGTTATGAGCTTTGAAGAAGAATTTAATGTTATCTTGTTAATCCTTGTGTTCCATGACTATGTTATCAAAACATCTCTAGAAAAGCCAATTCTAATGCAAAGAGCAATAATGAAAAAATTTATTTCATACAATATCATATTCAAATATACAATCTTATGGTCTTGCACTTTGACCAAAAATTTCAGCGTTTTTCTATCAGCTTGAGGTTGCATTTTCTCACCTTGTGAATTAGTTAGATTTGACATTCGATTGCTATTTAAGACCAACAAAACAACTTCAAGTAGTAGTTCTCCCTCCCTCCATGCAATCGTCAATCAAAAGACAAATGAAATGATTAATAGGGTCAATCAACAGTGTTCATTCTTATTTTTTGCACCTCTTTGAATATTGCCCAATTGAAGGAGATGCCAAGCTCTGGGAGGCAGAACAAAGGGCTAGACATGAGCTTGGATATAATACTAAATGCCTACAAAATGACAACCTCACACTCAACAATTAATTGACCATTGGTGATCCTTGAACATGGTCAAAAAATTCTACTTTTCAATATTCCAAAACTACACTTTGGAAAGGGCTTCAAAATTCAAAGTTTCTGAAATGCTAGGAGTACACCAAATTCTACTTATAGCACCAAACAGGGTTTTAAAATGTTATTTTTAGCCTTAATCCAGAATATTTTGTCCAATATAAAGATCATTAGAAGACGGAGATAATAGCAAACAAAGTGATGGATAGTACGGTGGTCATTAGCTTGTCCTTTGAGGTTTAGCTTCAAATTTTTACACTATAGATTTTGATTTTGAATTCTTTTAAATGGATGAAGCTAATAATATTTTTTTTAAAATTAGAAATTGATACATGTGAAAGTTTTTATCAGAAATTAGCACAAAGTGTTTTGTACAATTTACTTAATGCTAAGAAATTTCAATTAGAAAAAATTAAAGATGTCTTTCTCCTTAAAAAAATTTATATTTTGTACAAAAATTAGTTGAAATCAAAATTTTAGCCAATCAAAAAAAGTAAAAAGTAATACTTTTGAAACAAAGTTGCTACAAAATTATTTTTTCATAATTCTAAGAATATTTTCTAAAGTTAGACCCTACAAATTATTTCTCATCTTGATATAGTCACCAAAAGGTAGAAGAAGTCAAATTTTATAGTCTATTATACAACAAGTGCAATTGACAAGAGCCTTCATTGTCAATAGAAGACATGGGCAACTTTTACCTAGAGTTAACTAGACTTCATATGTTGCACAAATAGTCAAATGAATTCTTGAATTTCCATAGATGTAAGAAATCTCTTACTCTTTTTGAATCTTGTTGCTTGAAAAGAGAATGGTGTTACACACATACATCCTACATTGTTTTGGATAAATTCCTCAATCCATATATAATTAACATATGGTAGAGAAATTCAAATCTTCTTAAGACGTTAGGTATATCTGCCTAATATTTTAGGAGACTTCTAGAATACCTTGTATGGCTACTTGAAATCTTCGAGTGATTTTTGCAACTATATACATGGCATTTCAAAGCATCTTAATAACTCCTAAGATTTCTCAGTGAAATTTATGTGGTGCCTTCTAGATCTTTATTCTAGTACAAATTTTCTTACCACTATGAACATAGAATATTTTGTAATCACTTCTAATAATAACTTTTTTGACCATAGTAATTTTATTTGAGAATAAATAATGATCCAATATTGTATAAATTTTTTTTTTAAATTCCAAAAATATCTTCTAAAGTCAAATTGGTATTGTAGAATGAAAGTCAAGGCCATTTTTATCCTTAGCCTTATATCTTTGTACAAATATATTACACCCCTCAAAATTCAATCTATTATTCATAGAAGGATTCAAAGAAAGATTATCTTTTAACCTCTAAAGGACCATCATGCGTTTTTTGGCAACTAAGAAATTTTGAACATGTACATGTGACTAGAGATTTGCATATTTTAGGCTGAAATTTTAATAGAAGGTGTAGACAAAAAATACCTTTCATGTGCACTAAATTTCATGACATTTGGAAATAGGAGTAAAAAGTTATGGCCTAATATATACCTTTTTTTTTTGTAAATAGGTAGTATGGGTAGATAAAAAAAAATCACTTTTTTCAAAAACAAAAATTTGAAATTGGTTTCTAAATTTATATATATGTAGAAAGCTTTGAATCATTCCATTTCAATCAATAAGTCAAAAGTTATGAAGAGTTTTAGTTAGCAGGCAATTATGGATTCTCTATTCTAAAATAAACTTTGAAGTCCTTTTTTTACTCAGTTTTCAATATTTTTGGAAAAAATTAATTCTTAGGATGTAGATTGTTTATTACAACATTGCAACCATTGGAATTAACATTTTCCAATTCCATAACTAATTATTAACAATTTAGGATTTAAATCATTCTCTACTTCTTTCTATTTACTATTTTTTTCCTATATGTTGTACGATTCCAAATGATCTGAAATTTTTCAAGCATGTAACCAACTTGCCTTGAAGGATCAATCCATAAAGTAACCATCATTTTGGACATTTTTTCATACAAATGTGACCTTGTGAATTACAGTTGCCTGATTTTTTGAAGGGCCAAAAAAAGGGTTTTTGTCAATTCAAACACTACTATCTTGCAATCTACACAGTAGAAAATTCTGAAATTTTTTCCATATCTTCTCAAACCAACATACTACAAGATCCTATGGTTACATGTGTCTAAAAATGTTTTTTAATTCAAAATTTGGCACTTGTACTACTAGAAATGGCAGTTTTGAAGTGTTTTAAGTGAAAACATAGTCATGAAACCTTAAAAGGTTGAGATTCAAAAGATCTTTTGCATGGTAGAAAAGATATTTTGAATGAAACATTTGCCGAATGCACTCTGTTCATCAACCATACATGCATGTCGGGGTTAAGAGCCAGATATTCTTCCATATTTCAAAAATTTATCAAAAAAATGTGAGACAATTGCTTGGACTTTTAAAAGAGTAAAGCAACACTGGTTTAAAATGGTATAAGTAGTCCTATTTTAATATAAAAGTTTTATGCACAAATGAACACTTCAGGATGTTAGTAAATAAATTTCCGGGTATCTTCCTCATGCATCTATTAAAATAATCTCAAATTTGCAAACAGACATATATTACCAAAAACTTACATTTCCTTAGTAGCTCCAAGCACGAAATAAAATCCCATAACTAAACTAGCGCTCATAGAAATACTGTATGAGTGAACTTGGGAGCCCGGCCTGTTGAGCAAAGCTGGAAGCGAATACATACCCTTCAATTGATTTCTTCTGGATAAAAAGGTTGGACACGCTTGCTGGTTGGTCTGGTTGGCCCAGTTGACCACCTTGAATAAATAAAAACAAATCCGTCAAGAACTAAAACAGAATAAAACATCACATCCCTTTATGCTTCCTTGAAACCAAAGGCAAAAATCATGGCAGTGGACAACCTCCAGCAGTAGACAACCCACCATATAATCACAGTTCAGAAAAAGAAGAAAGCAAAAGAGGTGTCATTTTATGTTCCAAGTATTATCAAGAGCTAAGATTCATTTGTATTCCGAAAAAGTTCAACCATGAATCCAATATGCTCACCTGAATGCTGCATAGTCTTCTGCAATGATAATTCGGGCAGGAGGGATATCAAAACTGGCACTCACTGGGAATCATGCAAAAGAATGTGATCTCAAAAAATTCTAATATTGCTGCGACACTGACGAAATAACCGAAGGAATTTGCGCAACGAAAAGGCTTTGATTGATTCCAGCGCACACATTCTTTGAATGTGTGCCTACTCTCCATCCTTGGCACATCCTGAAGTCCTGGAAACAGAGTGGCGCAGGATCGAGATCATCGTTGGAACAGCTTGTTAAGAAATGACAACAAAGATATTTGATCCCGAGTTGCGGGATTATACGATTTTAACGAAGGAGTCGTGTGCTGCTCCGGCCGTGTCCTCCATGCTCCTTCTCAATTCAATCGCTACCATGGACATAAAAATTTCTAGAGCAGTGTAGCCCGCCCACCTTTTTCACTGTAGCTGCACTATGGTTGGCAATAACTACGTTTTCCTAGTGTATATGGCCGAGTACCAGCACCATCCTTGTTGAATTCCAGATGTAGTTGGATCTCTGCCAAAGAACGAGATCTCACGCATCTTGGATACCCCAATTCTTCGTCGAATTCGCAAATTGGGTCGGAAGCTCGTTTCAAGAACGGAATCGAATGAACCTCCTCAGCTCCATCCTCAAGAAAAATTCAGAGACAATCGACCTTCGTGTGCTTAGAGTTCAAACCCTTGCAGCCAAGTTTCGTTTTTCCCTTTCTCGAAGTTCTGTTTCTTCAAAAACTCGAGATACCCTCCCCACGTGAAGCTTTTGTACCTCCGTTTGTGGTCTGTTTCCACCAGCTGCTGTGGAGCGGAGATCAGGGTGTCGAACGGAGGCGCATAGAAGAACGCAATGGACAGACGGGGCACCTTTTCATTCAGCACCGCCCTGTGCTCCACGCTCTTGAACCTTCCATTCGTCCACGCCTGCAGATTATCCCCCACATTCACCACAAGCGCCCCACGTCGAGGCTTAACAGTAATCCACTTCCCGTCCTTGCACACCTGCAATCCGCCCACTTGGCATTGATGGAGAAGCGTCAGCGTGTAAGGGTCCGTGTGGGCACCCAAACCCAGAGTGCGATCAGGGGTGGGACACTCCGGATAGTAATTCAAGCGCGCCATAGATTGGCAGGGATTCATGAACTGGGTGAACGTCTCGGGATCCAAGCCCAACCCGAGTGCACAAAGCTCCAGAGTCAGCTTGGCTAAGCTTTCGGCGCCTGTGCAGAAAGCTTCAACTGCGGAATTGAAGTCGTGAAAGGCTTGACCCTCAAGTAGCCGCTGCGCTTGCTCCCGGAGATTGGACTGCGGCGACCAGCTGCACTGGAAGCGCTCGATCCAAGGTCGGCCCGCGTACTTGAACCCCGTGGTGTTCAACCCATATCCGAAGACATTGCTGACGTTCGCAGTCTCCAGAGTGTGCGCTCGCAGCTTAAGCTCCAGGGGCTGCTCGAAGAAGCGTCGGGATTGCTCCTGGGCGGCGTCCAAGTCGGAGGTGGGGATGCCGTGGTTGACGAGCTGGAAAAAACCCCAATCCGTGCACGCGGTGGCGATCCGAGTGGCCACTTTGAGCTTCGTCTCGGGGTTTCCGTCGTGGAGGCAGGAGAGGTCGATGACGAGAAGCTCCCGATCTCGGCGGTAGTCGTTGTGGGGAATTGTGGGACGGTCCTCCTCGGGCCAGACGAAATCGGCTAAGTCTTGGGAGCCTTGGCTTAGCAGGGATTGCAAGGAGCTCTGCGCCGCGGGGGTGATGGACGCCGCGCGGATGAGCGAAAACGGATGATCCGCCATGGCTACAACAACTAACTGAAGACCTCCCCAGAAAAAAATCAGTGAAAAAACGGGGAAAATCAAGATAAAAACAGAGAGATAGCCCTGAGAAATCTTCAAACGCAGGATCCTTTCCGGCACGTCCTCAGCGGTGTGCTAAGAGCGGTGACCTTTCACGGTCCCTGGAACATTAGTCTCGCGCACATGCGGCTTCGAACCCATCACAACCGGCACAGCACTCCCAAGTGCTCCCAACAGTGATTGCTACAGTGAATCTCCATCACCGCTTCTGAGAAACGGAGGTCAAAGCGGCAGAGTAAAGATTCTTATAGCGTTTCGTTCACACAACAGGCCCAACTGAAAGCGAAATTATTCCCTTTTCACGCAACCGCCCTAGCAGCAGCAATCAAATCGCATCACAGGAAGAAGAAAGCATGTCCCCACCCCACTTCGCAATTCTCAATTCTCTACTACTTACACTGAATCCGATCCATGGCGATCACATCCGGCGGTTCCTACAATCTGATCGAGCATTCACTGAATGTCCGCGCGTACTCCGCCCAGCACCATCAAGGGACCAGCTGCCACATTCGAGGAAATTGTTGGCCAGGGGCTCCGACCAAGTCCACTAATGCGGGACAGCCATCGCCAGAGTGGGCATCCCAGTTGCATTTGTCACCGAGATCCCACTTGCAACCCATGTAGTTCCACTTGCTGCAAGTTGACCTGAAAGGAGAAGTTCTACATCATACAGCGGCTTCGATCATAGATTCCACACGGTACTCCGACTATCAATACGAATTTATGATGCCAGGGGATGGACGTTCTGACTTCACACGGTCAGGAGACGGAGCTAGAGAGACTGCACTACTGCAGTCCCAACATCGCTGCAGGAGAGATGAGAGCAAAGCATGTAAGATCGAAATAGAACTGAGCTGCTGCAGCAGGCAGAAGATCTGTCTACAAGTTTGGAGTAGTTGAGAGTCTCGAGACCCTAGCTGCAGAATGATGGCGATGAGAATAGAAGCATCGAATTGATGGCGGTTCTGGCGCCACGTGGTTGACCCACCTCGTCACTTTGCTACGGAACCTAACAAACAGTATCCGGCGCAACAGCTCCCATAGGTTCCCCTTGCTGCGGATAGCCTGGCTTTTCCGCTCATTAGGGCCCCATGACCATTGCCCTAGCATGGTTTTCACGCATCAGTCGTGCTTTTCCAGAAAGCGTTACTTGACTGAGTGCTCATTCCGATTGCCAGGCATCGAATAAAAGCTCAACCGAAAGGAACGAAGGAAGATTGTGCTTCCGACACTCGAACATGGAACAGGCGTAACAATACGACGTGAAGCTTGAGTCAGCAGCTTCACGAAAACATTAATAAAAGTTCCACTCGGCGGTTCGAATGATGCGACGTGAGCTCACAACCTTCGGAATATGGTATTGGCAGGTTTGAAAACATGCAGGTCGGAAGTATAGTACCAGACTTTGGCAGGGAAACTGACACACACTGAAATTGGATGTCATTGTCTCCGACTGTCCGACAACGCTTTAAAGATAATCACACGAAAGTTTAGAACATTTTAGTGGTCATACAAATCGTCTTCCAGCTCGGTTCACAAGAAGCACACTCATGAACAGCCACATATAATCGGAAATCTTCGCTACGGATATTGGCGTATCTGCTGAACATATCCTTCTCACTTGTAACAGGTTGTCCTGTTACGCCTTCATGAAAGTAATTGCTACTACTAAAAACGTCATAGCAGTGTCAGCCAAAGGAAGGCACTTGAGTTGGACGAAGTGTAAGTTTACCGACTAAAACTGCCACGAGTAGCTCAATGGGAATCTTCATTCGATGGGTAAGTTAATCTCCACTTTGGACATATCGCCTGTTCGCGAACATTCTGATACAGAACCTGCATAAAGCAACTCAAGTCATTCAGTGTATTACCAGGAAAATAATCTAATCAAAGACGATCTGAGACAAACAAGCAGGAACAGCAACATAGAAATCATGTGAGTCTGCGTTGGGCATGTATCAAACTCACCACTTTCTGATCATCACCACCTGTGCAAATAAATTGATCCTTAGGTGATACAGCGACCTGCATTCAATCAATAATTAGCAAAACATTCAGTACAACAGCATCCGGATTTCGGGACTAGGCAACATATTGCTCCATTGCAGAAGACCGCTCTTGCTTGCATTAGCACCTTATAAAATCAATTCCACCAGATGATGAGACCAAGTACGCACCGTATTTACACAACGCGCATGACTCTTAAAATGCTGCACGCATGGCTGTCCTAGGGTTGGATCCCACATTGTAACGCTGCAATCAAGCAGATGGCGTCAGAAGTGGTAACACGAACTGTACAATGTAAAAATCGATGCAAAATAAAGAGATAAAGAGAAAATGACTCAACCAGTCATCCATCTACACATCGGGAGACCAACTAAAAACATGCAAAAATCGTGAGGGCGAAGAACTGACTGCACAAACTGCAAACAGAGAATTAAGTATAGGAAAGGAAACAACGTTGATTAACTCTCTAGGCAGTATCGAAACTGGAATTTGCGATCATATTTCTTAATCATTAAAACAAGCAGATATTCATGCCCACCTTCCAGACCCACTTGCTGTAACCAGAATGGCTTCACCTTGAAACCATTTAGCATCATTCACACCTTGATCTCCAACGTCAACAACCCTAACCATTTGTGAAAACACACCTCATTAAGCATTAGACTTTGGAAAATTAAATAAAGAAGACGCAGGAATACTTAGGACTCTGCTCTCGTAAATATTGGTGATCTATAATCACAAGGAAAGTACAGAGAACATTCCAGACTCTTACGAACGGCATGTCAGCTGAATTTTGTGTTGCATACTACCAACGATTGAAACAGCAAAACGGATCGTTCAAACAGATAGGCGAGGACATAAGCAAGTCAAAAACCATAAATATTTATCTAAGAGTTAATCAGGAGATATTTTCATGATAATAAACATGTAGTGCATGGTAATAAACAGGCATGATCAAGAGTCGTTAAAAATACCCAGGCACTTGAAAGGAATTTTCTGAAGTCGGCATGGGATTCCCATGGCTAAGCTGGTGAAGAGCTTTAGAGGCCCTGCCCTTAGCCACTGTTGGAGGGCGTTCCACACATTTTGGTCCGGTCTCCAAGGGCATCATCCGCGTATCCCAAACGAAGGTGCAATTGCCAGTGCAGGAGGCTTGAAAATAGGTGTCACAAGCACTGAACGAAACTGAAGTAACCTGCCAAATAACACAATTCCAACCCAGATGACTTCAGGCAATAATCATCCAAATTGAAAACTCTGAAAGATGAGAGCTGCCAGACCAGCACCGACTACAAGTCCCTAGGTAATTGGCGAGCTCTGATTGAAAAGCATTTTGTGAAGATTGCAAACAAAAAACAAAAGGGCTTACCTCCCAAGTTGAGCTTAAAGATAGTCGAGAAATTGCACCACTAGTCCTGATGTCATATAAACCAACACTTCCGTCTCCAGAACCTGTAAATAAAATTCCATATAATACTAGATTAATGGATATTTTTATAAATCTGAGATTCCGAAGTCATAAGATCACTTTCAAGGGACCTCAAAACTCTGACGATTCGCAGTATGACAAGTAAACCCATACGAAATGCTAGATAATGTACACGCTTGACTCGACCTGTAGGTGATTCATTTACATCCTGAACTTTTATGACTTCTGCGTGACCCCACCGACAAGAATAAATAATCACTACACATCAAGATTGTCAATGAGGAAATTAATGGACACTCAGATTTACCTGTGATTATGGTAGATCCAGAACTACTGACATCCAAGCACGTGATATACTGCAAAAGCATTCCACGTCATCAGCAATTAAATCCAAAATATCATCTAGTGGTTTTTTTTTTTAAATCTGTCACCTCACCTCTGTATCTAGCATATGTTTATAGCATACGCGAATAGCATGCCAACACCAAAAAACATGCTGAGGCACGCTCACTACCGAATGTTTACATTGCCTTCAAAAGCTTTGAGACCATCAATGTCATACTCACTGAATCATGAGCAGGGAAAGTAGAAACATTAATACGGGCATCTATGTCCCACATCTGCACGATCGCTGATTTGCCACCAGGAGAGTCACTTCCACAGATCAGAAGCCTGTCACTGCTAAACTTCAATGCGTCCATTGAGAGGAGGTATGATTCTTGCTGCCTGTCACCAAAGCATAACGTATAAAGAAAATCTTATAATAAGGAGAGAAGGCTTTATGCAGATATCTTTTATAGATTACATCGGAAACAACATGAAAAAGACACTCTGTGTCTGTTATCTAGAGCAGTTCAGGCGTCGACATATGTTAAGAATGCGAGTATGAATAATCAATTGAAATCAAAGGGGACTACAGTCGGGACCAACCTGTAACAGGCATTGAGATCACATGACATTTCTCCGTTTCGTACATTCCAAAGCAAAATTTTATAATCACCTTCTCCACCGGTGGTTGCAACAAGACCTAGCGTGACAGCCTCCTTAGTCAGTTAGGGATTGTTAATAACTACAGCTCAGACCCACAACTAAAAATTGCACAGGTGACATCCACCAAACATAATAGCTTGACCAGAGATGAGTCAACAGGGATGTATCCTAGAGACGAATAATGCCCAACCAAAACTTATCTATTACATGGTGCAAAAATGTATCACATTGAAGAAATAAAATAGTACATGATTGAAATTGGTTGACGCTCAAGGCATGAATTTTCTTGACGTGTCCAGAAGTGTCATGTTCTGATCGAGACCCCAACGTATGTAAGCATGCACCTGATGCTGCATCATAAACCTGCAATAGAGGGAGGAGCAGCAATTTAGGTCAACAAGAGCACCAGCATGCTTTATCTTCATTACTAAAGCTCATGCAGTAAGTTTAGAAAATGTAGGGTTACTACGATTACAACATGAGAAATTTCTAGCGCTGTGATGTACCTTAACAATGTTGCTGGCACACGAAACAACACTAGCTCCATTTGAAGCAAACTCAACTGCCTGGATCTGAAAGAAATTTAAAACGACGTTCATAGTGAATACCAGTGACGGTGACATTGAAGTGTGAAGAAACTTAAAAGGCAGACAAATTGCAATGCAAACGAGACTGAAGAGCAAGGACAATAAATATTTGCGCAAGGCTCTTCTTCATGCTTAAGTGTCATGCTTCCTTTTTCAGTAATTTCATGTTAAATTGAGTTCAAAGATAACTGCAGAGCGAGGAAGGTGTTTTCAGCTAAAAGACCTGGGTATTAAGACCAGTCAGCGGTTTTCCACGCCCATTCTCAAGATCATATAGCAATAATTCATTCGGTGGCTGCATATTCAACAGTTTTCATTATTAGTACTACGCAATAGCACAAAAGTAAAACGCAATATAAATAAAGTGAAGCAATCAAATCTTATCAGTGCAGAACACAATAGTATCAAAAGCGACCACTTCCAAACTAAGCTCCATCAGCCCTAGAACTGGAGTCGATGAAAACCTTGAAGACGAAGTAAAGGACATACCTCATTGCAACTGACCACCAACAGCGGGTCCCCAGCAGGATGAAATCTTACATCAAGAACTTTTTGGACACCTTGCTGAAAATCACAGTAAAATCAAATCAGAAACGCAACTACTGTGAGATGCTGCAAAAACTAGGTAACGATGCTAGGCCTCAATAAACCATGAAAAATAGGCTTCGTGGATAGAATATGTAATATTCGTGTAAGCAAGGTTAGGGTCGAGACTCAATAAAACAAGCCTACCGGAGGATTCGAGCTGGAACCATACAAGGTGCATTAACTGCGAGTTGGAAACATTAACAGATAAACAATAGTTTCCAATTGCAACACAAATCACAAGCAATCAGGAGAGAGATATTAACTCACATCCATTCGAGTACCACCCAAAGGATGAGCTACGGCACTACTGGAGGTGTAAGCACACCAGGTAGTTTTCCAAGTTGAATACGCTCGCTTCTGTATCCAGTTTGTTGGTCCCAAATATTGTTTGTCAAGAGAATCCCAACCTACAAAACATCAACGGGATTAGTTACACTTCAAGTAGTTCTAGAGAAAATAAGTACTTCATACTTCAGGGACACAATAAGGAAACCTAACAAATGACATGAACTACCCATGATAAATAATTTCTTGAGCACATTATCTGAAACCCTCTTAGAAGGGATGTTGAAAGATATACATGACCCACCTGCTCACGATGGTCGTCAACTGCAACATCCATTTGAAATTGCGCATTAAGACGACAGCCATTAGATAGTGTTTTCATTTTTCATTTTTCATTTTTTCGTTGTTTCCTGAAGTGGATCCAAGGATTTGGTTGAAGCTATCAATTCTGGCAAATATTGCATAATATTTCGTTAATTTGGTAGCTGCAATACAGATTCTAGCAATTTGCAACAAATTACCGTATCATTGAAATCGGGCTAAATCATTTCCTCCTTAAATTTTCTAACGGGCTCTAGCTAGAGCAAAACAAATTGTCGAAATATGGCAGCATTTTTCCACAAAAAAAAAGGAACACTGCATTAGAGTTGGTAACATTCTTACCATTAAGCGCAGTTTTCCAACTCTTTCCACGCCTTCCAATTTCCTTCGGTCGGTATGCACCTGAGCCAGAATTTGCACCCTGCTCGCGTTCTATCAAAAATTCGACTACACTGGGTGCAGCATTTTCCTTCCCTGCAACTAGGCCTTCATCAAATCCAGCTTTAGAAAGAGCTGATTCTCAAAAACAAAGAATTCCACTGAAGCGATGAAGCTATTTGAATCTGTGGTCGATCTGGAAGAACGTGGTCACTCATAATTTACAGTAGTACCTGTTGGTGCGGCCTCACAATAAGCCCACGCTTTTGCTGTATCTGACCCTACTCGGCTCTTCCTGCCAGACCTGGCTCCATGATCTGCTTTACTGAGGCCATTGAATACGATAGGCTGCTTCTTGGAATTGGAAATTATTTCTTTCAACCGCATCTCTAGACTCAATATCCTGTACCAGAACATAACCCACTTACAGAATTCTTATTACAACACAATCCACAGTCTGAGAAAGGCAGAAAAGCATGTCTCCTAGTCTGTCCTTGATGAGGACACGACCAAACTGCACGTTTTACAGAAGGAACAAACTGGAATTCTGGAACATGGTGGAGCACCATCCAGAAAACCAAAAGGTTTAGAAAAGCTTGAGCATAAATTGCAAATACTCAGCAGATTCGCCACTCTTGAGGATGACAGCAACTTAACATGCAAACAAGAGTGATTGAGATGAGAAAAAAGAAAAGAAAAAAGAAAACATGCACAATGAACTGCTCAATCAATTGAACTCAGGATATTTCCAATTTTGCAGAATAGAAAAAGAGCAAACCCTTATGCTCGGCAACCCAAGTCCACATGTTTGACACAGTTTATGCCTGAGATGCATATATTCGTTGCGGTATTTTCTTACTCCAGAAATGTAAAATTATTACAGAACGTTTCCATCCAGACCAGTTTCCCAGATTTAAACATCACAATTTACACTGAGCATATACATGCGTGAGTACAGAAATAGATGCCAGGGATAGATATTCGCAGGTTCAACGAACATATTACTTCATACATAGAGCTTCTCACCAACTTTCTGAAGACATATGAAAGAAAATCACATCAAGAAGGGTGTGGTCAAGGACCCAAGATGCAATTAAATGCCTTGGAGGGCTACAAAAACTATGTATTTACTCACACTTCGAACTTTCAGTACAGTTCTGAAAACCTACAATTCAAATTTGGTGAGAGAATCCATTTTATCCAATGGCTCCGGATTTGACTCTCTCTCTCTTTCATGAGTTTGAACACGCTTATCTGGATCATCTGAGTACCAAAAACACCAACAACATCACAGGAGAGGGTTCAGGATCTAAAGAACATATGAATAAAGTCAACGGGCAGCAAGCATTGAGTGTGTCTATCTTCAAACATTATTTAATAGTCTTAACCAATTATTCGAAGATCTTTCTCGATGTCATTGATCTGATGATCGAAGAGCACATCAATGTCATGCAGTCAAATTCACGAAGGAAGTGAGAGAATAACCACTAGCAGTCCCCCCCACCCAAGAAGCGCTTCCCTCTGCAATCCAATAGTAAGGATAAGTTTCTTGCCTGGAGTGTAGAATTCACGTTGCCGTTTATTTCTCGTAGGGTACGGGCTAGTACTTTGCCGTTGTTCATGATTCACTGCCGCATCAATCTCTATCTGGTAAATGCAAAAGATACATCCACAACACAATCAGAAGGTGAAGGAGCCCGGAAATACCTAATCAGTTCATGTGACGAGGGGTGCTCACGTTCCACTGAAAATAGAACTGAAGACCATGCGTTAGCTCACACCAATACTAAACATTATGGGGTGACAACTGTTGGAAATTAGGTAGTATTTTATTACAGTATATCGTTTCAGATTACGGACGTAGTGATCTACCTCAGAGTCCGTCTTCTTGACGTCCAGAAGCATTCGCCACTGATCCCTCCACGTTTCTGGATCAAGGACACTCCCCTCATCTGTTCCACAGAAACATTATAAATTGAGGAAAATATAACATAAACATAAAATCTATTTCCAGATTAACACTTAAATTCCCCCTCAGTACTAACTCAACATACGCTGGAGTTTTTGAAATTTCATGGTGAAAAGAGTATCTCTTTAACTCATAAATCGGAAATGAATAAATAAAATTTCAACTTGACCAGAAAATGTGAAGCAAAATTCCCCGGACGAGATTATTTGAGACCTTATCGTAGGACAAAGCCCCCTGGGAAGATCGAGTTGCACTGGAATGCATCGCCAGGGTCTCACCTTCTCCATGTTCAAACTTGGTACTTGTTGACGCGACCAATTGCTGGTTCCATGGGCGCTGGAGAAGATCTTGATGCCCGTTTTGTGAGCTTTCGATGATGGCTTTGGAGGCAAGTTGTCCATTTGAGTGTTCTGCGTCATGAATAAGACGGGGAGGTCGCATGGGCCGGGACATTCGATTCTGGAAAAAAGAAATTTTAATAATTACTTATACGAGTGATGCCTTCAGGTCCGACCGATGCAACAAGATTTAAAAAGGATCGACTTCTTAAAAACAACAAACACGAAAACAAACAGCTGAATTAGAAGTCTCGATAATGAGGGAAGCCTTCAAGAAACTGTGAACAATTCTGAATGAACTTGCAACCACGAAAGAGCGTGAGGATTCACGGAGGCTGCAAACGAAACACGTAAACTGCGTCGTAATGAACTAGAAATAATGAAAACTTCAGATTAAAGAAATACCTTCTTAGTCTCCACTTTGTTGTGGTACTGACCGAATATCAATCTCTGATGGCACTTTTGGGCATAGGCAACAAAAACCCCATTGGTATGATGCTGGCGAATCTCTGCAGCATACTCTGGGTTACTGTCAAGCCACGCAATGACCTCCGATGCTTCCACGATTTCTGTTCGATTCAATGATTGCAGCCACAACCACACAGGTTTCCATTTCTTAGACACGGGCTTTCCACGACCAGGTTCTCCATTACGATCCCTTCTACGCTTCTTCCTCCTACCAAGATGCAAACCAGATGATGTTTCACCGTTCATTGCAGCAATGTATCTGCACCAAATTCAACACTTGGTCAAGTGAAACTGAATAAAAGCCTCTAGCAAAAAGACGCACCGGGAAATTCAAGCATTCAACATCAGGCACCTCAAGGTTAGAGAAATAAAGAGCTTATCAAACAAAATAAAAGTCAAATAACAAAGAGAATGTAACCTATAAGCCTAGACAATCACGCAAATGACATAACCTAATAGCGCAATAAAAAATTAAAAAAAACTAAACCTAGAGTTCCACACTGACCAGGAGAGAGCCGCAAGTCTGGAAAACCTACAGAGAAGCATTGCATAAACCAAGCCCTGTAGGAGCACAGACTGCGTTTCTAATCCTCCTTTAAAACTCTAGCAACAAAAAACAGTCTAACAGCACTTGCAATTCCCTCTCGAAATTACATTCCAACGACCTACATTACCGACCGCAGTATCTAATGATAACCAGGTCGTTATAACAAAGTAATCCTATAAAAAGCATTCCACATCGTTTATATGCCTTTCACTACCGCTCCTTTCGTGTATACTATCAAGAGAACCACGTGTGGAACCACAAGAGAGCCGCAAGTCCGGAAAACCTACAGAGAAGCATAGCATAAACCAAGCCCTGTAGGAGCACAGACTGCGTTTCTACTCCTCCTTTAAAACTCTAGCAACAAAAAACAGTCTAACATCATTTGCAATTCCCTCTGGTAATTACATTTCAACGACCTACATTACCGACCGCAGTATCTAATCATAACCAGGCCGTTATAAAAAAGTAATCTTATAAAAAGCATTGCACATCGTTTATATGATATTCACTACCGCTCCTTTCGAGTGTACTATCACGAGAACCACTTGTGGAACCATCGAGGACACAATAGAAAGACCAGAAACAACATTAAGAAAGTATACACATCGTTAAGAAAGCCTATCCTCAACAAATCCACATAGAGAAAAAAGGAAAAAGAGAGACTTGAACCGAATGATTGAGACGCACCGTGAACTGAGCCGGATGCTGCAATACGTCTCGAATTAATTCCAAGGGAGCTTGCACTTGCACTTCCAGTTCATATAACTCTACCGCCCTCGCACTAGAGTACTCATCGCAAAGCTCAACCGAAATCGGAACTAGAAAAAGGATTTGCGGCGCGTGTGAGAAAGGAGAATCACGAAGCTGATGAGACTGAAGCTGCGGAACGAGGAATTAAATGATCAGGGTATGGTGGACGACTGGAGATCGGCCATGGACAGACAGACAGACACCACCAAGGTCCACACTCCACACTCCCAGCTCTGTTTCCGATGCTTTATTCAGGGAGAGAGACGAAGTTCCCAAGTTCCCCCCGAACGTTCCCTCCGAACGTTCTCGGGGTTCCTTCTTACCCGGAATTATTGTCATAAATATATTACTCAATTGAATTTAAAGTTCTTTAAATTTTAGGCATTTCGAAAGATTGTTCTTTCAATAAATATAAATATTGTTGAATGTTTTCCCAAGAGAAATATAATGTCATAGAATTCCTACTTTTCTTTTTTGGTTTAATTAGTTTTTAAAATTCATGTTGATTGCCTTCATTGTGATGTATTTATGAAGTTAGACCTCTATGATTGTTTGGTCAAATGTCACTTTCAAGACTTTTATTTTTGGCGATAGATCGCCAGATCTGTCAGAACTGCCACTACTCAGGCTTCATCCCTCCAGAAATCAACCTCTACTATGAAGCCAACAGAGGGGACACTTGTCCAAAAAAAAAGCCCTGGTCACTTTCATAATTCAACAACTTTTTGATGTGAACTATGTTTTCACTTGACCTATTGAACAGTACATGCATTTTCTCTTGCTTTAAACTTACGCTATATAAGAATAGAAAGGTGAGGCTCTTTGATTGTTGTACAAAAAATGTAAACAAAGAGGTTAGTATGGACTTGTTACAACTCCAACAAACTTTGAATAGAAAGATGTGATGGTCAACATATATCTTGCTTAAAACTTACGCTACATAAAAATAGAAAGATAAGTCTCTTTGATCGTTGTATGTAAGATGTGAATGAAAAAGTCATTTTGGACTTGTCAAAACTCCAACACACTCTGAATAGAAAGATATGATGGCCAACGTATATATTGCTTTAAACTTATACTATATAAGAATAGAAAGATAAGGTTCTTTGATTGTTGTACGTAAGATGTGAACAAAGAGATCAATATAGACTTGTCAAAACTCTAGTAGACTCTGAATAGAAAAATATGGTAGATGGCCAACATACGTGTCCTTTTCAACATAATCTACAATTCATATATGATGGTAATTCAGTTGGTTAGGACATTTAGATTCGGAAAATAATCAACATTTTTCTATTGATTTTATTTCTCAATTTGGTCAAATTTGAAAAAAAGTTTATTATTTCAAAATCCGCCATATAGGCAAAAACCACCACGTGGGTAGGGTTGCCATATAAGCACCCCCGCCATGTGGACAAGGCTGCCAGCAAGGTTTGAACCCATGTTCACATGTGTAGGAAAACGTAGTTCCAACCATTGCACTAAAGTTGGAGCTTTATGAATATAATACGTGTTCTGTTTTTATTATTCTTTTTTTTTCCATATTCTCCAAAGTCAACATTTTCTTGTTTATACTCACTCTATTTTCATTGACTTCATATAAAATTACTATTTGAAGTCTTATTTTGGAGGATCAAATTAAGAAAATTATGGTGATTGATGTTTAGAGGATTGTCAAATTAAGTGAGCAAATTTTTTGGTCAAATCAACAAAATTATATTGATTGATGTTTAGAGGATTGCCAAATCAACAAAGCCCAACGATTTTTTGTTGGAATCAATGTAAATGCATTGATCTTTTGTTGATTAGGGCGTCTTTTTCTTAGAGCTTGGGCATACTCTATTGACTTTATAATTTGAATTTTTGCATGAAATTTTGAGTGTGGATGCTAATCATCCTAATTTACATTTGAAGCTTTGTTACACATCGTTCCAATAAATATTGCAAAAATTAAAAGACTTTTTTATTTCAACATCAAAGCGGGTAGCAAAAAATACATTCTATAAAAAGATTAATTAATTTTGTTTGGATCTTTAGATTGATACATACTCAAAAACATTTGAACCATACATTTTTTAATAGTGAGATGAAAATTATGAGGAGTTTTATTTTGAAGGTAGTGAAGGTAGAAAAAACATTTAAAGTTGTTTCTGAATTTCAATTTTGAAAATTTCTTAACCTCTAAAGTCCCAAGTCAAAAAACACTCAAACCCGCACTCAAAATTGCTAGTTCTGTTGCATTCATCCAAGAAAAGATTAAAAAACATTTTTTGAAGAATCTAACCATAGGATCTTGTACTTCACTTGTCTCAGATCATGTGGTAAAAATTTCATGAAGTTTGACCATACAGATTGGAAGATATTAGCATTCAAAAATGAAATTACTTTTCCTCAACATTGGCTTGCAATTTCAAATGACTTTGACTGCCGTATGTAGAATTTTATTGCTTTACAAACTTTGAATTTAAATTTATTTGTGTTCAAGAATTGAGTTGAAATTATAGGAATAAAATTTCAAAAATAACACACTTGATTTTCATTCTTTAAAAAACTGTTAAATAGAAGTAGGTTCAAGATTGGAAAAAAACTAAATTATTAATAGCTCTAAGATGGGATTGAAACACAATGATTCCAATGGTGAGATTGTTTTAGGAAGCAAAATTAACCTTATTAAGAAAAAATTGTAAAAAATTGTGAAAATTACATTTAGAAAAAAATCCTACAAGTTATTTTTTTTAAAAGATGCTTAGATTGCCCAAAAAACAAGATTGTTCTTAACTTTCTCATAACTAGTCCAAATGGAATGAATCAAAGCTTCATATGTAGACAAAAATATAATATTTAAGAAAAAAAAATTAATAAAATTAATTTTGAATTTTTGCAATTTTTTGGTGATGCCCACCGAGTTTCGTTCTAGGCTTTTTGTAGTATAACTTTTGCTCCCGGGTAACAATTGAAATAAAAATTATATTTCCATAAAGCTAATCAATTTTTCTATATTATGAGAAAGTTTCAAAAAAAATTCACCAATAATTGAGGTCATAGGAACCTGCCCATAATTCATTTTGTCCCCCGAGGGGACAATGGGACTTTAGAGGTTAATAAAAAAGAATACTTTGTACATAATATACATTGATTACTAAAATACTTTGCCATTGGGATTTTTAACTCTCAATTCTTGTCAAAATTATTAGCAGTTTAATATTTTCTTTCATTTCTACCTTCCACTTCACAATTTTTTTTGAAGATACTTGTGAAATTTGTTTTGGTTAAATTTTTTATATTCTTTCAATTCATTTTTAAATACATTGACTAAAATGTACAAATTATGGGACATACTTGTTTTTATCTAAAAATGTTGAAAGACAAAACTTTACCTTTCAAAAGGGCTAAAAAATTTTACATTTTGGAACTTAGGCACATTGAACTTGCAATTGTTGAGTATATTTATTCTAAAATTTTGAAAAGATGTACTTGAACAAGTGAACTAAAGGATCCTACTGTTAAATTTGTTAAAAAATAAATATAGAAAAAGATTTTAGCCTTGCTTTGTAGACAAGTATTTTGATGTTTAGGGCCTCTAAACATCAAAGAACTTTAGGGATTAAAGAAGATGTGAAAAGTTGCCATACAACTAGTTTTTTCATGAATTAGATGACCTCTACACTCAATTTAACTTGACTATCTTTCAACACATTGTAATATTTTTAAATCCTAAAGGAGTTTGAGTAGGCTCCTTTGAGCTCAATTTTCCACATTGTTTCTTGATATTTTTCAAGACAATAAACACATTAGCTTTATGGAAATATAATTTTTTATTTCAATTGTCTCTCGCTAGCAAAATTATGCCACAAAAAATCCATTTTTTAGTCCTTTGGGCAACAAAACAAAACCACAAAAACTTGAAATAATAATAATGTTTTTTTAATAGATAATAATTTTATCTATGTGGATAGTTTTGTTTCATTTTTGATTTGGATAAATGATGAGAAAGTTATAGAACATCTTGTTTTGCAAGCAATCAAAGTATCTTCTTGAAAAAATACAATATGGAATTTGTTTTTTAATCTCAATTGTTACATTTTTCAAAAACAAATTCCACAAGGTTAAATTTAATTGCTAGAACAATCTCAACATTAGAATTGGTGACTTTCAATTCCATCTTAGAGCTAATAACAATTAAGTTTTCCCTTCACCTTATATCTACTTTTACGTACTTAACAATTTTTTAAAGAATAGAAATCACATTATTTTTTTGAATTTTTTTCATAGACTCTCAAATCAATTTTTCATGATAAATTTTTTATAAATTCAAATTCGATCTATAGTTTCCAAAACTTTGTCCACACATGCATCCGAGGTGAGCTGAAGTTAAGAAATATAGAGAAAGTAAGTCACAGTACCCTTCGTGGTAGTCTATTGGATTCCTCCAGCATGCTTATGTTGCTCATGTTGTTGTCAAGAAAACAGGAAGTCAAGGTTGTTTGTGAAGATATGACTTACCCATTTTTCCTTTATGAATCTCGGAAGCCTTGACATTGCATTTGAGTCAAGTTTTTGAAGATGTGCTTTCAATATCAGGCCACACCTGCTCCTTTATGAGTGCCGGTATGTCTGGATGAAACTCAGCCCACGCACATGAGTATTGTACGCCAGCGCTTCGCCAGCCCCCGCCAGGTTCCGCCTGGCGTGCCGGCGGGGGAAGCCCTGGCGGGTTTGGCCTCCGCCAGGCGTGGCGGAGTGGCAAACCCGGGTAAGAAACGAGGGGCTGGGGGTAGATTAGGTTCAGATTTTTTACTTCAGTTAATTCCTGTTCCAGGGTCATCTCGCAGGTTTGACAAGTACGACTTGCAGGTTTGAGGGGTACAGAGCTTGTGTTTTGGGGTTTGGTGGTTTAGGGAGAAGATTTTTCTGTTTATTGCAAAGCTCTGCAGGTACGTTAATTATTTTTGTAATTGACAGAACTTGGGTAGACTTGTTTTGGATTTGAAAGAAGTTGGTGAGTTGTTGATTTTAAAGAAGTTGGTGAGCTGTTGATTTGAAAGAAGGTGACAGAATTGGGACCAGTCTAGCACATTGAGTTAGAGGTTATTACATTAGGGAGGGTCATCATGTTCGTATATGGTTCATATTGTTAATTTGGGACTGGCAATCAATACTTCCTAACAACGTTATATTGACTTAGAGATGATCGACTTAGAGGGGATCAATTTAGTAAAGTCTTCCTAATTTATTATTTGAGCTGTTTTGCAGGTACTATTTTTATTTTTTGAGCATGGCGGACGAGACTTCTCTGCAAATGGTGGTGCCAAATAGTCCAACGCCATCGACAGCTGGACTGAGCTCCGGTACTTCTACCCCTGCTTCTTCGATCCCGACTGGTGCCCCTCCACCCTTACCTACACAGGGGGCACCACAAGAGCGACATTGGAGCAACGCAGCCATCAAATTCTTGCTGGCCAAGTGCAAAGAGCATGTGGAGCTTCACAACAGCGTCACTATGAGACAGCCTCAATGGGCACGTATTCACGAGGAGCTCATCACCAACTTCCCTAGCGAGCGTGCGCGAAAGGTGAAATCATTATCGGATAAATGGGAGAAGTTGAGGAGCAACTACTCCCGAATCAAGAAGTTGAGGAATCAGACGGGAACCAGTGCCAGAGACGAGGGTGCAAAGTTTATCTGGTACGATGCGATTGACGAGATTCTAAGCTTCACAGCCAAGGCGGTTGGAGTACCAGGAGGGATGGATCAAGGTGTGCCAATACCGGGTACCGGTACCTCAAATGCTCCCGTTGACCTCTCTGAAGAGCAAGAGGACATTGGTCAGCCATCTCATTTGACATCACCGCCACGTGCCATTCCAGCTTCATCTACCGGCACTGCCCATGGCAGCACTGGAAGCAGTCCCCGTACACGTGCAGCTAATTTAGGAGGTGTCCGTGGCAAAGCTACTTCTTCAAGGCCTGAAGCCAAGAGGGCCCGCATTGATAGGAGTCTGATGGAGACCTTAGATAAATTAACTGACTCCACTACGGAGATGGAGAGACTCAGGATTGAAGCTTCTCTGACTATGCACAGAGAGAACCGTGAGGAACGTCAGATTGATCGTGAGGAGAATAGGAAATTGGAGTTGGAATTATTCAAACTGCAGCAGGCCACTACCACAAGTGTGGCAACTACTTTTGCAGATGCTCTGAAGAAGAACAAGGAATAGCTTACATCTTATGTCCATTTAGGTACATTGTATATATCTACTTTTCATGAAAGCAATAGCATATCATTGCTATGCTAGGTTTGAGGACTATTTGCATTTCATTATTCAAGTATTCATGTGCTATAACTTTATTTATGTATTGAATGCATTGTATGCTATGAGTTTATGTTTTCATTTGCATCCTTGAAATTGTATATCTTATAAGTTGTGGACCACAATTGTATTTAATCATCAGAAGTGAATATTTATGTTTGAAAAATATGATAATTGTGCTTGAGGTGATATTGAATTATATAACTCATCAGATTCAATCATATGCAAGACTTTACTATTGAGCATTCAAATTCCACTTGTTCCGTATGGCACATCCATAATAATGTGACAAATTAAACATTTATAACAGTAAGTAATGTCATACACTACTAATACAAATGTGAGACTCAAAGTGAAATGAAAACTATTCTAAACATGGGTACATATTACGGTGGATTACGTTCCAGCCATGATGCAAATAATATGTCTCTCATGGCCTCTCCTTCCAGTTTTGCTGCTAGACCTTCACCAGGAAGGTGCATCCTTCCAACGTGAAAACCAACATAAGGGTCACGTTGAAGTCTAACATCTGCAGGCACAGGCATACGCTGCCTATTTATCTCACAATAATTGTGTAAAACACAACAAGCTAAAGTAACAAGAGCAGCCTTGTCGACTGACATATTGAATCCTTTCAGAATGCGCCAACGATTCTTCAAACCTCCAAATGCTTGTTCGATCACTACTCTGCCACTATTGACAGAGGAGTCAAACCTGCCAAAAAAATATATAATGAGTATTAGGAACCCCAAATAGTAAGCCTTTTTTTAAACGATAAAATTATTATTAAACCAAAAAGAAGGAATAAAACATACCGATTCTGATCCACCTTTGCTGGATTACCCAATTTGTAATTTCTGAGCAGATACGGTCGGCTTGGATAAGCAGTGTCACCAATCAAATAGGGCCTAATATCCAATCCGCTCAAATGGACAACAGGCCTTGCTAAAATTTGTCTTGTACTCAATTGTGCAGCTACAGAAGATACAGCAAATTGCGCAGCATCATGCACACCTCCAGGTTGGCCAGCACATACATTCCAAAACTTCATATTTGCATTATACACTCCTTGTAAAACAATGCTATGAAATTTTTTTCGATTATAAAAATCTTGAGGCATGGGAGTGTAGCGTTTGCTTGGTCGGGTTGTAAGAGGAATATGAGAGCCATCAATTGCCCCAGCTATGTTGGGTAAGCCAGTGATGTCCCGAAAAGTTTCTATAATATTTTGAAGTCGATCGCCTTCAGGTGTGTGAATAAAATGGAAGAATAAACCATCATCTGCATTTCCTAATGCCCGACAAACTATCATAGTGTACTTTCGAATAGTAGACTCACCACAGCCATATAAATTGTGCATCCTAGCACAACTTACACCATGTGCTAATCGATACAAAACAAGTTTCACTTGTTTCCTAATTGGAATGGGGGCTCTTACAAATGTAAGAGCAGTGGAACGCAAGCAGGGTGTTAATAAGTCAACCAAAGCTTCAAATGACAGAAAGTCCATACGATAAGTTTGCCAATACCTCAGGTTCAACATGTCTGGCGTTGTATGTCAGACATCATCTTCCACGACATCGTGATGGATATACTGGCGTGGTTCAACCCACCACATGCGGCGTGGAAACCGCTACCTCCAAACCATAGCTACAATAATCGGGAGCAAACGTCTGATTCCTAAACCTCCCTCAATTTCAACTGGAACAATGGACAGTACACGACGTCTTTGTCTACGACTGAAGAACGTCAAAAGTACAATGATGAATGCAAAGTAAATCATAAGCGTATGGTTGGCCATCTTTATACAGCTTTCTACAATTTGGAACCCTCCCGCAAACTCAAAAAAAAAAAATCAAGTGCAAAAACAAACTGTAAGAAGACCCACAAATTAAAGCTCCAAAGAAAACTTGAAGTACGAATGTAAATCAAACTCCAAGAAAAGCCAAAACTATTTAACCTTCAAACCCAACCTCAGAATAAACCACCCTAAACCTCCAACCCTAACCGTAAACCTTGAAAAACCCTAAACTACGCTTATTTATATGCCTAAACCCTAAAAATAAATTTTAAAAAGAAAAAGAAAAAGAAAAAAAGAAAAAAGAAAAAGAAAAAAAGAAAAACAGGGCGCAGGGTTTTTACCTGGCGCTGGCTGGCGGCAGGCGCGGCTGGCGGAAGCTTGCTGCGTGCTCTCCGCCTCGCCACCAGCCGGCTCCCCTGCCCGCCACTGGCGCCCCGCCACGTGGCTGGGCGGAGTGCGCCAGGCGTGGCGGGGGAAGCCCATGTGCGCGAGCTCACTGTCGTCGCTCACACCACCCCAAGCACCGTGTTGCTTGCCTGTAGAAGGGTGATTGCAAGAAACACCTGTACTATTTTCCGTCACACGTTCAATGTGGAAGTTGTTTTGTGCCATAAGTGTTGCAAAAATGATTGAATGAACATGAAATTCAAAATCAAGCTTTCTATAGCAATAGAAAATGCACTTGAATTATTTTAATTTTTTCAAAATTAATTTAATAGGTGAAACTTAATTTTGAATATATATCACACATGCAATTTTGGTGGGTTTTAGTACTATCGAGTATCTTTTTTGAAGAGTTACATCATCAAATTTGGTAGGCTAGCTCTTCTAATAGAAATACACCTTCTCAGAAGAGGGATTTCCAAAATCATGTTCCAAGTGTGTTTTACATTGGCCTAAAGTGTGCTATATTCAGGTTGAATTTATGTTGAATTAAAAATGGTTTTTTAGTTCTAACTTTGATATTCCTACTTTGTTCTTAGTCGGCAACAATGGCCATTTTTAAAATAAAATTTTCAAACTCATTTCCTAATTTTCAAAAATAGAAACATGAAAGTCTCATTTTCTAGGATAAATTGTAGCATGTGGCTCAAAATAGTTCTTTAGGGTACATAGAAAGACTCAATAGTACTGCTAGGGCTCGTAATACCTTCTATTTGCTAATGTAAATTGTTTCTTAATGGCAAATAAAGTTTTTTCCATCCATTTTTGTCATCCAATGATGAACATCACATGTTGTTAGAATAGTAAATTTGAAATCCAATTGACCATTCAAATTTTATGTTCCAAGCCTTCACTAGTACTAAAGGTGATTCATAGTACAAAAAGTACTAAAAGTCCAAAAATGCAAAACGCAACAAATAGTACAAGTGTTTCTTGCAATCACCCAGAAGTAGTGACGAAAATTATTTAGTTGGGGATTGGCAGGCCACTTATGGCTTCCTCTTGGGACAGGTAAAGACTTCAAGTGTCCCTCGTTTAGTATGCCAGCACTCTACTTGCTTGTAGTGAAGCTATGAAGATGCTTCGTCCTTGTGTGTAAGAAGTTGGCGCAGTTGCTCTTGTACATGTATCGAGTCACCTCCGTCTTGTCCGAGTCCACGCAAATCTTGACCAACTGCCGTAGACCCTGATTGAGGACAAGAAGGCTGAATCAAAGTTTACTTACCTGGATTGTCAATGCCGCCCCCCTCTGGCCGTGTTGCGTACTTTGTCAATGCTCCAACGTCGATGTGCAGTGGCTGCAATCCCGCCAGGCGCCATGATTGTTGGGTCGAAGCTACGCCAATCGGGAGGTCCGCCTATTGGGTCGACGTTGCGCTGATGGAGAGGTCCACTTGTTGGATCAGAGCTACACTGATGGAAAGGTCCGCCTGCACTGTCGTCTCGCCTTTAGTTGGTGCTGCGTCAACTTTGATGCCGACCGAAACCCCCTACTGTCGCATTGTTTTTCCGCTTCGTGACTCCGAACTACTTGAACCAGTGCTACCAATCGGTAGGAAGCCTCCTTGCTGCGCTGGTGAATGGCCGGATTTATGGTCTCCTCCTAGCTTGATGTCGACAGAAGCAGCACCCTTCCCAATCAACTTAGCTCCTCCTCCTTTGTTGCACGTTGGTCCGCTTATCCCTCTGATCAGGTGTTCCACCTTTCCCACTTCGATCGCTATACCTGCAGGGATGTTGATGTTCTTGTTTTCCATATTTTGTTGTTGTAAAGAAGGCATGCTTCTCTGACTATGGTGCTTAGTGCAGTCTTGTAAAATGAATGTGCCCTTGGTTGTCCATAGTGAATGTATCCGCCAAACACAGTAGTAGAGAATTCAATTTCTTTTCAGAATTCTTTTGGACTCCGTGGAAAAGGGTTTAGAACATTGGTTATTTGTTCATGGCTTTTGATGGTTAATTACTATTTCATGCATTAGGATGTGGAACGTTGATTTGATTTTTGTACAGTGGAAGAGCATTGTAGAGATTAGTGCAAACCCGGCTATTCTGTCATAAATTGACGATCAGCCACTCAAAACACAACCGTGGTCCAATTGGAATCATGCTGCATTGAAAGATGGCGCACAGAAATTTGTGAATTTGAAATCTGAAAATTTTGGTAGCAGTCGCCTTATGAATTTGCTTGCAGACAATGTGCACAGTTATATCTTCAACTTCACAAAGACTAATTATGTACTCAAGAGCTCTGAATTATGCCTTCATCATGGTTCCAAAAAATTGTTTTTGTAGCTCTTATTGTGGCCTGAAACGACTTGCACTTCCATAGACCAACAATGACATTGGACTCACTAACACTGTAGAAGCTCCCTTGGGCTCATGCAGCCATGACTGAAAGAACAGAAGTCACCTCCATACTCCTTGAACCTTATATGCAGGCGTTGAGTTCCTGTCAATGTGGCTAAGTCAAGACTGACCTAACAAGAACCCAGTTTTAGCTGCTTATTACCCTTTGCTCTGAGCTCTGCCCTTACTCGTTTGGGCAACTTTCAGAATTTTCGGCCATAGTGTAAATGGACCTGCCCGTGCTGCCCTTCGAACACTGAAAATTACTTCTTTTGCAATAATTATTTTTCTATGAATCCTAAAGCATTGAAAATCATTGCCCCTAAAAGCTATTCCTCATGCCTACATCCTCTGAAATTTTCAAGACTCAATATTCATTTTTCTTGGAATGCTAGCCTGACCAAAACCGCTATGTTCTCAAAAAAACCCTATTTGGTCCTTTAGGGGTTAATTATATATATATATATATATATATACACATATATAAACATTTAAAAAAAAAAAAAAAAAATTCTGACAACATTATTACTAGTTTAGAATAAGGGAACATGCTTGAAATGGCCCTCCCTTGCCCTCAAATCTTCCTTAATGCCAAAACCTTGCTTATATTAGTTTAGCCTTGAAGTTAGTGGAACCTTAGCTTAGATTTTTGTTTATTAGTTTGCTTTAGAAAAAACTTCTCGAAACCCAAAAAATATTAGAATTAGTTAGAATTTATACTGTTAAAGAAATTTCCTGCAAAATCCAAAAATTTAATTGGCTTGGCTTGTCATAGCCTTAGACTTGGCTAAACGCAGGGCTTTTTTTTTCATTTTTGAAGAAGTGCCATAGTGGCGATATAAAATGTTATAGTAGTGCTCCAAATTGCAACATTCATCCACTTATTGGATGCATAGTATGGTTTTCATCTACAATTAGGCAATTTCATCTAATATATTTTTTAATTTCAAAGTTGTCTGGCGATTTCATCCAATTTTTTGGGCATTTTTTATAACCTTTTTTAGCCAGATTTTTTTTTCTGGTGCAATCTGGCACCAGAAAGCCAAAAAAAAAGCCTTGGCTAAACGTCAGTTTAAGATTAGTTGTGTTTAGTATTAAAAAATCAAAAAATATTGAACCAATTTGAGAAAGGGTCTCGGAAAGGGTCCATAGACTAGTTTGGCAGGGAACCAGAGACCAATTCAAAGGAGTCCAAAAACCAGACAAAACAAAGACCAGTGACTAGTTGGGGAACCAAGGGAGCAGACTATTGGGAACCATCATGAATGCCAGCCACTCACGCCGTGACACGTGGCAGCAAGAGGAGCCACAAGGAGGGTACCGGCATTGGCCAAGGACCAGACCAAGCAATAAAAAACTATTTAGGTGAGAATCTTACTATTCAATTAGGAATTGTTTTAGGATTTTTTCCTATTCATCTTACTATTCATTGAAGAATTATTTTGGATTTTTATTCCTTTTACTATTCACCAAATTGGTAGTTGTCATTAATTGCGATTATGTTTGAAATTAGTTGGTCGAATGTTTGTTTAAGTTTTGTTTTATTAGGCCTAATAAGCTTAATAGGAGAAAACAAAACCACAAAAATATCTTTAGAATAATAGGAACAAAATTAATAAACAATTGAATAAAGAATAATTTAACTATTCATTAGGAATAGTTTAACTATTCATTAGAATTAGGCAATTCAATAGAATTCTAGTATTTGAATTAAAGGAATTAACAAGGCAATTGGGTTAAGGCTTTAAAATTCATTTTATTTAGGAATCCGTCTTATTTAGAACCAATTAGGAAACAACTAGTATTTGATTTAGTTCCGAAAAATCAAAGGAATTTATTTAAATACTTTAAAACTAACAAAGCTTGTAAGATTAAGTCTAGGAAGAATTAAGAAAGGAAAATTTTCAAAAGATTCTAAAAGTCCAATTCTTCATCAATTAGGGCAAGCGAAACATACACATGATGGAGGGTGACGGGTATTACGAGACCATCATGCTTGTTGTCTACAACGACAACACCGTGTCGGCCATTGATACCGAGGTATGTTAGTTTTACCATTTTCTTTTGATTTTTGAATTTACCTAGAATTAGAAATAGAAAGATAGAAGTTAATTCTTCATTCAGAGTCTTAGAAGTCAATTTAGAATCTAGAATGTAGTAGGTAATTTTCATAGGATTCTGAAAACATCTCACACTTAAAAAACAACCAAAAAATAAGAAAGTTACAAGCATAAGGCATCCAAATTGTGTTTAAGAAGAATCACCTTCTATTTAGTTGTAAAACACAAGCTTGAACTTTGACATCTCTAATGTCTTGTTTAGTATGTACATAGGAAGAGTAGGCTACTTTTGTACAATTTTTTTGGATTATCTTTACCAAGTGAATTTTTTTTTGTATAGATGACTTTGGAGTTTGGGTTCTTTAATAACCAAATGTTTTTCTCCAATTTTTAAAAAAGAAAACTTGAAAACAAAGTGCACAAGCTGTATAACGTTGTATTATATTTTAGTCTTGGAAGTTTATTAGAAATAGCTTGTGAGTTTTGGATTTTAGATTTGTTCTTTTATACAAATGAAAAAATTGGAAAATAAGTAAACAAATGCATGCCACCCTCAATATTGCATTTGATAATTTCACCGCCTTTTCTATTATTCTTTCTATCATTTCAACAACACACCAAAAGGCTATACATGCTATCTTCCCCAAAAATGGTCTTTCAACTAATAAAAAATATCACACTTTCACCATCTTCTCTATTGTTCTCCATTGCTCTAATAACTCCATATTTGCTTACACATGATATCTTCCAAATGGAAGATCTTGCAACTTATGCAAGGATGTTGTATAGGTTTAGGGTCTAGGATGCTAAAAGTATGAGGAACTTCTATATGAATTGCATGCATCTACCCTTGGTACAAATGCAACGGCAACCTTGTTTTTGCCACTGCAACTAAGGGCTGTCGCATTGACAATGTGAATCCTGATATTGCCTCCTCCAATTCCAGTTTTTGTGCCTCCCACTCAAATGCATGCAACAAGCTTGCCACTTGCAATTGCACCGCCAAAGATGCCAACCCCATCCCGGGACATTGCCGCCTCCCCGATCCAAATGGCAACAATTCAAAATGTTGCCCCTGAAATTCTGTTGCCACATTCTTCCCTTTGTCAAGAAATCTCTCCGGAACAAACTCCAAAGGCTTCTCCCAATTGTTATTGCTATGCCCAATGGCATATGCATTTACAAACAAGCGCGTCTGTGCAGGAATGTTGTAGCCAAAAGCTTTGGTTGCAGCCTTGCTCTCGTGTGGAACAAGTAATGGAGCAGTAGGATGCAAGCGGAGCGTCTCTTTGATGATGGCATGGAGGTATTTGAGGTGAGGGAGGTCGGATTCTTGTACGGTACGATTCACACCAACAACGCGGTCAAGCTCTAAGGTTGCCTTGGTTAATAATGTTGGATTGTGAAGAACCTCGGCCATTGCCCACTCGGTTGTGAGTGTTGTTGTCTCTGTCCCTGCTAGTAACAAATCCTGGCAATGAAAGGATCCAACATAGGAATTCAATCATCTCGCACATGTATATGACTTCAAGCAATTCTAGGTCTAGCAATGAAGGAATCCATCTCAACAATTCATTCATCTCATACATGTGCACAACTTCAAGTATTTCTAGGACTAGAGATTTTAGAGCTTGGAATTTATGTCACATCCTTTGCAAGACTATATAGTTTCAAGCAATTGCAGGCTTTGGGCTTATGTCACAACATTTTGCAAATGTACATGGTTTCAAGTAATTGTGAGTTTAGGGATTAGAATTTGTTATAAAATTCAATCATCGCAAGTCTAAGTGTTTATAATTTTAAGCAACAATGGGTTCAAGAGTAAGTTAAGGAAACAATATAGAATCAACATTGGAATGGAAGGATCTAAAGGAGGGGCCCAAACTATTGGATATGGATCTTTAAAAATCTATCCTCTTTTAAGTTTCAAATGAGAGGTAAATAAAGTTCAATTGTTGGAAGCATAAAAATAAGTGTCATTATAAATCATAAAAAACATTTTTTTAATGTTCAAATTTATTATCCACTTTCAAAATGGCAATTTTCAAATTTGAATGATTCATTTAAAAATGAGAGTGCATTACATTGCAATTCAAAAAGAATAACACATTAAAAGCAATTGTTGAAACAATTGAGTGTTCGAGCAATTATAATATTTAGAATAACTTAATTGTTAATAAACTTGTTAGCAATTGAAAGATGAGTTCAATACAGTTTAATACTTATTCATTAGGTATCAATTGAGTTGAAAAAAGATATCATATGACAAAGTTATGAATTTTCAAGTTTGACTTATATATGTTTCAAAGCCTGACCTTAAGCTTGAAATAATAGTCATGACTTTGAAAGTATTAATAATAGGTCTAGAGATAGAACTCAAGATATAAAATTTTAAATTCATATTTTTGAAATTACTTACGTAAATGAAGCCTTCAATGTTTTCCTCGGTAACTCCATTCTCTGGAAAATTCAATTGCTCCAAGAAAATGTCAAGGAGAGATTTCTTTCCGTCTTTAGAAGGCTTCTTCCTTTGATCTTCTTTGTATTCATTGATCAGCTTTTTGTAGAACCTATCTTTGCAAACTCGAAGCTTTCGAAACTTCTTGTTCAACCCTTGAGGGTCAAACCACTTTGGGACATTGAAGAAGTCTCCAATGTAAATAGCATTGAAACAGATCTTCATTTCTTCCGTAATCTCAATGAATTCCTGAAACCAATCAAAACAAATTGCATGAACTATAGCCAAATGACAAGTATAGAGGATTCTTGGCTAATTTCAATAATGACACTTTTGAAAGCACTTAGATAATAAAGTAGAATTTCTATCCAAAAATGTCAAAATGACCCAAAAGAGAGGTATATTTCTACCCAAACTATTAGACAATTTCAAATGTTTGACCAGCAATGGCTATGAAAAGTTAAAATTTGTAGTAAGAGCACTTTTCATGTTTCTTCAGATTGCCATTGAATTGATATTGACTTGAAGGAAGAGTTGGAGGGAGGAACGAAATTGACAGTAATCTTGTCATACTTGGAAACTTAGCCAAATTTTGGAAAAATACAACAGAGGTCACTACCTGGACCATTTTAGTGTCATTGTCTTGTTCCTTTGCACCTGACAAACGTTTGTTGAAGATCATGCGTGATATGACATTTGTACTCATGAAGGTCAAATGCGTTTTCACACAACTAGGGCCATTCTCATTGGCTATTTTGTAAAGTGTAGATGCTATTTCTTCCATTCGTATGTATCCAGAGGATTCTAACTGCCTTGTGGACATGAGCTCTGTCACAACAATTTTCCGCAAGTGTCGAATTGCAGGTGTGATTTCATAAAGTATCATACCTGAATTGCCAAGAATGAATTGAATTAGTAACAATTGTCAATTTTTTTACATTGGCAAGATTCCGGGCGCCAAAAAATTGTGACATTCATCCACACAAAGGCTCTAAAAAAAGTACTACACTAATAATGATATTTAGTATTTGCTACACTAATTACAAACTCTAACACGAGTGTCAACAACACTAAATGTCAATACAAATACTATTTGTTAGTTATTGTAATTTTTAGTAGTGTTCATGTTGACATATAGTATATTAAAAGTCAAGAATACCCAACTAATATTACCAACATTAAATGCCAACCTAAATGCTATTTAATTTGTCAACTAAATGAGAATTAGAGAGAATCAAATAAAAGGATAAGTAGTACTAAATGTAACATAACATTATTACATTATCTAGGTTTCTGCTTCAAAATTACTAAAGCCATAGAATTCCACCAAGTTCTTGAAATTGAAACTAATGAGGGCATATACCAATTGAACTAAGTAACAAATTCAACACTTGCTGGCACACTTCAAGGCAAGGTACATAGAAACTTGTCAGCTACTTACAAATGAGCTAATTCACTTTTCCAAATAGCCAACTCATAATGAGATGCCTAGGCAAATTATCAATCCACAATTGAATAAATTTTCTAATTCAAGTAAAAATGCAAGAAATGAAAGATGCATAGCAACGCATAACCGCAAAATCATACAAAACCTGAGATTTTGGCTAGTAGGCCCTAAGTTTCTGCTTCAATGGACTCTCAATTTTATATGAAGCACCGCCAGCAATTCCCTAAACTTCCACTCTTGCTTTATACTATGAAGATTGCCTTCTTCCAATTTCTAATTTCCTTAAATAAAATGGGGCAATTTTCTTATACAAAACGGGGTGACCATTAGAAGAAAAATGAGCCTTCAAGGAGGCTATAAGTTCCTTGATAGCAAGGAACGTTGGCCGAAAAAAATAAAAATAAAAAAATAAAAATTGGGCCAGCAAATTGCAAGGCTTGATTGACGTGGGACAATTTAGTAATATAGTTTAGAAAAAATTTAATTTAAAAAATAATAATAATAATAAATTTAATACAAAATTTGAAAATTATCAAATCTGATGTGGCTAAAATTATCCTTGTTAACCTAAATTATTATTTTATTATTATATAATATTTTTAAATATATTTTTAAATATTTAAATATTTTCTTAATTGTAGCTACTATTCATCATTGATGATGAACAGTGGCCATTGTCCCTTAAAGGGGCTGTGAGTTCCATTGTGGGGAACTCCTCAAAGGGAAGCAGCCCCTTTGAAGGCTGATTTTTCTTCTAATGTTCCTTATACAAAATGAGGTGATTTCCTTACACAAAATGAGGTGATTTCCTTACACAAAACAAGGTGATTTCCTTACACAAAATAAGGTGATTTCCTTACACAAAACAAGGTGATTTCCTCATACAAAACAAGGTGATTTGCTTACACAAAATGAGGTGATTTGCTTACACAAAATGGGGTGATTTTGCTTATCCAAAATAGGGTGATTTTGCTTACACAAAATGGGGTGATTTGTATAGGGTAATGCCCGAGTCTGAGGGCATTCTGTGAAAAAATGGGGTGTGTAGAGAAGGGAATGCACACCTCCAGGTGCAATGCTTTCGGCAGCTCCCATCGTGGGGCGGAAGGCGAAGTTGGCATCCTGTTGCTTGAGAAATTCTTTGGCCGCCTCCGGCGTGCTCGCCACGATGCAGAGCCGCTGCCCTAGCCACACGGACATGAGCGGACCATACTGCGAAGCCAACTCCGCCAAGCTGCGGGCCGGATGCGTGCCCAACAAATGCAACGACCCCAAGATGGGCAGCGCTCGAGGACCTGGCGGCAAGTTCAAGTACTTGCTGCATTGCCGTCTCCATAGCAACATGCTTCCATAGATCACCAGCAACGCCACAGCCACACCCTGCAAATTAATATTCATTCACAGGAGCGTCAATGTCGTTCAAATCGGCAATGTCGTTCATCTGGCATGGTCCTGTGCCAGAAATTGTGACACAAAGCTACACAAAGCTACACAAAGCTCTACAAACGAGATCAGGTGCATGTTTACGTTTCAAGTTTCGCAGCCTGAAAGTGCCCAAGTCGTGGAATACGCCAATTTCATGCGCCAATTTAAGTGAATCGACGTTATATTGGCGTGATTCTTGGAACCAGAAATTGTAACTTTCATGCACTCACAGCTTTAGAAAGTAGGACTGGTATAGGTTTTTAAGTTTCAGGCTGCGCGTCCTTCAAAGTGGCAAAGTCTGTTGTGAATTAACACAGTTTATCGAAATTGAGGGAGATTATGTATCTCTGATTCCTGGATTTCCCTGCTCCTGGTGCAAAATCATTTGGGAAATCTTGAATATTTCCTTAAGGGAAACTACAGATGATAATTCTGCCTGTGCATCAGATCTTGTGATTCTATATTGCAGGTTTGTACCAAATTGAGTACAAGATCTTCCCCAAAGTACTAGCTCTTCACCAAGTTTTGTAGTCTGATTCTGAAATTACAAACCTTGACACCCTTACGTTGTTACACGACTCTCAACAAAGTTGAAGAGATGCCCTCAACCGACACCCTTGGCAAAGAAATCTAGATTCTTTTATAAGCACAAAGCTTTGAGGTTAAGGAGTACATCAATTATACCATGATATTTTTCACTATTATTTCCATTTTTCTTAAAGAATTTCATACAATTTTAATCAAATTTTCTAATTTATTACTATGATTTTTATAAAGAAATTTCTCTAAAAAATCATATAAAATTCAGTTTGATGTTTTTAATTATGGAAAAATGAGGGTAAATCTTAGACATATATTACTACATGTGAAAATACTAAAATTTGAAATCTGTGTTTTAATGTAGAAATCCACTGAGGTTTGACCAAGCCCTGACATGAAATGTCCTCCAAGGGGTAAGGACAATAGAGTTAATCGCAAAGTTGTCCTGTGTTTGTGAACGTGTGTCATAAGGAGGTTTAACTAAGAATAGAACAAAACAAACACGGCACCAAACTCAATCAGACCTGAGTTTGAGTGCTCCAGGGAGTTTGGTCCTGTGTTTTTCTAGAACTCCGGTTTTTGGTCCCGCGTTTGCTCACTTTACGATTAACTCTAATGTTTCTCAAAGTCCACGTCCCGGGCATACAGTAGGTTGGGAGTGTAGTTCTGAAATTACAAACCAGACACCACTATTTTACACGATTCCAACATTCTTGAAGGGCAACACCGTAGGCAAGGAATCACGAGATTCTTTTCATGCACACTCTGGAGTACCAAATGCTGCAAGGACGCAGCACTATGCCTTCAGCTCTCCACACCAGAAGTCAAACTTTGGAGTTCTTTTGATGAGTTGACATCTACAGTGGAGAAGCTAAGGGTGAATGCTACGTCACAGTCAATTGCTAAGTTAGAAAAATGATCTATGAACAGAAGAGTCTCCACTCTCCAGGCGTTCAGTTTCAAAATACAAACAAAGTTTCGTTTACAGTAGCCAAGGAACTACGGGTATGTTCTCACTACTGCTACAAAATGGTTCTGTGCACAGGAGATCGAGTCTCCAGGCCGGCGTTTCAAACGGAATTTCGCACAGATACAAATGAGAACATGCACATAGGAACCCCGGCCCTCGTCAGCAACGCCAAGTGTGCGTTAATTAAAACACCATTTTCCAAAGAAACGTGCAAGTGGACCTTCTTTACAGCATACATCATTTCCCCAACAAATTTGCATACATTCACCGACTGAGCATGCTCATGAATATCGAGCTCGTTTTGGCAAGAGATCAAACAGATTGGATTATGTGGAGGCTGGACAACATCAGTAACAAGTTGAAAGATTTGAATTCACTTACCAAAATTAGAGTCTCAGTAGTAGAAGCCATGGCCGCCACCTAGTTGAAGTTGAGGATTTGAGCTCCGGTCCAGACTGTGACGAAGGCAGGTTGGTTCTTCATACAAGCCGTCTTCAGTTCAATGATGAACACTACACTGAAATATTTTGGGATATGCTTTACGTGACCCATTGGCCGGGTTGCCAGTGGTTGTTATGGATGCTTGAATTAATAATTAATTATTGTTTTTAGTGGCACAAGGAAGCCAGGTCCCTCCATAACATTCCGTAAGGTACTGACTACACCTAGTTTCGACCACTTTCTAAACCGCCCAGTCTAGATTCTTGCCAAAAATGTACTTCCACTATCATGAGAGTGTACCGTTGGTTATCCTAAACCCTCTTTTTAGTACTTTGAAAATTTATAGTTTATTCATACGTTGTCCAAAAAATGCATTCTAAGAGAATCTAGAATACTTTTTTGACTACTAATAAGACCCCACAAAAAGTTTTCAATATAATAATGGGAACCATGCTAAATTGCTTATTTGTGCAATTTTAGGTGTAGTTACTATAGCCCTTAGGTTGACATTTCCTCTCTCGAGTTTTCATCTTTGATATTCATCCACACATCATGGAGAATTTAAGTAAGCTTCAGTACTAGGATAGTGATAGAACATTTATGATTTGCCCCATTTATGATGTACTGGGTTAGTAACAGAACAAATATGATGTGTCAAACTATTGAGTTTCTTTTGGTTGACATCTACAATGGAGAAGCTAAGGGTGACTATACTCACAACTGCTAGAAAATGTTTTATGAGCAGAAGAGTTTCCAGGCGTTTCAACATACAACCAAACTTTCGTGTACAGCGGGAAGGGCGAGTTCTCACCACTGCTACAAAATGGTTCTGTGCACAGGAGATCGAGTCTCCAGGCGCTTCAAACGGACTTTGGCACCGATACAAATGAGAACATGCAAATAGAAGCTATTTCATTAGCAACGCCAAGTGTACCTCAATTAATTACAACACCATTTTCCAATGAAACGTGCAAGTGTACCTTAATTAACTAAAACACCATTATCCAAAGAAACGTGCAAGTTAGTGCACCTTCATTACAGCATCATTTTCCCAACAAACTTGCATACATTCACCGACTGAGGATGCTTATGAATTTCGAGCTCGTTTTGGCAATTGATCAAACAGATTGAATTATGTGGAGACTGGACAGCTGAAGGAAGTTCGAAGAGCGTTGAACTCAGAACCAAAATTATAGTCTCAGTAGAGGAAGCCATGGTTGGCACCTAAGGTAGAAATACCATAAACCGTTACAATACCTTAAATGACTACAATGTACCTGATCTTGTCATTTCTGCCTTGAAATGTCAAGAACAGGTACATTGTAACCATTTAAGATACTGTAACGGTTTATGGTATTTCTACCTTAGTTGAAGTTGAGGATTTGAGCTCTGGTACAGATTGTGACAAAGGAAAGTTGATTCTTCAGAGTTCAGACAAGCTGTCTTCAGTTTGAGGAACAGTACAAAATGTCTTGGGCTATGCTTTAAGTGACCCGTTGGCCGGGTTGAGTGGTTGTTTATTATTGTTTTAGTGGCACGTACAGGTCCCTCCATAACATACCGTAACATAACTTTCAACAGCTTTGTAAAACCGCCCAGTCTAGATTCTTGCCTGAAATGTACTTCCACTATCATGAGAGTGTACCGTTGGTTAACCTAAACTTTCTTTTTAGTACTTTGAAAATTTGTAGTTTATTCATACGTTGTCCAAACAATGCATTCTAAGAAAATCTATAATCCCTTTTTGACTACCAACAAGACTCCACAAAAAGTTTTCAATATAATAATGGGAACCATGTTGAATTGCTTATTTGTGCAATTTTAGTTGTAGTTACTATAGCCTTCAGAGGGGCTCCCTTTTCCTCTCTTGAGTCCTCATCCACAATATTCATCCACATCATGGAGAATTAAAATAAGCTTCAGTACCGTAACAGTGACAGAACATTTATGATGTGCCCTATTATTTTGCTAATTCTAAGATTAGACAAACAAACCTACAAATAAATGTAAAGATGGTTTGCCAAAAATCCAAAGACTGAATCTGTTCACTCAATTTATGCAAATGTCATTTGACCATTTGCCATTAAGAAAATTTTAGTTGGCAGAATGTAAGGGTGGCTTCATTGACATTTGCAAGAGAGAGGGGTAGAAATGTTGTTTTGATAATGAAATTCATTGTCCATCATGAATCCTCAAAGGGTGTGGGATAATTTGAAGATGAGAGCTTAACCACTCATTGTCAAAACGTAGGAATTGTGTTCAAAATAGAATTTTAGACCTCATTTTGGCATAGTCGAATAACTTTTTTCAAAAAACTTTGACAAACCGTCTTCAATTTGAGGAACAGTCCAAAATATCTTGAAATATGTTTGTTTATTTTTTTGGAAACACATGGACAAATTCCATTGATAGAAGACCTTGGGATATGCTTTAAATGACCCATTGGCTGGGTTGAGTGGTTATTATGAACACTTGATTTAATTATTTGTTATTGTCAAGGATTCTTTAGAATTATCTATTTATCTTCCGTTGCACAACCAGTGTCCAAGAAAATTCCCCGTCCAAGAGCATCTTCAATGGTACACCTAAGAAAAGATTTTGCAACTGTACATGTAGTTTGTACTTTAACTTGTCCTTTTTTCACTATGGCTTTTCCTATCTCATGCGCCTCAATGCAACGACAACATTCACCCGTCATTTACCAATCATCTACAGGACCCTACCATTTGCATCAAGCATCCATCCATTATCACAATCTTAGCAACCTTCGTGATGATGACCACGTACTTGGGGAAGAAATATGTCAATGTTTGATTTAGCATAGATCTACACATTACATTAGAGAAGTTATTACAATTAGGGAGGGCCATTGCATTAATAAAGTTCTCATTCATTGCATTAATGAGTTCGTAGTGATTTTTCACATTATACTCTACAAATCAAAGAACATTGGACACATTGCACATGTAAACGACAACTTGAGTCACAAAACACCTTCCTTGCTCTCGCACACATAGTTACTTATTACATTCTACATGTGGTCCGGGCCGTGACCGGCTATCAATATTACATTATAAAGGTTTAATACTTCAGAGAATGAGGTTTATTAGAAGTTCTCACTGTACTTGCAAATGCGGATGGAGAATAGTTGACATTCATTCTAAATTTGAACTTTGTTACAACTTCCATTATCCTAAACTACATTTTACAACTGCTTAGCAATTAAAACAATGAACAGGTACGATTGGTGCTAATAACAATGGTTGTAGTCGCAGGACAGTCATATAGGACACTCAGTAGTCATTGTTTAACCACTTGTGGCAAACACATTTTTCTTCTAGTGTTATGGGATACATTTTGGACATAAAGGTGGGCAATTAGATGTTGAATGGCTTGTCAAATATAGATGAAAAATAATTATAGCGTGTCACATTTAATGTCCAGGAGAACTTAATGATACTCTCAACATTTGGATTGCAAGTTACACCTTAACCCCTCATTGCCTAAGAGGACGGAATTTGGCCACTGAGAATTTTATGACGGAGTTTGTCTTTGCTAATGGATTTAGATTGGTTGGTTTAACCTTATAAGGACATATTGGACCTAAAAGGTCCACTAGATGACTACATTGTTAACTATAGGGGGAAAAAAATGCACCTTTTGGCTCAATAATTGGAGTATTTTTGTGACTACTTCAGTCAGGGAGGACCACATCCTTCCAAGGTTAAATGTGCAAGTCTATCAACCCGTGGGTGTTTGAGGTGATATTGTCTTCATCTTTAGTTTTGATGGAAGTAGGTGATGACATGGCCTTATCTCCAAGTGGCTATCCATTTGATGTAAATGCTCTACTAGACAAAATACTTTCCTCGGCCAATGAAAATGGTTATTATCTTCTCCACTTCCTAGTCTGAACCAGGCCTCAATAGATGACATCAACCACGCGGTGTATGGTAGATTCAACTCCTACATTGAGAAAAACATTGCTAACATTTCTCGCTATGCGTGGCCATCCTACGCTTGGGCATAGCTAGGAGCATTTCCCTCTTCCACCACCGCAATTACTAGTAGGGAAGAAAAGTGGTTGGGCTCGCCAAATACGGCACTCCCAATACTAACCTGCCAGTCCCGCGAACTATTGACTTTGTGTGCTTTTATTGTCGTGATCCTGTGTAATAGTAGTATTTCAGTGCTAGTTGGACTAGTACTCAGAATTTCAAAACAATAGAATAGTAATTCGCAAGCCTGCTTGCCAACGTAGGAGTGACGCAACGACTTGTCATACACGAGAGTGTGGCGAGGATGGGTGAGAAGTGAGGCCGGACCGGGGGTCAAGTGAATGCCAGAGCCCGGGGGAGCCCATTTCCTGAGCCCTGTTTGAAGGGAACAGGTGGCTAAGACCTCATATATACATTTAGTGAGACCAGCCATAAACGGCTTTGTGATCATCTTTTTCAGTTTACCATTTTTGTTAGCAATGTCTGGAATCTTGCAATCGAATGAACCGAGCTCTGTTTTGGCCTGCGTCAAGTGCGTCAAGTGCTGTTGTCCGACTTGTAGACAATCGACAAGGGGACCAAGTATTACATGCTCACTAGAACTCTCGCATTTGTGGCACATGAAACACGTCGAGCTATTCCGAACTGAAATTGTCCATCACAATACATCACAGAGAACTGAAATTCATGCTCATCAAAAACCTCCATACCCCGCAAAATGTTCGGCACAGTTCTGCAAGATCAAATGTTATAATCTGAAAATCTACTCTGCTGAAACTAGATCAGCCAAAAGCATCTATTGAAGATTCAAGGCAACAATCAATTGTAACGGTGAATTGAACTTGTTCAGCAAAAGTAAGCAGCACACACAATATGATCGTCGAGCTGACTGATGAGCTTCCTGAGCATGCTGGCTGAGTTTGGGCGGTGGGGGTTAAGAGAGTTGGTATCCCGTGGAAGGCATTTTTTCCAATATCTTAGGACAGAGAAGACTAGAGATTGATGATTTTCGAAATTCATATATCGAAAACAAGTATAGTGATACCAATAGAGACTGTCTGTGAGTATAAGGTGTAAGGTAGGCACACGAAAATGTGTCAGGTGCCTAAAAAATGCCACTTGAACAGATGTTCTCATTATGTGCATCTCCTACATCAATTGTCTATTGCGATTTTAGGGCATCTACCAAAAAACTTTGATACCTCATGATTGGTATATACGACATCCAAATGATTCATACTTTGGTGCATTGAAAACTACACTCATTTTCCAATTAGAATATAATTTTTTTGGATGAGTCTAATAATAGGAACCGTGCCAGAAGAAAAAGTGGCGTTATTGGGTGATCTTCTCTTATGGAGCGACAGTTAGATTTCAAGAAAATATCCGACACATATTTACAGTAGTCATATAATTTTGCTGAGGTCAAGGAGAGGGGAAGAAACTGCAAATTCACATCCCATGAGATCGAGGACTTGACAAATGCGAAAAAAAAAAGGGCCAAGAACAAAATTTCAGCCATGAGAGAACAATTGCCTCACGCTCATCTGTGCAGTGCTCTGCTGTAACTTGATATTCAATTTATCAGATTCCAATCAAATCAGAATAGAGACTCATAATCTTCACATCCTAGTTTATGAGAACCTCCAATTACAGTAAAATCTATCTGTTGTTTGCCTAGGATTCTGTAATTCATCCTGCACAATGAGCCAGATATGTCGTCAAACAGTGCACTTCACAGATGAGCCTGTCCGACTGGAGAAGGCAGCACATCCCTGCATAAAAGCGAAAGCCGTTAGCACAGAAACTGGATTCAACAAGCCTTAAACTCTACAGTACTTCATCATATCCAAGATTGAAACATGTGAAGCCACTGGCCTAAATTGTGAAGTGCTACACTACCGTCAAGGGCTCGCAAACAGATAGATGACCTTCATTGAAAAAGTAAAAACAATTTACATCCAACGTCACCGGGATAAAAAGCTGAAAGATTGCCAAGAAAGTTTACAGAGACGGCTAACCTGGAAAAGGGCTAGGCCATGCAAAGCTTACATGAGCTCTACCACGATGGCAGATGCACCTCCACCACCATTGCACACGCCCGCAACCCCAAAGTGACCCTTTTTGTCCTTCAGAACCTGGCAAAGATTTCCATTCGTTCAGAAAAGGGTCCACAAGCGAGTGGCAGAGATCTGAAAAAACTCCAGCCAGATGCAAGGTAGAATCGAAACAACCAAGCAACGAACATAGCACTGAGAACATTAGATTACTTCAAACTCCAGAACTAGTTATTCATCTGAAATGACATTTTATAATTTTTAAAATGTCATTTCGGACGGTCTGAAATTCAAAAAGTAAACTGTTTCGAATCACACAGTATTGAAACCGAACTACGGGTACGGTATAGTAATTCTACTGCCACAAGGAACCAGTTCACGAATCTCTGATTAATCAGCAAACCTACTCATAATTAACGATGGGACTTCTGGAACTTTTAAGTGCACAAGTGCACAAAGTTTGAGACCTCACCCCCAGTAGAGTAACAATAATTCGTGCTCCACTGCATCCCAATGGATGACCAAGAGACACTGCCCCACCGTGTGCATTCACAGTTTCCTGTGTACAAGCAACGACCATGGTTGTAAGATCCAATAATCTCTAGAATCTTGAACATGTACAGATATTACAATCCTTAGGTAGGAGTTACCAAACCCTTAAATAACAATCCCAGAGGACTTGGCGCAGTTTTAACATATCTATCGGCCACGTAAGATAAGACATCAATGATGGAAAAAGCATTCGCCGAACGTGATAGTACTAGAATCGAAGGAAAAGAACATACAGGTTTCAGTTTCAATATTTGCTGGTTTGCCAAAGCGACCACCTGCACCAGAGAACAGGAGCATCAGAGCCAGATTTAATAATAACTACAGTTACTAAAACAAGAAAAGAAATAGCTGAAGTAATGAGCTCTGCACTCACTGCGAAGGCTTCATTGATTTCATAGAAATCCACTTGTGATTGATCAATCCCTGCCCTAGAGATAGCTTTAGGGATTGCAATTGCTGGCGATGTTGTAAAAAGCTCGGGGGACTGTCAACAAAAGCAAGATGCCATGTGAGTATGCAAAGAATGAAGCATAACCATGAAAGGTCATATGTGCATGAGCATACTTAAAAATAAACCACTTAATACCCATCAAATATTTGAGGTAACCGCAGTAAGTATATGCACATATGCACAGAGACTTCTAAGAAATTGCGAAGAAAAAGTAAAGTAATGCACTAGATGTTCAACCTGAGCAGCATCAGCATACCCACGAATCTTCGCGATAACTTGAAGTCCTAATTCCTTCGCCTTTGCACCGCTAACTAAGACCAGTGCAGCAGCTCCATCACTACACATTCGAAGCACAAGAAGTTAAAGTGATCCCTCAGCTGAAAATGTGTCGACGGTCTAACTGCAGAGAATCAATCTAAAAATAATAAAAATTTATGAAAACGTACAGAATTACATTACAGACAACAAATCCTGTCAGAACTGTTGACACCTATACAGAAACCATTCGCTCCAGCAATAAAGAAAGTATCATGACAATAAAAATCAGCTCACCCTTCAGTCATCATCAGCATCATGGTGATGGTCTAATGAAACGGCGAAGAACAAAATCTACGCAAGAGACTATGATCTAAGTATGATTGATTTAAATATGTTAATTACACACTATTCAAGAGAGGGATCCTTAATCCCCAAGAAATAGCAGACCTAATACTCGATGCGTTTCCAGCTGTAACAGAGCCACCGTCCGGCTTAAACGCAGGTCTAAGCTTCCTCAACTTTCCAGCATCCAACTGCCAAAAGGTGTATGTTTGAGAGAACAGTAGTACTCAGCATGACCTCAAATGTAACTCAAAACGTAACAGAAGCGTGAGCTCAAAATCGAGAAACTCAATGTCAAAAGAGCACCTTGTCTATTCCATCGTCCTTTTCAACCAAAATAGATGGTTTGCCTCTTCCCCCAGGAATCTCAACCTGAAAAGTTAATTTAGACAAAAGATCAAAATTCAACAATTGCCCTTACTGTTTAGAATTTCGACGTTTACCAACACGTTACATAAGAATTCCCATACAATGTGCAAACGGAATTCCAACTTAGACAAGTACAGTCTGAGATACGTAAGTGATACGTATGTGTACATGATCATAACAAATTAATTACTAAGAGAGGCTTCTATAATACAGTTAACCAGACCTTTTGGAGTCCTGTAAGTCATATAAGCAAGCAATGGAGGGTCAAGTATATTACAGGTACAATCTCCCACTTAAAGGCGCCACTGCTGTTTGCTGCAATAGCCTTCTCGTAGCTCTGGATAGCAAAGTCGTCCTGAAAACAGTCCACAAAATCAGGAGTGGTGCAAATCTACGCACAGCTCAGAAGCATTGAACATGTGGTTCTAATCCAAGGGAACTTCTTTCCATGAGAGACTCACAAAAACACCTACAGAGCTAGATGTATTGTGGAAGCAAACAAACCTGGGCTGCTCTAGAAACTGTGTAATTGTCTGCACAAAGTTCAGCACTCATGCCCATGGCATAATCATTGTACACGTCCCAAAGACCGTCCTTCAGCATACCATCCACAACTTCTCCGTGACCAAAACGCATGCCGCTCCTGCATTCCGAGTTCAGGACTGATTCACGACCTTGGGATTTGTAAGAAGAACGACAGGACTTGACACAGACAAAACTAGATGGGATTTCTACAAAAGCTTGACATCTCACCAGGCTTGTCTTTCCCGTGACATACAGTTTGCGGTGAGAATAATCATGCTGAAAACTGGCAAGTAAACCAACCTTGCTTTGGGAAGGTAATACGGTGTGTTTGACATGCTCTCCATTCCACCAGCGACCACCACGTCATTCAGTCCCAGCTGAATGCTTTGAGCAGCAAGCATTGTAGCTGATCAAACAATAAATTGCATTGTCAGCTAGAACGGAGATATCGCATTCCAAATCCAAAACAACACGACCTCTGTGGCTCATCACTGATGTCCACCCCCAAAGAATTGTTCCACAACAGAAACAGAGTGTTTGACAATATGGCATGTCTTGAACATTCAGTACATGTACTGAATTAAACTCATGTAGGACGAACGATTTAGGGTTCGGAAATTACTATCTTGATTGATTATACTGTAAAATTAATACCTGATATAGGCCCAGATCACCTTTAGACATCCATTCTCGGAAGCAGAACAAGACAGAACAATCGGGTCACTAATTCCAACAAAATATGTGTAGGGCAGCAATACAACAGAGCGCAGGAACATTGTAATGATCTACCTTTCATGCCCGAAGCACAGACTTTGTTCACAGTTGTGCACCCAGCAGTGTTGGGAAGACCTGCCCCAAGGGACGCCTGCCGAGCCGGAGCTTGACCAAGGTTGGCACTCAAGACATTCCCAAAGAACACCTCCTCCACCAACGACGGGTCCACTCCAGACCTCTTCAACGCCGCTGCAGCACAAATCATCGGATTGGCTCTCAAACAGATCACACACCTATTTATTTCCAACATCTTGCAGACCCCACAATTGCGTTACAAGGCCACAATATGCTTTCTACTCATATCTATAGGTTAAGACAGATTCTTTGTTTCTTTTGTCACGAGTGCATAGATCTCCACAATCGACGGGTACAAGACAGAGGCCAAACTAATGCAGACATTGAATACTACCTTGAATCGCAATCGACCCCAGCTTGGTAGCCGCCAAGCTGGACAGCGAGCCGCTTAAACCCCCCATCGGCGTCCGCGCCACCCCCACAATGCACACATCTGCAATCACACAACACGGGATAAAATTTCCACTGCCACTGATAAACCCAAATGCAACCCCATATTAGGTTCGCTAATATCATGTTTAGATCGAAAGAAACAACCTCTGCAACTGAATATAAACATAAGCTCGATCGCCTAACCTCTCTCCCTCACAAAAGTCATTCAAAATTCCAACATGAAAATAGCGAAATTTCAATGACCGCACATTCTCCACAAAAGAACGTCACACCTCGTCACAGCACTTTAGGTCTAAACCCCCAAACCGACGCAGAAACGGAATAAACGTCGGTATAAACCGCGCCTCAGAGTACGGCTCAGTAAGCAGATCAGAATCATCCTGACGTGACTAAGCACGGCAGCACCGAGCAACCACACCACGAACTGCTGCCCTATCCAACTAAGTCAAGCACATTGGCAACCTCCAAAACAGCGCGGAAGAAAGGAAAAGGGACGATAAAACTCACCCCGCGATTGCAACGAGCTCCCGTCTCCGCTGCTGATGCCGTTCTTGGTGTCGCTCTTGAAGTCCGCCATAGCCGCGCTATACAGCACACCCCCACACAGAGTGTGAAATCTCGAGGAGAAGAATCCTTTACACTGCGAGGCTGCTGCACCACGGGGACAATGACGACGCAGGGAAGACAAAGTGGCGTTTTTTTTAGTGAAACGGGGGATGGTAAATTAAAGATGAGGATTACGAGTGAGATTAACAAGGAGGGAGGGGCCGGAAAAAATAGACAGCAGGAGTGTGGCGATCGATCGAGAGAACTTGGCCTGGAGGCGACGAACACAGCGGGCTTCAACACTGCAAAATGAATCTCCCAAATCAAACTCTGGAATCGAAGGGATCAATCAATACCTCATCAACTGATAAGCTAAGCTTAGATCGATCGAATGCGCGATCCGAGGAAACTAAAGCTTACGCTTAATCTGGCAGCTGCGATGCACGCACGGCGATCTCGAGCACGGCAGGCGGAGAAACCAAGGCTGCGTTAAGTGAGAGGCAAAGGGACTCTTTTACAAGAAGTCAATTCAGGAGGCCAGGCTTTCGGTGAGTGATGACTGCATGAGAGAGCACGGGGCCGGGAAGCACGGGTCGGGGACGGGTCGGGAAATCCGGAAGATCTGAGCCGTTCAGTGGGGCGAGTTGTAATCGACGGTGGGTGGAGGTTGATGGTGGGGCCGGGGTGTGTCGGACAGTAGTTGAACAGAACTTCAATGTCCGTCAGACTGATGTCAAAAAAGCCTGAATTGAAAGCGGAAAAAAATATTCAAACATGTCATACTTTGAAAAACGAATAATATACCGGTACAGTACGGTAGTCTGCTAACCGATTCTACCTGAAATAATAATTCTAAAAATAGATGCTGAAGTTTTCAGGGGAATTATGATTTTCAACAATGGAATGTTTTTTATGGTGTAAAGGAGAATATTCATGAAATTTGGCATTTGTTGGGTTGCCTTTTTTTGCGAAAAATGGTTTAATCCCTAACTGCCCGAGGCACCAGATTCTGGTGTTTCGAAAACTTTGAAGTTAAAGTAAAACCCAACCAAATTGCTATTTTTAGCAGTTTATATTTTTGGAGAACTCTTTTTGAAGTCTACTTTCAGGATCAAAAAGCCGATCTTAAAAATGAAGGATTATGATTTTTCCATTTAATATTTTGTGCAAGGATACCCGTTGCAATCTTGACTTCCTGTAGTGTTGAGGGCTCTTGAAAATGAGCCTCAAATACACTAGACCTTAGAGAAAAAATCACCTTAGAAATTCATTTTAAAAAATTGTAGAATAGATTTTGAAAAATCGTAAATTGATTGGGTTTGTGCATGCTAGGCCCTATACCTCATATTTTTTTAGTGACCAGATTTTTAGAGTTGACATGCAAAAAGAGAATTGAAAAATTTTCATAGTTTTAACACCCTCGTTTTCAAACATTATAATCTTTCAATCTATAAAAGATATTGTTATGTTTTCTTTTCCTATGTGATCTCTAACATGTCTAGTTTGAATTTGTATGGTTACAATTCAAAAGAAATTGATACAACTTATGAAAATGTTCACTTTTTGTTCAATTTAGAGCAAATTACAAGAAGCTCCAAACACGCCTTGGGCATTTAGGGGTTAACTTGGCTTAATATTGAACAACTTGTTAGCACACTACAATATACAAAACTAAGTATTTTATTGGCTCTAGATTGTAGGGGAAGAAATTTTTGGCATTGACCGGAGATACATGAGAAGAAGTTTAACCCCTAAAGAATCATTGTTCCTTTGGGGGACAAATGAAATTTTGGGCAGGTATCTATGGGCTGAATTTTTGTCCTAATTTTTTTTTAATTTTGAAGATAGAAAAATTGATTAGCTTCATAGGAAAATATTTTTTTTTTCAATTGGAGCCCGTGAACAAAAGTTATGCCCAAATAAGCTCAAAACAGGGGAGAGGGGGGTAGCAAAAAAAAACTTAAAAATTTGAATTTTTTTTTTTGAATTTTTTTTCTCATATATTATATTTTTGTCTACATGGAAAGCTTTGATACATTTCATTTGGATTTGTTATGAGAAAGTTATGGATAATCTTGTTTTTGGACAATTAGAACATCTTTTTGAAAAAATAAATTGTAGGATTCATTTCTAAATGCAGTTTTTATAATTTTTCAAAAAAAAAGTTCCACGTGGTTTAGTTTGCTTGCTAGAACAATCTCACCATTGGGATTAGTGCATTTTAATTCCATCTAAAAGATATCAATATTTCAGATTTTCTTTCCATTTTGTATCGACTTCTACTAAACAATTTTATATAGAATGAAAATTAAATTTTTTGAATTTTTTTCCCTAGGCTCTCAACTCAGTTCTCTACCATATAGATTTAAAGCTTAAAACTTTGTAGTGCAAAAAATTAAAGTTAAGAAGGTTTAAAGTCAAATAATCTAATCCTGCAATGTGATAAACTTGTTTTTTTCACTTTAAATGCAGATATCTTGCAATTTGTGCGGTCAAAACTTCTAAAATTTCTTCCACATAGTCTCATACTAAATAGGTGTAAGATCCTATGGTTAGATGTGCAAAAAAAAACAATTTTCAATTATTTTTTACTCTTTGCTATAGAAATGGCAGTTTTTAGTGTTTTTAGCAAAAAAGGCCTTGGTCCTTTAGGGTTTAAGGAAAACCTTATTAGAAAAGCAAGTCAATGTTACATAGATAGAGCCTCCGGTAGCTAGCTTCTTGTTTTATTTATAAGCTTATGACATGTAAATTTTAGAGAGGAGAAAATTCTAAAAATTATTGAAGTTCCATTCGTTTAGGTGCAAATTCAACACATTGTTGTTAGAATTCAATTTTGTTATTATATTTCAAGAGTTTACAACCAATTATAATTTGGCAGCATATGTCTTATTTAAAACCAAAAATAAACTCGTGACAAATTTGACATGAATGTAGTGTATTGGTGAAACATCACTAAAGTACCTCATAAAGTTTTTTTCCCTTGAAATCCTAAAATACCAAGGCATTTTCTAGCTCCAAAACCACTGAAAATTGCCAATTCTGTTGCGATCACTCAAGAAACAAAAACAAAAAAATTAAAAATCTAATCATAAGATCTTGTACTTCACTTGTCTCAAATCATGTGGTAAAAAATTCATGAAGTTTGATTATATGGATTGGAAGATATTAGCATTTGAAGTTGGAAATATAAGTTTTTTTGAACTCTGGTTTACAATTTCAAATGACTTAGACCGCCATTTGTAGAATTTTTTTGCACTACGGATCAAAAAGTTAAAAAAAAATTATGCTGAACATTTGAGTTGAGAGTCTGGGAAAAAAAATTTAGAATATCAAAACTTGATTTTCACATATAAAAAAATTGTTAAGTAGAAGTAGGTTTGAGATTGTACGAAACACTAAATCGTTAATAGCTCTAAGATGGAATTGAAACACCATAATCCCACCGGTGGGATTATTCTTGCAAACTAACTTAAGCCTACCAAAAAGAATTGAAAATTATTGAAAATTGCATTCAAAAATGAATTTTATAAGTTGTTTTTTGAAGAAGACTCTTAAATTGCTCAAAAAACAAAATTGTCCATAACTTTCTCATTTTTAGTCCAAATAGAATGAATCAAAGCTTCAGGTGTAAACAAAAACATAACCTTTGAGAAAAATAAATAAAAATAATAATACTCATTTTTTGTGTTTTTTATGTTTTGCCCGGCTAATTGCTTTTAACCCCTAAATGCCCAAGGCACCCAAATGTGGTGTCAAAGAAACTTTGAAGTTAAATAAAACCTTATCAAGTTGCTATTTTTAGTAGTTTATATTTTCAAAAGATTCTTTTTGAAGTCTAGTTTTAGCATCAAAAATCTGATTTTGAAAATGAATGATTATGATTTTTCTATTCAAGATTTTGTGCAAAGGTACCCATTGCAATCTTGACTTTTCGTAGTGTTGAGGGCTCTTGGAAATGAGCCTCAAATACACTAGATCTTGGAGAAAAATCAAACTAGAAATTCATTTAAAAAAATTGTAGAGTAGATTTTGAGAAGTCATAAATTGATTGGGGTTATATTTGTTAGGCCCTTCAACTTCATATTTTTTTGGTCTTGAACTTTTGAGATTTGACATGCAAAAAGAGAGCTCAAAGATTATCATAGTTTTAACACCCTAATGATCAAACATTATAATCTTTCAATCCTTAAGTGATATTGTTGTGTTTTCTTTTCCTATGTAATCTCTAACATGTCTAATTTGAATTTGTACGGTTGCAATTCAAAAAGAAATTGATTCAACTTATCAAAATGTTGACTTTTTGTTCAATTTAGAGCAAATTCCAAGAGGCTCAAAACAGGCCTTGGGCATTTAGGGGTTAAGACTTTGGATGGCAAAACTTTTGCTCTCATGCACTAATTGAAAAAAAAATCGATTTTTAGAAAGCTAATGTGATTCCCTGTCTTTAAAAAAAATTCAAAAAATCATGTTAAAATTTTAGGTCACACAAGCCTACCCAAAATCCCAAGTGTCCTATGAGGGGACTTTGGTACTTTAGGGGTTAAAGAAACTATTGAGTTTACGTCATTATATTTTTTAGCTACTAAAAAAAGACATTTGATTCCAACTACTAAAAAAAGATATTTGATTTCATGATTGTTATTTGTCTAATATAACATTTTAAAGCATTTGACTAATATTTTAAACCTAAAAACACTAGATTTGGTTACAATTTTATATTATAATTATAATTATAAATGTGTGGGCATGTTTGTCACCAAAATAATATTATAAAAAGGCAACATATGTTGCTCATAGATTAATTGTCAAGAGGTGAAATATTCTAATGTTATACTAAGAGAATCAATTAGGCAACTAATCACTTGTAGATAGAAAATTTTAAGGCAGCCAAACCGCAATGGCAAAGTTTGGTGCTATAGGCCCATTTAGACATTAGCTTGGTGCTTTGAGACTTGTTTTTTATAAGTGAGTGTTGAATTTGTCATAAATTTATAATATTTGACAAGCCTACATTATACGAATATTAATAAGATTATATGTATGTTAACCCAAGAAGGACACTGCCGACAATAAGTGTACGATGAATGACAAGGAATTCTCCAGTGTAGGACAAAACTACAACTATTCATCCTTGGAATTTTTTGTAGAAAGTGGAGACATCTACAATAGCTTGTCTTCCAATGAATACTTTTGGATTTTTTTACTCCAATGATACTCATGGTTACACAACACATGTTTTTCAGGGTCACCCCCTGTGTCGTTCTAGGGATACATGATACTTGGATAAATTTAGATGCTAATGTATTTTCAAAAAACTAATAAATTTTTAATATTGTGTCAATAGCTATTGTTTTGGGACATTTTTTGCATTAGATAGTCTTCATTGGAACTAGTGTGCTTATGCCGTTGCCACAACCAAAAAGTAATTTTCTAATTTTTCAATTCAATGAGAACTTTGAAATTTCATAACTGTCACACCGTAGGTCCAAACGCCACAAAACCAAGCCCGTCCACCCCTCCTTGCCAAGAGCTTTCGGACGGTATCAAGCACACCACCAAGGAATGCATGATCCGCAAGATCTCAATGTCACTAACAAAACAAATAGAACAAACAACCAAACTTAAGGTACGAACTCCACAACCAAAACAAAAGTAAAAGTCATTATTAAAACTAAAAATAATTCAAAACCCCAGATCTTTCCCACCATAGCTCCAAGGTCCAAACACCACAAAACAAAGCCTGTGCATCCCTTCTTGTTGAGGGCTTTCCAATGGTACCAAAAACGTGACAAATTGACACACGATTCAAAAGATACATAATTTAGCATAATTTAGTAATTTTTAAGAACCAAAAATAACTCAAAAATCTATAACTTTTCCTCCGTAGGTCCAAATGCCACAAAAACAAAGCCCATGCACCCCTCCTCACCCAAGGCTTTCCAACTGTATCAAAAACGTGACAAATTGACACATGGTTCAAAAGATACATGATTTAGTAATTTTTAAGATCCAAAAATAACTCAAAAATCTATAACTTTTGCATGGCAGGTCCAAACGCCACGAAACCAAGCCCGTGCACCCCTCCTCACCAAGAGCTTTCCCACAATACCAAGAACGCGACAAAAATCAAAGTAAAAGTAATTTCCTAATTCTTTTGATCCATAAATACTTCAAAATTCAATAACTTCCGCACCGTAATTCCAAACGCCACGAAACCAAGCTCGTGCACTCTTCCCCGCTAAGGGCTTTCCGATGGTAACAAACACGCCACCCGGAAATACACGGTCCGGGAGATCTCAACATGACAAACAAAACAAAACAAACAAACAAACAAACAAACAAACAAACAACTTGTCTTAAGGTATGGACTAGTGTAGCCCTGTGCCGTTGCCACAACCAAAACAAAAGTAAAAGTCTTTTTTAAAACCAAAAATAACTCAAAAACTTAGAACTTTTCCACGATACATCCAAATGCCACCAAACAAAGCCCGTGCACCCCTCCTCACCAAGGGCTTTCTGATGGTACCAAGAATGTGACCAATTGACATACGGTTCAAAAAATACATAATTTAGTATAATTTAATAATTTTTAAGATCCAAAAATAACTCAAAAATTGATAACTTTCCCACCACGGGTCCAAACGCCACGGATCAAAGCCCATACACCCCTCCTTGCCGAGGGCTTTCCGATGGTACCAAGCACACCACCGGGGGACGCATGGTCCGGGAGATCTCAACGTGACAAACAAAACAAAACAAACAAACAAACAACCTATCTTAAGATATGGATGTTTGATAGTAGAATTCTATTAGAAAGCATGGAAGTATTTCATTCAAACTACCTTATCCACTATAAAACTATTAACCCCTAAAGGACCATTGTCCCTTCGGGGGACAAATGCGTTTTCGGGCAGGTACTTGTGGGCTGAAATTTTGTCTTGATTTTTTGAATTTTTTTTTGGAGATAGAAAAACTGATAAGCTTTGTGGGAATATAAAAATTTTCACAATCGGTGCCCGGAAAAAAAAGTTATGACCAAATAAGCTCAAACAAGGGGACCTGGGGCAGCCCGGGCAGCAAAAAAAAATGGACAAAAATTTGAATTTTTTTTTTAATATTTTTTTTCTCATAGATTATATATTTGTCTATCTGGAAAGCTTTGATTCATTTCATTTGGATATGTTGTGAGAGAGTTATGGACATTCTTGTTTTTCAGGCAGTTAGAGCATCTTTTTGAAAAAAATAACTTGTAGGATTCATTTTTGAATGCAATTTTTCAAATTTTTCAAATTTTTTTTTGCATGGTCTAATTTACTTGCTAGAACAATCTCATCATTGGGATTAGTGCATTTTAATTCTATCTAAAATATAGGAATATTTTAGATTTTCCTTCTATCTCGTACGTACTTCTACTTAACAATTTTTTTAAGAATGATAATTAAGTTTTTTTGAATTTTTTTTCCTAGACTCTCAACTCAATTCTCCACAATAAAGATTTAAAGCTCAAAAGTCTGTAGTGCAAAAATTTTAAGTTAAAAATGTTTAAAGTCAAAAAATCTAGTCCCGCAATGTGCTGAAAAACTTGTTTTTTTCACTTTAAACGCAGATATCTTATAATCTGTGCGGTCAAAAATTTTGAAATTTTTTCCACACACTCTCATACTAGTTAGGTGTAAGATCCTACGGTTAGATGTGAAAAAAAACAATTAAATTTTTTTTAATTCTTTGTTATAGATATGGCAGTTTTAAGTGTTTTTTAACAAAAAAAAAGCCTTGGTCCTTTAGGGGTTAAGCATTAGATGTTTTGGGGGGTCTTTGGAGGGCTGTTTTGGGGGCGCTCCCCGATCTGGACCAATTTTGTGAACAACAGTATGATGTCAGAAAATATTTATTAAAAAAGGAAAAAAAAAAAAAAAAATCCCGAAAAATGACATGGCAGTCGTTGTGCCACATCAGCCAGCTGCTGCAGTGCGTTCTTGCAGTTTGGGAACGCAGGGGAATTCACAGCCCTCCAAGACCCCCAAATCCCATCTAATGGACTTGTTTGTTTCATTCAAGTGTTTCATTAACTAATGATTTCAATTTCCATTCTCTTTCTAAAAAGAAAAAAAATTGAAATTGTTAAATATTTATCACCTCTCTAAAATTGCTAATAATTTGTGGAAAAAAATAAGGTTGTTCATACCAACAAATAATATACCAAAGACAAAACAATTGTGGCAACAACTAGCAAGTACAAATTGCATCATTTTCTTTCCTATGGTGCATAAGCTTTTTGTCACAAATATTTATAACAACTTTTTTATTGAAGCTTGTTTATATATCTCATTGCAAGCACATGATTGGGGTACAAGTCATCAACATTTTACCTTATCTTAGTTTGTTATTCTAGTCATTAATTCCAATTTTTTCTATGGCTTCTAATTTAGCCCCTAAAATTATATATATATATAATTTTCTAACATGATTGAGGCAAGAATTCTATATATGTTCACTATATACTATATAGCTATGGCATTACTCGACTTTGATATTAACCACCTTGAAGATGTATCTAATTTAGTATCAATAAAACCCCTAGCACTTGAACTTCAAATTCTATACATTGAATTTTTATTCATAATGAACTACCTATTGGCACAATACCACTCAATTAAGGTCAAAACGTGCAAAGAAATGTGTGTAAGCCTCGGTGTAAGCACACTTGATAATATTACACCAACAATAGTGAGGCCCCAAAATCAACTAAAGGTAGTCATAAAGTGGCATGGTAAATCATGGCTTATTGTGGCACCTTACAAAAGAAATTACCCTATTAGTAGTCCACATGCAGATGATAACGTAGTGAATGGTAGTATTAAAGTATGGAGGCATGAAAACAATAGAGAATTTGGGGATGAAATTAAAATTCAAATAAATGCTAAGGCATTGAATTTTTTAATATATTTACAAGCATAATCATTTCATTTCAAATTATTAATTTCAAAAAGCATTTGTTACAAAGTAGACTATATTTTTTGTGCAGTTAAATGGGAGGCATTTACTATTGTCTCGTAATTCGTGTTGAAATGTCTCCAAGGACTAAAAATATTTTAAGAGTAAAAAGATTTAAACTCTTATCAACAAAGTGCTAACATCTCATACATGAAGAATTGGATAAACTTCAAGTGGATGTGTAGTGTGCAATATATAATATATGCAATTTTCTATGTTAGAGGTCATATATTAAATAATTTTGGAATTGATGTGGGGCAAGGATTAATCAAGTTATTTTTTTAATATCCTAAATAGGCTTGTTAAATTTGTGCACATTGATAAATTTATTTATTTAAGTGACGTACAAAAAGTTAGATGTCAACTCATATGACATTCTTGAACATAATACTATTCAACCTCCACATGAATCTTCAATGCAAATATAGATACTTTATTTTGTCCATAAAAATACCTCTTTTGCTCTTAATTATAGTTTAACTTCATTATATTCTAGCTATTTGTATTCTTCCACTATAATCTCCACTACTATCTTCTCCATTATTTTCATAGATCCATGATTGGAAGTTTTCTTTGAAAAAGGTAGTCTCACATAAAACAAGCATGTATATATCTAAAATCGTGCCCTAGTAAAGTTAGACAATGAATAAATCCTCATGACACCATAAACTTAAAGACTTGGAAATTAAGACACTCAAACAAAAAAAGTATCAATTCAAGTCTTAACTTATATGATTTCAAATGTGATTTAAAAACTTTAACCAAAATTATTTTCAATTTGTTAGTATATAACTTTAAAAAATCTTCAATAGTAATTTGCGGACTTATAGTGCCTTGTATGTAATGTTATGTGTTAGAGCATCGCCACCCATTCCCCGAAAATAAGGATGGAGAAATGGTTTGGCTTGTGCCCAATAGTTCCCGGGTTGCTTCCTTCGTCCATTCATTCATGGGGAAGCAAACAAGCTAAAACAAGACAAATTATTGCATTCATGACTTGTCATAACAAAGAGCCAATCAAAATGCTAATTGAATAAAAAAAGATAAGATGTCCCACAAATCAAGCGAAGTCAATCAAATTCATGAATAACTTGGAGGAATGACTTGAATAACTTGGAGGAATGACATGAATAACTTGGAGGAATGACTTGAATAACTCGACATTTGACACTAAATAAATATTTTTAGTTATTGTATAAGAATACACTATTTTTGAATTAGATATTGTTGTAATTGAGACTCATGAACCTCCACAAGCCATCAAAGTCAACAAATATTTCTATAAATATTTCCATTTGTACATATGGAGGTTTATGAGTCTCAATTACAACAATATCTAATTCAAAAGTAGTGCATTCTTTTACTATAACAGACATTATTTATTCAGTGTCAAATGTCGAGAAATTAGTATGGGGCAACCTAATTTCACTAGTTTGCGTACTGTAGGTTATGTAATACTGAGTAATTAGGTTTGCAAATTTCATCCTGTGTTGTAGGACTGCAGGTGTATGCTCCGTGTTCTCGTCACAAGTACTGCAGCCCAATCAGGTGTGCTTAAATAATTATTTAATTGTTTGGCTATTTTCACAATTTCGTAATCTTGGAGGAGCGAAAATACTTAGAAACTCAGGATTTCGAATCTCGCTAAATGTACGAAAGGGCAGTTAACCCCTCCGTCATTACTGACAAGCCCTGTTCGTAATCTCCGCGCCCTCTGGGAAGAACACTTCCTTGAATTGGACACTGAACCGGGAAGCGCGGCCTTGGGGTACGTGCGGCGGCGTTCGCCGGACTCAGACTTCCGTAACCAAAGGGGGCTGACTGATGAGCGAACCCAGAAGAACGTGCCGACGGGAACGGTGTCAGCGTCTTCGCTTGCCGGGAAAATCACACGTCCCCCGACCAGCGGTAGTCGACGGCCACCCCTTCCCCCCCTCCCCTTCGCTCCGTCTCTCCGACCGACGGTCGTCCGCACACCGTGCTCTGTTCCTCTGCAGCGTTCAGCCCATGCCGCGCTCCTTTTTTGCCATGTCGCGCCTTGCTTCGGGTTGTTGCATCCCGTTTCTTCATGGCATTGCGTGGTATCGGGATGTTGTGGTGCTCGTTAGTGGATCCCTCGGGTTCTTGTGAATCGTTTGGTGTATTTTGGTCGCGAGATGGTGCAGGACGGTGACGATGAGGGTCTGGCTCGAGGCCGCGCGATCGTATGACGATTTTTGAGCCAGATCAATTGCGGCCTGTGTGTGATAAGTGATTCCGGTATCTGTGTGTGAAGGTGTGGACGATTTAAAGATCGTTTCGTGGTGTGCAAGGGACCTGCATTGGCCGCTTTTTTAATAGTGGAGGGAATACGATCCATGGCGTGTCAAGGTTTTGTGCTGCGTTGCTATGGTGCGTGTCTGTGGTTTTAGTCGAAGGCATTTGGTCGTCACTCGTCACCGTCCCTGTCGCTTGGATGCGTGGATCTTATTATTGGAAGGAGGGAGGCGTATTGAAGTTGCGCAGCCTAGTTGTAGCTGCTGCTTTCTGCGCCCTATTTATTCTTTTCTAACAGGAAAAGCATGGCGTCGAGTTCCTCCAAACCGCGTACCAGCTCCCCTTTCCGGTTTCGAAAAGCGGCGTCTGTTAATGGGAGTAAGACATCGCCGTCGTCGTCGGGCTCTCAAACACCGACTTCTGCTTACAAGACGATTGGGATTTCTTTGACGCCGGGGAAAGGAAGGAGCCATAACATTCCGACACCTCCTTCCAGCGTAACTCCTCCGCCGAAATTCCGACATAGTTCTGCCTCTTCCGCATCAGCTGGCAGCCCGCGGACTCCGACGTCCTCCCGAGAGGATTTCTTAAACCGTGCCAAGGAAAATGTATCTGTCACCGTTCGATTTCGTCCTCTCAGGTACTGCGCAGTTTTCTGAAATGCCGTCTCTGTTTTGTTGTTCATGACCTTCCAATCCTTCTCGACGACCTTAATTTAGTGGACAATACTCCATGGTGTCTTACAGGTTTTCCCCCTCTTCTGGAATTTGCTTATGAACCATTTCTTAATTGGTTCAATTGAGGATCACTGGAGCTCGTCTTGTCAGATTGGCTTGCATTCCGAAAGATTTTACGATCTGGCGCACGACTGTGTATTAATGACACCTTGTTTTAATTGGAAAAATTCCACTCTTGATTATTCAACTTTCCTGTCTCAAGCAGAGAAGTTGGCCATCTCGTGTGACAATTAGGCGCACTACGTAGGTCATTGCTTTTAAAACTTTTAAAATTTCGATGTAAACTAGGAGATCGTGTGAGTCTGTTCCCTATTACGAACTCTCGTTGTCTGTTAAATAGCCAGTGTATCGTAGTGACTAAATTTTTCATGTTTTGAAACTTGTAATTGATATTTCAACTCGTCTCACTTGCATTCTGAGGCTTCGCAGCTCTTTACTCAGTGTTGTCAGATGCACATGGTTTCTCTTGACTTTTGGAAAGCTGCTTGTCAGTCTTGCGAATATTCTCAGGAGTGCTTGTAATTTTTATTTCTTATTGTAATTATTTTATCTTTTCTTGGACTGTTCCCTAACCACGTGTGTTACTAACTCAGAACTTCCTTCACATCTGCATATGGTACTTAATATTTCAAAGCTGTCAATCTTGCTCTGTAGATGTAATTTTTTATGCATTAGCTACAATTTTCTACTGTCTTCCGGTAATATGCGTTTTTATTAAGTAGTTCTTTTTTCCATGTGTATAGCGTGGTCAGCTTGAAGATTATTCTCGAGGCTTGAGCAAATTTTGTTCTTGACATTCCAAACGTTACCTCTGTGCCACATTCTTAAAATGCGTGTTCACATCATAACCTTGTACGCCGGCACTAACCTTGAGCGTCATTCTTCTGTGTGTGCAGTCAAAGGGAAATTCACAGGGGTGATGAAGTCGCATGGTATGCAGACGGAGATGGTTCAGTGCGAAGCGAATTGAATCCATCAACTGGCTACGCCTTTGGTATTGGCACTAAACTCAATGTAGCCAACGATAGGCTGGTGCAGCAGAAGCCGCAGGATATTTATTGATAGCTGACTTGGTATTGTTGACTGCTTTGTCGTGACTAGCTATATGGTGGTGATCTTAATCGACATTCACAGAGGTGACTTCTTGTTTGGTACTGGGAAAACAGACAGAGTGTTTGGGCCTGCAACAACGACTCGGGGGGTATATGATGCTGCTGCTCAACATGTCGTTAGCGGAGCTATGGAGGGTGTCAATGGTATCGTCTTATTCTTCATCATTTGACAGTACTGTGTACATGGTCAATCACTTCAGATATGTCTCGGATAGTAATGTGTCGATCTAGGATCATTGTGTGTAGTACCTGACTGTTGCTCATGGTAAGTATTTTCTCCATGTGGTATCTTTTGGAATGTCAAAAACAAATTGAGCTTTGCAAGACGTGATAGGTGTTACTGCAGCCGTCACCATGTATTGACCATGTTTTCTGAGATACAGGTTATTCTAGGGTATTGATCATCTTCTGAATGAATCATGGGTATGTTCACTAGATCAGGCACAATGAAGGGGAGGTAGCCTCTGATATGAGTATAATCGGGTTTGGGGTTTTGTTTTTTCTTCCGCATTTGCAGTCTCTCTTATATTTTCTCATTCCCAACGTTTTCAGATTTGTATCCACCATACTTAAAGATCTGTTTGGGCTGGGTTGCAGGAACTGTGTTTGCCTATGGCGTTACTAGCAGTGGAAAGACTCACACAATGCATGTAAGTTTGAGTTTAAGGTGCTTAAGAGTTTTATCTTATCGATTTTCTTCTTCAAAATCCGTTTTGTCTGTCATGTGTCTTGAGGGCGTCGTGGCAGAGATTCAATTTGCTCTGTTACGTGTTTGTGACCTTCACGATTTACTGTGCTAGAGCTTTCAGTGCGTCCACACTTTTTCAGGTTTGATAATTAGTAATTCTGAAAATTTTCTACTGATTTAAGAGTATCCTTGGACCGTACTGTCTTCCTGTACTCGCACCTTGTTACCCACCAAAACGCTTTACCTCCTTTTTGTGATGTCAGGGTGATCAAAAGTCACCAGGAATTATTCCTCTGGCTGTAAAAGACGTTTTTAGCATCATTCAAGAGGTGAGACATGTTAGATGCAGGTGGAGCTCTTCTTTTTTTTGTTCTCACAGTGTTAGATCCTTGTCGTTCTGAGGAATGCAACACTATTGCCAAACGAATTTTCTGTGAGTACTTGATATTACAAATGCATTGTATGGATGTGCTCCTTAATCGTCGCATTAGCGTGCATGTCAGAGACTGAAGCATTGTTTTTGTTGCTTTGCAACAGACCCCAAGTCGGGAGTTCCTTTTGCGAGTTTCTTACCTTGAGATCTATAATGAGGTAGACATACAATCCCATAACGATCTCCTTCTTCCCTGTTTGATGTGTTTAGTATTTGACGTTCTGAAATCTGCAGTTAATCCTTTATATTGGGTTATTGTCAATGTCGTTACGGATTTACCCTTCTGATAGACGCGAACTGAGCGTCTCACCAACCAGCATGCAAAGGTTTTAATGAACATTTTTTGGGAGTTAAACGATACTTGCCGTTTGGGTGGCAGGTTATCAATGATCTGCTTGATCCTATTGGCCAAAATCTTCGAGTGAGAGAAGATAGCCAGGTATTAAATATTTGGATTCTTATTATTGTGTTCGTTTGGGATTGTTTTCTTCAATGTTTGGTATAACATTTATCTAATTAATTTTTTTATTCATTCTCTGGTGTAATGACAGTCTGGCACTTATGTAGAGGGCATAAAGGAGGAAGTGGTTTTATCACCTGCTCACGCCTTATCGCTTATTGCTGCTGGTGAAGGTATTTTTTAGTGCTAAAATTGCTCTATCCTTTCAGCAAGTGGCCTCCTTGCTCCTAGTTCTGACCTTGAATTGACCGTATTTCTGTGAATTAGCGAAAAAGAAAAGAAGTACATTTAATCAGAATGTAGTCGAAATATTCTGGTGGTTTATGCATTGCTGCGGTGAACACACAGGACTTCATCGTATTTTGTAGCAAATCTTCATCTTGTTTCTTTCCATCAGTAAACTATGAATCACCTCTTCCTCTAATTTACATCTTCCATGTCCTTTCTCTATGTAGTAAGGTAATTCAAGTGGAAAGCTGCAACAATTATGGGGGTGTCCATTAAGATGCAACTGATAATATGTTTTGATGAACAGAACATCGGCATGTTGGTTCGAACAACTTTAACCTCCTCAGCAGCAGGAGCCATACAATCTTCACAATGGTGTGTATTTGCGCAATATTCCATTTTGTATTCGATGGGTGAATAGCACTTGAAAGAAAGCACACTGACGGATTCAGCGTTTTTGTTTGTTCCGTTGCCTGCTTTATTCTGTGTCTTTGCATTTTCTAGTCCCCTTTTGTTCTTGCATACCATTGCCTTGTCCAAGTCTATTATTGCCTGGAATTTCTGGTACTATTGACATAGTTTACAACGGTCTCTATCAATAGTGAGGTTTTTTCGTTTCGTACCTTGAATTATACTCAACATGTCGGTACTTGTGTGTTGCTGAGTGTGCAGATTGTAGAAAGCAGCCCTCGAGGTGAGGGCTACACAGACGATGACGTCACACTCTCCCAACTTGTACGTCTGCATTCTTATCGCTTTAATTTTCAGAGCGAACGAACTTTTGGCTCTGTATTTTGCTTGTGAAGTATATTAAGTACAGCAACTTAAAATGTGTTATACACTGGTCTAATATGCTGCATTTGTTGATTTTGCAGAATTTGATTGATCTTGCAGGCTCAGAGAGCTCAAAGACAGAAACAACTGGTCTGCGCAGGAAAGAGGGGTCATATATCAATAAGAGCTTATTAACTCTTGGCACTGTAAGACTGACCTTCCTAGTCCTTGCTCATTCAGTAGTGATTTTAATATCCTTACCTGTATTCAGTTTTTGAGTCCTTGAGAATGTAGATATGACAAACGGTAACTAGTGGTTTCCTGGTTAGGACCCTTCAACTGCTGTCAGTTGATTTCCACATTGACCTGACCTGATCGACCACCGCAATCTTTTTCCTGTAAATTTACCTGGTCTCCGGCAATTATTGTTTGCTTATTGGTGGTTTGATATCAGGTTATTTCGAAGTTAAGTGATGGAAAAGCATCTCACATACCTTATCGAGATTCCAAATTAACCAGACTTTTGCAGTCCTCCCTGAGTGGTCATGGCCGGATATCGGTGAGAATCGTTTGTCCTATTTTCTTCCTGGCTGTCTGACTTGATTTCAAAATTTATCAGAATCAGCAATGTTAAAATGTGTATTATCTCACACTTCTTTCCTAAATCGGGTGGCACACTTCTGGGAAGCTCATGAACTTTAATTTTGTTTTTTGCAGTTGATATGTACAATCACCCCAGCAAGCAGCAACAATGAGGAGACACACAACACGCTCAAATTTGCACACAGAGCTAAACGGATTGAGATCCATGCTGCTTCCAATAGGGTACGCAATCATTTGAAGACCTCGTATGTTTGATCTGGCCACAATTAAAGAGTATAAGGATGTTAACAATTTGTTATCCTCATTGATCTGTTCGTTTTGCTTTTGAGGTGCCTCATCGGCGATTTGTCAGCTGTTTTTTATGTTAATCTTACTTATTGAATGTCTTTTGACTGGATTGAACGCCATGCACTTTTATTGCAGATTCTTGATGAGAAATCATTGATAAAGAAATATCAGAAGGAAATTACTAGCTTGAAAACAGAGCTGGAACAACTGAGGCGGGGCATTATGGGGCAGCCATATTCTGCAAAAGAAAACAGTGAAGACTTGGCCCACTTGCGCAAACAGGTATTGAATTGCAACTGTAATCAGAGCTCAGCAGACTATTGCAAAAGAGGTAGTGTAATAATGATTTGCAGTTCCATTTCCTGTCTAATTTAAATTGTTGTTTTGTTGCATCACTTGGGTGCAGCTGGAAGCTGGACAAGTAAAAATGCAGTCACGGCTTGAAGAAGAAGAACAAGCTAAGGCAGCCCTGATGGGGAGAATCCAACGACTTACAAAGCTTATCCTGGTCTCTACCAAAAACACTATCCCACCTGTTGCAGTTCCTGAGAAACCTAATCACCGGCGAAGGCATTCTTTCGGCGAAGAAGAGGTAGAGGCAATTCGTTACCCTTAATGGCATCTGGAAGTTGATGAGAGTTTTTGAACTTCAATGTAGAAGTGTGATCCTAAGAAAAATGTGTTCAGCTCAACCTGCCCCTGTGCTGCCTTCTCTTGCTCTCTCTGCTTCGTAGTTATTACTTCTAGACTGGAGATGAATAATGTAATACGCCATTAGTAACCTATTGTATGAGACACAATCGACAGTCATGCATTGGCATCAAATATTGGAGTTAGTTGGTTACTTCATATTTCTTCTTAGATAGTGCATCGTGCTGGACTAGTTTTGGTCCACCTTTTGTTGGCGTCATTATTCATCCACTGACATTGGAATTATTATTGGCAGTTGGTTTATTTGCCTGACAAGCGTAGGGACTTTGAGGATGACGATGAGGGAGGTCAAGGTAGTGAATTGGAGGGAAGAGGGGAAGGAAGGGATGGTACTGGGGCTGAGGATGGCTGTAAGGATGAAAAGAAGGCTATCAAGAAACGCGGCATGCTCGCTTGGTTCAAGCTTCGGGTATGTTGATGCTTTTCTTGATTGTTCACTAATTTGTTTGAAATTCTCTGTATTATGCACTCCTCTATCCTTACTCTTACTGCCCTTTTATGAGTGAGGTCACTTGTTTTCTATTTGCTGATGCAATGTTTCGTGTGTATCAGAAAAACGATTCTCTCACTGCAAGTTCCTCGGGGAGCTTTGATACAGATAATCTGGCGAATGGGAATGCAGGTGCTATTGTCCCTTACGATTCCGTCATGGACAGTGGCACACGCAGACAATCTTTCAGTCGCAGAAATGATGAACTGTCTGCCCTTGACACTTTTCCGGAGGCCACTCAAGCAGGGGAACTGTTTAGTGCTACTGTTCGAGGGCGAAGGCCACCTCCGGTGAGTACCGATGACTCTTTTGAAAACAGGAAGGACCAACTTTGTGAACTTTTAGCAGATATCGTAGTTAGTATTATAATGTGCGGTTTTAAGGGTATGCCGAATATCTGAGCACTGAAAATGTAATTGCAGTGTATGATTCAATCTATTGCTATTCTAGGATGACGAGAGCACCCGTCTTTCTACGATTGTCATGGCTCTTCCATTTTAATTCACAGAAGCACCTCTTCCCTGCGTTCTCTTGATTTGAATTCCATTCAAGTGAAGCTTAACATATCACTTTATTATAAGTCTCCTTAGCAACAGGCCATTTTAATAGTTATCTACTCGTGAAGACTTGAATCTTCATATCGTCAGTTTGGACCTGGTTGTATGTCTTCTTAAGGGCATCGATTTCTTACGATGATTCAATCGGCTACAGACAGGGACAACTGTGGCCGATCAAATGGACCTGCAGAGGGAGCAGGCTAAGATGCTGGCTGGAGAGGTCGCTTTTTGTACAAGTTCACTGAAACGCTTGACTGAACAGCTGACTAATAGTCCTGACGACACACAACTTCAAGTAAGTTCAGATAACTTGCTCGCTCATTGAAAGAGTATGAACCATGGAATTGGTACCTAGCACTGTGTTTTGCTAGGCTCTTATCTTGACATGGTGTACTTCCAGAACTTTGTTCATTTATTGTGGACGTTCCGATGGTAGTATATTCGAAAGCATTGAAGCGTCTTCCTGTAGGAGTGAATGTCACAGGATTTTTATTTTGAGCATAATTGTTGCTTCTGTTCAGGCTCAAGTGGAGAAAGCTAAGGAGGAAATCAATGAAAAGAAGCGGCAGATACGAATGCTTGAACATCGGATCAAATCTGCGGTCACATCACAGCCTATTGCCAATACTTTTGAGATGTCACAGGTGCATTCAGTGGCGCTATGACTTGGAAACCACTGCTCAAATCCTGTTTATGGCACAGGATGATGACGAAGTTCGGTGTTTTGCATGCCTTTTTATATGCAGTTACATCTATTACATGGTGACTCTGGAATTACTGTTAGGAACGCATTGTTGGTGTATATCAGACTACTTATTCTGCCTTGTCTGATTGCAGCAAATTGCAATGCTTACCTCTCAGCTCAATGAAAAGGCCTGTGACCTTGAGGTATGTTTGTTCCTGCATAGTTTGGAACCGTCTTCTTCTGCTTGGCTTAATTATCCTCTGTGTTTGATATTTAGTTAAATTTTCTGTGTACATATTTCTCATTGACAAATGTGTGTGCAGATTCAAAGTGCTGATAACCGCATATTGCAGGAGCAGTTGGAATCCAAGGTTCGTGACATTATTGTTCTCATCTATGCTTTTTCTCTGGATTTAGTGATGTACACTGGATGTGTACATTTCTGTTGTGTTATTAGATGTACATCTTTTATGATCTCCATTCTCTTCTGCCTTTACCGATCACATCTGTGGCTCGTGACTTATTATTTAAACTGGAGAGGTACCCCTTAAATTTGTGCTGATATTAAATTCTCAGTCTGAAGCATCACAAGGACAACCATACAGTCCAGTCTCTAGGGAAGCTGTATTTCCAGGATTTCAAAGGTCCTTAGATCTCAGAATCTGGCCGTCTGAGGACTCCGTTTCTATCGAAGTTTTACCAGGGAAGTTACTGGGTTATGTGTTGTGCATTTGTAGACTGCGGAGATTAACGAGCTACGTGAGACGATGGAGTCACTGCAACAACAGCTCCAAATTGCCATGGTGGAGGGCACCGTTGGTCGACATAAGCAACTCAATACCATTCTTGACAATCCTGAGGATATTGGGGGTTGGCTGAATACTGGTAGTTTGTCAGGGGAGCTTCGATATATTGAAACAAACGGGTCTGAGAGCGATAAATTTGACCGTAACTCACAGGCCACCTCCAAGGATATAGAAGACGGGGACGCAGTATTACAGTCACAGGTCTTTCTGCAGGTACATAAGTGTCTTGTCGTTATTACTGAATCTTGGTATACTTTGATTTTCCATTTGTTCAAGGAATCCTTTCCAGCATGTTCGTTTCTTTTTACTTTCTTTTTGTGAATGCTATTTCATGCGAAGCTTTGTGCCTTAGACTTTGCATGTCTAGTGATATAGCATTGTTGATTGTATCTCGGTGTGAAAGAATTTGGTAGCCTCATTAAAGAGACCATCTTAATGTTATTACGGGTAATCGACTGAAGCCAACGGACCACTTTCATTTTTACTTACAATGTCAATTTACTATTAGGGCGAGGTGTTTATACTTCAACAGTTTATTTCACAGTTTTATCCTTGCTGAGTAATGACTAATTGGAGGTTTAAAACCTGACTTTTTGCAGTCTGCTGAGATTGAAAATCTGAAACAAGAGAAAGAGAAATTGAAGCTGGGCAAGGAGAAACTAAGGCAGGAGAGTCTACGTCTAGCTGAGGAGAGGGATGGCCTCCGCAGTCGGAATGAGAAATTGGCGGAGGAGTCAGCGTACGCAAAAGAACTTGCTTCCCAAGCTGCTGTCGAACTCAAGAATCTTGCAGAAGAAGTGACAAAGCTCTCGTTTCAAAATTCAAATTTACAAAATGATTTGATACAGGCTCAGGAAGTCACTTTCCAAAACGCGAAACTGCAAGCGGAGTTGGTGAAGCTGCAAAGTGAACTTAAAAAGTCACAAGAAACAGCATTTGCTCTGGCTTCAATGAAGTCACCTACTAACCCTGGACGATCGAAAACATTGGCCAATGGGGATACCCACATCGATGGAGACAACACAATATCCGGTCGTGGTACTCTGGCTCGAGCTAATGGTACTGGGAATAGAGGCTTCAATAATATGACTAGGAATGGAAAGTCTAGCACCAATGGTCATCACGTGGACGATGTGGACGATGCAGCTGTTGATGTACTGAAGAGAGAGGTTGAGGAGGCCAAAGGGAAGGAAGCAATCCTGGTAGCAGCCATGGCTGAGAAGGAGGCGTCACTTCAGACACAACTGGAAGAAGCCAAGCAACGAGAATCGAATTTGGAGAATGATCTCGCAAGTATGTGGGTTCTTGTGGCAAAGTTGAAAAAAGAAAAGGAGGCAGGCACAACTCTGCCAACAAGGCCCGAACTTCAGAGTGCACCTCAGGACTTTCAGATCAATGCCAGAAGCACCGAGGGAGTTCTAGATACAGACAAAAGTACATCACCACAAGCCCCAAGCAATCATGTTACCAGCAAAGACGGAGATGCATTAGCCGATCAGTTGGCAAGAACAGAGCTGTATGATTCACTTGGAAATAATTTCTGGAGCAATGGGGGTGGTTCTACCACAGTGGATCAAGAGGAGCTGTATTCGTATTCAAACAGTGCATTTCCATCAACCCAGTCAACGAGTTTTGGCTCAGCTGATCAAGCAGCTGACAGTGCACTTGACCAATCCAATCCATTTGCTGAAAGACCCGAGAACAATGGCCCAGCGTCAAAAGGAGGGATGCGTTCACTCGACGAGCTGAAATTTTTTATGGAAGAAGAACGGAGGAGAGGTTCCGAACTAGGTACCCTAGTGTCTCAGCTGAAGGCAAGCTCTGTTCCCACTGCATCTACCAACCCGTTCTTAACCCATCCTGTTGCACAACAGAACGGCTCACCACTTGCAGGTGGTGACATGGAAGGAAGTTTGTGGGCCTCCTTTGAAAGCAATTCCTATTACAAGTGATGACTCATGAACTTGTGAGTTTTGTTGATGGAGAAAGTGGAGCTTAACATGTTTCCTGGCTTGCCAGGCTTTTCTAGTTATCCAACGACATGCCTTTACTATCATGTTGAGACCTGTCTCTTGGCAATTCAAAAGCCAGGGTGCTTAATGTTGGCTCTTGCAGCTCAGGTAGCTTGTTCATATGTGTAACGCCCCATTTTTTTGGTTAGGTTTAAGCCATTGTTTAGAGATTTTTCCTGCACTTATATCTCATGTGCGGGTAAGTTTATATTTTTCTGGATCCATTTTATCAAAGGCGAAGCTCTCTGTTTTAGAGCTTTCTTACAATTTAGTTATAATGAAGATACCATCTTTATTCTTAATTCATGTCAACTTTATTCTGCATTCTTGATTCTTGATTCATGCGGTTTGCTCGTTTATAAGCATGCTCAGGTAACTGCTGTTCTCTTTCTACAACCTTGGTTATTCTTACGTGACTTGTACGTTTTACTTACGTTTGATAAGATGAAGCTGGACAGGGAGGTGCCAACAGAGAGCCACTGAAAGTCTCAAACTTTCAACTTGATTACTGAAGAATATGGCTGTGGTTTCCTTAGAGAGATTGACAATAGAAGGAAAAGGACTCAGTTTTGCTACAGCTAGGAGACCTCAAAGCTGCTGTAATCTGGGAACTCAAGGTAGAACTTCTTGTGAAGTCCTTCAGTACCTTACATATTTTCTCCGCGTTCTGTAGTGTGATGCAGTCATTCTTTGAGTAATAGGTGTGGTGTACGGTAACTACACCTAATTGCGTCCGACCCTATTATTGGAAAAAATACGCTCATTGCATTTGAGTAAGCTATTTGTGTCCAAATGGTGTCCAAATAATAATTATTAAATTGCTTAATTTTTTTGTTGGGCCTTGTTGGAAGTCAAAAGAGTCTTCTTAGATTCTCTTCTTGTGCATTTTACGGACACCATATGAACAAACTATGAATTTTCAAAAGTGTTGAAAATAGGTGTACTTAGAAGCAACGTCCGGCTCTCATGAATAGAAAACTTTGTAGGGGTGGGTTTTAGAAAGGGGCCACAATTATGTGCAGTTATCTTATTAGTTCTGTGCACTTGGGACAGCTTGGAACATGCAGCAACTTGAAGTGGGCATGGCTGGGTCATAACTGAGGTGATTGTGTTGATAATTTGAGCTTGAAGTTTTAGCTTCTAGGTTTTGACTTTCTACAATTCTCAGTTGAGTATTCTATTTGACAATCGTGTTTTGTCGATCTTTTTCAAGCTACCAATTTGTGGGATAACTAACTAGAAATATTTGTAGCTAGAGAACAGCTTTTGGGTTAAGAGGGGGCCTATTGTGATACTTGCGGTTTGGGATCACATTCCTACTGAACTTATTTTCATTATAAGTCAGATTCTCTTTATTAACCTCAACTTTAGTGCATGTTATGTAACAGTGCAGAAACTCATGATGCCAGTTACCAAGAGAAGATAAAGGGAAGCTATGCAGAATTCTATCAAAATACTGCAAACGAGGTGGTCTCATTGACACTTTCTTCTGATAGGATTTCACCAATCTCAACCTTGAGATGTACTGTACCGTCCTTGTCAGTCAGATTCCATGCTCCAACAGTAAATGTTATTTGTGGTTCAAGAAGCTTTGAAACATTCTAGTGCAGAATGTCATAGGATATAATTTAAGTTCAGAGGACATGTTTGTAGTTACTTACTCCTTTCACATCACAAAGTCATCAATCATCATTTTCATGTTGTGCACATTGACAATGAAGGCTGTGTGTGGCGCACCAAGAGCTGATCACATCTTTGATCAGCTTTTGAGTGTTGGTCAATTGAAAACAAAAATCTCGCAAGCACCATAATCCCTTTAATCAGGGTAGCTCTCCAGTACAGGAGGCTCAAATGCATGATGGAAAAGGACAAGGAGCGAAACAGGACACATGGAGAGAAACCAACCCAGGTAAGGCCTGCCATCACTGCCAACCAAACTGAAAGCAATGTGTGACAAGGTTGTGTCCCATAAGTTAAGTTATAAAAAGAGAGTCCCAAATGGATATCTAATTTCACCTTCTCCTATGCAATTGTGTGATGTTCCAAATTCAAAATGAGAGAACTTGACTGTTCATGATGCTAAACCTCCATGTTTTTCATTCTGAAGATCCGGACCTCTGTTGCTTCTCACTGATCGTAGGTTAGTAGCCAAGTCAGCCCCGTGTTTTGTCGTATGTGAATTTTTCGCTCACCCCATGTTTTGTCCCTATTTCAGGGAATGAAAAGCGACAAGGTTTGCAGTAGTGGTTTTAGTTTAGAATAACTTATCAGTTTGCAAGTCAAATGCAGAAGATATTATTCTGTTTTACCAGCCTATGAAGCAGTTGTTGATTACAATGACAATGAAAAAGGACAGTGGTGTCACCCTGTTTGGCAGTCCTGTGATAGTTGATCAAATCTGGCCTGATTGTGTTAGGTTATGTTCAAAGTACGCCCTTGTTGATGCCAGTGAGGGGGAAGGTTTGTTGCCTTGTTGGGTGCTGCAGATGAGGCGGTTATTATGCCCCTATTTGATAATGGAAACCTGTAAAAATTTCTTCCATCCTCAAAACAATTGCAAGAAGATTTTAGCTGCCATGAAAATTTGAACTGTCCTGTGTTTCTCAGATACTGGTGTTTTTGTTTTCAATGGTAAATAAAGAAGTGAAGCACATCTTTTAAGAAATTACAATGTAAATTGTCAATGAGTTGGAAAATATGGTCAACTTAGCCTCTCTTTTGATTGGGGCTTCAATATTGCCAAATTTTCAACAAATTTCCTAGGGAATATCAGGAAGGAAATTCGATTATTTTGTTAGATTTTAAAAAAAATGTTATTAACTTCAAGAAATAGAATTTAATCTACCAGAATAACAAAAATATGATGCAAAATTTAATTCACATTGAAAGCTTCTACCAAAAATTCTTAGAAACACTCCAATGGAAAAAAAAATGCAAAAGAAAAAGAAAAGGGTTGTGTTATTTCATTTGTAAAATCCATAGTTTTAAGGAATGTTGAAAATCTTTGGAGAGCAAATTTTAATAAGTGTACCAAGAAATAAAATAATACTCGTTTCACCAATAAATTAAAAAAAATTATTACAGTAGTAGAATGTATCATATGTAATCAAATTTGCGCACTTGACAGTGTATATGAAATAAAAATTGTAATATTTTCTTTAATGGTCAAAGTCTATCTAAGGTAGATGTACCTAAAAATAACATGAATTGTTTAGTGACATCTAAAAAACAATCTAAACTCAAGCGTAGCTAGAGTGTATATGAAATAAAAATTGTAATATTTTCTTTAATGGCCAAAGTTTATCTAAGATAGATGTACCTAAAAATAACATGAATTGTTTAGTGAAATCTAAAAAACAATCTAAACTCAAGCGTAGCTAGAAATAAAGCAAACAGGTGGGATTATAAAAAGTTTTTATAGTCATGAAGGTGGGCTTTGTGTTAGCCAATCTCCTGCACATGATACAAGCTTACAATATATTGCTTTTGGATGTTTTCATGACCACTTATGTGTTAATCTACAATCCAAAATAGTTGCATCTATATAGTTGTTTCTACAAATTTGTATTATATTCATACAAGCTCGGAAAAATACAAAACCAATTTTGTTGGTTTCCTAAACCATTTCCTAAGAAGCTTACATCGTTTTATTTTATAGCTATCTTCAAGATGTGCAAATCTTAAGCAAGTGTTAACCTTTAGGTACGCCTATTTAAGTTAATGGTTTATCCAAATGTTGTGTACAATACAAATAACAAAAATCACACTATTTCAAATTAGAGTGTCATTTAACTCCTAAAGGACCAAAGATTTGTGCAAATATCCAAAAGTATAAAGATCTATTATAAAATGCAACTTAGAACAATATTTTAATGATGGCTCTCGAACAATAGTTGTAAAATATGATTTATAGATCACATCCATATGGTTAGATCAACAATTATACAAACCAATATTTTACAATGAAATTTGGAGCGAGACATTGAAAATTCCTTCTAAAATCAACTATAGATTGAATATTTATGATTTTTCCGAGAATTTTTTTTCTATAAGTTTAACCCCTAAAGGACCAAGCCATTTTCAGGCTCCAAAACCACTGAAAACTGCCATTTCTGTTGCGATCACTCCCTAAACAAAAAAAAACTTTTTTTTTACAATCTAACCGTAGCATCTTGAACTTCACTTGTCCCAGATCATGTGGTAAAATTTCAAGAAATTTGACCGTTCCGATTGGAAGATATTAGCATTCAAAGTTGGAAAAAGAAATTTTTTGGAACTGTTTCCTGCAATTTCAGATGACTTTGACGGCCATTTGTGAATTTTTTTTGCACTACACACCAAAAAGTTAAAATTTTTTATGTTGAACATTTGAGTTGAGAGTTGGGGGGAAAAAATTTCAGTATATCAAAACTTGATTTTCACATATAAAAAAATTGTTAAGTAGAAGTAGGTCCAAAATTGAACAAAACACAAAATCGTTAATAGCTCTTAGGTGGAATTAAAACACCATAATCCCAATGGTGGAATTGTTCTTGCAAACAAACTAAACCTTTTCAAACAAAAAAAATTGAAAAAAATTGAAAATTGCATTCAAAAATGAATTCTATAAGTGTTTTTTTTTAAGATGCTTAGATTGCTCAAAGAACAAGAATGTCCATAACTTTTTCATTTTGAGTCCAAATTGAATGAATCAAAGCTTCAAATGTAGACAAAAACATGATCTTTGAGGAAAAAAAATTAAAAAAAAGAAAATCATTTTTTTGTGATTTTTTTTTTCTGCCCAACGAACTGCTTTTTTGCTTTAGAATGGCATAACTTTTGCTCTCGGGCACTGATTGAAAAAAAAATTATATTTTTAGAAAGCTAATGTGATTTCCTATTTTCAAAAAAAGTTTCAATAAATCAAGTTAAAATTTCAGGTCGCACGAGCCTGCCTGAAATCCCAAGTGTCCCCCAAGGGGACTTTGGTCCTTTAGGGGTTAAAATGCTAAATTCTAATCATAGTGATTTTTGAAGATTTTTATTTTATTTTTGATTCAAGTCGTTTTTTGAAGGGTCATTTTTTGAACTAAAAAAGTCATTTTTTGAAGCTAGACCTTCTGATACCATTTGAATTATAGAATATTTGCAAAGCAAAATTTTCATAATCTGAAATGTACAAATGTTAAAGAACTAATACAAGAATCTTCAAAAAAAATTGATGGATGAAAAAACAGATTTCAGTGATTGGAATTTGGAACGTGTTTCCGTTCATTTGTTGTTCAAAATTTGCACTCATGGTCCTCAAAGGGAGTTAATATTACTATGTGTACCACTTTCTATGAAAATAAATTTTTGTGGTGACACTAATTTTTGAGGTGACGCTAATTACCCCCCACTAATAATAGGACAAATCAGTGAACCCTGGTCAACAGGTCAACTGATTGTCCAAAGCAGACATCAATGAATTCATATCCATTCCGGATTGTGCATTTGTAGCTGCTTTAGTAAAATGAGCTGACACGTGTAACGGTATCTTCTAAAGCAAGCATGTCTCCAAAATACAAAAAAAAAAAAAAATTATTGTGATTTTGTAAAGTCACCCTACTAAAGGCCTAAACTTAGTTGATTCTATTAATTGATGCTACAGCAGTATAGCTTATCATGCAAACCAAATTTAGTAAATAATGTATGTTAGTCAGTGAAAAGGTCGTCAAATTTGTGGCAAATTTTTTGTCCAAATTTTACAATAGTGGACTTTTGTACTGGCCCATGGCCGGCCACTGCCACTAAATCCTACATTCGAAGTGGGCCCTGCGAGCCGAATTTACCCCAGGAAAAACGCAGGAATTTTTTTTTTTTCACAAAATTTTTTTTTTGCAAAATTTGAATTCATATTTGCAATCAGAGACCCCATATTAGCTAGGAGCGGTCTATGAAATACCCTAGACACGGCTCAAAATAGAGGGTAAGATTTTACTTTTATCCCTGAGAACTTACATTTTTACCCTATTGGTCCCACTTCGAATGGAGGATTAAGTGTCCTACCTATTACAAATTGAAAAGTGCAAGTCTCTTGCCCTTGGGTGGGTTGTAAGCTTCAATTATGGTAGAACCATACATTCCTGACCAGGAAGCCATGTCCAACCTATAGGGTGGAGTTATTTCCAACCAAGGCAGGACGAGATTTCCAACCAAAGCTTGGAATGTGTTTTTTTTGTTTTTTTCAAGGTTGGGACTAATAAGGTCATGACACATGTTCCAAAGTAGTGAGCAAGAAATTAGGAAGTAGTAAGCACGAAAGTAGTTTTTGAATGATCAAAATTAGAAGACTCTAAATGTTAAAATGGGTTCAGGCCAACTTTTGGCTTCCAAAACTCTCATAGTAATTTTTTATTTTCTTTTGAAATACATGGATAATTCCCATAGCAGTAAGGAACAGTACAGAGAACTAGAGGACAAACCCCAACAAACCTATTTTACTTTTCTGAAAGCTAAATGAGACCTTGCAGACCTCCAACAACAAGAGATAGACTCCTAGTAATTTCAATTCAAGGCATAAAATTACAAAAAAAATTGGCCATCTTCATGATTTCTATCTTTCTACATGGCAAAAAATTTACATTGCCTTATACTGCTCCAGAACATGCACGGAGTCGCTTAGGGGTGGTTCTACCATACCTTCTTTTTTGCAATGAATTTTTCCTTGCATTTGCACCCAAATTAATAAATAAATAAAGCAATAAAATATCATGGTTGACTATGGGTGGTTCTACAATATCCTCTTTTTTGCAATGAATTTTTCCTTGCATTTGCACCCAAATTAATAAATAAATAAAACAATCAAATATCTATATGAGAAATGTGAATTCTTTAAACTCCCTCTATTTCTAAAAAAGACCCATGTTTCTTTTGTATTTTACAAAGGAAACTCGGGTCTTTTTTAGAAACAAAGGTAATAGTATTATATATGTTGAAATTTGATCTAGAGAGTGAGATTGTTCTTGCAAACTATCTAAACTAGTGTAGCGTGTGTGTTGTTGGCCGATAACTCAAAAATTCATTGCTCTCACACCGTAGGTCTAAATGCCACAAAGCAAAGGGTGTGCACCCTTCCTCGCAAAGAGCTTTTCGATAGTACAAAGAACAAGTCCGGGGGACGTATGGTCTTGCAGATCTCATCGTAACAAACAAAACAACGTAACTTAAGGTATGGATACTAGTATATCCTATGTCATTGCTATGGTATATAATAAATAAGAATAAATTTAATTTTCTAATTATGTAATTCATAAAAATTTCAAAATTCAATACCTTTTGTGGCATGAGTTGCAATGCCACAAAACAAAGCCCATGCACTCCTACTCATAGAAAGCTTTATGACGGTACCAAGAATGCAAACAAAGGATACAATATTTAATAAATTTGATTGTAACAAACAAATAGACAAACAACCTAATTTAATGTATAAATTAGTATGACCTATGTCGTTGCCACATTATAATATAATATAATAAAATAAAATAATATTTTCTAATTTTTTTAATTCATAAAAAAAATTGAATTCAATATCTTTCACACTGTAGGTTCCAATGCCACAAAACAAAACCCGTGCAATCTCCTGCGCAGAGAACTTCAATCTAACAATACTAGAAAGGTGACCAAGGAATGCACAATCCAAAAAATATATAATTGAGGATAATTTAAGATCCAAAAACAACTCAAAAATCCATAAATTTCACACTAGAATCACTAGTTATAATCACATGCATTGCCATTTAGTTAATATTTTCATAATGCTAAAGTAATACCCCTAAAGTTCCTTCGCTATATTTTCACCAAAAATGTTCTCAAACTACCATTTTTAGTACAAGTACCAAAATTTAGGAAAAAAACATTTTTTGACACATGTAACCGTAGGATCTTTTAGTATGTTAGTTTTGGAAGATGTGGAAAAAAACTCAAAATTTTCCACCAAGCGGATTGGAAGATATTAGCGTTTGAATTGGTAGAAATCCTTTTTTTGTCCCTGCAAAAAATAGGGCAGCTATACTTTACAAGGTCACATTTGTAGAAAAAAATGTCCAAAATGGTGGTGCTTCTTCAAATTATTTATCCTAAACAAGTTGGCTACATGCTTAAAAAATTTCAAATCATTTGGAATTGTACAACATATAGGAAAAAAATAGTAAGTAGAAAGAAATAAAAAATGATTCAAAATACAAAATTGTTAAGAATTTAATTATGGAACTGAAAAATGTCAATTGTAATGGTTGTAATGTTTTTATAAACAATCTACATTCTATGATTTGATTTTTTTCCAAAAATATTGAAAATTAAGTGAAATAAATGACTTCAAAGTTTATTTTAGAGTAGAGAATCTATAACTGCCCGCAAACTAAAAATCCCTCATAACTTTTGACTTATTGATTGAAATGGAATGATTCAAAGCTTTCCACGTGTATATAACTCTGGAAAATTAATTTCAAATTTTTGTTTTCGAATTTTTTTTTTAATCTGCCCAAATTGCCCGAGTTGAGAAACAAACAACATATTAGGCCACAACTTTTGACTCATTTTTCCAAATGTCACAAAATTTAGTGCATATGAAAGGTATTCCTTATCCTCAGCTTCTATTAAAATTTCAGCCTCAAATATGCAAATTTCTAGTCACAAGTACCTGCCTGAAATTGCTATGTTGCTAAAAATAGCAGGCTGATCCTTTAGGGGGTAACTAACAATAATTAGATGATGTACAATAAATCTATCAAGATCTAACTATAGATAGCCAAAAAATTGGTTGTTTTTACTACAAAAACGTCACATTTGGTAGTCGTTGAAGAATTATTTTATGTTTGTTATAACAATTTTCTTAGTCAACAAAACAATATCTCTAGTACAAGTAACAAAGATAAAACATTATTGTATGGTATTTTATTTGTGATGTTGAAGAGTGGCACCATATCCAAAATGATGTAAAGAAAAAGTGGTATATCTTCCCATGTATTGAATATAATGATGAGATGGTATGTCTTGTAATCTTAGAGTCACGTTATGTTTGCATTAAAAGCAATATAACCAATCAACTCATATTTGAGTGCAATGATGAAATAAAATGGTGTGACTTCTAATTTGGCAGCACTGAAGTAATAAAAAGGAATTTATGTGACCTATCTTCCCACATATTGAGTACAACAATGAGATGGCATGTTCTGTAATCTTAGTCACGTTATATTTGTATTAGAAGTGATACAACCAATCAATTCATATTTGTGTATAATGATGAAATAAAACGGTGTAACTTGTCTTCCCACGTATTGAGTACAACAATGAGATGGTATGTCCTATAATCTTAGTGACGTTATATTTGCATTAAAAGCGATACAATTGATCAATTCATATTTGTGTATAATGATGAAATAAAACGGTGTGAGTTCTAATTTGGCAACATGGAGTTGATGTGAAGAAAAAGTAGCCTATCTTCCCACGTATTGAATACAATAGTGAGATGGCATGTCCTGTAGTCTTAGTGATGTTATATTTGCATTAGAAGTGATACATCCGATTAATTCATATTTGTGTATAATGATGAAATAAAATGGTGTGAGTTCTAACTTTGGTAGCATGGAAGTGATGGAGAGGAAAAGTGACCTATCTTCCCATGTATTAAGTACAACAACAAGATATCATGTCCTATAGTCTTAGTGATGTTATATATGCATTAGAAGTGGTACAACCAATCAATTCATATTTGTGTACAATGATAAATGATGAGATGGACAGTGTGACCTCTAATTTTAATCATGTTAATTCTGCATTAGAAGTGATGCAATCTATTAGGTCATAGTGAAAATAATTCTACACATATACCTTGAATGTGTATTGTATATCGGCTCCATAATATAAGTCTTATTGTTTGTATAACTAGATAAGCCTCTCAACTTCCAACAACAAGCTATTTTGCATGTAAGAAAATACAAATGTGGTAAAGATAACTTTATCTTTTCATATATCTTGATTTGATAATAAAAAACAAAAGCTCCATATATACTCTCTCTATCCCACTAAAAACCTCCAAAAAGCTTCTCCACGAGGGATTAACTACATTTTTAGTCTTTTTGATAGGGATACATACATTTAAAAACTAGCAACCCATCCTTTAGATCTCTACAAAATCTCCAACTTAGGCACCATCGTTTAGGCACCCAAAATCCATGCGGAAAGTACCATTTTTGACAAAATTTGTAAACGCTACCAGCTCCATCATTCTTGATGATTTAAATGTTGGTAGCAACATTGGGATTCTAGAAACATCTACTGCAACCTAAATATCCACAACAAAGATCCCTACACCACTTCAAGAACAATTCTTGAAAGTGTCAAAGTGGTCACCAAATCCAGTGTCAATACTACTCTCTAAGGAAGTACAATAAGTCCAAGGTGTCTCATATGGGCAAGGCCAAGCTTTTTTGGCAAAGAATGCTCCCTAATCACTTGACTTGCCCCTTCAAGGTCGTTCAACATGGCCAACACATACCCAACAATCGAAATGTAAAAACGGAGCTTTTTAGTGGGACAGGAAATTGTGCTTGATTTGGAGGTTTTTAGTGGGACAGAGGGAGTAATCATTAAGAAGGTGAACTTTATAGGTGGACCAGCTTAAAAAAACATCTAATTTCATACCTTCTTAAATACAAAAATTGCTTGAAAATATTGCTTAGAGATAAATAGATAAAACGGCGTGCATAATTGTATTATCTTTAAAGTAACTCAATTACCAATAAGAAAAATAATTTAAAATCATATTCACTAAAGTCCAAGTAGACTCTAATTTTCATCTTATTTTTTTCTTTAACCTCCTATAAACAATGGAATCCATTCTATTATTGCAAATTAGTTTGTGCCTTTGGAGAGTCAATCCTTTAATCAATTATGAATGTATAGAATAAGAGATATTGAGTTTTCAAAGTAATGGTGAGCTCATCCAACTTTAAAAGTTGCTTGATAAACGAAGTGAAATATTACCCAGGCTAAATCATCCGCGTGAGCTGGATTAAATGTTTTTGTTCTCTTGTGTTTTTTAATGCAATTATACTCACAAATTCTCAAAAAAAAATTATATATTTATCACCTATCTTTGGATGCAAAGAAAATCCAACTTTTTTGTAATTTACGAAGTCCACAATAATTACACTTTTTTGGGTAGATTAATCAATTCTTTTTACTTTTTAGGTAACACCTTATAAACTTGTCAAATTTTCACATCAATTTAATTATTTATTGACAAGAACACTTATAAAATCCTATTATCATTACATAAGATAGTAGACTTAAGCAAATTCAATTTGGTTTCTATTATGTACTAATACCAAACATCAACTTTTAATCATATTCATACGCTAAATTAGGTGACTTCTTTGCATGATGAAAATTTCTAAAATCAAAGTATGAAAAATTAGTAACCTTCATGTCTTCAATTCAGCAACCAACACTACTAGAAATGAGGAATTTGAGCACCAAACAATTGTATCAAGAATTGGAAATTCACTTCATTTGCACTTTGACGCCCAATCCTAGACACACTTGGTGCTCAAATACCTTCTTTCTACTAGACATTGCAAAGACAAGAGAAGGAATATGAGCTAGTATCAGTGGAATCAAACACCTTTTTCTCATGTATGTATGCACCAAACCCAGACACTATTCCTTGGTACTCAAATACCTTCTTTCTACTACTGCAAAGATGTGAACCAAAAATGATGCGGTATTGGAATCGAACACCTTTTACTCGTGTGTGGATGCATGACCTCCGTCTACCACCATTCGATGGCTATTCCACAACCGCATTGGAACTGAACGCCTTTTACTCGTGTGTGTATGCATACACCATTCGATGGCTGAATTCCACGACCGCACACTATTTTCTTTTTTTCCGCCTTTACGGCAAGTTGGAATACACGTCGTGCGCAGGTGTATTTGCAGGATGTATTCGACGAACAAGACTTGTGTGCTGCAAAATAAAAGCTTCGTATCTTTTGGACGGGTGGTAGTAACATGGACAGAACAATGATCACTTACCATGCCCCTTTTCTGTTCCTGTTTTACTGGCTTATTATAAAGAGGAAAAGCTACAGTGGTTGGGCTCGGAAATTGACTGCAATATCACAAATTCCAGCCTTTTCAGATTTTCTCCTCTACTCATAATTCTTCAGTTCATTGAATACCAAGTCTGACCATTTGTAAAATTCCACTTCATTTGTTTGAAAAAAAAAATGATAAAAACCCAACCAAGTCTGACCATTTTATCAAACTTAGAAGTCAAGACACCCTCATGAATTTGCTTTCATCTGTGTCAAAAAACAATAAAAAAACCCAACCAAGTCTGACCATTTTATCAAACTTATTAGAAGTCAAGACACCCTCATGAATCTTGCTTTCATTTGTGTAAAAAAGAAGAAGAAAAGAGGATGGGACCAGTGTTGGGGGTATTTTTTGAGTTTTACCAGCTATTTTTATTTAATTCTCACATGGTAGCTTCCTAGCGCATGGTCAAAATATAAATAATCAAAAGGGTGCCTAAATTTTTGGAAATTAATGACCTAGTTTGCCCCCCCCCCAAAAATAAAATAAAATAAAATAGAGAGAGAGAAATTCAACTCACTCCAAACAATTATGCATCTCTTCTTTGTCAAAAATGTAAACATAAATTGCAAAGTTTTTTGCCTTGCCATTTTGATTATTCTACAGGACAATCACTTACAAACAAAGCACATTTCTCACTCACAATAGACCCTGACACAACGAAAAACTTGACATATGAGGTAGAGAGTTTAGGGCTTGGACGTCAAGACAAGGGTTTAGGGTATTTACCTTAGATGAAAGTAGCAGCAACCATACAAAAATTGAGATAACAACTTGGATGAATGCCTCACATATTTTAATTGTATTTTAAAATTGCCCAATTTTAATATATTAATTTTTGGATTGCCTAACTATGTTTTGCACTTTAATTAATCATTAGGCAGAAAGCTACCCAAGCTATTGGGAAGCTACAATACTAAACCATTTTTTTGAGTACCAAGTCATGTTTTTTTTCTATTTTTTACTCCCAAATAGAAATTCCATAGATTTTTTCACCTTTTTTTCCCAATGTTTTCAAATTGCAACTAGCATTTTTTCTCAATTCCACAGGCTAACAATTAAATGCCGCATTTAACTATTTTGGACTATTAATGAATTTTGGACTAAACATCAAGAGATCTCCTAATGTTTGTATAGATCTCAAGATGTTTTGTGTTGATCTCTCAATGTTTTGTATAGATTTCTCGATATTTTGGATTATCACTTGATGACAAAAAAATTCCTCCCGATGACCATTTATTAATTCTGGACTTTTGAAAGTCCAAAAGTAGTAAAATGTGACATTTAACCAATTAGCAATTCTACCCAAACATTAGATGGAACATTCGAGTTGCTGTACATGTTAAAATCACTGCTTGTTTTGTTTTGTTTTTTCGCTCTAGCTTTGGCTTGATTATAACTTGGAGTTGAATAACATGAATTGGAACTAAGATAAGTGAGCCTATCAGCAATCTCATCTCAATTCCGCCCTTATGTACACAAGGGTGTTCTTTTCATAACAAAAATGTTCATTCCATGTACATGTGGGCAAAATTAGGATTTGGGTGGTAATAGGCTAGTTCACCCTCTTGTATATTTATTTATACTAGTAGGAAAGGGGGGCAGGTGATTGAAAAGTCAAATGAAAAATTAGGTCAGTTCTATGCAATGCCACTTTCTGTTGAAAACGGACATATACAAATCTTATCAATTAATTAACTACCTCCGCAAATTAAAAAATAACAATAAAACACTTGACTCACCCCCCTCCAAACCTGAAAACCAAACAAACTTTGATACAGTTAGGGTATATACAAATACATATGGAAGTATGATAGATTGATTATAGATGTATTATATGGAATACAAATATGATACAAGATTTGGGCACATTTATAGGAATATAATTGTTAATCCCATATCAATTGTAATTTAGCATGTTAAAAAAAACATATATATGATGTGTGTGAAAAAATATTATAATTCAATCACTTAATATTAAGTGAGTGAGTGAGTAAAGGGAATTTACTCACTACTGTACATGAAGGTTTGATTCAACATTCAATTTCCACGTCAAATTCTCAAGGGTCCACGTCACCTCACACCATTCACAAGATGACATGTGGCACTCATTTACAAAAATGACTTAATTTCTGCCAAATCTGATCTTCACTTAGGGTATCCCCTATTATGGACACTCCTATAATAATAAAAAGTACCATATTTCACCAATTAAGTTTACTACCATACCCTACATTAGGGTCAGATTCGTCAAACCCTTGATGAAATCTTTTCTTTTTGCTGGTATATATTTCCCTTTTGTTAACTGCGTTTCGAATTTTCAGAATTTCAATTGATGACTGAACGCTTCACATGACTACCCACTCTGTGCCATTTAGAACTTGCTCATTTTAGCTAAAGTATGGGGAACTTGCTCAATTTAGCTAAAGTTTAGAACTGGGGAACAAGTTTCGCCAATTAAATCCCGGAAACAGTCCCTAATATTCAACACTCAAGGCTTCTGTTTTGTTTCGAGGATTCAAATTATTTTCATTAACATTTTCCACATTTCAAATATTCCACATTATAAATTCTGAAAATTTCATCACATGCCATATATAATTATATTTTGAATTATTTTTTAACAAATCTGACCCGAGCGTAGGGTAGTATGCCTCATAATACAAAATGATTCAGCTGCCCATCTTGACCCTCTCCACCTAAATTATTAGCAAAGGGATTCAATGGAATTCAACTACCCGCATCAGCTTCGAAAAAGATTATTAACATGAGTTCGACTCTTTTTGAGCAAATGGCATAGAAGGACAAACCAATTTTTCAGTTGTATTATTTAAGACATATTTTCACAGTCAACAATGCTACTGCTGGACAAATTATAACAAAAAATGTTTTGTGAAATATTGAAAACAATAGAAATTACCAAAAGAAATTTCAAAGCAGAATTTCATTGTTATGACTCCAATGAAGATTGTCCCCCTGAAAAGAGGCGTCCCCCTAACTCCGGGTTTCAAAAAGAAAAGAAAAAGAGGCTTGCCCCCCCCTGAATTGAAAAATAAAAATAAAACACCTGATTCGCCACCCCCCCCAAAAAAAAAATCCAAAAAAAAACTAAACTTTTGATATGGAATAATCCCATACGGATTGCAGTTTAATAGGCTCAAAAAAAGATACATATGGGGGTAATAAATTATATATCTCTCTCTGTATGCTACAATACATAAGTTCCTTAACTGATTTGAATTTAGCATTAAGATTTCTTTTTGGTTAATTATTCACATTGTCTAAAGTGAAAAAGACTTTATTAGTTTCAAAGCCTCAAATTACTATAGGAACTTAACACTTTGAAAATTTGCCCAAAATGCAATTTCTATTTTTATTTGATAAGTTTTGGTACAACATGCTAATGAATACAATTTTTTATTATTATATGTTTTCAAAGCATTCAAATTTTTTATATATAGGAAAATGTTTGACAAAACTTAGACCGTTGGATTTTTACCAAGTATAATATTTAAGTGTTTATAAGAAAAGAAGTCATCAACATTTACATCACACAACTAAGCTTATCTTATGTAGTCAACCATTAGGAAAAATCTGAGCCCTCGGAAGGGCTGTTAAAGATTCATTTTTTGGCCCCCCGAGGTGCAAAAACAGAAAAATAAAAATATTAAAAAAAATGAAAATCTGACGTGTTGCTGACGTGGCACAAGTAGTGCCATGTCAACAGCTTTTAATTCCTCCCTAAATGCACTCGTGGGGGCCAGAACTTACGGCCCTCCCGAGTGCTGAAATTTTTTCTAATGAATGTTGATAACAAACATCGTAGAAGCTTCTACAACATGGAAATGATTTTGAAGAGAATCAACACTACTTAAAAGTATCACCTAAACAATTAGGAATTAATTTTAATGTAATATGGGTAAATTAATTGGATATTTTTAGGTTAAACACAAAGGATATACAATGTCTAAAATTTGCATGCAACTTAGACAATGATTTGTATGCCCTTCTGGCACAAAGACTTCATGCACGTAGGGCACAATTTGAAGTCTTTGGATTTCATACATAATTTAATAATGTTAGCAACAAAGAAACATAAATTAGAAAAAATAAAAAGCAAATAAAAAATTATAACAAGGTATAAAACAATATTTAGCTTACAATACCACATTCAAACAAGTTCATCACATCCATGGCAAATAATTATCAACATTTAATTATCTTCTTTGAGAAAATTGAACAAACATTTTTGAATATTCCCCAAAATCTTTTCAATTCCTCTCTAAAAGACCCCCTTTTTTTCTTCGAAAAGTAAATTTCCAACAATTTCCACACCAAGTTTCAAGAATATTTTTTAATGATTGAACCTTCTATTCCCCTCTAGTATATACTTGCACTTTGCGGACTAACGTGGCCCCCCAAAAAATGTGCCACTGAATCCAAAACCATCATCATCACTTTGGGCATATCTCCCAAATGAATATGTACCTTTGTGGAAGAAACGGTTTCACAACCTCAACCAAAAAAAACTTTGACCCTTTGTAACTTTTGCATACGGTATCCAAATGCCATTTTCTTTGGTGCGTTGGAACCTCCTTTCACTTACCAACAAGAAAATCTAAAATCTGAACAGTATAATAAAAAGTTGGTGGTTTTGGAGGTGCCTACCTTCACCTAAGAAAATTATAATATTAAAAAGACTGCAATGAGCACTGAGTACCCCTGACCGTTGAGTAAGAAGCAATTAAACTCCCCCCAGCAAACACTCCAGCTAATCAGGCACCGGAAACACCAACTCTACGGCGTAATCAAAACATAAGAACCCCCTCAACCCCCAAAATCCACCAATCCCAAAATCTACCAATCCAAAATCTACCAAATACCAAAATCTACCAATCTAAAATCTACCAAATACCAAAATCTACCAATCCCAAAACGAGGCTCGTCTCTCCCCCTGCAAGAGAAAACGGAGGCGCCCCCCGCCATTCCGCCAGGGTAGAAGAAGACGATGATCTCGCTGGCTGGCTCACCATTACGACAACGTACAGATCATCGCTACAGCAACGTTCCGCGCTGCCGTGCCGCTGCGGCTGCTGCTGTTGCCGTGGATAGAATCATCAATCCCAACAGCATGGAACAGCCTTTCCAATTCCAGCATCTCATCAATATTCTCCACGTCCCAGTGAATTCGCAAAAATTCCATCACTGCTAAGCATACGCACTCACGGGCTTCATCCTAACTTACTTAGGTCCCACTTCTTGTCAACAAGCAAGTAGTAGTGTACTGCAATCCCTGGAGACCAGCTTCATTCCTCGGAGTATTTGCAAGTTTGGTTTTGCATTTGCTGTCGAGGTGTGAGAGCAGAGAGAGCGAGAGAAAGAGAACGATTGAGACGAGAGCGAGGTTTTTGTTGAGTGGTAGATGATAGTACGTGAAGGAGTACCGACTTTGGGTGGTGGGTTTTGGAAGTAGTGGCGTTATTTGATTTGATTGCGAGGATTTTTGAGGTTTTGGATGGGTAAGGGTGTTGAGGTATCGGTTTTGAGGGTTTGAGGTATTTGGGTTTTGATGGTGAGGCGACTTGATTGAGGGGTTAGTTTTGATTGTGAGGATGCAACCGAGGTGGTATGAGAGATAGTAGGGTGGCGAGGGGTGTTTTTGGGCTTGTGAGGCTTCTCCCACGATGGATGCGGCCGCCATTGAGCATGTGCAGGCGAAGCCGGTGATCAGTAATAACAGCCCGAGTGAGTGGGAAGAGTCGTACCGGCCGCTGCCTTTTCTTTTCTTTGGCCTCTTGATCACGTGGATGCTGTTGCTGTTCTTGTGGACGCTCAACACTTGGAGCAAGCGGCGATGGCAGGTATGGTGCGCTTGCCAATCAAAGAGAAGAGATCAGAGGGGTCCTTCAGTCTTTCTTTCTTGCTTACCCTCTTTGGGTCGCGGTGGGGGAGTTTTTTTAGTGTTAGTATGAGCGATTTTGAATAGTCCGCGGGAGATTTGAATTCTTGACTAACCTATTTGATGTACTACTGCGGATTTGGAAGCCCTTGTTGACGAGTGGGGTGTTGGAATTGGCAGACCAGTCATTTGCAATGGATGTTGACAGCTGTTCCGTTGCTGAAGGCGCTTGTTCTCGGTCTCTCCTTCGTTTTCTGGTACTCCCCAGTGGTTCCTAACTTCGGTGTCGGTGCTGTTTCGCAAAATGTAGTGATCCTGAAATGATGTAAAACGCAATTTCTTATCGATGCTGGCGATTCACCTAATCACTTGTTAGCATTTGTTGGATAAGTGTGTGCAATTGAGATTGAATTTCCAAGTGTTTGGTGAAGAGTTTTAATGTTTTGTTTGGTTAGATTGGTGTGATATACGGAGTATTACATTTGAATTTTGCAAGTGCATGTTCAAGAGTTTTGAGTGTTGGTTCTGAATTGTGCGGTTGTGCTCTAGGTATTCGTGCTTGAACTTGAGCACATGTTCATTCTGGGTAGCCTTCGGAGTCTTCGTGTCGCGAATCTTCTTCGAGACGTCGTGCTTCATTGCCTTCCTTTTGATTGCGCATGGCTACTGTATCATGCACGAGCAACTGACGGTCGCTGAACGCCGGAGCATCGCTGGCCTCGCTTCGCTCTTGTACTTGACCCTCACGGGGTACAAGGCTGCTGTTCCACAATTTGCTGTGCGTTTCTTTCCCCGCTCCAGTTTTGAGAGAGTATACTCTTTTGGTCAATGTTGACTTGTAGTTTCATTGGAGAATCATGAAAAGAGAGATTACTTTGGGTATTACAAGAGCCAAAGTCTCTTGAGATTAAAAATTCTCACTCAATGTATTGAATGATTTCTTATGCAAGTGGGAGGTTGAAGGGACAGTACATTACCCCTGATTTCCATTCAAAAGATTAGTGGCCATAGACATGATTAGCTTACACCGAATGGTTGCTAGTTGAAAGCCAAACGAGTGTTGATCGGAAGAAATGAGTTTCTGTTGGTAACAGGTGTCATTCAATTCGAGATGGGATCAGGCTCCTATCGGTTTTAGTATCCTCTACCTTAGACTGAAATTCTGGATCGTCTTGCTGGCAAGATTTAGGGTGCCAGAGGAATTTGTTTAGAGGGTGTGAAGAGCAAACATTAAACCCGGTTGTGAAATTGAATACTGACTAGAATATTAATCTTTATCTTTTATTTGCTGTAAGGTGATCCATTAGTTCTGCTGTTTGGGTATGTGCTGTTTGGGTATGTGCAGTTTTGAAACTGTTCGATTGATTGACCGCCTTGTGTTCTTTGGTTGTGCAGGTTCTGGTGGTGTTTATCTATGGGTTGCTACTATACGTCATCATGGTGCACATTGCCCGCAACCTTATAGCGCTAAGGGAGCAGTTACAGCAAATTCAGGACGAAGGCGTCCACATGATGCACACTGCTATTTACATAAAGTACACCATGTTCAAGTAAGCTTTGGGGAGATTACCGTAGCATGCATTCGATTATTTTGAAAGTGTGGGTTTATTGCTCTGGAGTACAACCTAGTTGATCTTAAGCCATCCCTCCTTCTCTTGCTGCTGCAGGAAGTTTCAGCGTGCAATGCTGATGATGGTTGTTGCTGAAATATTGGTAAGCTATCAGTACACTTTCTGATCACTTAGTGCTGCACAACTCGTACGGTTTTTAAAATATGGTCTTGGTCTTCACAACGTGAGTAGCAGAGGATTGGACTAGCTACACTGATTTAATTACTGGTCAATCCCTAAAAGACCGAAGCTTTATGGATTTAAGTGACTAATTGGACTGATTATACTGTGAGTAATATCATTCAGATGGAACCAAATTTTATCCTCCAGAATTAGTGAAGAACATTGCACGTATTGGTCAATAATTAAATACAATTGGACAAATGAAAGTCCCTATGTGAGCTACTCTAAACTGGTAACAAACATGGAGCTCAATTTGGTCTTCTTGGTCCTTTACGTGTTGACGTTTGGAAATATTATTATGGCAGATGCATGCTCGCACGGATGGCTTGGCTAATGAGTACTGGATGCGCCTTCTTGTTCGTGAGTTCACCGAGATTGGCATCTTCTTGTATATTGGGTTAGTACTCACCTCTGATTATTTTAGGCGAATCTACCTGTTTGCGAGTTCACTTGTGTCGTTGAAGGGCGTTGAAGCAGATACTAAAAGGTCACTAGAAATCAATATGGTTTAGTTGCGTTTATCCTCAATTGGAATTTTAATTCGTCATGTTTGACACTTTCCCTTTCCCATGCTTTTTCTGTTTACCAGTAGAAGATGGCAGCTGTTGTATTTATGTCTATCTTGCTACGCTGTGACTGCAGATGGACCTTTAGATCACGAGAGCTGACCCCATTTTTCACCGTCATTCCAACTTCACACCCCTCTGGTCAACGCATTTTGCCACCTATTTATAGTGTGGTAAGGCGTTTAACCCTTGCATTCAACTTTTGCATAATTTCACGAGCGCCCTTGATCCCTTCGAGTAAATAGTGGATTGTGCACAGCAGTCTGACATCTCTGTCGCGACGTTGGCAGGAAATTAATGAGAAGCAGTTCAACAACTTGGATCATAAAGAGTGGCACATTGGAGTGGTGAGCTTCCTTCATTGCTATTCTTATCCTGCTTAACTGGGTTCCTTCCATTTTTAAATACGTTTTCTGTACTCAGGAATTCGGTAATCGTGGTCTCGGTTGTTCACGTGTGTCAGTAAAAGTCAGTGGTTGAAGAGGATTTAATACTTTTGCACCTAATTTTTGAAATCATAAGTTGTGACAGACTCTGCAGTTCTGTGCCGTAAAGTTCATCTCAACATTAAGGGGGCTAACTACCAGAGACCTCGTGATAGTGTTACCACACAATCTGAATATAGAAGATATGTTAACTACTCCGTATGAGATGTTTGTATTTTGACGATTACTGTTGTTGAAATCTCGCAGCCAACTTCAATTTCCAAAAATGGAGGTACAAACAGGCCGATGCTAGTGATAGTGCAGAACCCAGGCATGTCCGACTTTGCTTTCGACGATGATGGTTTTGTCGAAGAACCTAAGAAGCCGGAAGGCATCTTCAATATGTCTCCCAACTACCAACGAATGACGTGTCCCTCCTCCGACTCATCTACGACCTTGATTGATCACGAAGGATTGCAGCTTCGCCTGCGAGGCTCTGGGGATCTTTCCGCAGAGTCTGGTAGCCGGAGAGAGAACCTGTTCCCCGGAGCTGTGAAAGAAGGAAGCAGATCTGTAGATGGCAAGGAGGACAAGAATGCCATGTCATTTGTGGACGAGGTTGTGGTAGATGTGAAGGAATTGAAGGGCTACTCCTTTCTTCAGTTTGAGAATTCTTGTGGTGATTCGCGGACATTGCACTCGAGATCAAATTCAAGTTTGAGCTTGCAAGGATTTGCACCCCACCAATCAAGCATTGTATGATTCAAGTCGACCCCCTTTTTGGCCTTACAACAAGCTCTACCTATGTTGCCCATACGGATGGTCAGTCACTGTCGTGTAAACTAAGAGCTTCATACCTTTTGTGGATTATTCAATCTGCGAGCCATCTTTCATATGGATTAGGAGAATAAGTTGCTGTATATTTGTAGACTAGCCCGGTTCTTCCCTCGAGGACAGGTTGGATTATAAAGGTATAATCCTTCAGAATATGCTTGTAGATCCTCGTTCAGGGGACTGAACATGCAAAAAAACAGCTTTGTGACTAAAAAGTCACTGGTTGTCTAGTGTCATCAGCTACAGAGCTGTGATCCAGTTCGTGGCTATTCTGCCACTCTGAACAGTTGTACTATATCCCATGCATTCAAAGTATGCATTGCAATCCAATCTCAGTGCGTGAGTACTTTACTGACCTCTTGTTGCCCACGTCTTCTGAAACTGGATACACAAGTGTGTGCTCCTTTTTTTTTGCTTATTTGAAAGAAGTCTTTTGTATTTTTCCAAGATGTGACAGTGTACCTATCGAGGCCACCGGTTTTCTGTACTGTACTCTTGAGTACTTCCATAGCCTTCAGACATGGTTGTGGCTCTACCGATGAATGGGGCTGTTGCCACACAAGTTCAAGAGGGGCCTGGTTCACGAAGGTACGAATCCTTACTTTGCTAACGTCGTTTCGTAACTTGACTTGTTCTCAGTGCCGTTTGCTGCCCTGTTGATGTTTTAATTCCTGAAGCTACATGCCCTGAATCGTGCCAGGTTCCTAGTTGGAACAGGACATGATTTCTTCTATTGAGATGTGACTCACGGAAATTTAAACTGCATTCCATTTGTGAATGCCTACTGGATTGCACTTTTTTGGATGTGAGCAGATTCCGTTTCCAACCTGGCGTCCACCCAACACATGGCACTGACAAGCAGCAGCAGAAAGCGGCCGGACTCCTTGTCGGTAAGGTAAAGGCGGTTTGTTGTCTCTTGAATGAATGATTGTTGCAACGTTTGCTCCTCTCCTGATTGCCTGACATTGCCTAGATGTACCCCGCTGGCACACAAACATGGACGCAAGGTCATTGCTGGCGCCGTCCCCTCTTCCTGCTTGTTGCCAGTGCCCAGTGCCCCAGTTGTTCCTTGAACATGCTTTTGGAGGTGTCATTCCGTTGGATATGGCAGGAACTAGAGCTGCGATTCTGCGTTACTCGCGGCCTGGCCTTTATGTCCTGTTTGTATGATGACATTCTCCCCAGGATAAGGTCTTGCACGATTGTTCCCTGGGGCACGTTTGGATCCTGACTGACTGGCTTCAATAATTCTGAGGAATACGAACTTACGAAGTCACTTACTTTCCCCTTCTTATTAATTTCTTCTCTCACAGCAATTGAATTTTCTCACCTCCACGAGTAGCTTTAAGTGACGTTCTTCAACCTTTAAGGTAGGAGGTCCTTAAATGGAGCGGGCTCTAAAATGGAGCCCTAACTTAAATGTAAACTGTTTGTACATGTTATTTTTTCATAGCCTCCATCAATGTACAGACTGTGTACATTTTAGCTAGGGCACCATTTTAGAGCCCTATGCCATTTCAACTTCAAAATTTTTTAACTAATTCAAAAAAGCATGAAAAAATATGAAACGACTTGGGTTAGATGTCAGCTCAATCTGTTTTTCAAGGAAAATTGACTGGAAAAAATTTCAAGATATTTCACCTCCTCAAATTTCAGTTCCAGCCCTTAAATGCTCCATTATAGGACCTCCTACCTTATTCATCGATGCACTGTACCTTTCTATTTACAGATGAAATATAATGAACTGATAAGATATTGCACTGACAATGCACTGACAGAACACTATCTCTTGTTTGGTTCTACTGTCCGTCATATCCAGCCAAGTAAGTTATATGTTTGTAAGATAGAATGGGAGAATGAGCATCATTATACGAGTCTCTGTACCCAAGATTCAGGGTATCATAACCACTTCCGAGGCGTCAACTGCTCAAGGGCCTGCCTAGAGGTTTGTTCTCACTTGCTGTTATGAATGGTAATAGCAAGGATCTTACGAATGCATTTTGGAATACCTTTGGAATAGTATCACTTTGCCTTACTAACACCAATCCTAATCTTATATATTTGGGAACTTTGATACTGGATTTTGGATTTTGGGAAGGGGGTTTGAAAACCAAGTTTTGGCTTCCTTTTAACTCTGTAATGCCCAAAGAATCCTTCTATGTAAGATAAAAGTGCACAAATGTTCATCCTTGGAATTTCGTGCAAAAAAGGCCGGAGGTTTTGCACAATAGATTGACCTTCAATGAGTGCTTTTGTTTTTTTTAAGTAGATGGTTCACACTATTCCAAAAAGAATGATTCCCATGGTGACTAGCCTGTTCTTACAAGGTCAAGGAAAACCAAGCATATCATCCAAACAACCCCTTTACATTGTCATTGAAAACGTATACCTTTTGAATACGAGGGTCTAGGGTCAATTTTGGATACAACTATAATCCACACATTTAAATTCACATGGTCTCCAATAAATATAGGTTAAAAAATTTGGAATCTTCTTTCAATTGCCAACAAGATTGAATGATAATTAAAGCATTTTAATAATATATAAAGCTTGTTTAAATGCTTGTTTTGATGATATAGGGTGTCATTTTTTATATTGAATTGTCTTAGAAGAAACAAATGAGATTTTATATACATTGCAAGATTTGTTCACTGTAAAAGTTATCCAATAAAAGCTGGTTGCAAAATAACAGATATGTTATAAAAGTTTTGAATATTTTTGAAAATGATTCAAGGATTCACCTTGAGATTCACTTATATAATGCTTTGAGAGCATCTTCAGGTTTTGACTTGAATCCCTAAAGAACCAAAATCTTAGCAAAGGACAAATGAAAGTATAGGGTAGGTTCCCATGATCGCAAATGTTGGCATGATTTTTAAATTTTTTTTAAAGATAGGAGAATACATTACATATTTGGAAATATAATTCTTTCAATTGGTGCTTGGAAGAAAAGGTTACGCAACCAAACAAAAGCAAAGGAAATTTATTTCAACAATGCTTTTCCACAAATAGAAACTCAATTTTTTTCTTTCAAAAGTTGACTATGTCTATGAAAGCTTTGATTCTTTCCATTTGCATTAGTGATGTAAAAGTTATAAAGAGTCTTGTTTTATTGGCAATCAAAGCATCTCCTAAAAAGCAATGCAAATGATTTGATTTTGAGTTCAACTCAAATCTCGCAATCTTGCTAGAAAAAAGGTTTGGATTACTAGCTAGAACTGATAATCTTTTTCTTGAGATTGATATGTTTCAATCCCATCTTAGAGCTATTAATCCTCAAAAGTAAGACTCAATCAACTATAATTCCACGTTTGAGTGATTGCACAAAACACTTGTACTATTTGTTGCGTTTTGCAACAATACTTATGATTTTTTTTTTGTACTTTAAAATTAGGAAACCAATTTTTTTTTAAAATGTGGCCAATGTAGGTGCAGTTAACTACCAAAAGAAATTCATTAAAATATTCTCTAAGTAGGAGAACTAAAAAGTGCCAAATCTAAAAAAAATAGATATTTCAATGTTTTAATTAATAAAAAATAGGAAAAAATTTAAATAAATAAATTTAAATTGGCTATTTGTAGCAACTCTATGAAGATGGTCAGTTTTTACCAAAAAACTACCAAATAATTTTTTTACATGTTTCAAAATGCAAATACTTTGTCCCCCCCCAAATTAGCAAATATAATGTAAAATTGGGGGCTAATATTAAATAATAAATCATTTTCTTAAAACTCCAAAAATTAGACATATTAGTATCATAGTTATAAGTACCTTGTCTATTAATTTTGAATCAATTCATTAGAGAAAAAATAGGGCCTCTAGAGGGCTGCTCCACAACCCTTCGAGGACCCTACAAAATGGGTTTTTCCAGGCCAAAAAAATGATCATTCTCCTACCGGTATTTCCACCTACCAAAATTAGCGGTGTCAGATGCTTGGCAATGGCTCAAAAACTGATTTTAAAGAGTTAAAAAATCAGGATTAAGGCACTCTGATGCACCTTTGCCTTGATTTTTAATTAACTTAAGTTTTCTCAAGCAACTAGCTTTAAAAGCCACTTCACTTTTTGGTAACTTAATTTGACTTCATTTGTTCAATTGGCAAATTAAACAATTGAAATCAAATTAACGCACTTGCTTATTTTAGTGTATTAGGATTTGTAGAGAGAAGCTCTTTATACTAGTGGGGATAGGAATGAGGAAGACAATGCATGTGGGATATATGAATTAGTAGAAAGAAAAGGAGCTTGGCCGTTCATTTTGAAGTAGAATCCAAAAATGGTGTAAGAACTGAAATTTTAGACCTCATTTAGGCATAGTAAAAAAAAAAATTCTGAAAAAACTTTAAACTAGAAAAAGTGGGGGAGTTATGATACCTTTCATCACCAAAAATCCGTTTGAGGTTTTGAGCCTCCACCTAAGAGTTATGGACAAATTTGAAAGAGGGGTTGGAAGGGATATTGTTTTGGACATTTGTAAACACCTTCTTTCAAATTTGTCTATAACTTTTAGGTGGAGGCTCAAAACCTCAAACGGATTTTTGAAGATGATATTTAGCATAACTCCCCTAAATTTTCTAGTTCAAAGTTTTTTCAATTTTTTTTTCTACTATGCCTAAATGAGGTCTGAAATTTCAATTTTTACACTATTTTGGGATTCTACTTCAAAATGAGGGACCAAGCTCCTTTTCTTTCTAATTCATATATTCCACATGCATTGTTTCCCCTACTCCTACCCCACTAGTATAAAGAGCTTTTCTCCACAATTTCTAACTCGCTATACTAAACAAGTGGCTTATTTCACACCTATATTGTTTCAATTAAGTCAAATAAAATCCAACTAAGTCAAATTTTGTGGCTTGATTGAATCTAATTTGACTTAACTGAAATCATTGTCAATTAAGCAAGGTTTGTAAGTTTAGAGACTGTAGATACAATGGTCTATATGTTTAAAAAAAAAAATACAGTGGGGGTAATTGGAGTCCCAATTTGGAGTTCTTCTGTATCCAAAGGTTTCAGCTGAAAAGGGGTTCAAAGACTTGGAACCAAGCTTGGGAAGTGTGGAGGAAACTAGTGAGATACATGGCGCCTCTCCCCCCAGACAACCCAAAGGAATTCCACAACGTCTCCTTGTGGTGGTTAGACTTATCTGGGCAGACTAAGCTTCACCGAGCTGGTCTACGTTCCGTGGGAGACGTCTGGAAGGGGGGTTGGTTTTTGACAAGTGAAGAATTTGCAGCTCGCTTCAACCTCTTGGCAGAAGAATCAAAAGCCCAGGAGGCCTTGGTTTGCTTGTTACAACAAATTTGGGGGCCCCTCCTTTCTGCTGATCACTCACGCCCCGTAGTTGGCGAGTGGGTGGGTTGTTTTGCCTCGGACGCCAATCACTACCCGTCATTTGTGCACCAAGTTTGCAGAGGATCGCTATCGTCCTCGGTGGGCCATCACGCAATTGGTCCCTACCATGAAGTGAGAAGTGGCAGGAGGTACGTGAAGCCTTTAGGACATTTGCTAGCTGGAAGTCGCCTAATACATAGGGAGAGGAAGGGAATACTTTCTTTCAAAGAGTCGGAGCTTTTCACAGGGTGAGGGTTGTGACCGCATGCTGAGGCCAATTTAAAATAGAGTTTTTATTGTTTTACGGACGCGCCAACCGCTTATTCTAGGACCCATTCAAGTTTACCTGCCTGGAAGTCAAGGTCCAATCCCTTTTCTCGATTTCAATGCCAAGCTTGGACGTAAGTTGCTGCCTCAGTTGTTGCGCTCCCAACAGACGGTACTAAGTGTGACCGAACAAAAATGGCAAGGGATTTTAGCGCCCTCCCATCGAATGAGGTGGAAGACAACCTGGATCAAGTCATGCATTCCTAAGGAAGTAAGACTGCTATGGTTGGTATGGCACAGGGCGTTAGCTGTGAAGGCTTGGAGGGGATGTATCAATCATGCATTGGACACAAGCTACCTAGTTTGCCCACGGAGGACCCATAAATTGGTTCTTCATCGATTTTCGAAATGTTCCTCAGCACAGATGGCTTCGCATTGGGGGATTCATATAATGAATGTTCTCATCACTTTGAAGGCTGCCAAAGGGCCGTGGTGACCGCTAATATGGAAACAAGGCATTTTCTCATATCAAATCCCTCAAAAATTGAATGTGGTGGGAGGAATATGGGTGCTGCTCCATATGATTATATTTTGGATGTTGTGGTTGGAATGGATTGACGCCATCGTCAACAATATACGATGGCGCCTCGCTAAGCTTATACAATGTATTTGGTTGGGTATTGTGGACTATGGTCGGGTGGAGTAGGACTCAATTTGTAGACTGCACCTTCGTTATCATGATAGGTGAGAGTTAACTAGGGCTAGATTTATCCAGAGATGGATATGTCATGATGTTTTTGCCTCCATGGTTGGGGGGTCTCCAAGGTGGGCTCTCACCGGCCCTAGGGCCGGTTTTGTGTTTCAACCGCCATAGCCGGGCTGCGCCTCAGTTGGGCTGTGCCCGCCCTGCCTGGTAGGTATTCAAGTATAGTCCCATGTACTTTATTTACTCATTCTTGTGTCACTTGCCAATCTGAGGCCGTATGCGGTTGGATTTTTGTTCTCTTTTTCTTGCAATAAAGTGTTCTTTATTTGTGTCAAAATAAAAAAATAAAAAAATAAAAAAAAATAAAAAAAAAATAAAAATATATAGTCGCAAAAATAGTTATGGCCTAACTGTTTTCGCAATATTCACCCAAGTTGACTGCTCACTTTGGCGTTTTGGGGGGAGTGTTAGACCAATTTGTTAATAGCTTGGTTTGTCACTGCAGAGCACCCCTTCCATGGCCTCAGATTTTCTCTAATGGGAGTCAAAACGCAAAAGTTATGACCAAAAAACTAATAAGCACGCAACATGTGATAGAAAATAGTACAAGTGTATTTGCAATCACCCGTTTGATATTATTTTTTTGTCTCTAGGGTGCATCTATCAAATATGTTTTGAATTTCAAATCACAAGTAAAACGTGTGGGTTTTTCCTTGGAAAGTTTGTAAGAATTAGTGTAAAATTGCTTTAAAGTTGTTGGTTGTTTTCAAGAGGGCAGAGGCTTTGTGGTGCCCATATAGGAAAGATTCTCAAATCCAAGTTTGGATTGCCCTACTAGGATATACGATTGCCATTTAAAAATTAATAATTTAATCTTTTTTCCATCTCAATTATACCTACTTTTATTTGAATTTTTTTTAAAGATTTTAAATTAACCTCTAAGCGCTCCAACTTTCAATTTATGGACAATGAACAGATTGTAACTCACGTTTCTTTTTTTTATTGCTTGGATGAAAGTCATTGTAATTTGTAGAGATACTTTATCAAATTATTGTCCTATCTAATGGTTGGATTTGGTGTTAGTAGACTATATATTTTTTTGAAATTACAAATGTGGAAGCATGTCAAGTAGTTGACTAAGCCAAAATTGCACTGATTCTAGTTCAAGACTGGGTTTGCCAAAATGAGGTTATAGATTTACAAAACATAATTTTTTAAGAAATCACCATGCCATGAGAACATCATTTCAAATCCATTTCAACAAACTTTACTCAAAAAATGCTAATATTTTGCTTGTAATCAAATTTAGAAGGAATTTTGAAATTTTCCTTTTAAAATTTATTAAAAAAAAATATTGGTGATAGTATTGGTGAATAAAACCATATGAATGGAATTTAAAAGTCAAAGTCTACAACTTTTATTTGCACTATATATCAATTCCAAAATATTCTTCGAAATAGTACTTTATAATGATTTTTCTAAAATTGTTAATTTAGGAGAACACTCTGTACATTTAGGTATTAGTCCTTAAAAGATCACAAGGCCACAATGTAGCTTTTGCAACTACATTTGTAGAAATTTGAAATGTGAACCTCACTAACAGTCAATGAACAACAAAGAGACCATCGATGATTTTTTCTACTCAATTTGTTGGTGCAATCCGATCAAGAAATGATTGACTATACAATTTTTGGTGATTTGGGCTATCAAACAGATCTTTGTATCTTTTTTTCCACAATCTGAAAAGAATTTCACATCAAAATCATGATAATATGTACTCATGGGAAAAAACTCAAAGTTTTTAGAGCACTTTTGAGCATTCCGATTTCAACATTTTGATTTCAGCATATGATCAGTAAGGTCTAGTTCATTTTAAATTGCTGATTTGAGTCATTCAATTTTTTTTGTACAATGTGTAGTATAATTGGTATATTTTTGGTAAGCACTCTTTTTTGTATATCTTTTATGCAATTCCAATCAAGCATGCCATATTTCAATTTCAAAAAAGCAAAATTCCATTTTTGGTGAATTTTTGAAGTCAATTTTTATGGTTTTACATGATATTTTATTGAAAACAATTGGTGATGAATTTTTTTAATTTGATTTCATAGATATGTAGGGAACATCTATACACACATCTTTCAAATTAAAAAACACCCCATTAAGTAACAAAAATATGACCTTAGAGGAAGAATTCAATGTGAGGCGTCATGTGACCAAAATTTGTGAAATAGATATCTTTATATTTTAACTAGATTTTGAAATGTAACCCTCAAAATATAACAAATTTTGTACATTTTAGCATGATGGTACAAATACTTTGCCAAAATCTAGCTAAAATATAAAGATATCTATTTCACAATTTTTGGTCATATGATGCTTCACATTGAATTCTTCCTAGGTCATATTTTTGTTACTTAATGGGGTATTTTTTTAATTTGAAAGATGTGCGTATAGATGTTCTCTACATATCTATGAAATCAAAATAAAAAAAATTCATCACCAATTGTTTTCAATAAAATATTCTATAAAACTATGAAAATTGACTTTAAAAATTCACCAAAAATGGAATTTTGCTTTTTTGAAATTGAAATTTGGCATGCTTGATTTGGTAAGAATTGGATGTTAATTATGCAAGACCAAAAATTCTATATTTTTTTCTATACTTTGCAATAAAAATTAGACTGTCGTAAATCTACAGTTTGTAAATGAACTAGACTTTACTATACAAAGCCTACTACTTAATCAAACATCTGTGATCAATCTTGTCAATGCTGTGGAATTTTCTCAAAAATTGTGTGAATTCATCGATCTTATTTCATAGGAAAGCTACAGAAGTCTTCTTTCATTTCAATGGTGGCGATCATCAAAATTATTCCACTCAAATTCATGAGGCATTATGCTTCGGAGCCTTTGTTTTGGAGTCTTTGTTTTGTGGTTCCAGGCTAATAAATTAGAGCAAGACCACCCGTCCTGTCAAAATGCAGGCGGCCTCACCCGGAGATTGATGGGGGCTCGACCGGAGATTGATGAGCAAGACCACCCATGGCCTTTTAAAAGACCATACCCCAATCTCTCACAGCCTGACGACTCGCACCGGAGATTGATGCAACCTTTGCGGAGCTTGTCTCTTGCTATTTTTGGAGGTCGCAGGGTGGCTTGCAAATTGGTACTCTTTTGCCAGTTGTGGAGTGTTTTCGGCTTGCACCTCCTAAGAGGCCATCCGTTTTATAAGATGGGGTGGGGTTGTTTTGGAGGCACCTCTTAACAGTTCATCCAAGTTATAGGACGGGTGGGTTTGCTCTAAGTGTCAGAGCCCTTGAGAGCCGCTGAGATAGAATCAATTTTGTGAAGAAAACTTCCGCAACACAACACCCTGCATATCAGAATAGATCAGTTATAGAGAGATCTATCAATCAATCTCTCCTTTGATTTCTCGGTCTCCTGGTTGGAAAAGGACGACTTTGACATGCGTGGATTGACATCTAGTAACGTGCAGATTACAAACATCGACTGGAGAATATCCTCCCATTTTATCTCCGAAAGGCCACTAACCTGTTGTGACATTTAGATGCCTTGAATTTCATGGTATCAATTGATTACGTTTGGAAAAGGTCAATACTTGCAATCGATTTGAATCGATTTGAATCGATTTGAAGTTCGTGTTGTACACATTCATGTCTTAATTCTGCTAAGTGATGAGAAAAGCATGTCCTATTTCTGGTTTGCTCGGGCTTGCTGACTTACCAATTACTTAGTGTCACTAACCAAGTTCATTAGTTGAGGATCCATGTGGGTGGAGGAGTAAGCTTGCACAATGGGCGTTAATCAAACAGGGACTTACATGGTAGTTGGCAGAACTGAGGGAAGGAATTTGTGTTAAGCTTCACCTATTGATCTCAGGGAAGTGGTCTCTGCTTAGTGCATCAAGAAGCAAACATTTGGTGATGAAAATCGAGCGAACATTGAGATGGATATGGGGCTTCAGGCACACAATGCAAATGGTGGCAATGGTTTGATAATTTTCAATGGCAATCGAAAACTTGCCAATCTACTAATTGAAATTGCATTATTCAACTGCTCTCAATAGAATTGAAATCCATGAAGGAAAAACTTGAATGGTCAAGATGCAATAATCACACTTTCACAAATAATTGTAGGCAATCAAATATTGTTTCATATCTTCAGGATTTTAGACACTGTAATCGGCCTCACAATCCTCCTTGTGAAATGAATCTCTACAGAAACCGGCTGAGTGGTTGGTTATATCTCAGGTTGATTATTTCAGGAGCAGACATCACCAATCGTGTTTACCCTTAAACGTCATAGCCATCTTACAGGTTAGCTTTTCAGTATAGTTTCACAAATTGTGACGTTTAAAGGTTAAATTTTCACAATTCTTGGCGCTGAAAATGTGTCTGACATCTATCTGCACAAAGTTTAAAAAAAGTAGGATCTGAAATTGAGATTTGCGTTTCAGGCTGCATATTCTGAAAACTGTCGATGTGAAATTCCACCATTTGAACGAAATTGACATCAGACGGCTTGAAACTAATCCGATACCCACGACTCTGCATGAAGTCTCAGCATGAAGTCTTGGACGAGTTGAAGTCTCGCCACTGGGTGACATCGCTGAAGCCTTGGGACTTTGACTGAAGGCCCGTCTTTGGGCGATTTAAAGGAGCTCACGCCATGGCTGCACTCCCACAGAACTCCTGCCAGCATTCTTTGCTAAGCTCTCTGTAAGCTTCTCTCGACCATTCCCTCTGATTCTTCACTCGTGCTCTTGCTTCATCTTCTTCAATTCTACTCTGTCGAATTCAGAGTTCAACGTTGTAGAAGTTGCATAAATACTGTACTCGTGTTCATATATCACTACATCCTCTGTCTATATATCTGGAAATCAATTGAAATAAGAGCTAGCAAATTGGAACTCATTTGTAGTTTCATGTAGTTTTTCTCAGTAGTTTAAAGTAGTTCATACCGGGACTAACTTTCTATTGTCCAGTTATATGTATGTTTTGGCGACTGCATGCAATGTTCTTCATTAATGTTAGTGAACTAAGTTTGGATTACGCATGTGCTGTCATTCCCCATGAAATTCCTGTCAAAGGTTTGAAGCACCCCTGACGTCTAGACAGCGGAAGCATTCCCGTGTGAATGCTTGGATACAATATAATTGACGTTACTGAAACCAGAAAATATATTGTAACGTATTTTTGTTAAATTGGCGTTACTTTATTACTTTGGACCTGAACCCCAAATCTATGCCAGTCCTAGTTTGTGGCGTGAAATTACACCTTCTGTGAACATATATTTCACAATTTCTGGCCAGTGGAACATCGCCAATTTAGTTGACGAAATTGACGTTTTGCGCAGGTGTGTTGATCCAACTTCAATTCCAGCATGAGATCCACGAGAGTTTGCACGGGGCTCCTGATGTTGGTGGCCACCCTTGCAGCAGCGAGCTCGGTGGCGGCGGTGTCGGTGATTATCGAGAACGAGAGCATCACGGTGGGTCAGATGCTGGACGTGCACTGCCGTAACAACGCCGGCAAGGACTTCGGTGTGAAGCGGGTGGCGCCGTTCACGCACATCTCCTGGACGTTCACCACGGGATTCTTCGGAAGAGACGTCATGACGTGCACGTTCACGTCGGCCGGAAAGCCCACCACCACCATCGAAGTCTTCAAGGGATACACCTTCAATCGACCGCCGTGCAACTGCAATGGCGTGGGCACTTGCTTCTGGCAAGCCTTGAACGAAGGGTTCTGGTGCAACCACAACTTCGTCCAAAAATGGGGTTGATCATATCAGTCAACTAGCTACTCCAATTCATGATCAGCCAGAGCATCGTAGTTCGTTGTGGTGCACATTCGGCACTTTGCTTGTCTGTCTGAATGAGTAACTTGCACATTGATCACCTGTTTATGAGTCAATTAGGTGATGCAATGTGGTTAGTCTTTTAGTGTTTAGTGGCGAATCTGCTAGCACACTACGGTAGTTCGGGTGTTTTGAAAGATTTTCCAGGTGTTTTTTCAAGTAATAAATGTTGGCCAATTCAAGGTCAAGGATCATCTCCAGGGGCTGGTTGTTGTACTGCACAAGGTCTTAGTTTGTGAGGTCAGTCAGATGACTTTGACTTGTAAGAGACTTGGGATTTAATAAAGTGACGACGAATTCTACACATCAAGGCGGATATATTTAATGATGTAGATTTGTTTTGTTTGGTTTGGAAAGCTTCGTCTGGGAAATGGCGTAGCCTGGGCGTGGCGACATTACTGATGCTGTGGTGGCATGGGTTGCAATACCGATGGCTGTAAGAATTTAACCTTGTCTATTCATTGAATTGACATATTTGAGAGTGGCAAACGATTTGGGAATCCAAAATCTAAACTAAGAAAAAAATTATTAACAAGCTCGAACAAGGTCCGTTTTCCTCCATCACAGATAGGCAACTACAGTGGCAAGTTGATAAAATCGCTATACAAGAATCTAAGGGAAGAACACTTTGGATCATTAATTGAATGTTCTGGACAATCATTTCTGTCAAAACGAAATTTCAGAGTTCCCAAAATGTGACATTCAAATGCCTAAAGCTCTAAAATCTACCACTTATATAGTTTTGACCATTTGAGACTCTGACCAGTTGACTCAGTGAGGTTGGAGATGGAAACTGTTGCAGTACCAGTTGGGGAGCTGAAAACTTCGCCAATTGTAAGCCTTTGCCAATTTTGCCAAAGTAACAAATATGAATATCTTTGCTACAAATTCATGTGGAAGTACCTGAGGTGGTCAATTGATCATAGACCATCAATGAATAATGATAGAGATCATGGACGCATAGGTACCTTGAAAAACAATATATACCTTTTATCAGCCCTTGGAACTTGTGTATAAAAATTAGAAGTTTCGTAACGCCGTATCGCATTTCAACTTTCAAGAAAATCCCACCCCGACCAACTATCAGATCACTACCAGAGCTCTATTCGATGGGCCCAATTGCCCATCAATCATATATTATAAAATTCAAACTGCGCCACGGATATCCCAATGCTAAGCCTTGTTCGTGAGCCACGACTGAAACAGGACAGGTTGATGTGAGAGCAAAGCTGGAAGGATCTCACGGATCTGGATCTAGAGTACACTCTCAGATTGCACGCAAGCCTGAGTCATTGACAGATTGCTACCAGGAGCATATGCTATGTGACCCTTGTACCACTTTAGGTTTAAAGATTGATGCAATTCAAAGCGTCAAGGAGACTTCAGCTGCTCATGTCAACAATATTCCTTCAGGACGGAATTGACAGTTTTCAGTTAAAATAACCAAAACTTAGCTCAATTTTCCGTGTACTTACAAAACTCAAATTTACCTTAGTCCTTGTTATTCAAGTGTCCAGAGAGAAATTTACTCGGTCAATATATATGAGTAATTATCTGTTATTTATCTTTTTCCTTTTCTGAAAGTCTCTGTTACTCGTCGGTTTTTACAATGATGCTTTATAGTAGTTCTTTGAACTTTTACCTTGAAATATTTATTTTTTGAAGTATATTGCTTGGGAATTTGTTTAAAGTATTGATTTTTATTTTATTTTAATCATTTTCAGAAAATAAGCTGGCTGCCTATTCTCTCAGTTCATTTGCTAATTCTCCCAAAATATTGACTGGTACATCTCATTTTTGGCAAGATTAACCTGAGATTGTCTTTCAGAAACCATCCCTGCCTCATCACTCCAGGTTGCTCATGAGCAATTGATTCCAGTTTTATGCTTTTCGAGAGTCAAACTTGAGATGTTCCAACTTCCAAGTTCCCAGAGCTTTCGGGAAACTAGGAAAAGTAAAGATCAGAGGTAATTGAAAGCTGCTCGATTTCCAAAGATACGCCATCTTGATAAGCATGATGCGTTTCGCACGTTTGTTACAGCATCCACTTTGTGGTTGCCTTGCTTGAAACTTCTTCAACTACTTGTACAAATGCAGCTGGGCAAAATAGACCTTGTCTGCGGGAGACAATGACCTGCAACATGCGTACTTAATAACTACCTTTGTGTTAAAAGTCTTGGGATAAAATCCACTATTAGCCGTGTCCGCGTGTCAATGTGTTCAGTCTTAGCATATATGTGGACTTTGCAGGATACCCTAATTTTCATCTTTGCTTGTGAGGTCCTTGTTTTACTTATGGAGTGCTCAATTTCACAGCAGTAGAATTAGGTCGACCTGCTGCAGGCTCTTCCACATTAACGGTTCTGAGACCTTAGCAGTTCAGGTTATTTACCAAATTCGAACTAGTGTTATTCTTACTTACTTTCTTCAAATTGCTAGCACAAGCTCTCGTAGAGTTTTTGAATTCACCTCTGAGATCAACTTCTTCTGTAGACCAGGTCTTACGCCGCTTCACATTGTATGCTGACATTTTGCAGCCCGAATCGCAGGGTCAAGCTAGCTTTGGAGCTTACAGGCCTGAGCGAAACCTTGTGAGACCTGTTATGCGATTAGCAGGTTTGTTGTCAGAGTAGACACAACACAATTTCAGTTCTTCTTTACTCAAAGTTCTAGCTAGCCCCTTGTTGAGTTAGGGAACAAACTTCTGAATCCGCCTTCTTATGCATGCCAAAGCTAACACCCCTCCTTATTAAATGCTGAAATTTTGCAATCGAATCATTGGCTCTAACTCTGAAGCTTCGAGAAGTCAAACATCGTGACTCTTGCTCAGCGATTTGCAGGTTTGTTACCAAATTGGGCACTGCATAATATATTTCTTCTTTCCTGAAGGTTGGACACGACAATTCTCTTTTCCTCAAAGTTCTAGCTACTCGAAGAGTTTTGGATCACAGTTTTGAAATCGCCTTCTTCTGCAGACCAACTCTGACAGCGCTAAAATATGCTGACATTGTGCAGTCCGAAACGCAGGGCCAAGATCTGATCTAAAGCTTAGAGGTGCCAAACATCGTGACTCCTGCTCTGCAATTCTCAGGTTTGTTACTAAACTGGGCACTGCAACAGAATTCTACCTTGTCGTAGAATTTTGCATCACAACTCTGAAATCGTCTTCTTCTGTGCAGACCAACTCTGACCCCCCTCACATATGCTGACATTAATTGTGAAGTCCGAAACGCAGGATCAGGTTCTGATCTGAAGCTCAGAGGTGCTAAATATCGTGACTCGTGCTCTGCAATTCACAGCTTTGTTACCAAATTGGGCACTGTAGCAGAATTTTCCTTCCCTCCAACTTCTAGCTTCTCCTAGACTCTTGGAACGCAATTCCAAAATCGCCTTCTTCAGCAGACCAGCTCTGACGTCCCTCATTATACGTTGACATTTTGCAGTCCAAAACGCAAGGTCAAGCTCATCCAAATCGTAGAGGACTCAAACGCCGTGACTCCTGCTCTGCAATTTGCAGGTTTGTTACCACACAGGACACTGTTACACAATTCTTCTTTCGCCGAAATTTTAACTTCTTACACGTAGAATTTTGGAAACACGTAAAATTCCAAAACCACCTTCTCCTGCAGACCAACTCTGACACTCATTATGTTGACATTTGACAGACCAAATCCAGCGCAGGGTCCGCCTCTAATCCAGCGCTTAGAGGTCTCAAACAACGCGATTCCTGCTCCCCAATTTGCAGGTTTATTATCAAATTGGGCGCTGTAAAACAATTCTCCTTTCCTCAGAGTTCTAGTAAAGTTCTAGTAGAATGTTGGAGCGCAATTCTGAAAGCACATCTCCTTCTTCTGCAACCAACCAACTCTGACACCCCTCATTACGTGTTGACATTTTAATTGCAGAGCAAACGCAAGGTGAAGCTCTAATGCAAAGCCTAGAGGTCTGAAATACCTTGACTCTGCTCTGCAATTTTGCAGGTTTGCTACCAAGTTGGGCACTGTTACACAATTCTCCTTTCCTCAAAGTTCTAGGTTCTGGCAGACCATTGGTACACAATTCCGAAATCGATTTCTTCTGACCGACCAACTCTGACACCCCACAATCCATGGTGACATTTTGCAGTCCAAAACGCTTGCAAGGTCAAGCTCTAATCCAAAGCTTAGAGGTCTCAAACACCTTGCCTCTGCTCTGCAATTTTCATTTTCGTTACCACTTAACAAATTGGGCATAACTGAACACAAGTCTCCCATCCTCAAAATACAAGCTTCTCGCAAAACCTTCGATTGAACACGATTCCTACATTGCATTCTCTTAGACAAATCGTGCGAACATTGATATATTGCAGAGTCAATCGATCAATTGCATGCGCTGGAGCGACACCGATCCATGGCGAATTCCAAAGTGTTGGCGCTCATGATCCTTATGATCTTCTTCACCGTGGCCGTGGAGGGCGTGCACGTGAGCATTGGCAGCATGCTGGCCTCCACCATGAGCGTGCACTGCTTGAAAGACCACCAAGACGAAGGAGTGCGAACACTGCAGCTGGAACCCATGAAGGAACTCGCCTTCGACCTCTCCGTGGAGTTTCGCGGGCCCTACGTGTGCGGGTTCGACGCCGACGGCAAGAAGACCACGATGCTTGACGTGGTGCACTCGAGATGCAACTGTGACACTTACAACGGATGTGCGTGGGTGGCGCAAAACGATGGGTTCTATTGCAACCATGAATTCATGCGCACATGGGCCTGAGCGAGTGAGCTCACACCATCCTTGAAACCAGTGGGAAGAAATTCTGCGGAGGTCTACGTCGAGAGACATGTGGTGAAGATGGTGGAAAATTGAAATCATCGGAACAGAGTGTTGCCAGAAAGGTATCTTTGGGTGGGTGGAATTTTAATTTTGATGAGTAATAAAGATTCTTAATTTGAGAGGATGATTTGTACATATATAATCTAATAGAAAATGTTATGGTTGCTGTTGCTTGGGTCATTGCTGAGGTTGTTCCATGAAATTACAGTGCGCAGAAAGTTGCTTGAATTGAAAATAGGGACGGTTACATTGTGTATTCTCTCCTGCTTGAAGGCTCGATGCTTGTTCAAACACCTTGTATTAGTGCTTCTATAGATGGATAAGATAAGAACATTATGTAGTGCGCTTTGGATTTTGTTTTGGGTTATTTATTCAGCATCCACTTGTTGATTGATAGAATACTTCTTCAAAGCCTCTTGATAGTATTCCCAATGTACACTATATGGACCAAAAACTTCATCATTTAACAGTAGACATCTTCCGTGTTTCAAAAATCATGGGTGACACTAAATGAAGGTGTAGTCTGTACTTCCGAACTCTTATGAAAGGAGGTAAAGAAGGGACTGATTGTGACAAGGTCAGGAAGGCCACCAGGTCGTGAAGGTGGTCTGCTTAGAATCTAATAAAAATCTACAAAACATGGTCTCGTAGAGATTGATCTCATTGCCCTCTAATTATTACAGAGCCCCTAAAGTAAGTACCTCCCTTTCTTTCAGAGACTGTCATTAATTGCATTCAGCGCAGATTCTTACTTATAATCCAGAGATGGGCCTGAGATCAGATATGATCACCGCTGAACTTAAAGAAAGGATTATTTGTCTCTCAAACTCTCTAAAAATAAACGCAGCAAACAGCCTGAAAGAATAACTATCACCAAATGAATTAAGGTTCTTTGTGATCATGGAATATTATAATCCTAAACCAGTTAAGTTACCCAAATTTCCTAGACGCACCCCACGATTTCGTAAACTCTGTTTGGATGAAGAGGCATTACGAATTTAGGCGCTTCCAAGTAACGAGCAACTAATCACAATGTTATGCCTTCCCAGCTCAAGATACGAGTTTTTCGTCCTAGATTCCAGAAGTCGCTGAAATTCCAAAGGTTTTTTAGCTGAGAAGCTGCAATTACGACATCGCTTCAATCTCCTCTGCCAGCAGCTTGACCCTATCGCACGACATGCATGCTGAGTAATTCGATCAATACGGATTAATTAAAATCATGACTCGATCTGTGAGTTTTGGAAGTGTTGAGGAAACTATGGATTGAATACAAGTAGAATCGAATACGGTGACGCTATTGATTGATCTCCGCGTGTCTCAACCGAGGAATTGAATCCAGGATTGGAGAATTCATGTGCACACTCGGGGGAGATGGGGCGTTGTGCGCGCATTGTGAGGCGCTGAATTTGATCTCGAGTGAATACAAGTAGAATGGAATGCGGTGACGCTATTAATCGATATCGGCGTGTTCAAACGCTGGATTGCATGGGTTGGCGAATTCACGTGCAGACATGAAGGAGATGGGGCGCTGTGCGCGCATTGTGAGGCGTTGAATTCGATCGCGAGTTGCGAGCTAGCGAAGGAGCCATGGATGAGGCATATAACGACAATCCAGGGCCTGGCGCGTACTGCACGCGCTACCGCTACACCACGCGCGCGGCGCCCATCTACTCCATCGGGCAGAAGTTTCGCAGCGCCCAAAACGCGGATCAGCCAGGGCCCGGCGCTTATGACCCGCGGCTGGGCCGTTGCGGCCCCTCCTACACCATCCCCTCCCGTTTCAGCGCGCGCTCCAAGGACCATTACCCCGGCCCCGGCGCTTACACCTCCGAAGTCAGCTACACGAAGCAATGCCCGCCTTCCCACAGCATCGCCAGCAAGCTCTCCGGTGGCGCCGGCGACAAAAAACCCGGCCCCGGCAGCTACGAAGCCCGCTCGACCGTCGGCGGCCCCGCGTACTCCCTTGCTGCACGCATGCGCGGCGCCAGCAAGCCCACCACGCCCGGCCCGGGCGCGTACAGCAGCCGGCTAACCTCGGGCGCGCCTTCCTACAGCATCGCCGTGCGTCCCCACACCAGCAGTGGGGAGCCTCTGCCTGGCCCCGGCGCCTACGACCCCAGTCTCCACTCCTGCGTCCCTGCCTACAGCCTCGCCAAGCGCTGTGGTACGGCACCCGCGGACGCAAACCCAGGCCCAGGCTCCTACAACTTAGACCGCCACGACCGCGGCGTCTCTTACTCTATCTCACGAAGACTACTCGACGGCGCGCGCGACTGCATCCCAGGGCCAGGAGAGTACGACCCTTCGCGACGCTCGGGCGCGCCCGCGTACAGCCTCGCGGCGAAGCCGGGAAGCAAGTCGCGTGACAATTACCCAGGCCCTGGAAGCTACAGCCACGGGATAATTTCAGGCGCGCCGTCGTACAGCATTGCCAGCAAGTTGCAGAGCGGGAGCGGGGACAAGAATCCGGGTCCCGGGAGTTACGAGCCGCGGATCAGAAGTGAGGCTCCCAGTTTCAGCCTCGCCACGAGAACGAGGGCGCGAGCTGGGGATGCGAATCCTGGGCCTGGGTCGTATGATCCCAATGTGCATAACTGCATTCCTGCGTATAGTATTGCAAAGAGGCTGGGCGATGGGCGCGGAGATGATAATCCTGGACCTGGGAGTTACCACGTGAGGTCGAAGAGTGACGGGCCGGCGTATAGTATTCTCGGGCGGCATCCGCGACGACGCCCGGATCAGCACAAAACGAGAGGCGATTACTCGTATCGCGACTGCGGGGAGACGTGACGGCCACGCTGAGAGAGCTGAGGGTTTGGGTTGTGTTTTTCTTTTCATTACCTAGGATTGGGTTTCTGGTGAACAATCCGACTTATGCGAATTTCCATTGAACTGGCAAATTTTCAGTTGTAATGGCCACATTTCACATAAATTGGATTTGGATGAAAGGGGAGGAGGCTTTGCAATTGACAAATGCTGCATGTAGGGGCAGTTTGAGTAGGAAATTACTTGAAGAACGTACAAGCCATTGCAATAGGGTCAGAGGCTCTCATAGAGTAGCTGCTTGCTCAAGCATGAGCCGAGGTTGTATTTTACTTGTTAGAATTGAGTGTTCATGAGACTATGTATTGAATTACGGAGGTATAATGCAGCCCTGTGCTTGTTTTCTACTCTCCTTCCAAGTTAATCACAGTTATTAGAAACTACAATCTCAACGAAAAAATTGCATATTGAATTGTATATCCTTGACACTTGACAGAGGATAGTTATCACTGCTGAATTGTATATCACTGATGCTGATTGAGTACGGCTCGTTATGCTATCTCGTTATTGTTCCTCTTGGCATCAATCTACCCCATTGAATAATGTTATGTATGTATGTTTTTTACAATTTGTAGAAAATTTAAATCTATACCTGCAATTCTAGTTATCAAAAGAATGACCGCTTGTGCATCTCATAATGGTAAATCAGAAACATCTGGTAATCAGAGACTTTCTGATTTTTTTAAAATTGCATTAATTTGCAAACCAACCAACGCAAAATTGGCGAGGGTACGTAGTTTTTATTATATTGGCGAGGTATTGTAGTTGTTCTAAAATTTTTTGTGCAATGAACTGTAATATTTGAGTGGTTAAATGGCTAAATTTAAAGTGGTTATTTTCATGTTGAAAAGGGGTTTAACATGACTTGGCAATCTTTAATTTTAATGGTAACCTTAAGCACATGTAAGCACATGTGCCATGTCCGTTGACTGTATAACTAAGGTGAGGAGGCCTTACATAGACAAAAAGCTAAGTTACATCAAAAATTGAATGAGAAGAACTTTGACAACTAAATTGTAACTGAAGCCTCTCGTATGTAACCGTAGTTGCTCGTTTGTATTTGTGTATGATCGCACTCCACGTACGTAAGTGCAGATGAGAAGAAAACATTGTTCAGGCTCCTTCTTTTACACTTCAATAGATGACACTACGCGTTGCGAAGAGGCACTGTGAAAGGCCATGACCGCTTCTCCACAGTGACTCATGATACCTTCCAACGCATCTCAATCGTTTTTTCACAGCAATACGGCGATATCGATCAACCAATTTCAGCCAAGCCAATGCATTCAAAACAACATCACGTAACTCGGCAAGATCAAATGAGATGTGCATCGATATTTCTCTCGATAAGTAGGACAGATATCAGTTCAAGTTTCGTACAATTGTGCAAAACTTTGCCATTTTATCTGAATTTGCCAATTAAATGAAATTTCTCTTACTCTAACCGAAGCAAAATCGATCACCAGCGATCAGGATGATACCAAGCGTTACGTTCAAGAGGGATCCATGGATCAACTAGTTTCGATCAGCCAACTGAACGCATGAAATCAGTTTCGAGCTACAGCTAGCATTCACCAGCTAGAACATGAGAAATCAGTAACAATCTAGGCGGTGGCAGGTTGGAGCACACTCAGCCAGTTTCTGGCAATTGATGTACGAGATTCCGATGGAGCTCCGGCATTCACGAGCTCCAGCATTAGCAATCGGAGAGACGCCAGTGTGAAGATCGACATTCTGAATCTGTCAGCGTTTTGCGATGGGGGATGAGCTTTGGAACGACAATCCAGGACCGGGTGCATACTGCGTGAAAGACACATCAACAACAACCCAAGCCCCCATCTACACTATCGGCAAGAAGCTGAATTTCGACGACGACGACGACGCGCTTCCCGGCCCCGGCACCTACTCTCCCCGCTTGCACGACGCCGGCCCTTCCTACTCTCTCCCCGCGCGCCTTCCTGGCCTCTCCAAGGATGACAGCATGCCAGGTCCTGGGACGTACTCCTCCGACATGCGCTACACGCAGTCGTGCCCACCAGCCTACAGCATCGCGCGGAGGTTGGGTGACGCGGCTTCCAGCAAGAATAACCCGGGGCCAGGCGCGTACACTCCGCACTTGATTCCCGGAGGCCCCAGCTTCAGTTTGCGAGCTCGCAGTGTTAGTGACGGGGCGTTGGACCGGAATAACCCCGGGCCTGGGAGTTACGACCCGTATGTGCACAACTGTATTCCGGCTTACAGTTTGGGGAAACGGATTGGGGATGCGGGGAAAGATGAGAATCCGGGACCTGGGGCATATAATACGCAGGGGAAGCGAGGAGGGCCCGCGTTCACCATGCGCGGGAGACTCGATCGTAAGCGACCTCCGGGACGTAATACCCGATAGTTTAATGTACGTTAGTTCTGTTGAGTACATTGAATTGCTATGATTCGACACAATTACATCACTGAATTGATGTGATTCTACACAATTACATCATGTGAATTGATGTGATTCGGCACAGACGTCGGGTTTTGATGGCGAAATGGAGTGGAGCTTGCTGGCGTCGATGCTGGCGTTTCGTCTGCAAACGGCAGATCGTTATTTCATCAGGTGCCGTACTAGACTCGACCTTCTAATTAGACTATCAAATTTGTGAGCTATAGTCAAAATAGAAGTGACTGTAATTTTGGAAGACCTAACCGTAAATGCAATCATACAATATGTGTTCGCAACATGTGGAAGTTGTTCGATTAGATTTGCAGACAGCATGAGAGAGAAACAGTTGATTAGAATATAGAAAGGGATGTGCAATTACAAAGTGTGCAATTTGAGAGGGTTGTGGACATCTTCAATCAGACTCGTATTAGGCTCCAGATGCAACAGTACTACCTCACGGTGGGATAGGTGGAGAAAAGAAGGACGTACCCAACCCCACCTGCAAACGGCTCCTTCTTAATTTTAAACCACACGGCAGATTTGCCCTCCCTCACGGTAATTTTTCTCTTTTTGCTGTGCCCGTCAACTCCACAGCTAAAATAAATGAGTGCATAACATGTAGAAACCCCTTCCGATTCGCACCCTCAGAAGTTGGGTCAACTGTTTCAGCATCCACATTGTGGCATGGTCGACGATGCAAGACTGGTTTGGGGCAGAATAGAGGGCAAGCGATCGACGTAACGATTTGAACTTCACTTTTCAACGCGATGTGCAGGCTTCTCCTCTCGTGCGATGGGCGAGCGTAGGAGTCTCAACACCAGTTCCCGTCTCAGTTTCCGCTGCCACTAAGCTACAGAATCGGGAAGAAATAGACGAAGAAGGGAACAGGGGCCTCAGCCCAGGGGGGCAACTCCCATTTAATATAAGGAGATTTATTATGTCTTATTTTACAAAATACAATGACTTAATCACTTATGATTGTTATGATATATATCTCAATAGAAAGAGGACATTAAGAGCTTTCAGAATATGTAATTTGGGTACAAAAAATGTTTACCTATAATTAGATAAAGCACATAATAAGTGAAAAATAAGGCATTTTATTATGCAAGGGTGTGAGGAATTTTAGAACTTATTATAAATTTTATTGTATAATAAAGGCATAATAAGAACCTTCAAGTCTAAATTGACTTATTATGTCGCATAGCCCTACTGATTATAACTGAGTTTCCCCCTTGGGGCCTGAGGGTATACTTAAATTGAATCTCTTCATATGCACTCTTTATTTATCACACAATGTTCACCTTTGCACATCGTGCGTATCCATTCAAAGTCTTTGACCACACAATGATCTTGCTCAGCTCCACAACTTCCAGTTTTGACATTGTCACAAGCTGCATTCACTGGGTTGGGAAACGTGGCGAGTGATTAGTTAGAATTACTAGGCTAGTTAAATTCAAAGAATTGAGGGCTTTGGAGTCGGTTACCTCAATTATATTAATTGATTGTCATTAATTTGGAGATGTTCAACACTAGGAATCCGTCATGTGCTAGGATGACCAAACATGAAAGCTCCACAGAAGATTCAATATTATCCAATGAACTCTTGCTAAGGTAAATATCATTGTTAGCTCCATTTGAAATTTCATTCTAGAAAGCAATGGATTGACAATGGTTTGTAAAAGGTATTGCTTTGTCTCAAAAATAATCAAATTCTTTTGGTGCACTTCACCCTTCTTATTGATAGTATGAGCTCCAATACTATGGTGTAAGGTGAAAACACCCAAAACTATCCATGTACCCATTCCTACCCATTCCTAATAGTATACATTCCTATAATGTCCCTAGACTTTTATCAAAGTGTCTTTCAAAAGCGTCATTAAATCGTCCCAATATTCAACCATGATTGGTTGATTGCTGTTTTTTTAAGATTTTGATTTTAGATTGAGCTATATGACAGTTTCAATGGTATAGGGAGCTTCTTCTTTCAAAATTCAGAGAAATTACACGGCATATCCAAAAATTCTAACTTTTTTTTGCAAATTCATGATTTTCAATTGCTAATACTATAAAAATATTTTTTCTAAAGAAAGGTACCTCCAACTATGTTGAATTGTTTATTTTGACGATTTTAGGTGTTTCCACCTTAGATGATCTGGCTACAGTGTCCACTTCCATCAATATCAAGAAAGACAACTAGATTAGGGACTTGAATCTTTACAATATTAGAGAAAATTTCAAGCCTCCGGAGGGCTGCTCCACAGCCCTCCAAAGGACCCTAAAATAGTATTTTTTGGGGCTAAAAAAATGTTTTTTGCCCTATTTTCGCGTAGCAGTTTCTGCTGTGAAAGTGGTGCAAGAACCAAAATTCACGAGTAAAAGATTAATAATAATTTTTTTTTAATCTTAAGAAAATTTAAATTTAAATTTTTTTTTAAAATTTAAAGAAAACTAAAAAATCTACGAAATCTGACTGCTCCGGCGAGCAGTCATACACTCTGACTGCTCTCCAAGGGTACTTTTCTAAGTTAACAGGTCATGCATGAAATAGCATGGCATTGGAACGGCCCTCCCGTAGGTTAACATTTTCTCTAATGAATTTAGCATGCCGGTTTTGATTGAATTGCATTGAATGGTTGCCCAAGTAAAGGGAGGCCTCCTCTATTAGCTTTGTGGCAGTTGCTCAAGTGACCAACTTTGAGACTCCATGGTACACAATTCTTGTATTATATGCAGGGGTCATTGGCATTAAAAATGTATCAAATTGTAAAATCATAAAGTTAGGTGAAGACCAAATGGAATAAAATAAAATGTAATAAACAATTGGGTTGCATATTTATTTAAAAGAATTCATTGTGTGTATATATGTATATACATATATATATAAATGAAGAATTGAAACAACTACACATAGTTCTTAAAAATCCATACAAAAAGTTTCCTTCAATTAAAATTAAAATTCATTTGCATTGTTGTATTTTTAATAAATTAAAAAAACTAAATATTTATTACAAAGCCTCCAAAGTTGGTTAGCTTTTCCCATAGTGATACATGTATTAAAAAAATTCCTATGATTAGATTTTGAATGCTAATATTGTAATCAAAGAATATTCATTTCATGCATATAATTACATTATTGGATTCCTTGTTGAAAAGGCTACAAGAATTTTCTACATTAAAATAATTTATACCCCTTGAAATTGGACTAAAATGCATTATAAGTGATTCTAATCGAGGCCATTTAATTAGATAGTTGAAAATCCAGGTCCTTTCCATTAATCCAATTTAATATAATTATATAAATTAACCTCTACTTGTCTCCCTATCTCACTTCATTCAAGATTTTCCTTGATTTTTGGCTTGTTCCCATGTTTCCACGTTGCACATGCCACTCAATCCCAAACATTCATTTGGTAGAAAAGTGGATATTTTACTTAGAGAACCAATGCACATCCAAAAGCATCATGTGGCATTGACTTGACTTGACAGCTTGGTGCCTTGAGTTCTATCTCTAGTCACGTTCAAGCATGTAAATAGTACTTAATTAAGCATATTACGTTAGTGCAAGTGAATTTACCAAAGACATGATGAAGTTTACCTCATTGCCAATTCAATTTCATATCTAGAAGGAAATAGATTTCCCTCAACAACTATTAAGCTTCAATCTAATGATGACATTTGCACTACTTAGATGAATAAAAGCTATAGTGGTGACATTCTTCTAGTAAAAGCAACTTCAAAGAAGGTTTGTACAAGTCCATTTTGATGAGTACCACATTCTCCTAAACTTGAAGAATGTTGCCATCTCGGTTGCCACTTTCAATGTCCGCCTCCTACAACGTTCAATCTTCAACAAGTTGGGGGAAAGGCAAGCCTAAGAAAGTCTCTCCTTGCTGTCATTTCAATGCCCATCAAAGTTTTCTAATGCTTGTCAAAACTTAATAAGATAATTGTACCTAATTATGACCTTTTTTAAATTGTCTCCTATAGGTTCTTACCTAAAATGTACAATTTCTATTTATGAAAGATTAGGGTCAATTTTGGAAACATCTATTTTCAACATTCTAAAAATTCATCCTTTATGATATTTATACAATGTTCAAAAATTGCGAAAGAAGAATATTAAAAAAAAATTTGACTTCCAACAAAATTCAACAAATAAATAGTCAATTCAATATTAGAAGTGGTGTTGAACTGCTTAGTCAAACGCATTTAGTTGTAGTTACCTTAATGGATTCATGGAAGATGTTCAAGGAATTTGCATGCTCCAAATCTAAACCTTTATAGTTTGGTGAATTGGTAAATTTTAGCCAAATCTATAAAAAAGAGCTCGGGGAGATCACTATCTGTTTTTTAGAAAACTACGTGAGTTAAAAAATAGGATCCATTTAATTCAATGCAGATAAATTTAATATAGTATGTAGGGCTACTATAGGGTCTATAAAATTCTACATACTCTATTATATGTAAATTAGGGTATATAAGGGTCGTTGCAAGAAACAGTGTCCGTTCTTGTTCTACTTTAGCTGTTTTTGGCTAGTACTTCAGTACTATGAGCTTTTTGCATGTGAATTTTTAAAAATAAAATAAGGATAATTAGTATAATACTAAAAATAGCATATCACCAAAATTTCAGTCCTAAAAAAAATCTAGGTCAAAAGTTATTCACAAAAAAGTGTGAGTTGAAATTTCAAAGAAAATACATATTTTGACATTTTAATTTGTAAAAAATAGAAAAAACCATTTCTAAGAAAATTAAAAATAGACCATTTGGAAAGACTTTATGATTAAGAGATTTCAACCAAAAAAAGGATCTTACAACCATCTTCATTGTTTGTTTGGAACTGCGCGCGCAAGAGAGCCCTCTTTGCATGGACGTAGACAACATAAAATAAAATATTTTTAAATGTCCCTTGGTAGAAACATGAGTTCCTACTATGAAAATAGACTGTAGAAATTTCAGCTCTAAATCATTAAATTTGGGGACTCCATAGTACTCAAAACCCTTAAAACTCAAAACGTGACATATTAAGTTAATTAATTTTAAATATAAAATGATTTTTTTAATTTCTGAAAAATATAAGATATAATGACACTTGAGATAGAAATCTTCAGTAAAAATTTCAAATTCATGCAAGTCAAACTTCAAAAGTTATTGCAAACAAATGTTGAAACACTTTGTCTGTGACAAATACCCAATACCACTCTTTCTTGCAATGACCCATAAAAACATCTTGTAGTAGGGATTTTTATTAATAAATTAGCCTTGGCAAATAGATGTTGTGCAAAATTTTCATAGTATGATGAATATAGATGTGGATAGATAATTTCATGCAGATGATAAAATGGACATAGTCAAGAAAATCTACAATGAAGGGTGGTTGAGTGAAATTGTGTTACAGTACTAGTAGTGTATATATCAAAAAAATTAAGAGTAAATGTAAGGCATTAACCACAAGTGGGTAAAATTGTCACATTGTACAAATAGGGAGGTTTACCTAATTTTTATAGTGGATTCAATGAACTAAAAATTGTACAACATGAGAATAGAGTTTATAGTTTGTTTAACCCCTAAAGGACCATTGTCCGTTTGGGGTACAAATGTGTTTTCGGGCAGGTACCTACGGGCTGAAATTTTTTGTGGTTTTTTGAAACTTTTTTTTGAAATAGATAAACTGATAAGCTTTGTGGGAATGTAATTTTTTTCACAATCAGTGCCAAGGAACAAAAGTTATGACCAAATAAGCTCAAAACAGGGACAGGGGGCAACCCGGGCAGCAAAACAAAAATGGACAAAAATTTGAATTTTTTTTTTTATATTATTTTTCTCATAGATTATATTTTTGTCTATCTAGAAAGCTTTGATTCATTTCATTTGAATTTGTTATGAGAAAGTTATGGACATTCTTGTTTTTTAGGTAGTTAGAGCATCTTTTTGAAAAAAATAACTTATAGGATGCATTTCTAAATGCAATTTTTCAAATTTTTCAAATTTTTTTTGCATGGTTTATTTTACTTGCTAGAAAAATCTCACCATTGGGATTCGTGCATCTTAATTCCATTTAAAATATATGAATATTTTATATTTTCCTTCTATTTGTACCTACTTCTACTTAAATTTTTTTGTAATTTATAATTTTTTTCCTAGACTCTCAACTCAATTCTCCACTATAAAGATTTAAAGTTCAAAACTCTGTAGTGCAAAAAATTTAAGTTAAAAAAATTTAAAGTCAAAAAATCTAGTCCCGCAATGTGCTGAAAAACTTGTTTTTTTCACTTTAAACGCAGATTTCTTGCAATCTGTGAGGTCAAAAATTCTGAAATTTTTTCCACACACTCTCATACTAGTTAGGTGTAAGATCCTACGGTTGTATGTGGAAAAAAAACAATTTTCAATTTTTTTACTCTTTGCTATAGAAATGGCAGTTTTGAGTGTTTTTTGGCAGAAAAAAGGCCTTGGTTCTTTAGGGGGTTAACTTCATTCTTTGAAGCCATAAATGTTAAGTTAAACACTCACACTTAATGGGATAGTTTCAATGGTGATTTTGAAGCATTCCGATTGGTAAACTTGTTATTTACCCTTAAAGGCTTGAGGGTGTTTTGGAAGAGGAAAAATTCAAAACTGCCCATTTTTGATGCATTGTCCAAAATTAATTTTTCTTTTTTTTGAATTTCAACCTTAAAAAAGTATATCAAATAAATATAACAATGTGTGGAAAAAATTTCAACCCATTTGACCACAAGGATTGAAAAATTATAACGTTTGAAGTGAGATTTTTTTTTGAATTCTTGCAAATTATAGCTAGTAGATTTTGACCCCTCCTAAAGCAAAAATTTTGCTCTACAAAAAAATGAATTTTTTTTCAATTAAAAAAAAAATTATATATATATATATATTGTTAGATACTTAGATTTATTCATAAAAAAATTTAGAAGCAAATTTGGAGTCTAGCTTACTCTATATCAACTTGCAATGTAAAAAAATTCAGTGCATTTGTAATACATTAGTCATTTGTTGATGATTTCTTGTGCAATGAGCAAATTTTTTATTTGAAATCCAAATATTAAGAATTTAGAGACAAACATTTGGATTACAGTATGTGAGAAAAGATTCAAGAACTTTGACTTCACAATTTGCAAGATAATAGGGCTTGAAGTAGAAGAAAATGTTCATTCTTGAAGCCACCCCAACATAGCTAATAAATTTTGAAAAATAATTTTTTTTTTGATAATTATATTCCATATTTTATTAGTTACGTACATGCCAAATTTCAAAAGTTGATGAGCATTTTTGCAAAAGGTGCCCAAAAGATGTCCAAATTGCTTGGGGTGCCAAAAAAATTCAAGGCAACATTACTTTTGTTTTGGGTACTCAATTAGAAAAAATATATATTCTCACTAAAGGGGTACATGTTCACACCTTGTATCAAAATTTTGTGAACAATCGACCAAACTTGACTTCATATGATCCTACCTAAATTTTTAATTGTTCATTCAATGAACAATTGGTCTTTAGGGGTTAAAAACAACCACTTGGTCTATTGGACACTTAAATTTTATATGTAAGATAGTCCTACTTAAAATACTTTATGAATGAATTTACAAAAACTTTAGGGTATTAGAAATATGCCCCTTGTAGCTTTTTATGTAAAAATACGGTCATCTTAAATACAATAATTAAGGTAAATAGCCCCACATCAAATACCTTCTTAACTCAGGTGTATACCTTTAATTACAAGGAGTGATCTCCCTGAGAAAAAGAGTGGTTTTGAGATTTGTTTAAGCAATCTTTCTAAGGATCAACTCTCAAGATTTTCAAAAGAGATTCTTTGATTTTAGGAGATTCTTAAAACCTAATCTAAGATGTAAAATTTTACAATTTTTTAAACTCTAAATATTATATTTGGTAAAGTATGGGATTACAAGCAAGGTACGGCTTGGCTCTCCTCAAAAGGAAGACAAAATTGGGATTTAATACTCCCTTAAAATTCCAACTTTGATGTCTTCTAGCTACTATTAGATTATTTAAGTTTTGATGAATCTTGTAGGGAATCCGAAGGGTATCCTAGAATCTTATATAACAATTATAATTTGCATATGATAAGAATTTAAATTATGTTTGAACTATGAATATTTCAAAGGCTAAGCTCAAAATTAATGTATCTGAATCAATCGTCAACTCTCATAAACTAAGGATTTACATGTTAATCAAGAATTTGTAGAGGTTGATTGTAGAAATGGAACAAAATTAGCTACAATTGATTGAATTAGACCTAGTAAAAAAAATGCAAGTTGCAAAATAGGCTTAGTTACAAGAATTTTACAATCTTGTATTTAAATTATATACATTTTACAAGTAAGAATATTTAGTGAACAATTTTGAATAAGGTATGCACTTTAAATGTAGAGGTACATTTTAACTTGTTGAAAAGGAGGTGAATTTTTTCTCTGATAAGGAAACTTAAGAAGTTGAAATAGTGTATATCAAGGGCGTCTTTGAAGTAAGATCAGGCCAACAAAAAAGAATGATTGGCGAGAATTGATTCTATTAATACCTATTGACAAAGAATGAATGGAAAAAACAAGAAGTACATTCAACAAATGATCAATGGGTGTTTCTTGGTCCAAGATGTCTAATTGTGATTGTTGTTATGTTAAAAAATGAGAGTTCGATCGACCAAAATGCTTCATCATTGTGCGCATGGAAAAAACAAAAATTGATTGGGGACCAAAGAGATTGCAAAGTTATATTTGATGAAGAAGGAATATGGGCCCATCTTTTAAGTGTGCTAGTTTGAAGTAAGAAGCCAAAAATATTAGTAAAACAATTAGCATAATACATAAATATAAAAAAGATTTTAAGAGCAACCAATCCAACCACCAACTAATGGCATGTTGATAATCAACAAACTCAAACTTCCATCATTCCTCTTTACCAATGAGCAATGAGAGATATTTGGTATATACTTGTGTTCATATTATCTTCAATGACAATTTCTACAACCTCAAATTAAAATGTATTTTAAAATTGCCAGGTGATCTTATAGGGGACTACTAAGTGCAAAAAACCTCTTTAAGTGGAAAATTTTATTATATCTTGATTTTATATACCTATTGAAAATTTTCAAAAATAAAAATAGAAGTTCAAATTAAATTATTAGAAATTTCATCCCTATGAGTATTCTCATCTATTTGAGTAGTTTTCATTACGTTCATGTTTGTTCATCAAATTACCTATTCAAATTTAAACAATCTATAATTCTCAATGAAAATAACATTTGTTAAAACACTTAATGTTTTATATCCTTCAACAAGTCTTTTGGGCATTTGCCCTTCAGTGTCTGTTTGGGCGGATCCAAAGGGTTGACACCTTGGATGGACAATAAACGAAATTCTATAATCCAAGAGTAAAATGACAAATCTAAGTGTTTGAAACCGTGTGGCGGTTATCGTCTTTGTGCGGACGTCCATCTTTTTATTCAGACATCCTTATAGAAAGAATGTTGTGAGTGGCTACAAAATGTGAAAGAATATTGTATGCGACTTGAAGAAGTCGTAGAAGAGGATTCTGCAACTTTGAAGGTTACTATGCACAAACTAAAGGCTATAAGAAAGCGTTGCAAGTGGAAAGCATTTCTTGCTCCTTTGACCTAGCGCACATGCCAATTTAACGCCACACCATCCGCCATCCGCCTGGCTAGGTGGCGAATTGCCACAAGTTGATCCGGAATTGCCGGGCGGTTGGTTGAGGAGCTCCCCCATGCACTTGAGCTTATCCCACTGCCCCATGCCAAGCCAAAAAAAAAATAGGCGCCAAGAGATGCGGTGAAAACAATTTTAACAAAACATACTAGTGTGCCGTTGCTACAACCAAAATATAAGTAATATAAATTTTTTAATTTGAAATTTGAAAATAAATTTGTAATGCACAATGGAGTGCAAGGTTTTGGTTGTGGGGTGCAGTTGCGTACAAATAGAATATGAGTAGAAAGTTTCATGTACAAAGGAATGCAAGGGCTTTGTTTTGTGGCATTTGGACATGCAATGTAAAAGTAATGTTTTTTCAAAAATAGAAAATAATTTTATTTAAATTTTTTAAATTACAAAAATACATAATTTTCACACTGTAGGTCGAAACGCCACAAAAACTTGCACAAATAGAAAGCTCTATAAATGAAACAATGCATGGGCGTTAGGACATGTGATGTGAAAGTTATGTTCTTTCCAAAATAAGAGATAATTTAATTCAATTTCTTAATTTAAAAAATTCCATAACTTTCACACCATAGGTCCAAATGCCAAAAATTGGTACAAATAAAAAAACTCTATGTATAAAGGAGTGCAAAGGGCTTTGTTTCATGGCATTTGGCTAACATGTCCGCAGTGGTTCCACAATTAGTTCCTTATTGGTTCAATCTTCATTGCTTGATGGATACCTCATTTGCACTTGAATTTTGAAAATAAGCAAAATTTAGCAAAGTTCACAGTATGGTCAAATTGACCTCATTAGCCAAGGGTCCATTGGAAGATACACTTTTAAACTTTATAAAAAATTCAAAAATGTATTGATTGCAAAATTCAATTTCAATCACTATCTTCATTTGCAAGTATTAGGTATTGTCTTGCAATTTTAAAAGAAGGAATTTCCTTGATAATGGAAATTCCAATGAATTGAATAGGAAGCTTCAACATTTGACCACTTTATGAAAAAAAATTTAATAATCACCATACAAAATTAAACTGAACATGGTAGAGATCACATAGAAAAAGAACCCAACATCACTTATGGATTAAAAGATTATAATGTTTGATTATGAGGGTATTAAAATTGTGAAAGTGATTTCATAGGTGATTTCAAGTCTTTCTATCCTCTTTTGATATGCCAACTCTAAAAAATCAATACCATAAAAATTTGACTTCTGATTCTAGCATCTAAAATCTTTTTTTGAAAACATATGATTATGGTTTTTTGTATTCATAATTGTGTGCAAGGGTGTCCATTGCAAATCTTAATGTCCTAGTATTCAATCAAGCCTAAAGTACACATTAATTTGGAGAAAAAATCGCATTAGAAATTTATTTAGAAAAATTGCAGAGTAGATTTTGAGAAGCCGTCAATTGATTTGGATTATGCATAGAAAGCTCTTGAACCTCTTATTTTTTTGGTGACCAATTTCTTAGATTTAACATGTGAAAAGAGTTTTGAAGGACTTCAAAACACTTTTACAATTTTAGGGTTTCCATTATCAAACATTATCGTCTTTAAATCCATAAGTGGTATTTCCTTGTCCGATGAGAAATCTCAAATATGTGTCTTTTGAATTTGTATGGTTATAATATTTTAAAATTATAAAACTTATTTCAAAGTTCGTTTTTTGTTGAATTTAGAACGAATTCCTTAGTGATCAAAAAAAGCCTACAACACTATAGATTAAGTAACCACTGCGTTTCAAGTGCAAAAATTTGTAACTAATTCTATGAAGGTTTAAAATATATGAAACAACTTTGTGCAGATGTCAATTCCATTTTACTTCCTACAAAAATGTACTTTGAAATTGTTTCAAGGAGTTTGGCTTCTTCCAAAAGGCAATGAATTCTTAAATGGTGGCTTCAACAACAAAAGAAATTAGTCTTTAATTTGTTTCCTAACTCTTATATGAAACAACAATGAAAAGAAACAACATTTTCCAACATCACGTACATTAGTACCTGCAAGGAAACCACAAAATAAATAAAAAGTGAAATTTGTTGTGTTGTCTCCACCACGCGATACAATTTCTAGACGAGGTTTTACCCGATGCTGGTGCTGGCGGGGCTCAATTCCGCCAAGGCCAGTTCCTCCAAGCGCCCACGGGGAGGACACTTCCCACATTTTGGATACCTATGTGCGGCGGAAGTTTTCGACCCCCTATTTACTTATGCATATTTAAATGAAATGAACAAAAAAAATTTTTAGTAGATTCTTCTACTTTGAAGTTTATATTATGAATGCTTGGTATTTTTATATGTTGATAATAATTAGTTACAAATTTTTGAAGAAAAAAGATACACTGCAGAATTGAAAATAGTTTTGCACCTCCTATTTATTTTTTTATAAAGAGTTTAAAAAATGAAAAAAAAATTCCTAAAAATAACTCTCTATTGAAAGTTCAATTAGAGTTCAATATTGATGCAATTGGCATCTAAATGTATTTCCTATAAATGTTTAAGTTGAAAAATTTGCAGTTTTAGTTCACTTTTCAAGCTACTCTAGAAGTCATTTCATATGTTGTTTGAATTGGAAATTTTCGGCAATAGAAACTTATAGTCATCATTAATCAAAGCTCAAAATTGTAGACTAAAATTATAGTTCATTCCAAAGTATTCCAAGGTCAAAGTTTTCTTCCGCCGCACGTAGTTTTGCATAGATACACTAACTGACCCCCCCGTGCAGGCGCCAGGCTTCCAACACCAAGAAATGCCGGCACTCGCCAAGGGAAAGTGGCATGTGCGTGGGCTCTTTGAGTCTTCACATGACCCCATCCGCCTTCATATATATGGTGAAATGTTGTGTTGATTCTCACAACTAGTAGGGAGTTCACTTTTAAGAATCCAACAATACTTTATTCAACATCCAAACCATCGACAAGAGCCTCTTTGGTTGTGCACAACCATCAACAGGTTTAACCGCATGTCCACATCTAGGCAACCTTTTATTTTGATAGATTGGATGATTGGATTTGTTCTAAGATTATAATTTTGGGTGCAATTTTTTGTAAAGATATATTACCTAATAGTTCTATGATTTGAGAATTGAGAAACTTGACTCGATTGTGAGATTTTAGATTTCAAGGTTCTATATCAATAATTTCATTTGATTGAGTATTTTTCATCACGTTTATGATCTTTCATAAAGTATTATCTAATCAAATTTGAACAATCTACAATTCTTAGTGAAAATGACATTAGTGACAAATGTGTTTTATGTCCTTCAATAAGTCTTTGGGCTGTTTGTCCTTTAGTTTCTATTTGGGCGGACTCCAAAGGGTGGATGCCTTGGATGGATGACAAAGTACATTCTATAATCTAAGAGTAAAATGGCAAATCTAAGTGTTTGAAACCTTGTAGCGGTTATCATCTTTGTCCAAACATCCATCTTTCTGTTCAGACAACCTAAGAAAAAAAATGGTGTAAGTGGTTGTGAAAGAATATTATAATTGGTATGAAGTTTAATTTTGAGATGCTAAAGCTTTGAGAAGATGTATACTAAACTATGAACACTACCTTGTTCAAAATCCCAACTTTCTATAGAAGCTTTTGTAGGAGTTCAGAGCCATCAATGGCTTTGGCTGGGAACTATATTGCTTTTGTTGGCTAGTCGGTTTAAGGACAAGCCATGTTGTATTCCTGAAGCAATTGGAATGCAGCCATCTATATGTCACCAATATAAAGTTTTCTACATCTATATTCTAGATAAGGTTATAATAATATATTTTGGGTGTGGCCGGTTTCATTCTTGGTGATTAACTTTTTAAGGCTCAAGGCCTTTTTGCGTTCAAAAACATCATTGTTTTTGAAGTGTTATAGATCTAACTGTCACTAAGTTATATAGATCTCAACCTCACAATTTTGTAGTGTACATGTTGTAAATGACATGAATCAAATTTGGAGTCATTTGGCCATATCTAGATTGCAAGATTATAATGTTTTAGTATTGAAAAAGGATGTTGAAATTTTCCTAGCAACACATTTGTAGGTGAAATTTGATTTCTAAACCCACTCAATGAAAAAACTTTAAACTATAGAGTGATTCAAAAATAGCATACAAACACATTGGTGCAAGAAAATATCATTCAATTGACTCATTGTGTTTGCAAAAGTGCAAAATGGCTTAAAAATTTCAAAAATAGCAAAAAAAGTTGCAAAAATCATATCAAAAGCCAACCTCGTTCTACTAAAATGCTTCTTAGTCAATCATAACTTCTTATATTGATATGAAATTTAGCCACACAAACTAGACTAGTATGCAGACAATCCCTCTGAGTACTTGTGAATTGGTATTGCCACGACTTTGCTAGATGAAATTCGCACCTTGCAGTCCTCTCTGTGACATTAGAATTCTTCTCAATCTCCGGCTTGGCGAGCCTCCGTCCTCACAAAATCCAAGGGCCCCACTCCTGCCTAAATTCCACCTCTCCCGCCTCTTTTCGCTAGCGAAGATAGCCACGTTGGCAAAATGGCGATCCGTGCCTTCCCCAGGTACCCCTGGATTTGGGACCTCGCACATGAGCCCCAACACCTAGGTTTTGGACCCCAGGTGAGGGCTGGAAAGGGTGGGTTCGGGCGGAGGCAGCCCAACCGGCCCAGCCTCGAGAATTGAAGAGAGCTAGCTTGTATGGGTAGGGTTTACCCCCACTCAAGTGGCACTTTTCACCGCATGCGGTAGAAAATGGTCACTGCATGCTTCCTTCCTTTCACCTCCTAAACCAAACCTTCTTGAGGCATTTCTTCTTGTTTGTTGTTGCAAGTTCTGGATAGGGTGTTAGTTAATTGCAGATTGCCACTTGTTTGTGCTTTTTGAAATTTAGGGTTTCACGGTATGAAGATCCCGAGGGGAGGATTACTTTCCTTGATGTTTAATGATGAGGGAGGGGGGAGTTCTTAAGGAACTCAGATAGGAGGAAGTTCTCAAGGAACTCAGGGAGGGGGAAGTTCTCAGGGAACTCAAGAGGGAAGCTCTCGTGGCATAGGGAATGTCAAGAGAGAGTGGAAAGACACTACAGTGAGATTTCTGATTTACTTATGTTCTAGCTGTTATTGGGAGTATGACAGGAAGGCATTTAAGCAATCCAATTGGCAGTTATTTGCTAGGGAGCTGAACATCCAATTTCTTGAAGAGCCGCAGCGCACATGGCAGCAAACGAGAGATAAATGGGGGAACATGAAGACGATCTATCAGAGGGAGAAGCTGAAGGAGCAGGAGACGGGAGCGCCACCATCAACATGGCAGCCTTGGTTTGAGCTCTTTGACCAAATGTACGGTGGAACAACTCGAATTCATGGGGTCCCACATGGTGTGGACCAAGGGGTGAGGATGCAGCATCAGGAGCATGTGGTTCTCAATGACGATGGAGAGGACGCCGTGCCTGGTACTCCTCAAATTCCTCCCATTCCACCTGCTGCCACATCGCAGTCCACTCGCACAAATGCCGTGAATCAACCGGGTGTTCACAACCAGGTGAACCGAAGCGCCCAGAAAAGGAAGCGGAAGTTGGCATTAGGAGATGAAAACATTGCCTCAACCATCAAGGACTTCTCGAAGGGGATTTTGGAGGTTAAGAAGATAAAGATGGAGATAGCAGAGAAGATACCTGACAGTGACAGAGAGGGAAGGCAGATGATGATGAGGGCTGAGATAGAGAGTAGAGACAAGATGATGGAGAATCAATTGCAGATGGCAGCTTTGTTTGTAAATGCTCTGAAAGACAAGGACTCTGTTGGAAGTTCTAAGTAGCTATATGATCTCCCTCCAAGAGTTTTAGGCATTGGAATTTTGTTTCCAATCTTGTATGGAATTTGGTTTGGTTTGAATTTGGTTTGATTTGTTTCAAATTCCAATACATTGAATAAAAGACTCTTTTTTTAAATTTGAACACATATACATGTACACGTGAATTTTGATTGAATACTTTGAAATGTAATGAAGTGTTCGGGCAAAGCCAGACATGACGTGTCCTACGAGGCTTACAGAAAAATATGTAGTCAATCATCCAATGGGTTTTCCAAAACCCATTGTTGGAACAAACTTTGCCTAAGAATTTCTCCTTGACGTTTTGATTGTTCTCTCTCCCTATGTACAGGCAATGTTGCATTCCCAAATCCAACATGCGGATCCCTCCGCATCTGTGGAAAGGGTACACTAGGCTCTAGTTGGTTCATCATCTCACAATAGTTGTGTAACCAACAACAAGCTACAGTAACTCTTGCAGCTCTATCAACCCTAGAATTAAAACACTTTAAAATTCTCCATCGGTTCTTCAAAGTGCCAAACACTTGTTCAATCACAACTCTTCCAGAATTCATAGAGTTGTCAAACCTTTTCTTCTCCAAATCATTAGGTACCTTCCAATTCTTCATCAAATAGGTGCGAATGGGATAGGTAGCATCTCCTATTAAATAGGACGTCTCCCACCACATCCACGGGTTCTTGCAAAATATTTTGGTGACTTAAATTCCTGTACAAGCTGAACACTTTGAATTGCCCTCCATCATGCACTCCTCCAGGTTGGCTCGCGCACACATTCCAAAAAATCTTTTGTGAATCACAAACAGCTTGCAACACAATGGAGTTAAATTTTCCTATTGTAAAAGTCATTAGTAGCTAATGTGACTCTCCTATTTGGACTCTCTAATAAGGGTATGTGTGTCCCATCAATTGCTCCACATATGGGTGATTGCATGAAACACTTGTACTATTTTCTGTCACATGTCTCGTGCTGATTAGTTTTTTGGCCATAATTCTTGGGTTTTGACTCCAAATGATTCAAAATTCACAGACAAGGTACTGATGACTACTATACACCTTGTCTATTTTTTTGGAATTTTTTAAAAATGTTTTACTATTTAATAATAGCCCCCAATATTATGTCACAAATGCCATTTTGGAGGTTTTCAGCACTATTTAGTACCCATAAAAACGAAGTTGGAGCTAAAATTTGGTAGAGATGGTCTTCTAGTAGACTTGTATCTATTGTACAAAGGAATTCTAAAAATACTTAATTTAGTGTGGTGTAGAAGTCCACAAATTGAGTCCCTTTCTACTAGCATTTTGAAGCATGTAAAAAATTATTTTGGGGTTTTTTTGGTGAATGACCATTTCCATAGAGTTGCCACAAATGGCCAATTTTTATTTTTTTATTTAAGTTTTTTCCTATTTTCTACTAATTAAAACATCAAAGTATGTATTTTCTTAAGATTTGGCACTTTTCTAGTTCTCCTACTTAGAGAATTTTTTAATGAATTTCCTTTGGTGGTTACCTTCATCTTAAAGGTGCATACATTGGCCATATTTTTTAATTTTTTTAAAAATTGATTTTCTAATTTTAAAGTATTCCTAAAAAAATCACGAGTACTATTGCAAAACGCAACAAATAGTACAAGTGTTTCGTGCAATCACCCATATGTTAGGTAAACCCGTAATTTCTTCAAAATCAAAGATAATTTTATGAAGGTTGTTTCCAGTAGGCATAGAAATGCAGTGGCCAAAGAGTTTGTCCTGGTCACAAAATATGTCAGAAACAATATCCACATACTTTCTAATGGTTGATGCTCCAATCTTGAAACGATCTGTCATGTGTTCGACACTATGACCATATGCAAATCTATAAAGAATACAGGAGAGTATTTTATCGATTTCCATCTGTGGCCTCACTTGATTCACACACCTACTTCATAAGAAAGGAGTTATCAAGCTCAACAAATTATCATATACATTTGAACTCATCCTATAGAATTGAATATATTTGTTCTGATGCATTGCATCCGTTGATCTCCACACTACCCTTTCTACGTAGTTCCAATGTGTTGATTGTCTAGGCTCTACCCAAAAAAGGCGAGTAGGATAGGGTTTCTTGCGTGAAGCAAGGAACACCAACATTGACATAAAATGGTAACTCATTGAATTCCTAGTATTGAAATCCAATACCTCCCAAGCCTTCGATTTCAACATGAAGGAGCTCCCCATCATTTTCATGGGTAATATGCAAAAAATCATCCACATGAGCACCAGTTGATAAGAAATAGTTGGCTCCATATTTTTTCCCTTAAATCTTGCCAATCGTTTTTTAAAATGATTAGTTAATATAAAAACTAAGAAACATATTCTATAATAGAAACAATCCTTTATTGGAGCAACAATATTAATTCAATAACAATATTTTTTCAATAACAATATTAACTCACTAACAATATTAGTTCAATACTGTAAAAAAACATACGGGAAACAAAAATGAAAACAAAAAATAACCCTAAAACTCACAGCAAGAAAACACGGCACAGGAGCCAGCAAGCGCAGGAGTCAAACCCTAAACCCTAATTCCGGCATTCACATGGTCAAATATGTGAAAACACTAGAGATACGGCCACAGAGGGCCTTCGTGACGTTCATGAATTAAGAATTCATGTCATTTTACATGATGGAGATGGTGAAATAGCTAGATCGGACCATTTTATTTGGGGAGTCAGAGCTGGAGTGCACCAGAAGGCAAGCTTAGCATTGCATTCCAAAATTCTCCAAGGGGCTGATACCGACTAAGGAATCATGTTGTGCACATTTAGGTAAAAATTTGCACATCCTGGAGTAGGAATTACGAGGGATTGGCATGCTCGAATGTCCACAGAAACTAGTTTCTGTGCTTGAAATCCATTATTGTGAGTTGCTTAGTACACTGTACTGTACTATATAGTATACTACAGCTAGTACAAATGAGATAGTCCAAAATTTTGTTAAAATGGCATTATTCCATAAACTTGGCACTTTTTTTTTGAAAGGAAGAATGACCATTAAAAATATTTAAAAAAGGGGAAAAAAGGAATATTAGTTCGGCCCTCTTGGCCTACTTAACCTAGGAGGAAGGTTAAGAGATCGATGCCAACCCGGCTTGTGAAAAGTCGTGGAGCAAAAAACATTGTTTTTGCACCAAGTGTCCTAGAAATCCTAACAAGTGACTATCTGTCTATCGTCACTACAACGGTAAAAATAAGAAAGAATGCGGTTTCCCTATGCCATCCCAACAAAAATACATTCCCACCAGGCTTGGGTGCTAATCTTAGTGGCTCTAATGGTCTCACCGTTGAAAGTGAGTTTGTTCCTGGCGCACCATAACTTTGAAAGAATTGAGGATCCCACTAGAGTAGTTATATTTCCACTTGTAAGATTTGGATGTAGATGATTTTCATATTTGACCCCTCCAAGGCCCTATAGGAATGAATCATTCTGTTGAGGGGTTGTAAAGATTTTGAAGTTGTGCCAAAGTAGTAGAAGTAACTTATACTTTCTCCATCCTATGAGGATTCCATGCAGTTGCTGGCCATGAGGCCATTGCAATTGGTGCAACATAAGGTAAATTAGCCTATTGCCAAGCATAATGACTGGTTTGCTGCCTGTTGGCATTGTTAAAAAATTAATTAATTTTTTTCATGGATAGGAAAATGTGAGAATTGGGGAGAGCAATTGGAATTTTTTTGACAACCACAATATTTTATAATAAGGCCACAAAATGAGGCCCAAAATAGTCACTTCCTGATGAATTTACATTCAAAAGTGGTAGTTCTTGTTCAAAAAAAAAAAAAAAAAGTGGGAGTTCCTTACGATTGTAGTCAATAATCACTCCATCATCATCATTCAAGATATTAATTGTGGCCACTAATTCAACCTAATGTATCAACCTAATGTAGCCCAAATCTCATTTATTAAAAAGAGACTATTATAGATTGATGCAAGATTGTAATGGGTCATTTCCTACATGTATGTCATGGATGGTTTGCATGCCATAGGCTAATTTATCTTACTTGGTCTGCATATTTTGGTATACACTCTCTTGGTTCCAAGTCTAGTTGCTTCGATTTTTCTAGGCATTTGGCCAAGCAATGATTTTTTTCAAAGTATTCTTATTATTCTAGTAGTGCTTGTGATACTATTTGACCACAACTATGCTATTTTAATTAACAACAATTTGAAATACCATTGCTTTGTACTAATTCCTAGAAGAAAATTGTAGCTATACTAACTTGTGCCTTTATTGATGTAGATATATTTACTTATTATTGTATCTTGCAATCTTCAATGCATAGGAGAAGGTATCCCATATTTGAATTGCACTAGTTGATCTATTAGAGTTAATCATAAAGTTCTACCACTTTAGTCTCCAAGTGCAAGTGAAGTTTAAAAATATGGTCCTAATAACAAATGCATTCATTGTGGTCCACCACTTGATTTTGAGTTAAGATTTAAACCCATGATTCTCTTTTAGAGATATAATCCCTTGTTTTGAAGGATACATTCTGCATGCTTGCAAGATCTCATTTGTGAAACCAAAACTAGTCACAAAACTCAAGAGAGTTTCATTCTGAACCCAAAAGGAATTTGATCTGCAATTTCTGTTTTTCCCTCGTAAAGGAAAAGAAACCCCAATTTTGTCCCACTTTACAATCAATTGCAAAATTCTATACAAATTCAACATATGACAAGCAAGAGTATGACTAAAAGGAGTTCAAAGAGCATAAGAGAAGGTAATGAACATTAAATAGTTCTGGTCAACGATGGGAACATCGTTCATCCTATAACAATTTCATCCATCGTCTTCGTCGTCATCGTTGTCAACTTGTCATCCATGGCCCATTTCGCTCTTGAGCTTTCATGTACTCCTGGCGATGGCGTTGGAGTCTTGAATTGGCTTCCGATCGAAACCCTAGAGCGCAGATACCACACCCTTGCGACACTTTTCCGGATTTTACACGAATCTCTAAGTCGATGTCGCAATTTTACTGATCGATGTCTGACAAAATTTGGCTTGAAATGGTGGCGTGATGACGAAGATGGAGCAGGACGAGGAGAGAGTGGAGCTCCTGCGGGAGATTGCGGAGCTTTTGCTGTCCGGGGGATACTTTCGAGCTCAGATATCGACTCTTTCTCCATTTGATATCCTCACTGGAGGATTGGCATGGGCGATCGCGGCTAGCAATGTGGATGTGGATTTCGACGTTCTCTACGACGACGATGCCACCCTGGGCTATAAGATGTAAGTTTTTCTGAATATCTCGCTCTTGTGGAGGAGGATGAAGGGGAGTAGTAATGCTGCGGGAATTGAACTGGGACTAGATCGTCTTCGTCATCCTAAAATCATTGATACGGTGGTATGAATTATTGAAGGTTTGTTGGAAATCACATTAAGTAGGATTCAAAAGAAATTTAAGCTTGAATTCAAAGTAAAATAAAAGTATGCAAACCAGAAAACTTTCTCCTAATCCTGAGAATTTAAACTTCTTGGGGGGAGAAGAAGTGTAACGGGAGTATTGCGGTCGGCATGCGATTAGATGTGGAGTGGATTTCGTAGGTTTAGTATGTCTTAAAGTAGAGCAGACTGGGTTTTTACGATTGATTCTTGGTCTCACTATTCGACTCTGCTCATGGAATGGCTCTGTTATGAGCCAACCTGATTGTCGCCCGCTGCACAATGCGATTCTGGTATTCGTCTTGTAAAATCTGAATAATACTGTTACAATTTGGAGCTATGTTCCAGTAAAAAAATTGCACGAATTTTAGCCAGATTGCTATAAGAGAAAATAATAGACTATTATCATTAAAGGAGTTTTGGGGGGCTATTAGCTACAATATGTAAGATTTTCTACAAATATTTTGTCAAAATGAGCCAAGAATGTATCAAATCTAGTAAGCTATTACAAAATTAGTGAAAATCTAGAATTGTCTTCCAAAATGCTATCATTAATTTAAGTCATTTAGTAATTTTTGCAAATTTTGTTAGAACATAGCAGCATCACTGCTATGTTCCAAGAAGCGCGAAATAGTCTCGTACAGAAAGAGTTATTTATGAATCTTGCGGACAGTCTAGTACCTTTCTCTTGAGATTTTTGCTTGTCATGGGGAAATTTCCTAGGTCTTGGGCAAGTGAGCATATTCGGCAATCATGAGGTTCTTGACTGAATACCTTTCTTGCAGTTTTGAGTCATCGCAAGAATGTAACAAATGTGATTAATGCCCTTGATTATAACTTTTGGAGAATTGTATGAATAACAGAGCTCTTCTGGTGATGTGCAGCAAGGTCGGAGAGGCTATTGAGGAGGCATTAGATCGCATGGGGTGCCCTTACCCGCTTCAGGCGCACCAAATTCAGGGTCTCGATTATCCCGCTGTTCTGTTAGTTGTTCAATGGCTGGTGAAACGAGTTTTACAAAGTAGAGAAGAATCCGGCGATCAGGTTGGTGCACTTGTAGACCTAGGAATGAGATATTATATCCACGTTTTGTTCTGCCTTCTGATGACCGCTCATTGGTAGGGCGCACCTTTGCTAGTAGTATAAGTGAATTTTATTGTGCTTTTGAGGGTATTCATAGTATCCTTGCTTTTGCTTAATATTTTTCGTTTATTCTTTCAAGTTTTGTGTGGGAGTATTTAGTGGGGCACATATTTTCTGATCTTTGTGAAACGGTTGTCTTTTAGCTGAGAAAATATTCGCTGTGGACGTTTCATCGGCACTATGAGCTCCCTGGAGAAGCCTCTGATGAGCATGCTCACCTGGTAGGTCTTTACAGCCATTCTTCATTCCGTAAGCGTATGTCCATGATGAGGATACTTTCAAGCTTGTTTCTCAACGTCTAGTTTTATCTTAAGCGTTGTCATCATTATGTAGTTAATCCGACACTAGAGCCGCCTGAAAGTGGTTTTAGATTCACACCTGTTGTTGAGTGTTCTCCTGATTCTCAGACCGTGACTCATCGCTCACATTCGAAACAAGTCGACGTGATGCGTGATACAATAAGATCGTCCATTTTGCCTTCTGAAAGTGCACCTTGCCACCTAAATTTATGCAGATGATAGATTTATTTCTTTATCGAAATGTAAGGAGGGTTGTTTGTCACATGCAGGATAGGTTAAACCTTACACAGCAGTCTCCAACAGCAGATTCTGGTGATCAGCAATACCTGCAGATCAAGTAGGCTTACTGGTTTATATTCTACTTCAGTTTGTGCTTGATGTTTCATATGCTACATCTTAAGCCACATGCTTCTGACGGTGGACAACTTTGAGTCGTCATTTATTCGTTTCATGGTCATTCACAAACAGGACAACTGTAAGAGGGATATAGTTGACATTCTCATAATGTGTAATGAATCTAAACGATCAGTGTCATTTGTGTTGCAAAAGTGTACCTGAAACTGTCCAATTAAATCCCTTGTAGAAGTACTCTTGCTGAGCTGATAGATGTCATGTTTGCTGTTCAAGAAAATTCTTGTGACGACGACTTAGGATGTAGCAGGTTGCTAAACCATTCTGTAACCCTCCCAGTGTGCGGTCTGTTATTCTCTTAATGTGATCTTTATACCACTTTGATATACAGCGAGTGCAGGATAGTCGCTCCTAACCTTTCTTCATGCTGTTATGCAGTGACAGTCTTTTGGAACTCCAGTTAAATGATGCCAATGCTCTACGTCCGGAATTAAAGGCTATTGACGTTAGTTCCTACATTCTGTAGCTGCACTAAATTTTTTATTGAAGTGTAATTTAGCAAATCTTTATAGTACTATAACATGGAGTCCGGTCGTGTTGATATCAAATTATTTATGCAATCTGCCATAGATCACTTTGTGACGATTCTTGAGCAAGCTTGATCTACTTGACTGCTAACTTCTGTGTAGGACCCTAAGTCAGGATGATTGAGAGCCACGTCAAATAATCATTTTTTCGTTGTCAGTTCTGTTTAAGTAGGTAGAAGCTATTCGTAGTAACATGAGTACCTTCTGCTTCTTTTTAATTAATTTGTTGCTTTCTGGTGCAGACTGCAGCTCTTGAGAAACAAATAGAGTTCCAAAAAGCTAGGATTGAACAGCTGCAAATGAAGAAGGATTCTGCAGTGAGTGCTGCTGAAGATATTGATCTTTCAATAAGAAAACAGGTGCTTTTCATGCAGTTTTACATATTGATTGTTCACTTTATATCACCTGGTTACCAAGATGAGATTTAGGGGTCGATTTCGCGTGTCAGTCATACCTGAATCTGCTGCTTGTGCAACCTCCTCTGGTTTCTATCAAAGGAGAATGTTTTCTTCAACATCTGATTGTCGATATCAAATCATCGCGATTATGTTTGACGATTTTGAATCACAGTGTTTGATTGAGAGATCTTCTTGCTTGTGTGCATTGTTTGCACGTGGGCCCTTTTTAGGAAGGCAGGAGGAGCATTGGGCAGAACTGGTTGCAGAGAGAGCAGAACTACACCATGCCGCAGATGATGCGGATGCGGGCCCAGCGGTTAAGAACATAATTTCTTTATTACAAGAAACGAATGTATGCCCATGACCATTGCACCGATTTTCCTTCTTTCCTTCCACTGGTGTTGTAATCCTTCTCTTTGTCATTGAAGGTTGATGTAGTCTCGATTCAAGGGATATGATTCAGGAGATAGATTAAAATGAATTCAGTTTGATCATGGCTCTATTTTCATTTTGGATTTGTCATCTTTGACTGGTGATAATGCTTATGCAGTTTTAATGTCATCTGATACATGGGCAATGTATGTGGTCAGAACCTTAAAAACATGGAAACTGAATTCCGAGCAAGCTGTAAAAAGAAGAGAGCGGAACTGGTTGCTCGTATTAAGCAGCTGCAAGATCCAGCACTAAATCTTGCAGAGCAAGCAGAAAGGCAAGCAGATGTTGAGACCATGTACGAGGCTGATTTATTGAAGCTCGGATCTCTTCGAAAAGTAAGATGAACTTGACTTGTGATCATTTATTTTGAAATTTTGAATTTTGGAAATTCTCTTCTTTGTTGGAATGTACAGTATAATTTCTGTCGTTCCACTTAGTGAGTGAATATCAACGTGTTGATAAAAACCTAAGCTAGTGGTTTCCGGTTACTTCTGGTCATACAACGTCAATCACTCCTACCGTATTTTGCTTGATTGTCACACGTGACGAATTGCACTTTCTCTTTAAGCATACTGCATGTTATCCAGGAGCTTGCCAAGAAATGCCGGGAAGTTGCCCGCATGCAAAGGCAATTGGATGATGTGCCCACACGATCTGAACTTATTCAGTAAGTCGCAAGAGAAACTCTGGATTTTGTTTTACTTCGATTGAGTGACTGCATGGTGGAAGTTGTGCCTTTGGCCTTAATCATTTCCTCACTCTATTTCGTAGCCAATTGTTTCTATTGAGACCAACTGGAGAAGAATGTACTGCACCTCTTATTCTGTAGAGGAACTATTTCATGGAACTGGCTATGGCGGCGATGGATATGGCCACAACGGTGCTGGCTATGGAACTGGCACTGGCGCCGGTGGCACCGGAGTTCCTGACCACTTTTGATTGCAGTCTCATAGATATCCCATGATCTCTGGGGTGGCAATTAGAGGCTGATAGTGCAGGATGTCAACCTTCTAGATGCAAAAACAATTCTTATCTGAACGTGTTATATGTTGGAGGATTCAGATATGAACGTCGATTTGTGGAGCTCTATCTGCACATACAGGTTCAATGCGTAGACATCATTATCCTCTCCTTCCAGTCGCTAGCAACCAATTGTTATCATGTGATCTAAGCGCCCGCTTCTTTGTTTTGTGACCACACGGAGAATTTGGAAGGTTGTCCCCTGATCTGAGGTGTCATTCTGTTGTTGTTTCCTATTTTTGATTATCACAGCGGAAGCTAGCTGAGACGAGGAAATATTATGCGACTTATAATGCACTTGCTGAAGCTCACGAGCTCACTATGAAAGAGACTTCTTTACTGAACTCGATCCATTCTCAGGTGTGTACACTTGTCACTCTGTTGTCCCATCTTGCGTTTTCTACTGTCTGGTGCTGCTTAAATGGAATGAAGTGATTTGTTGCAAGATACGCTGGTTGTCTGCATCATGTGAACATGTAACCTGTTGATCAGAAAGGAACGTGATGCTCGGTTAAGTCATGGATGTCGTTTTAGTTCTTTTTTGTTTAGTGAGATTTTTGTCGCTTTGCAGTTTGAGGTTGCAATGACGACTCCAGGAGGGCGTGCCAAATTTGTGGACTCAATGGAAGGAATCGTGAAAGGGGTGAAGCAGGTACAGTGACTTCTCTCGGTATTTCTACTTGCATTTTTTAAATCTGATTCTGTTGAGAATACTAAGCGGGAGTAAAGGTTATCCAGTGCGTACTATGTCTTGTACCTTTGCCTACACTCTTATTATAGGTTTTAGCAGTACGAAATAATATGGACAAAATCTGCTTGCAGCGCGCTCTAACTCTCAGGCTAAGAATCTACGATTCCTTCTGATGGATTCCTAAGACTTTGAGTGGAACTTTTCATTCTTCACATGGTGCTCTGTATAGTATGGAAATTCCGTTAATGTTCTCTTAAAGAGCAATGGTCCCTTAATATGATGCAGAAATTGTTGAAGATGGAAAAACGATTAGAGGCAGAGAAAGATACATACAATGCTTTAAAGGAGAAACATATGGCATGCGTCACTGCCCAGCGAAATTACTTCTCACTTGTCAAGCAGTTCCAGGTATTTCATTTTTACCTTTTTCTTAAGGTTTTAAACTAGCTTACAAGAATACATCTACGTCGCTTCCAGATTTGAATTAGGTTTCTTCTAAGCGTGACAACCATTCAGCACAATACAAGAAATTATCCACGTCCAATAGCTTTTTTCAGTCTCTTCTATCCTAGATCTCTTCTAGAGAAGCATCGGAAGAAACCAGTCTTCTTAGCACTTAAAAAAATAAAAATAACAAAAAAAATCAGGTGTGAATTTGGATACACTTTTCTACTAATTACTGTGTCCCATGACTCATTTTAACTGGTTCACGTTGCAGGACGAATGCGCCAAAAATGAGAGATTGCGAGCAACTTTGGAGCCATACGCTGACGTTAATTCGAGCAATATCCCTATACCCGCCCTTCTGTCTCCCCTTGAACACGACCTCAACTCTTTTGTACCCCCTCTTTGATGCTCGAAACAGATTCTTGTTCTCATTCTAGTTGATTCCATGTAGATCTGTTGCTCCATTTTACACCGATTTTCATGTCCTTTGATTAGAAAGTTGCCTCTTGTAGTGCACCAGTATTCTGAACTTTTAAATTCAAACAGTGCTTGGCGGCAGTGGGTGACGTATTCCTCGTCGCTTTGATGTACAAGTATTAGTGTTGCAGAGAATAGACATATTGACAAAGTACCCGTATGGCTCAAAGGCTTTGCTTTGTTCTAGCGTTTGACTGACACAACAAGATAACGGTGAGGGCCACATCATAAGAAAAAAAATTTAGTCATTCGGTCCCCAATTCATTTAACCCTACGATCATTATCACGCAACCCCTGGAGAGCTTTGATTTTTCACGATGTTAAATGTACTATGTTTTGAGCACTCTTTATTACCGTAACCCTGCCTTTGTATCAACACCTAAAATATGATCATAAATGGCAAAGGAAGGCATGTTAACCCATATTGAAACACTGACACACGCGCTGTGTCACCATCTCACCAGATTATTTGTCCTCTCGTTGAGGCTCCGTTGCCAGGTAATTCTTTGGAAGGAGTAAGGAATGAGATAGATGTGCCGAAGCAGGAACCTCGACTGCAACATTCTCCAAACCAACTCCTCAATTATACAGAAAGCTTAGAGCAATTTGATCTTTCTGATGATAGAGACTAAGGTATGTACCAGCAAATGTGCCACTGACCTTAAACCGTCATCTTTACTCTGTGTACATCTCCAAAATCAATTTTGTACCTATGTGGAAGAAATCATTTTAGAACCAAACTTTGTTCCTTAATAACTTTTGCATACAACGTCCAAATGTCACATTCTTTGGTGCGTTGGAACCTCCTTTCACTTACCAACAAGAACATATGAAAATTTGTTTAGTCTAATAATAGAAACTAGGCTCAGTAGCAAAAAGTGGCAGTTTTGGGGGTACCCACCTTATATGAAACAAATTTTGAGCCTTAACACAAGAATGCATTTGTTGTTCTTGCCATCAAATCACTTGAAAAAGAAGTGTGTGCAAGAGTTTCAACTAAAATGTACAAAATTATGCCACGAAGGGTGTAATATGTAGTGCATGAGGGTTATTTGTTATTGACTATGAGTATGTCGAGGTGGAAAGCTAGTTGGAAGGCTTGGAGTGTGGTATAGGCTTGTGAAGGATGTTTAGACTTTGGAGACTTGGCTTTGGGCATTGGTAGTGTTTTTGACCCCTCAAAGACCATACTTTCCATGTGTGTATTTGAAAACTCATCTTTTCTAAGTTGAATCTCCCACATGATGGAGTGAGGGGCATTTGGCTTGTGGCTTCACGCTAGAATATAGACGTATTTAAAAAACGATGTAAACTTGGTCAGGACATGCATGGCAAAAGTGAAGTTTGTCCTGTACTACCATGAGAAGGGGTGTTGTAACTAATGTTAGCAAATTTATGAGAATGGTGCTAAGTGTTAAAGCAAGTGGTAATAGAGTTTATTTGCAATTAAAAAATCGCAAGGTTGCAATTGACGTTGGAAAATTACTACTAGTTTAGATGCATATTGTCGTGATGAAGGCATTGTTGCAGGCCTTAGAATTGTAGCAACTATGAGTTGATTGATAGGGAGAAGATGTGAAGATTGATTGAGTTTTAAGTTTATGCCCCTAGGTGCCATATTGGGCATATGTGATCATTAAAGGATTTTTGGTCCTTTAGAAGACTGCGAGTTTCCGGACTGTAGAAACGCTGCCAAATCATCAATCTGACATAGCCATGAGACTGATACGTCAGATATTAATAATTTTTTAAATTTTTTAATAACTTTTATAATTTTTTTTTATTCTAACAGCAAGGGGTTGGTTCCCAGCAACGGGAACAGCCCTGAAACAATCTTCCGGAGGCTCAAATCTCCTCTAATGTTTAGATCCCAATGTCCTAGGGTAGATGTATGTATTATTGGTCATTTAAGAGTTTGATCTAATGTGTAAACTTCATTGTAGTTATTTTGCTTCAATCTTCTTGTAATGTAGATTTTGCCTTTTTGACAAAACCTCAAGACAATAAATATAGGGGGGTAATTCCTCTAGGAAAGGTCAATAAGTCTAATGTTTTATGACTAAAGTCACTTGTTTTGTATTGTGGACACTTGTTTACTTGATTTTGTAGTTTAATTTATAGACAACAACCCAAGGAAATAATGCTATTGGACGCATGATTGCTGTCCCAGTCCTGCCTAGTATTCTAGGGATATTTCAAGACGATTTGTCAGGTTGTTCAACAATTTGTCATGCATGATCTAGACTTTTAAATGCAACATTTTATATATATATATATATATATATATATATATATATTATATAGATTCCTTAATTACCATAAAGTTTCTTTACCATAACAATTTGTCCAGTCACTACTTAGCTAGCCAAATTACTAATTTTATATGAGTATCAAAACAGTCCTAGTCCTCTACAACAAATTGTCTCTATCTAGTGCAGGGGGAATGAGTGTAATGCAATTCCAGCTTCCAGCATCTCTGCACATTATCACAACTTGTCAAAACCAAACAATTTATCTCTGACTAATTTCCATGAGATACTGGTCCATAGTTGTCCTTCGTTCCACAATCAAGGCAAATTGTTTGTATCGTCAGCTTCAGGCCAAACAAATTGTCACTACACTACTCAGCACCTTGCGGCCTTTGGAACCAGACTAGCCACAGGCTACTAATACAATTTATATTATTTTATTAATTTACAGTATTAACACACCGTAGTAAACAAATTGACTCATCACCACACAACAAAACTCTTTCATGTCAATTTGTATAATTTTTCCACATACTTCAAATAGTCGGTTCATATTTAATTTAATACTTCCTTTATTTATAATGAATTTATTTTTAATTTATATTCCATCAACAATTTAATTTTATCGACAATTTGTCAAAGATAACATTAATTCGCATCAAAACAAACATTCAACAATTTGCTTTACAATTACATATTACATTATCATAAACAGTTTCAAATAAATTGTGCAATTACAATGTATCATACAAATTGTCGTTTGGGAATTTAAATTAATAACTTATAATCAAAAATATAACAATTATTTATTAAAACAATTCACAATTTCCTCATTTCATCAATTATACCAAATTGCAATCATTCTATAAATCTCAATTGACAAACAAATTGACCACCGCATACGCACATACACAATAAATATGCCCTATAAATCTTAATCGAGGTACAGACAAATTGTCAGAATTTACATTACCGATTGAATATCTCGCTGGACAAATTGACTCGCACCCGAACTGGTCTGCCACACCATTCGTCCGTCACTACTGCATTCGAACAAATTGTCTCGCAATTCTTTCTCCATCCGCATCATTCTAAATTCACTCGCATATTCACTCAGACAAATTGTTCTCTCACTCTTCACTGTAATATCCACATAAAGACTGAGACCCATTCAAGGGAAATCCACTCAACAACAAGACAAATTGTTTTATGATCACGCATTCAATGAGCACAGTATACCATTACAGCTACTATTGAGCATCGAACAATTTGTCAAAAAATAACTCAGTCATTCCAATCACTGGAAATACAAATTCACAATTACAATTACACAATTCATCCGCAAGATCACAACCAAGAAATCCAATCATTGGATACAAGATTTACACAACAATGTAATGCCCAATTCAAACTCTCACAAAGTAGTCCACCTGGACTTTCCTTCAAACCAACAAATTGTCTGAACTCAAAAATCACAATCTCCACAACAGTAAATCCAATCACTGGAAATACAAGAGACTCAAGTGAATGAGCACAAAGACGAAGTATTACAAAAATTATATTTAACAAACACATCCTGTGCTGAAATAGACAAATTGTTTACGAAATAATGCTGCTGAAGACCGAGAGAGTGGGGGGGAAGAAAGATAAATTGTTCAAAGCTATACTGCCTCAAGCGGCACCACACTACGAGTTGGAATCGTTGCAAAGACAAATTGTCCTACTTCATATCTTACCTATTTACATCTTTCAAAATCTAAAGTCAATTTGTTTATCTTTTTCTACATAATGTGAAACTATTTTCACAAATTGTCTCTTTTACACTATGAAAGACAAATTGACTGAAAAAAACAAAAATTTGCAAGACTACACTTCTATACAAAATTTGTTCACAAATGAAGTGACTCTTTACACAACTTTTCAAAATCAAACTTTGTTATAGTAATTGCTTCATGTATAAAAAGTTATGTAGCCATGTTAAAACATCCTTCCAAATGAACAAAACACTACTAATAGTTGTGCATGTATAACCTTTCATTGTGCACATTATCTCTATTATTGAGCATTAGGATTATTCCTACCATTATGCATTTTAGAAGCCATTGAGAATCCATTCAAGCATTATAGGTGGTACAAAATTACATGAGTCTGCAAAATGATCATCAATCAAATCCAAGAGAGCTTCAATAACCATTTTGAAAATTAAGGCTCACTCTTACATTACCTCCTAACTACCCTAACTTGCTATTGAATTTGACAAACCTTTAGAGACAAAAGGTGTAACAAATGTTCTTGCTTTTTTAGAAAGCAGTTGGAGTAACCCACTATTCCTTACTACAAGACTCGCTATAGGATTTTTGACATTGTTTTGTAGCTTCTTTTTTTATTCAAGAATTTTCTTCTCTGTTGCAAATTTCTTTTGTGTTGCTAACTTCTCCTTTTCCATTTTACAAATGGCCCTTAATAATGTTTGCTCTTCTACAACTTAGATTTTCTCAAGTTTAGAAGCCAACTCCAGATCTGCATAAATTATAAACTTATGTGATGTAATCAGATGCCTAATTGTAAGATTTTGAGCAATGTTAACCTTTGGCTCTCGGATCCTGCAAGTAGGTACATCCAAAATCTTAGATAAAGGTCCTAGGTACAAAAATCAATGCTATATTTAAGACAAATCATGGTTCAAAAAAATTAATTATCTTATATTTTTTCATTAATGTCTATAAGAATATAGTCAATAATATTAAAAATGATAGTTGGTGAATAATATTTAATGGGCAATTTCGTTAAAATGGCAGTATTCCAAGTGCCACTTTGACAGTGTGCCATTTTCACCATCTAGAACTAGTATAGATTTCAAGATAGCCGTTTTGAACCATCTAGGACAAGTATAGATTTCACGACGGCTGTTCTGAACTGTTTTTATGCCATTTCTAAAAAATATCGCCATTTTAACAAAATTGCCCATATTTGTGCTTTCTTCCAAATTCTTCCAACCTTATTTATTATATTTTTTCCTTCAAGCTTCAAGCTTTGTTTGGAAGAAACCAATTGTGATTGAAAATCAGTCATCAAAGATTAGCTTTTGAGGTGCATCTTTTATGAATTTTTAAACATAATACAACAAGAAGATGTCACAATCATATCCATTATCCTCCAAAGGAAAAAGAACGTGCTGAATGAGTTAGGCCCTAATTTTATTATCTATGAATCAAGAATAATTCCATATTTATCTATAACTATATATTAATAAGAAAGCAATATAATAAAAGTACTTTTCGATACTTTTCGATACTTGTTGTTGTAGTATTTCTTCATGTATTTCTTCATGGTATTCATTTGCTCCAGCTAAAATAAGATATCTACAATGAAAATTTGATAACTTAATACATTGAAGTTAAAATTCTTTATAATCAAATGAAATCATGACCTTCAAAACTCATCAACAAAATAAAAGTTTCAATCACCAACCTTGAAGTAGCTATTATAACTAAATGTGTTACCATAATAAAATCCAAGGAGCATGCCATAAAAATTAAAACTAATAATTTCTAGATCAATAAGAAGTTTTGCAGCCAAGGCAAACCAAAGCAAAATATCCAAGCAATCAAAGTATGTCATGACATACCTTGTCAATGTTCATGCCTTGAATCAATTGCCACGGATACGGCAATGCACATACAAAGATATCTTGCCTTATACCTTTTTCCTATCCACTACCACTTCCTCCTGCTTCAACTTCTGTATTATACCAGCCTTTTAACCCTTTACGTACCAACTGTGCTAGTATGTGAGTCCAAGAATGCAAGCTTGTGAGCATTGAGCCTACAATATAGTGACTTAAAATATAGATACCCCACACTATAGAAGGTGTATGTATCATAACAACCTGTAATATGGGTATTTATAACATATATTATCTATAATTATAGATGGTTTCTATAATATATACACCTAAAACATAGGTGTGTAGTATTCTAGGCTCATAGGCTCACACTCCTATGCTCACATAATAGCAACCCTCTTTACGTACCAAGAATTTATGATTTTAAGTTGCAAACTTTGATTGATCATATTGTAGAAAGGATAATCTAAATGGAAAATTTTATTATATCATTAGCTTGAGGAAAGAACATTGCATGAATTAGTTTAAATAAAGAATTATTAAATTAAATAAAAATCTCCAAATAAATTCTGCAAAATTGCTTAAAAAAACATGAGGCCCGATTTGGGTTTCTTAGTAATTTCCTTCTGTATTGTACCAATAACCAATTCAACATTCAATTTAGTCTATAAATTTAAACAACGCTACGATACAATAGGTTTCAAATTTGCCACATGGCAAGCTCTATCCACCAAAGAGAACCTCTTGTGATGGAAATGGTTACTGTAAAACATACAAATCGCAAACATAAATATCTAAATATTCAAAATACTTCACTAAACAAAATAGAGTCATACATGAAATTTTTGTTCCCTAATATATGTATTGAATTTGAATACCTGAGTTTTTGTTGAACCTCTTTAGAAGTGGCCATGGTGATTTTAGATGTGACATTGTTGTGAATCAAAGTGTATAGTAAACTTGCCAATCACCGCACAGATAAAATTCAAAACCTTCTTTACACCAATAAAGAGATTTTCATGTTTTGGAATTTGGCATGATTATTAAATGTCATGTTAAGATTCACCTTCAAAAAACAAAATGTAAAAAGATTTCTTCCTACAAATTTTATTGCAATTTGAAGGTGATGAAGCTCAAATCTAGTTAAAAATTCCTTGCAACCAATCACTGCATAGTGTACGGTCATTGGGCAGTGATACAAAATTTTGTTTCCATCACAATTGAATTGCTAGTTAAATTGTGCGGTTAGTGTATGGTCATTGGAGGGGTGTTTGTATAGTTAGTGTTTGGTCATTGGAAGGTGTTGTTGTCCGGTGTTTGGATGTGTGCGGTAAATGGCTGGTTTACTCTAGATGCACAAACCATTGCTCCGGGGTGATCCTTATCAGTACCAAGGATTTTCAACTTGGGAGCTTTGAAAAAAAGAGGTCCAAATAGCCTCGCTTCCTGTAACAATGACATCAAAAGAAAACTATTGACAAAGTGCCACAAAACATCCAATAATCTAAGGATACACTACCTCTGTATAAAGTGATAAACTAATAAACTCTTCATTAGCAAAAAAACCTAACAAATAATTCTAAAATTGATAATACCTCACACCACAATAATGTAAAGACACACTGACATTTGCCACAAGCAAGTGCTAATCTAATCGACTCTTTACACCAAAAGAAAACTCTCAAGAGCCAAAACAAAGGAACAATAGAGCTAGACCAACATCCTGCTTGTCTGTACAAAAGGAATAGCTACTCCATAGGACCATTATGGTTGAAATAAACCAAAAGACTAAACACATCAAATTTTTTACTTAATAAATGTGGTTCTCAACATAATCCAAATGATGTTTATATTAGCTCTAAATATTTCTATAAACATGCTTTTTGTGTTCCTCAGTTGTTGATATCAATACGATTTTTTTATAGCACAAAGCAAGCTAATTTAGCAAATATAGAAGAACATGTAGACATAGGAATGGAATCTATGACTATGTAAAAAACCTCAAAATCCTCCACTTAGAATGATCTACTTTACCACTAATTTAATACCACCTAAAATGATTCAAATAAGGGATTTGATCATGGTCCCTATTTTGGACTACAAAAGCTTTTGTTGGGTCTTTGTTATACATAAAATAATTAAACCAATGCAAGATGTATAACTTGTTTATATTGCATTTTTCTACCTAAAAAAATTCCAAAATTTTGATGACTTTAAGAGAAAAAAGACACTCTTCTTTTCTACCACTAACCACAAAACAAATAAAAATAAAATGATTTTTAGTAAAATTTCCATTTAAATATAAGTATTTTATCTCGCAATTATTAGATTAATTTGTGCATTTTGTTAATAGATTAATAAGTTTTTAACAATTGTGAAAGATTTTTCATAGAATCAAATTCTAAAAAGGCCAAAGAATATCCATAGAAACAAAATTTTACCGAATCTAATACAAATAGGAATAGTGGTCTTGTATTAATATTTTGGAAAATATAAATGTTTTTCAATTGGTGTATGGGAGCAAAAAGTTATGCCATCCTAAGCTCAAAACTACAAAAAATTTAAATTAAATTTCTAAGAAAAAAAATTCAAGAATTAAAAAAAATAATCTAGACCCTCAATTCAACTCTTCAACTGAATGAATTCAAAATTCAAAATCTATAGTGCAAAAATTAAGAAGATTTAAAGTCTTATAATCTAGTCCAGCAAGGTGCAAAAAGACTTATCTTCTTCACTTTAAATACAAATATCTTGCGATCTAAGTGGACAAAGCTTTTGAAATTTTTTTGACACATTCTTATAATTACTAGTAGGCGACGTTCTTACAAATAGTGGTTGATTGCACATTCTTGACACCTAAGGTACATATTGGTGGGTCTTAGAATATTTTTCGGGTCATAAGAGGGTGTATAAACAAAAGGGCAGTCATCTAAGATATTCGTGTTTTAGGAGTCCAGCCCAGTATGATCGCCACCGTGGTTAAAAATCTGTATATATTGACCGTGTGCCCAAGGATGGATGTAGCAAGAGTATCTGGGTCCCCACAATTTTTCAAATCATACCGCAGACGGCGGCCATATGTAAGCGCCCAGTTTGTCACTTAATGCTCATTTTTTTTTTTCAGTTATTGTTATTTTGAGTGTAGTTTAAGTGCAAAAAGACCTAAAAAGAGTGTAAGACCGAAATAGGTATGTCACATATCAATATAGTATTTGGTCACTGATAAGTATAATTCCTTCAAACTAGACCCAATTCCCAATTATAAATAGTCAGAACTGGGATTGCAGGTGAATTTAAAGGATTTTTAGTAAATAGGGCTAGAATCTCTAAATAGAGGGCATAGGTAACCTCTTAGGGCTAGATTTGGTCCGAGGAAATACCGTTGAGGTTAGAAAATCCACTCCCGATGATAGGTTTCACTTTTCCCATTGTATTGACGAAATAGCAGAAACCCCAATTGTTAGCCTACAGAAGTTACGACCTCATGACTGACGCCTGGGAGGAATATAAGGTCTTTCTTTGTTGGAGGATGCTATATGTCATTCTGGGGTGGGAATCACATTTGGAGATCAACGGCAAAATCGGTTTGCCAAGATTCCCCCAACGAAGAAAATTCCCTTATTGTCGGATTTAAAAGGAGAAGACAAGATTTGATTCTCCTCTGACTTTTGTGCAAAGTAAAAATATGAGCTTGCACATCTTTTGTGGGATTCCATGAGAGGTTTCATAAAAAGGTTCGAAATTTTCTGACTTGCAAAAAATGTCCTTTCGAACTCTGAACCGCCAAAACCTACGATGGGAAATTCTTGGAAATTACCTAGGTTGCGGTAAAATCTCACTAAAAATTAAACTAGCTTCTTTTATGATAATAAGATTCCCCAACAAGTTTCAAGACATTCCGATAGTTAGAAGTGCCCAAACCGGCGAGCTACCTCAAAAAATGCCAAAATTGAAGAATGCGGGGAAGTTGACCGGCGTTCCGGGAGCATATAGAATCGGAATGAGGTCAAAATTGGGTCTTTTCTTACTCCTTTATACCTTCTTAAGGACTTAGGCTAGTTACTTTTTCCAGAAAAGTCAAACTCCATTAACTGGGTTTTTACCTTGTTTTGGGTTTCAGTTAGCGTTAAGTTTTGTTGAGTTTTTAGCATCAAAATAGGGGGTTGAAGGACTTCTAGACTAAAAATGGCCTTCTGAAGCCAATGGCGCAATCTGTTTGTGATTTGGAGTAAATCTCCAAAAGTTAAAGTTTAGAACTAGCGTAGAAAGTGAAAATCTTAAAGATTAAGATGAAAATTCTAAATGATAAGATTACCATGTAGAAAATTGAGGGGAGGTGAGGCCCTTGGAAACCTATATAAGGGCTCTCATTTTCTCTCATTTCACCCCCTTTGGTTCATTATTGAACCTCTTTTCAAAGTTTGGGTCCATTTAGTTGGATTTTGGCCATTTTAGGCCACGTTGCCAAACTTGTGTGTTTATGGAGCATTTTTTGCTCCGTTGTTGTTATTTTTCAAGCTCTCTTTGAAGGACGTGGAATCCCTTCAAAGCTTGCTTTGTTTCTTTGTGTCTTCTTGTATTTTGAGTTGTTTTTGAAGTGTTGTTGAAGTTTTCTTGATTTTGTACTAATCCTAGGGAAATTCCTCCTACGGTCGGCTTTGTCGCTTCGGAAGGATCTCTAGTTTTTGACGGAAGAGTTTTTTTTGGTGGATTAAGTCTGTTTACTAACCATTGTGTGAGATTATGGTAGTACTAACCGTCTACTAATCCTTGTTAGTAGAATGTGTAGACTAACCCTTGTTGTTTTGGCTATACGTATTTTCTCTTGTACGGCAAAGTTTTGACTTTGCTTGTTGTGAGTTTTAGTAGAATTTAGACTGTTTTCAAAAGTACGGCGGAGCTTTGAACCCCCTTGCTTGTTTTATGTGATTTTTAGAGAGACGGCGAAGCTTTGACTTCCTCTAGTTTAGAAGTGTTTATAGTTTTGAGTATTTTCCAAAGCACGGCGAAGCTTTGACTTGGTAAGATCTTGGAAAACTCTTCAAAAACATTAGAAGTGCCACTTCCATGTGTAGTTGTTCTCCTTTGTCGTAACACAAAATCTAAGGATAAGGCAAGTTAACTAGTTATATATCAGAAGGAGTTAGAAATGGCAAAATTTTTAGCTTTTGGTAAGACTTTAATTCGAGTTTTACCAAAATTATGAATTCTTTGTTATAGGATTATCTTAAGTAGATAAATAGGCTAAGAAAGTGAATTAGGGTTTCGTAATTTTATCCAAAATCCGGAACCGGATCTCCTGATGGAACCCGTTCAAACATACCGGGGTCGGATGCAAACAAGTACCGGAGGATACCGGAGAGCTTTCAGGAAGCCGTTAGGGCAATCCTGCGATCCAACGGCTCTACCGGAAGATAAGGTGACTGTTTAAACGGTCACAATCTTCCGGGATTCCGGCGGAAACGGGAAAAACCTAAACGGCTGGAAAACGGCTGGATGGGAGAAGACCTAGGGATCAGAACTTTTGCCCTCACTTCTCATTCTGTGTTTTGGAGCATCCCTTGAGCGCTCAGAGTTGTTGTGTTGTAAGTCAGTACGTCAGGAGAAATAGAGCTTGTAGTTTCCGATTCCGGGTGAGAGGATTAGCACCGCAACAAGGAAGCGAGGATCTGGAATTTGTTCTCTCTGAGGGACTGTGCAAGATTTTGTGAGAAGGAAAGGACTGTGGAGTGAGATGGTGAAGGGAGAAGGGAGTGGCCCCGTCTCGTTTAAGACCAAGAGTATCAATCCAGTCATTCCGGAAGATGAGAGGCAAAGGAAGCAGCTGGAGGAGGATCTGGGCCAAATCGGGTGTTTGGGATTCATGCGCAGACCTTGGAACTTGAAAGACGACGACATGATCCGAGAGCTGACGAAGGAGCAGTCGAACGAGTGGGAGAAGACCAATCGGGCGCAACCCGGAGTTTGGAACCTGGACACCTGGAAGCAAGTTTACGACTTTCCTCGCCTAGGAGAAGGAATGGCTTCCCGGACGCACAAGTTTGCGGAGGGTAAGTTTTCTGATGCCCCTCATCAAAAGGATGGTTACCTGGTAGCCAACTGCAAGAATGCTAGAGAGAGGAGGGTGTTAGGGTTTTGGGTCCCTATTTTGTATTCGAAAAGGCCAACCCGGATTAAAGTAACTTGGGCCAACACCATTTTCGGAGCATTGAGTGGAGAGAGGAAGGTGTTTTGGGGAGGAATAGTGAGAGATTTAGTAGCCAAAATGGTCTCTTCTCTAGGGAACACTAAGGCGACTCCAATAGACCCTTTTCTCTTCCACCTGTATGACTATCTAGGGACACTTAGAAGTAGAGAGAGAACGACCTACAAGGCCGTAGCCATATTGTTCAAACTTAACATAGTTCCCCCTGAGAAGCCGGAAGAGGAAGTAGAGGAGGAATCAGGAAAGGATTTATCGGAGAGGAAAGAGGAATCTTCGGAAAAGGTCCCGGCCTCTACCAGAGCGAGAGAAAGTAAGGATAAGAGTCCTGAGTCCCCGGAACCGGAAGTTCCCAAGGATGATTCCCTAGGAAGGATCATTGAGGATCTAAGGAGGATCCGGGAAGAGCTGAATGATGAGAGAGGAGTAGTCCAGGAGGCATGTGGGCTATTTGGAGGGATCGAGATATTCGAGCTCACAGAGAGGATTGGGGGCTTACTTCGGGATAAAGAGTCCCGGAAGTGGGAAACCCGGGTTGAGCAGTTGACCAAGAGGAATCAGGAATTGACCCGGAAGTTAGAAAAGAGTGAGGAAGGAAGCAAAGAGGTTAGGAAACTTTCCTTAGAGGTTGAGGACACACTTCATAGGGTCCGGGGTTTTGTATCAAACACGGGTAATGTGGTTAGTAAGGCCAAGCTGTTTGATGAAGAAATCCACAAGGTCGGAAAGGAAGCAGCAGTCAAGGCAGTGTTGGTGTTGGCGGAGTATTCAACAACAATGGAGAAGTTGATGTACGAGCTCCGGGACGTTCTGCAGCAGTCGGGACACTACCCAGGGTCTAAGAAGATCCCCATGTCACCACTAGTAAGTGTGAAGCCGAGGGACAAGGCGAAGGAAGAGAAGACACCTGGAAAAGAGGCGTCCAGGCGGAAGTTACAAGAGGAGGAGGAATCTGTACGCGGATCCGGGTCCAAAGAGAAGACCCGAAAATCCGGATCCGACCTCGGGACGCCCCAAAGTAAGGATTCAAAGCCGTCCCCGAAGATTCCTAGCACGACAAAGAAGAAGACTACTACCAAGAGAGCAAGGGAGGTGTCCCTAGTAAATTACCATTTAGAGGAGGAAGACTCGCCAACGACCTCAGCAAGGGAGGAAAGCAAGTCGGGATCCGGATCCAAGCCAGTACCAGTTGCGGATTCGGATTCTGAGGACGATTCAAAGTTGCGGACAGTCTCGCCTTCTCAGTTCAAGGGTAAGACTCAAACACCAGCCAAGGGGAAGGCAACGAAGCCATCTCCCAGCAAGAAACAACCGCTTCGAAAGGGATCCACCAAGCAAGAGGAACCTTCTCTGAAACGGCCAAAGAAGTAATTAGGAAGTTTCTTGGGTTAACCCTAGCTTGGTTAATATTAAAACTCAAGTTTTTGATAGGTAGAAAGCAGTTAGCTAGCTGCTTTTCAGTTGGATGCACCTGGACTTCACTTTCCGGGTTTTTAGGATCTGAGATCCACGTTTTGCGGATCAGATAGGATGATAGGAAAGTCATCATGGAGGATAAGGAATGACAGTTGTCATCCTGTGGTCCTCTGCTTTTGATTCCCAGGGGCCTTTAGGGTTCTTGGGGTGTTATGTATTTAGGGTCTGACTTTGGTTGGAAGCCCCGAGTATTCTTATGTGTATTTCCAGTATTTTGCAAATTGAATTCAGATTTCCACTTCACAAGTACTGGTCTACAAAGTCTCAGTCTGTGTTGGTATGCCATCATTGTGAAAGCATTGGTAGTACGGGTAGCTGGTTTGCAGGTGCTGGAGCAGAATAGATAACCCTCGGATTCTGTTTGGATCCGGTTCCGGGAGTATTAGGAGTTGGTTTATGAGAACTAGCATACTAAGGGGAAGTTTCATCTGCTGATTTTCCTTGAGAGTCTTCTAAGCGAGATAGCCATTTCTAGGTTAGGTGAGTCCTTGAGAGGAAGGGCAAACGCTAGCTGACGTTTGAGAGGTCTTGTTGTAACCAGAAGGGAGGAACTGGAAGGTAGTTGGGATCTTTTAGTTAGTTGGTTACCGGCTGCGCTCTTGGGATTGTGTTTTGACAGAGTTTATCGTTGTAGTAAGTGGGATTGCAGGGGTCTCTTGAGTGACCTGAGGATCAGGATTAGTTTCCGATCCGCTATGAGGAGGAACTTGCGTCCGGGTTTGTTTGATTTTTATTCTTTTGTTTTCTTTTTAAAGTGAAACTTCTATTACTCTAATACATAGAAGAGTAGGATACCACGCATCCTTCCTTAAGTCTAAAAGTGGATCCCTCTGAATGAGAGGTTAAACTTCTATATTGGTTACTTTGGTCGTTGGAATTGGGTCCGGATCAGGAAGAGGAACAGAATAATGACACTCCTTCTAGGACGGATAGAAGTACAAGAAATAGTATGAGTTGAGAGAGGGAAGACTCTAAGAGTATGGAGGAAGAACGTTAGTTTCCGGTTTTCAATCCCGGAGTTCTTTTGTCTTGGGTTTGTGTTCCGGATCCTGTTCCGGGAATTTTGAGGATACTACAAGTTGAAATCCTGTGGGAACGATACACGAGTCATCTTGGGTGTTTTACACTAATTTAACACCTAAGGGAGGGATTTGTGCTTTCTTGTGTTACGACATCCCTTAAACACTAAGTGCGTAAAATTCCAAATTAGTGATCAACAACTAGTGGCTAGCCTTCTAGGTTTTCATTGGGAAACTTAGAATTGTGATTTCCAAGGAAACAAAGCCTTCGTTCAAAATTTCAGTAGAAAGAGAGAACCAGTCTCGGCTAGCCTCAGTGGCCCTGCCCAGTTCAGTTCAGTCCCGGCCAGCCCCAGAGGCCCCTGCAAAATTTCAGTAGAAAAAGAGAACCAGTCCCAGTAGCCCTAGAGCCCCGGCAAAAATTCAGTAGAAAGAGAGAACTAGTCCCGGCCAGCCTCAGAGGCCCCGGCAAAATTTCAGTAGAAAGAGAGAACCAGTCCCGGCTAGTCTCAGAGGCCCGGCCCAGCTCAGTCAGTCCAGACAGCCCCAAAGTCCCGACTAGCCAGTCAGCTTTAGTCTAGGCTCCGAGAGCTCCAGACTAGGCTCCAAAGAGCTCCAATCTAGGCTCCAAGCTGCCTGAATGGCACGACAGGGCCTAGGTCACGTATTGTTTTGATTACACTCTTTGTCTCATCCCTGTTTTGAACTGGTCCAACTCCCTCCCTCAGGAAACCAAAACACAAACAACAACCATTCAATTGTATACTCATCTTGCCTTTTGGGGGGAGAGATAATAGAAATTATAGTAGAAAAATAGAAGAAATATAAGAAAAGAGATAGCATAGGTGTCGCAGCACAGGGCAGGTAAATTCCCTGTTATACTCCCCAAAACCACCCTAGAGCATAACAAAGTGACTCTAAAGATTGAACCTACGAGATTCTGTGAAGTATTTTGCCTTATTTAGTTTCTAAGCTCAGTTAGTATTCAAATCCTACTTTCCGGTCCTAGATCTAAAACCGGAAATAACAAAACACCCAAAAAACTACGACCAGATCTCTCCCTATTTCCGATCTGTCTAGTAATCTAGTCCTTTAAACCTACCAAAATCCCAAGATCCTCTCACTTCCGATCCTGTACTTCTTCTAGACCTATCCGTTCCGGTCTACTCACATCCGCTATGGCTCCTAACCGGTTTAGTTTTGCCTCTGTTTTACCATTAGAGGGTTTGCCGCTTTCTTCTGAAAGTGGCAGGCCTGCCACTCCTTCCGTGACTTATAGTGGCTGAAGACCCACTTCTCTATTCTACTAGTTCCTACACTAATCCGGATCCGCTTTGATCTTTCACAGCCACCCAGACAGCAATCTGGATTGCAGGTCACACAAAGACCCCCAGTACAATCCTCTCACACTACAACGACATTGGCACCAAGTTCCCTCCGTACAAAGTTGGGTGGTTACAAGTGTATCCATCCGTTCCAACATCAACTAAAGTTCTTCCGTTTTTCAACTAGGGCAGCGAGACCTCTTAGGAGATCAGACGCTCAACTAGATTTCCCACCTAAGAATTCTAGCGTGACTAAAGAATCCATCCCTACCCGCCTAGCCTAACAACGGATTTCTCGCCCGGAATACTAAACCATAGCAGTGCTGAGGAACTGAAAACACACTCCCAACTCTCTTGCTACCCACTCACTTGCACTTAAGAGCAAAACAAGAACACCAAGGGGAGAAATCACCCATAGAACCAACATGCGCCTCCCTAACTCTTCACCACACATCCCTGCCAAGACTTGGGAGAGACAAACAGCAAGAAGCAAATAGAAAATACACAAAAATTCCAGAAGAAGACTCCCTAGTCATCCTCACAGAGACTGGTTTTTATATACAATCTAATATTTACAAAGGCAAAAAGGCCCAAAAAATCTGCGCGGAACTTTCGATCTTATCCGATCTGGTCAGACCGGGTAAACATCCGGTCCGGTTACCCTATCATATATTGTACAAAAATGAATCCTATCTTATTCTACCATAGGCTGAGCTACTCCCTGTTATGTACTTTGGTCCACAGCCTAGTCCATTCTCTGATCCCCTCCTTGATCTAGGCCCTGACCCAGCATAGGATTCTTGAGATCCGTTTCCAACTGATCGAAAACTTCCGCCAAGTTTCGGTCCCGCTCCCCAGCTTCTCGTTCAGGGACATCAGATCCTGGTGATGAATCCAAGTTGATAGCCCCAACACGTCTCCGTTTGCTCTTCCTTGACTGGGGAGTAAGCTCTTTACCCTCTCTCGGATTACCTCCAACCGGGAATGAATCCGGCAGTGAGATATCCGAAAGATGGATTTCCTTGTACATGGAGCCGGTCGGCTTCTGGCTGCTCACCTCCATCCGGTTTGCTGCCTCTCGTGCTCCTTCCATCACCTTCTCAATCTATTCGGTGAAGTCTGTTAGGATCCAAACTATCCGGGCACCAGATAGCTTCGTATCTTTCAGCACTCCTTCATCGAACAACTTTGCCTTGGTGAGGACAGTTTTGGCTTCCCCAAAAGTTGCCTTCACCTTCTCTGCTACCCTCTGGGTCTCTTCCGCCATCTCCCGGGTGGCGGCTATGTCTTCCTTGTAGGTGAAAATCTCCGCCTTCAAGGTATCGACTTCCTCCTGGAGTCGACGGATCTCTGCCTCTTGTTTCCGGCTCTCTTCCGGACTAGTGATGCATTCTGCCACCCTGGCCGGAAGTTTGCTGCACACTGGCGCATCCATCAACTTTCCGATATTGGCCAAGAGGAGCTTCTTGACCTCCCAATCCGCTCGTATGCTGCAGAGGATGGCAATCAACTATTCGAACGGATCATTGGGATCCGCTTCTGAGGAGACCATCTTCTTAATTTCCGGTTCCTTCTCTAGAGCCGATTTATCACTCGGAGGTGTCCCTCTCCCGTGAGGCGGCGTCGTCTTTTGTCGCTTGTTCAGCGGCCGATGCTCCTCCTCCTCTTCTTCTTCGGCGTCGGATCTGGATCCTTCTTCCGGTTCATCATCCGTCTCCGACTCTCCGTACTTCAGGAGAACCTCCTGAGTTTTCCACTCCTCCTCCGTATCAGTGAGGAGCTGGTTATGCTTGTACAAGTGGAAGATGTAGGGGCATATAGGTGAGGCCCTACTTCTTCCAATCCGGGTAACTAGTTGGGCGACCAGATCGGAAAAGATCCGGGCCCAATCTGCTCTTCGTTCCCCGCTCAGGGCCCCGAAGATTAGATTTCCGAGGGTTATCATTACCCTCGTTGGCTTTTTCGGGTGAAGGATCGGAATCAGGAACTGCAGAAGGTTCCGGTGCCGATTGTTCAAACAATCGGCTACTGCATGTCCGTCCTTCGAGTCCATTGCACTCCGGAACTTTCCCCGGATGTACTCATCCTTCCGGCTGGCCATCCCCAGCCCTCCTACCCGGAAGTCATACACTGCCCTCCACATTTCTTCCGTCCAGAGAGTTGGTATCCCCCGGATGGTGTTGTCAAATTGGTTTGACAGTTTTCCCAACAACTCTCTCACCATCCGCTCCTCTCTAAAACCCCAGGGTTTATCTATCAACCCGGGACAGCCCATAGTGGCGAGGTCGTCCTTAAGATCGGCCTTCTCTTGCTCTGAAGAAGGGATCACCGGAATCACCTTCCGGAGCTTGACTATGGCTGCGGAAGAACTAGACGGCCCCGGTCTGCTCTTGCGGAGCTGAGGCATGGACACTGACCTTTCCGTTTCTACCTCACTCTCTCCTAGTCGCACGTCTCGTTCCTCCCTTTCTCTAGTCCGATCTCAACCGGAAAGCTACACTGCTATTGCACGGCTGCGGTCCTAACCCTGCAACACACTCTACACGCACTCCACAAACACATACAAACACAAAAAACTAAAGCGCTGAAGAAGAGAGCTAAATAGGCGCAGAGGAGAGTTTTCAGCAAACGAAGTTTTAGAAAAGAATGGCCACTGGACTGGTCGTCCTATTTATAGTCTGTCCTGTCATCATGACCTGATTCGTTCCTACTCTCATCCGATCCAGATCCAATCCGATCCAACCCTAATCCGAGTTGGTTTCCGATCAAATCCGGATTGTCTACTATATCTGTTCCTCTGCTTATTTTTGTTTTTTCATTATCTCCTGCTTGAATCCGGATCCCTGGTAGCAGTTTCTGTTCTAGTTCTAAGATAACTTTAAAAAAATCAAAAATTCACATTGTAACATTATCCCTTACTCATCTGTGAGCGTCTTCGCGAACACTAAGAGTCTTCATTTGATGAAGAAGCTTTGGTATACTTCTTTACCCTTGATCCGTTCACCCTGGTGTCCAACCACTGGCCTTGCAGATTCTCAAGTTGCAAGGATCCGTTCTAAAAGACTTGATTAACCCGGAAAGGTCCCATCCATCGAGCATGTAATTTACCTGGAAAATCTTTATGACAATTGTCATAAAGGAGAACCATTCCTCCTTCTCGGATCCCGTGATCCACTGGAATCTTCCGGTCGTAGTCTTCCTTGCGTTTGTTCTGTACTCCCAGGGTTCTCTCTAAGGCTGCATTCCGGATCTCTTCCAATTCTTCAATGGCTAGGAGTCTTGGAAGTGTATCCATTTTTAATTCCGCACTTCGAGCTGCCATCACTCGAAAGGTTTCCACCTCCAACTCTACTCCATGGACTGCTTCCTGACCAAAAACCAAAAAGTATGGTGTCTTTCCGATCGTGGTTTTCTCCGTGGTGTTGTACGCGTGAACAGCTGAAGGTAGTTTCCGGTTCCAATCCGTCTTGTGAGCGGAAACTATCTTATTCAAAATCTTACCAATGATTCCGTTTGCCCGCTTCGTCAATCCGTTCGCTTTTGGATTGTAAGGAGTCGTCTTCCGGTGTTTGATAAGATACTTGTCAGTTAGGTCGACAATGACATCATTCAGAAAATGAGTTCCCCGGTCACTGACCAGCTCAAGAGGGTGGCCAAATCGCATGAGGATTTCTTCAAACAAAAAGTTTGCTGAAGTTTTCGCATCGTTCTTCCGTGTTGCCTTGACCTCCACCCACTTGGTAGCGTAATCCGTGGCTAGAATAATGTACCTCTTCTTTCTTGTACTAACCGGAAAAATAGGTCCAATAAAAACTATACCCCATTTCTCAAATGGTGCTAGGGGAATTATAGGAGTCAACGGCCAGTGTCGCAGCACAGGGGAGGTAAATTCCCCGTTATACTCCCCAAAACCACGCTAGAGCATAACAAAGTGACTCTAAAGATCAAACCCACGAGATTCTGTGAAGTATTTCGCCCTATTTGATTTCTAAGCTCAGTCAATATTCAAATCCTATTGTCCGGTCCTAGATCTAAAACCGGAAACAACAAAACACCCAGAAAACTACGACCCGATCTCTCTCTGTTTTCGATTTGTCCAGTAATCCGGTCTTGTAAACCTATCACAATTCTAGGATCCTCTCAATTCCGATCCTGAACTTCCTCTAGACCGATCCGTTCCGGTCTACTCACCTCCGCTCTGATTCCTAATCGGTTTGGTTTTACCTCTGTTTGACCATCAGAGGGTTCGCCGCTTGCTTTTGAAAGTGTCAGGCCCACCATTCCTTTTGTGACTTATAGTGGCTGAAGACCCAATTCCCTATTCTACTAGTTCCTATACTAATCTGGATCCGGTTTGATCTTTTACAGCCACCCAGACAACAATCCGGATTGCAGGTCACGCAAAAACCCTCCGTACGATCCTCCAATACTACAACGACCCTAGTGCCACTTCCTATCCGTATGAAGTTAGGTGGTTACAAGTATACTCTTCCGTTCCAACATCTACCACAGTTTTTCTGTTTACCACTAGGATGGCGAGACCTCACAGGAGATCGGACACTCAACTGGATTTCCCACTCAAGAGTTCTGGCACAAATAAGGAATCCCTCCCTATCCGTCCAGCCTAACAACAGCTTTCTCATCCAGAATCCAGAACTCTAGATGTGCTGAGGAAATGAAATTCACTCCCAACTCTTTGCTATCCGCTCACATGCACTTAGAATACAAAAATGAAAAACACCAAGGGGAGCAATCATCCACAAACCTACTTGCACCTTCCTAACCCCTCCAATTTCGGTTCTGCTATGCTTAGGAAAGACGTAGATAAAGAGAGAGAGAATAGAAAACACAAGAGAAATGCCAACAAAAGACTCCCTGCTCACCTCCCAGAGGTGGCTTATATACAAAACTTTAAAGTACAAAAAGGTAAAAAGTGCCCCTGGAAGTCCGGCACCATTCAGGCCAGCTTTCCGGTCCTACCTAACACTACTAGTCCGGAATCGAATCTGGATCCGTATTCTACTACTTCCCAAAATTACACTTCTACCTATTGTTTAAACCCTAGATCTTACTGTAGGGCTACCAGGACCCTCGTTTACATTGGAAACTGGTTCCATACATTCAAAAACATCCGTCAAGTTTCGGTTCCGTTCTCCCTCCTCTGGTCTAGGATTCCGGACTCCCTGACCGGATCCAGGCGACGATTCTAAGTCAATTGTAATAGGAGGTGCTGGAGCTGGTGCAGTATTTTGCCTTGATTTCTTGGATTCGGGGGTCGTGTCCTTTCCTCCCTCTAGAACGGAAGTTTCCGGAAAAACTTTCGGAAGTGACAGATCCGAGAGACGGATGGAGCCTGTTGATCTGATCAACTTTCGACTACTCTCCTCTATCCAGTCCGCAGCCGTCCTTGTCTTCACCAATGTCGCTTCCACTTGTTCAGCGAAGTCGGTGAGAATTCGGACCATCCGGACGCCAGACAGCTTCTTGTCCTTGTGCACTTCCTCGTCAAACAACCTTGCTTTGGTGGCGGCCGATCCGGATGCTCCTAAGGTGGCCTTCACCTACTCGGCTATATTCCAAGTCTCCTCCGCCATCTCCCGCGTAGCAGTCGCGTCCTCCTTGAGGGATAAAAGTTCCGCTCTCAAGGTATCCACCTCCTCTTGCAGTCGGCGGATCTCCAGCTCCTACTTCCGCATTTCGGCCGGATTGGTGATGAATTCTGCCCCCCTTGTAGCTAAATGCCTATTGAGTGACGTCTCCACCAATCTTCCAATGTCTGCAAGGATCCTCTTCTTGATCTCCCAATCCGCTCGCACATTGCAGAGGATGGCGATCAACTGGTTGAACGGATCATTGGGATCCGTCTCGTCCGGAGACATCTTCTTCGTTTCCGGTTTCTCAACCGGAGGTGATCTATGGTGTCCGGGGGGCGTTCCTCGCTTGTGTGGGGACGTCGTCTTATGTCGCTTCAGTGGCGGCATCGGATCTTCTTCTTCCCCCTCGGAATCTGTATCGGAACCGGAATCGGGTTTGACTTCTTCATCCGTCTCCGATTCCCCGTACTTCAGGATAGTTTCCTGAGTCCTCCATTCCTTCTCCTCGGTGTCAGTGAGGAGTTGGTGATGCTGGTAGAGATGAAAGAGGTAGGGACAGATGGGTGTGGCCCTACTCCTTCCAATTCTACTAAAGAGCTGGTTGACCAGATCCATAAGTATGCGGCTCTAGTCTACTTTCCGGTTTGCACTCAACGCACCAAAAATCGTATTGCCAACGGTTATCGTCACCCTCGTCGGTTTTTCTGGATGGAAAATCGGAGTCAAAAATTGGAAGAGGCGGCGGTGGCGGTCGTCTATGCAATCTTCAATTGCATATCCATCCTTCGGTTTGAGAGTGCCCCGGAATTTCCCTCGGATGAACTCATCCTTCCGGTTTGCCATCCCTAAACCTTCTATCCGGAAATTATACACTACCCTCCACAACTCGTCGCTCCAGCGATCCGAAACTCCTCTCACAGTGTTATCAAATTGATTGGACAATTTGCCCAACGGTTTCCTCACCATCCATTCCTCTCTGAACCTCCAGGGTTTCTCTCCAAACCCCTGACAATCCATGAACTTGAGATCCTCCATGAGTTGGGACTTTTCCGGCTCTGTGGACGGAATAACCGGAACTACCTTCCGGAGTTTCACCTCGGCCTGGGACGGGCTACCTTCCGACCTTAGTTTCCGTAATCGCGGCATGGACACAAATCGGTTCACTCAAACTCCTTTCCGATCATGCCTCACTCTCTCCTAGTCGCACGTCCCGTTCCTTACTTTCTCTCTCTGATCTCAACTGGAAAGCTACACTGCTGCTACATGGCTGCGGTCCTAACCTTGCAACACATTCTACACGCACTCTACAAATACATGCAAATACAAAAAACTAAAGCGCTGAAGACAAGAGCTAAAAAGGCATAGAGGAGCATTTCCAACAGATGAATGTAGAAAAGAGTGGTCACTGAACCGGTCGTCCTATTTATAGTCTGTCCCGTCATCATGACCTGATCCGTTCCTACTCTCATCCAGTCCAGATCTAATCCGATCCAACCCTAATCCGAGTTGGTTTCTGATCAAGTCCGGATTGTCTACTGTATCCGTTCCTCAACTTATTTTTAAAAATTTCATTATCCTTTGCTGGAATCTGGATCCCTGATTACGGTTTCCGTTCCAGTTTGAGGATAATTTAGAAAAAACAAAAATTCAAGCTGCGACAGCCAGTGATTCCGAAAGAATGGTGTGAGCGCTTATTTACCCACCCTTGGTAAATAAGTGAGCACAACCAGGCTCTTGAGTTTTAGGTTTGATTTTTGTCCTATGGGTGCCTAGCGTAAATCCATTGTGCCTTCCAAGCAATGGATCTTTTCTAAATCGTAAACATACACAAATTTGCAAGAAAACCAAAGAAATCAAGAAAAAACTAACTTAATTTGCAATGTTTACTCTAATTGGGGCATACCAACTAGGCCGCTGTGTTTTTTGAACGAAAGGTGATACAGTCTAAATTTAGCCACATAAAAAGAGAGATAACTTCATGCCATTTCTAAAAATATAAAACTCAACATTATACGACCTTCCTAGCAAAAGTTATGGACGGATGAAGTTCTAACTTCTATAAGTCTATCTAAACTTCATCCTTGGATTTAGACCCTTTCCTTATTTTATTTTACTTCAAGTTTTTGACTCTAAATCTATATTACCAACTTCTACCTAAGTTCTAAGTTTGGACTTAGGTGGATGAGTTTTACCCTATTTCATCCATACTCTAACCCAAAGTTCATTCGTTGTTTGCTCCTAAATGATTAAGAATTTTTTCCTAAGTTAAACTAGTTTTGGACTTTACTAAGTGCCTTCTACCTATTTCCAAATCTAATTTTTCTCCTTGATCACCTCTTTTTAGTACTTGTTTGATCCTTATCCTACTTATGTGACTCGGTGCTACTCTAAGCAAGTAATTATTTTTAGATTTTTTGATAATTTTACTTTGTAGGTATTAATTCTATCTTTTCAAAATGCTAAGACACTTACTAATTGGACCTTCCTACTAGGAGTTATCTATGGATGAAGTTTGACCGCTAATCGGTGTCTAAAACTTCATCCGTGGTTTTCTACTAACCTACAATTTGAACTCTTGTTTTTGTTTCACTTCTGAATTCTATATTTATGTTTCTAACTAAGTTTCCATTTTTGTTCCACTTGGATGAAATATAGTAAGTTTCATCCAATATTACTCCTAAACTTCATCCGCTAATATCTCTTTCAATTTGACTCCAAATTCTAAGTATGAGACGGTTTTGGAAACCTCTAACTAGACTCTACAACACTAACACCCTGACTCTTGAAATAATCCTAGTCTAAGCACTTTGAATTGGCTTTGAAGTTCGGTCCTACTTTTAAATGTCCAATTTTGATAATTTAAAACAAAGAGTTTGTAATTAAAAACCTACCTCGAAGTTGGTGTCGTTGTTGAGGTAGTTGTATATCCTTTCAAGCTCTCCATCATTTGCCATGTTCCAAAATGGTTTGATAATTTTGCCCACTGCTTAAAGTAGGTCTGAAAATTACAAATCTTTCTTTACTAACCGCTCCTTTTCTTTTTAACTCCTTTCCTTCTTTTCCTTTCCTTCACTTATTTCACTTATTTCAAGAAGAATACATAAATTGATCCAATACACTTGATCAATCTTCTTCGAACTTTCCTTATCCCAATTCTAATTGGTTGTTCTAAATACTCGAGATTTCTCCTTCTCTTCAACTTCAATTATAATAATCTAACAATTTGGTCTTCAATTCACAACTATCATTCCTATTGAGTTTTTGAACTCAAACGTAGTCTAAGCTAGAAGAGTTGAAAGAGTGGTGAGATAAAACTTTGTTTTGCACTTCTCCTTGCTAATCACACCTCCCTAATCTATCCTTCTTCTCTTCTAATCTATTTTCTAATTTCCCTATCAAATGCCTTAGCTCTCGGTCTGACTTTTGATAGCTTACTATTTTTAGATTTCTAATATGTTTTCCTTGTAGAGGCCAAAATTAGCTTTCTAAGTTGATGCGGAACTTGCAAATCGGACTTTCCTAGTAGAAGTTATGCATGGATGAAGTTTTGAATACTAATTAGTGTTTGAAACTTCATCCGCTTATAATTCTCTCAATTCAACTTGGTTTTCTTTGAACTTTATGTTGTTGAAAAGCTCTAAGCCTCTACTATTAGATTCTAAACTCAAATCTATCCTATAACCCCCTTCTAATGGTCTGACTTTGTACTTAGCCTACATTCTAACTCTCGGTCTGACTTTTGACCATTTACTATTTTTAGATTTCTAATATGTTTTCCTTGTAGAGGCTAAAACCAGCTTTCTAAATTGATGCGAAACTTGCAAATCGAACTTTCCTAGTAGGAGTTATGCATGGATGAAGTTTTGAGTACTAATTAGTGTTTGAAATTTCATCCGCTCATATCTTACTCATTTTAGCTCTGATTTCTTTGTATTTTATGTTTTTGGAAAGCTTGTGACCTCTACTATGAGATTCTAAACTTCAATTTGTATTGACCCTTCTTCTTAGCGGTCTAACTACACCCTTGGTCTCGGCCCCAAAGAAAAAAACTCATATTAACAATAACAACTTGACCACACTAAGGCCAAAAAACTTAACTACATAGAAATGATCAAAGGAAGGGGAAGGTTCAAAGCTTCGCCGTCAAAATGAAAATAACTTAAAATTCAAACCCCCCAAAGTCAAAGCTTCGCCGTCTCTTGAGAAATCACTTAAAATTCTACAACTTTCTTCTAATCAAAGGCAAAGCTCCGCCGTATTTCTAAACACTCTAAAATTTTAGTGTTTCTAAATCTTTCCAAAGTCAAAGCTTCGCCGTGCTTTTGTAAAATGACCAAATTCCTATAGAAACGCTAGACACACTAAGTCAAAGCTTTGCTGTGCTACAAAAAACAAGGAGAATACGGACAACTACAAAGGGAATAGATTGTTAGTAAACACTAAGCTACCACATATTAGTGCCAAAGTAACATAAAAAATGCTAGAGATTTTTCCCAAGCGGCATCGCCAGTCATAGGGGAAGAAAACTCTCTAGGATTAGTGTAAGATTAGTTCACAACATCCAAAAATGTCAACATTACACAAAAATGTTAACAACACACCAAAACTCAACAAAACATTAACCAAAGCTTCAAATAACTTACGAGAAACACCACAAGAAGATAACTAAGTTTGAAGGGACCCCTAAGTCCTTCAAAAGAGCTTGAAAAGTAGCAACAAGGAGCTTGAAATGCTCCCAAAACACGAGAATTTGGCAACGTAGCCCAAAAATGGCCAAAATCCAACTAAATGGACCCAAATCATAGAAGGCGGTTCAAAAATGAACCTAAGGGGTGTTTGTGAGAGGGAAATGAGCCCCCTTATATACATTTCCAAAGGTGCTCACCCCCTCTCTTTTCCTAAGTCGTAATCTTATCAACTAAGATTTTCATTCTAATCTTCAATTTTTGACTTTCTACGCTGGTCCAAACTTCTAACTTTTGGAGATCAACTCCAAATTGAAAACCGATTGCGCCGTTGGCTTCAGAAGGCCATTTTTAATCTTGGAGAAGTACCCACCCCTTAACCAAACTCCAAAAAACGCAACATAACCTATCGCTAATTGAACACCAAAACGGGGTAAAAACCCAAATCTTAGAGGTTGACTTTTCTGAGAAAAGTAACTAGCCTAAATTCTTTAGTAGGTATGGGGGAGTAAGAAAAGACCTAGCTTTGACCTCATTCCAATTTCATATGTTCCCGATACGCAAGTCAACTCCACCGTAAACTTCAAATTTGCCTATTATCGGGGAATCTCGCCGATTCGGGCACTTCTGGCTATTGGAATGTCTTGAAACTTGGTGGAGCATCTTATTAGCATAAAAGAAGCTAATCTAAGTTTTAGTGAGATTTTACCGCAACCTGGGTAATTTCTAGGAATTTCCCATCGTAGCTTTTGGCGGTTAACCATCCGGAAGGGTATCTTCTACAAGTCAGAAAATTCCGAAACTTTTAATGGAACCTCTCATGGAATTCCACAAAGGATGTGAAATCTCATATTTTTACTTTGCACAAAGGTCAGAGGAAAATCAAATTCTGTCTTCTCCTTTTAATTCTGGCAACTAGGGAATCTTTCACATACAAGGGAATCTTGGCAAGCCGATTTCGCCATTGAATCCCAAATGTGATTTCCACCCTAGAACACCATACTCCACCCGTAGATTCCTCTTACGGGTCCATCTTGAGTTTGTAACTCCTGCAGGCCAACAATTGGGGTTTCTGCTATTTCTTTGATGTTATGGGGAAAGTGAAACCTATCTCTGGGAATGGACTTAGGACCTCAATGATGTTCCCTCGGACCAATTTTAGCCATAAGATGTCACATGTACCGTAGGTTTAGGTTGTTTGGGCCGAATTAGCCCTTAATTCTATTGTTTATCGATATTTTCACGTTTTAACCTATGTACAAGTGAAAATGGGATTTATTTGGGGGAAAACAACCTATAAGGAACCAAATGCTATATTGGTACGTGACATACCTATTTCGGTCTTACACTCTTTTGGGGGCTTTTTGTATAGAAAATTATATTTAGATTTGTAAAAATTGAAAAAAAGAAAACTGTGAGTCCCGAGTGACGAATCGGGGGCTCACAGATGGTGCTCCTGTCCGTTGACACTGATCGCAACTCCGAATAAAATTTCTCACGTCTCTATGTAAATACGGCCACCAATATCCGGTTGATCGGATTTGGTTCACTGTACTCACAAAGGCAAAATGCCCTCCCGAATTTCCAACATGAAGAGCTTGGATTACTTTCTTCCGTTCTGGAAGTTCTAGGCATCGCCGAAGAATGTCATCCATTCCTAACTTAACCCCTAAAGGCCCAAGGCCTTTTTTCTGCGAAAAAACACTGAAAACTGTCATTTCTATAGCAAACAATAAAAAAAAATGAAAAATGTTTTTTTTGCATATCCAACCATAGGATCTTACACCTAACTAGTATGAGAATGTGTGGAAAAAATTTCAGAATTTCTGACCGCTGAGATTGCAAGATATCTGCGTTTAAAGTGGAAAAAACAAGTATTTCAGCACATTGCGGGATTGGATTTTTTGACTTTGAACATTTTTAACTTAAAATTTTTGCACTACAGAGTTTTGAGCTTTAAATCTTTGTAGTGGAGAATTGAGTTGAGAATCTAGGAAAAAAAAGAAATTCAAGAAAACTTAATTATCATTCTTCAAAAAATTGTTAAGTAGAAGTAGGTACGAGATAGAAGGAAAATCTAAAATATTTATATATTTTAGATGGAATTAAAATACACTAATCCCAATGGTGAGATTGTTCTAGCAAGTAAACTAAACCATGATATTTTTTTTTTTTTTTTAAATTGCAAAAATAGCATTCAGAAATGAATCCTACAAGTTATTTTTTTCAAGAAGATGCTCTAACTGCCCGAAAAACAAGAATGTCTATAACTTCCTCATAACAAATCCAAATGAAATGAATCAAAGCTTTCCAGATAGGCAAAAATATAATCTACAAGAAAAAAAATATTAAAAAAAAAATATCAAATTTTTGCCATTTCTTTTTTGCTGCCCAGGCTGCCCGCCATCCCTTGATTTGAGGTTATTTGGTCATAACTATTGTTCCCGGGCTCCGATTGTGAAAAAATTATGTTCCCACGTAGGTCTTTCCATTCTCCACCTCCACAAAAAATTTCAGAAAATATTACAAACGTGGTTGCAAAAAGGTACATGACCGAAATCACATTTGTCCCCCAAAGGGACAATGGGCTTTTAGGGGTTAAAAAGCACTCCTCTAATCAGAGTATAAGGAGCTACCTTTCTTTGGAATTTTTTTTTTCCTCTACATTCATCTATTCCGGATATCTAGACTTCACTAGGAAATCTATGATGTCTTAATATTCTGACACAGCCTCATTGTTGAGGTGAAAGACCTCTACCATAGGAGGATCCAAGTTTTTTTATCAAAACTGGATCTTCCAGTGCATCCGTGAACTCATCCGGAAACTCAGCGGAAATATCCGCTACGGATTTCTGTCCTCTTTGCCTCGACAGGTAATCCGCATTCACATTGGCTTTTCCGGGCTTCACTACAACTTCGTAGTCAAACTCTTGTAAAAGCAAAATCCATCTAGCAATCCGGCCTGACAAATCCGGTTTATTAACAAGGTACTTTAAAGAATCGTGATCCGTGTGAAAAATTACCTTGTATCCGAGCAAGTAATATTGGAACTTCTTGCAGGAATACACCACCGCTAACGCCTCTCGTTCTGTGGTTGTGTAATTCCGTTCCGCCAGGCTCATCTGCTTGCTTGCGTAATAAACTGGTTTCTCATGTTTCTCCTCGTCGAACTGCCACAGAATGGATCTCAAGCACCAACCGGATGCATCGATAGTAACATGGAACTCCTTCGTCCAATCCGGAACAAATAGAATTGGAACTTTGGCCAACTGGGTCTTCAGATCCTTGAAGGCCTGCTGTCTCTTTCCGGTCCAAACAAATTCTGTATCCTTCTTGAGAAGTTCCGTGAGCGGAATAGCCCTCTTGGCATACCCGTTGATGAACCACCAGTAATAGCCCACACATCAAAGAAATCCCCGGGTTTCTTTGACTCTGGTTGGAGGTAGCAGGGAGAGCATCACTCTCACCTTTTCCAAGTCTACTTGCAATCTGGTCCAGCTTACTATATGACCAAGCAAGATTCTGGATCCCATTCCAAAGAAACATTTCCCCGGATGTAGCTTCAAACCGGTTTCTCGACATTTTTGGAATGTCTTCCTCAAACACTCGAGATGACTTTCCCGGTCACTGAAAACCGCAAAGTTGTCTATGAACATCTCAATGAAATGCCGAAGAAAATCCTTGAAAATGTCCATCATTAGTCGCTAGAATGTTCCGGGTGCGTTACACAATCCGAATGGCATCCGGGTGAAAGCATATGTCCCCCATTCCGTCGTGAATGTGGTCTTCAACTGGTCGCACCATCGGATAAACACTTGGTTGTAACTGGAAAATCCGTCTAAGAAGCTATAATAATCATGTCCAGCTACATGGTCCAAAATGAGGTCGGTGAATGGAAGAGGAAAATAATCCTTCTTTGTGGCTGCATTCAATTTCCGGAAATCTTGGCAAACCCGGATCTTGACCTTGCCGTCCGCTCCAACTTTCTTTGGAACAATTACAATGGGGGAAACCCACTCGGAATTATGAACCGGGTAGATAAATCCCGCTTCCAATAACTGATCGATTTCCTCCTTGACCATCAATGAATACCTGGGGTTGAGCCGATACTCTCGCTGTCGAACCGGAATAGATCCGTCCGTCAGGTCGATACGGTGCTCTCCTAAGTGAGGGGGAATTCCCTTCAGATCGAAAGGCTCCCAAGCAAAGACGTCGAGATACTCCTTCAGAAGTTGAATATATCCGGATTTCTCCGTATCCTTCAAGAGCTTACTAAGGTAAAAACTCTTGTCGGGTTCAATATCCTCCTTCTCATACTCAATGGGTGAAACAACCGGTTTAATTTTTTCAGCATACGCTTCCTCCGGAAAGGAAGCTAAGTTTCCCCAATTGGATCCTCTTGTTTCACTCTCACTTGTCGGAAGATTTCCGGTCTTGATCTGTTGAGCGATCCACTCAGCCGTGAGCGGGACACTTGACTCTCTAAGAGATTGATCTTCCATCACAGGTTCCTGGATTTCTCCCTAGTCATGCTCTAACACAGCATCAAGAAATTCCTAATTAGCCTCGGATTGGTTCTCAAACGGATCCATGTCGCAATGTGAATTTTTGATTTTTTGTAAGTTATCTGAGAATTGAAACGGAACCTGCTATTAGGGATCCGGATTCGAGCAGGAGATAATGAAAAACCAGAAATAAGTATAGGAACGGATGTAGTGGACAATCCGGATTTGATCGGAAATCAACTCGGATTAGGGTTGGATCGGATTGGATTTGGATCGGATGAAAGTAGGATCGGATCAGGTCATGATGACAGGACAGACTATAAATAGGACGACCAGTCCAGTGACCACTCTTTTCTATTTTTCGTTTGCTGGAAACGCTCTTCTGTGCCTATTTAGCTCTCTTCTTCAGCACTTTAGTTTTCTGAGGTTGTGTGTGTTTGTAGAGTGTATTGCAGAGGTTAGGACCGCAGTTGTGTAGCAGCAGTGTAGCTTTCTGGTTGAGATTGGACTAAAGAAAGGGAAGAATGGGACGTGCGGCTAGGAGAGAGTGAAGTAGAAACGGAAAGGTCAGTGTCCATGCCTCAACTCCGCAAGAGTAGACCGGGGCCGTCTAGTTCTTCCGTAGCCATAGTCAAGCTCTGGAAGGTGATTCCGGTGATCCCTTCTTCAGAGCAAGAGAAGGCCGATCTTATGGATGACCTCGCTACTATGGGCTGTCCCAGGTTGATAGATAAACCCTGAGGTTTCAGAGAGGAGCGGATGGTGAGGGAGTTGTTGGGAAAATTGTCAAACCAATTTGACAACACCATCCAAGGGATACCAACTCTCTGGCAGGGTTGTCATACTGGACGGACGTCCGGTTCGCCCGTCCGGTAGAGGTCCCGCCCGTCCGATAGAGTCAACACATAGTTGACTTTCCAACAAGGCAAAAAAAGGCCACGCGGCTGCCACATGGCATAGGCAGGGGCGTGGACAAAAAACAGGCGTGGGGACGTGGGCAGTCAGGGCGGGGACGCGTGTCCGAAGGCAGGGACGCAAGCAGACAGGGCGGGGACGCGTGTCCGAAGGCGGGGACGCGGGCAGACAGGGTGGGGACGCGTGTCCGAAGGCGGGGACGCGAGCAGTTCGGGCGGGGACGCGTGTCCGAGGGCGGGGACGCGAGCAGTTCGGGCGCGAGGACGTGGGCAGGCCAGGGCGTGGACGTGGTAGGCCAAGGCGTGGACGTGGGAGGGGCGGGGACTATAAAATCCGCCCGGTCCCTCATTTGTGCTTGCCAAGTCCACACCCTAGGCCTCACACCTTTGTTTGCTCAAGCAACCTTTGGAAGTGAGTTTGGTGGGTGATCGGGCTTGGCCCACATATAACACCCGGTTTTTTTGATTTTTTCTCAAGCTTCGGTGTCTCCACAACATTTGCAACAATGGCAGGACAAGGGAGTGGGTCATCGAGTCACCGCCCGGTGTTTGTAGACTTGGATGCAGTTTCGGAGGTGGTACTGCCAGCCACAAACATGTCAGTGGCTTCAGGGTCATCCAATCCCTCATCATCCAGCAGGTCGAAGCGCAAAAATCAACCCAATCCTGACATGCCCCCCCATGAATATGTTCTTGAAGCTAGAGCAATAATGGTATTTTTTTACACACGACGAAGCCTCGGAATGTTGTCCAGAGAGTATGTGAACTATAACAAAGAAGGATACCACAAGTTGACTGCTGAAGTGCGGCGAGAGTTGGAGACTAAATTGGGAGCATCTGAGCGATTCAACAATTATCAGGATTATTGGTTGCACTCTGAGTGGTTGGATAAACAAGTATCGCAGCTAACCACTAATATTGTGGCGAATTGGTGTTACCACATGAAGAAGAAGGAGGATGGTAGTGATTGGGACAAGCTTGACAAGGAATTCGCTTCGAAATTGACCCAGATCCAGAAGTTCTCCCAACAGTATTCTTCTTCGCGTAGAAAGAAACAAGCACCATGGAAAGCAACGCTTGAAGACCAAATACAAGCTCATTGCGTGAGCGGAACATTCAAGTGGCTGGAAAGTTGCGTGAAAGTGATTTCCATGCCGAATCAAACCGCGACTGGATCATATGGGACCGTGAGGAAGGTGGTGCTCACGAGACTGCAAAGCATTCCCAGTTGGATTTGCTTCGCCGGGAAGAGTTTGAAGACCTCAAATGAGAAGGAGAAGCGCCAAGCTATTGTGAGTGAGGCGGGAGGGTGTCCAGTGATACATCCTGGTATCATAAGACTTGCATACATCCATCCCAAAATAATGGAAGGCTACACTCTATGGTGGAATGGAGGGTCTTTAATTTCTTTCTTGGCCAAGTACAACTCAAAAGTGAGCGAAACATTGGACGTGGATGACATTACAAGACAATATGATACAGAGTTGACGCAAGAAGAACTCGGTTGGGTTGCTGTTTATCGCAGAAATTGCGTGCATTTGGCTCTATCATTGCTTGTCACAGTGGGAAAATGTCATGAAGCACAATATTTACACAATGACATTACTCCATCCAACGTTTTGCTCCATTTTGATAAATGAAAAGAGAACACAGTGTACATAGGGATTTGCGATTGGGGGCTCTCTGGCCGAGTTGTAGAGAAGGAGCCATCAAAGTATGGTTATCGAACCGTGCAGGAGCTTGAACGGGAGAAAAAACAACGAAAACATGTAGCCCCCGAATTGTTACGTGTACGGAGAGAAGGGGTCGGAGACCTCGCTTGAAGTGATGCAGAAAAAATACTTGTACTCCATGGCTACTGATGCATATGCAACGGGATGGATAGCATATCAAATTTGGAAAGAAGAATGGGATCCCAAGTATTTTACAACCAAAAATCCAGAGCAGTATCAGAATTTCAGGACTAAGCTGGTGAGCCTCATGAAAGAAGATGTAGGCGAGAGGGCGTTTGTGCCTGACGTTCTAGACACTTTGAGGAAGGCAACTCACTGTTGGATTATGCCCGATTGTTGTTATCGTATATAGTATATTGTTTGTACTTTTTGAGGTTTAGTATGTGATAGTTTTATAGAAAGACCACACTTTTGTGCTTTGGAGAGCATCAAACATATGTATTTTGCACTTGCTACACATTTCAAACATAAATACAAGGAAGTATGGTAAAAATCTTGTAATATGCAATTTAGTCTTTCTTCCATCATGACAATTGTATGACTTTTGTGAATTCATGAATGTGTAGTAAGCAAACAGCTTTGAATGCAAAAGAGCATGGGCACACGGTAGATGCTTTACGCACCTTAAAATTTTGAAAGAACCGTTCACTGTAGGTTGCAGGCAGGAATGACTTTGAAGAACATAATACTCTTCAATATAAAAATGAATTGGAAAGAAATCATATCATAATTACCAAATAAAAGTTGATCCTGAAAAATGTAAAGATTTGTCATTTTTGTGTCATTGTCTGAACAAAGGATTTCAATGTTCTAAACAATACATCTGGCTTGTATATTAGAACATTGTACTCTATTGTAGTAATTGATTCTGAGAATATGAATTCTTTATCAAGTGAATTCCGAATTCTTTTAATTCACCAAGTTCTTGTCTTTCCGACAGAAAACGAGACTGAATGAGGCAATGAGCAAGTCAATAAGGGCCCCCTTCCTTTATTTTGAAATTAACAACAGAAAAAAATACGGTTTGATTGAACAAGGGCCCCCTTTCATTCCAAATAAATTACTTGAATTTGGCTCCAATTAAAAAAAAATGTGGTCCACATGAACAAGGGTCCCTTTATTGCTTATCAAGTCAAAAGGAATTAGCAATCAAAAGAGGATTCCAACGCACTATGTGGATAATACCGTACATGCAATAGTGATAAGATTTTAAAATTTCACTTATTGATGACCTAAAACTGACAAGTGTTCTTAAGGTGACCTATTAAGGTGGTGCATGCTCTCCAAATGAATATGTAATATTTTAGGGTGTTGCATTCAGGTACATGTCTAAGTTCGGTACCTTTGAGTTTACCTGATTTTTCTGCCTTCAATTACAATTACAGCAACGTTGGCATCGATAGTGGGCAGCCAAGCTGTGATTTCGGCAACGTTTTTGATCATCAAACAATGCTTGGCACTTGGATGCTTTCCTTGGGTCAAGGTGGTACACACGTCCCACACCATTCATGGCCAAATCTACATCCCGGAAGTCAACTGGATCATGCTCGTCCTCAGTTTAAGCGTCACAGTTGGATTCAAAAGCACCATCAAAATCGGCAACGCTTATGGTACATGACTCAAAACTGCCTTGTCACACTAAATTCATTACAAGTACACAAAGTCATGTGCACTTTTTTCTGCCTTATTATCTCATTCTAGCTCATTCCCAATTTAGGGTTGTTCCATCATTTCCTATTCATCATGTGTCACGAAGACTCCCGCCTCTGAAGTCTGTCACGTGTCTCTTTAGTCTCTCTCAAGTCTCCCAAGGTTTCCATGATAAGCAACTCCCTAAACTAGGAGCTTGCCTCCCATGTCACCTTTATAACCTTCAATATTACATCCATTGTGTTTCTAACATGGAAATTAAAGCTAGAGGAGACTGAGAACTGTCCAACACCCTTTCCTAATGTCCGTACTGACTGTTTTTGAGCTAGAATCGCTAGATAAGAATTCTCGTTTCATGAGCGCTTTTCAAATGTCATGTGCACTTTTTATGAACAATTGTAGCTAGAGAACCTTAAATTTAGCAAAGCCTCTAACTGTTGCCTGATGTTGTACGTGCTGCAGGGATTGCAGTGGTAGCAGTGATGCTGGTGACGACGTTTTTGACAACGCTCGTCATAGTGGTGGTCTGGCAGCGCAGCATCTTCGTGGCATGCATCTTCTTCATCTTTTTCGGTTCCATTGAGGCGCTCTACTTGTCTTCAGCCTTGTTCAAGGTCCGGCAAGGAGGTTGGGTGCCGCTTGTCCTAGCCGGCATCACCATATCCATCATGTTCGTCTGGAACTACGGCACCACCAAGAAGTACGAGTTCGACCTTCAGAACAAGGTGTCCATGAAATGGCTGCTCACTCTCGGCCCAGGCCTCGGTGTCGCTCGCGTTCCTGGCATTGGTTTGATCTACACGGAGCTCGTCACTGGCGTCCTTGCCATCTTCTCCCATTTTGTCACGAATCTGCCTGCTTTTCATCGAGTCCTGGTCTTCGTTTGCATGAAGTCCGTGCCTGTGCCGTTCGTTCCTCCTCATGAGCATTACCTTGTTGGCCGCATTGGTCCTCGAGAATACCGTATGTACAGGTATCTCTACTCTCCCATTTCTATCAACTCTACAATTTCTGCCAGTATTCTTCACGCAAACGTCTTGATTATGACCTTCCGTAAACCTGACATTCTAGAATATCCTGCGCACTTGACGCACTTCATTGACTCGGATACACTTGTCAAACAATTAAACTATTTAAAACTATGTCAAAATAGAGAAGTTGGACCCAGGTGGTAAGTTTAAGAGGTTTAAGTGCATTTAATTCTGTCACATTCTATAGTAGTGTTGGCCACGCACTCTTTTCATGATAGTTGCACTGTATTTGGCAGTAACTATACTCACCTATATAATAGCTAGCTATGCTACGATATACTTTCATTTTTGAACTGAAGGATTTGTGCCAAAGAAGGACTGAGATGTCAGAGAATTGAGGCATCTTGGATATCTGGATTCTTCCTCAAATGAATAAGTACTAGTTGGGTTGCAGCTTCTTTTGAACAAATATGTTATGGCACTGCTTTTGTTGCCGGTGGATGTGCAGATGTGTAGTTAGGTACGAGTACAAGGACGCAACCGGAAGCGATGACAATGAGTTTGAAAATCAGCTCATATTCAACCTAACTGAGTTTATTCAGACCGAGGGCTCAGCTCCATAGATACCCTCCAGTAGTGACATGTTGCTGGATGGTTGCATGACGGTCCTGGGGACCCTAGGTGGCAGTTTTCCTTCGAGTGGCTCTCTGAATTCCCTCTCAGAGACTTTTAGCGAGGGGATCACCAAAATGAAACCCACCCGCAGCTCCAATAGCCTTCAGGTGAGTCCTCCCTCTTGGCCGGAATTCTTCCCTTTAAAACATGTGTGCCATCCCTGAAAAAGGCTAGTTTGTATTATAGAGCACCTGGAAGACGAAGCCTTGCATACTATGGGTTTCTTCCTCTAAGCACTCAAATTTAATGGTCACCAGAAAATTGCACAAGTCACCGGTGGAAAGATGTCCCTTTTGGTGTTAGGACTTAGGTAGACCTCTCCAAGCATGCGAGCAACATGACCACGGCCAAAAGGGTAGTACTCGAGGATTAAAGACTTCTATCCTGACTTCAAGGTGCTCATAAATCATAGAGCCTACAATGCAAGTCTGTGATATTTTAGAACGTTTGCTGAGTTGTGCAGGTCGTTTGCTTAGGTTCTACTTAAAAGTTTACGAAAAACGAATCCCTTAGGAATTGATCTTCTTCAACTTTGGTTTTATAAATACAGCAAGATTCTCTATCTAATGCCCTCTTGAAAATTAGAGCAGGGTGGGTATGCTGGCAGTATCCACTAATATCTTCTGCTAGGAAGTTATGATTCGATCTGTGAAATCATGTTTCAATCTGCGTTTTGCCGTTTTGTAGACCTCGGAGGACGTGAATTCACCCAACGCAGCACGCAAGAGGTAGGTGCAATTTGACGTTCCCTTGGAGAATGGGATGGACGCTGAAATGCGGAAGGAGCTTGCCGACATCGTGCAGGCCAAGGAAGCCGGTGTCGCGTACGTGATGGGCCACTCGTATGTGAAGGTGAATAAGTCTTCCCCGTGGCTGAAGAAGTTTGCCATCAACTATATCTACACTTTCCTGCAACGGAACTACCGTGAGCCAGCCATGGCACTTCACATCCCGCATACCAGCCTCATTGAAGTCGGCATGGTGTACTACGTGTAGACAAGGTGAAATCTCATTGTTTATGTATATCAACTGCTATTTGTCGTGCTTTGGAGGAATATTGTATTCCGACAATCAACATGACGATAATACATTCATGTTAATTGTACATAGGTAGCTGCAATAGGTAAGTGAGGTTAGCTTTTGAAGTTTAACATTACCTTATATTGAAATTTACACAACTAATCGTTCATTACAAGCCCCTCTTGCAATGCAACCGATGGAGAAGTTCAAGTGATCCATCCATACTTGTGACGAGTGTTTCCGTGCATGGATTATGTTTTATCTTAGTTCTTGGAGTTACAGAGTCAGTCAGTACAAGTATTAAGTGGAAAAGAAATCCTCAAATAACTTCGAGTTTGCCTGGTTTAGATTACATTGAATAGCGACTGTACCTCCATACCCTTATTGTGTACGGCTGAACAAGATGCAACCGTTGAATTTGTTTCCAGTAATGTGAAAGTACTGTTTCAATTTGGAAATAATATCCCTCCCTTCCCCATGGCTCATCATGTTATTTCTCCTTCTGGGGTAATGCATTCACATTAAGGTACACACGTAATACCGCTACTTTTTCTGTCTTAGCTAGCGTGGTGGTCAAAATGATGAAAATTTGATGTGAAATTTTTTAGCCAGGTGTAGTCTGCAGGATTGGGTCGAGGGGTGGGGGTCGATGCTTCTCCACTAACTTTCTGTTATACGCATGGAATACTATTTGCACAGCAGGAATTAAGTGTAACAAGACCTGCGAGAGATAAGGACGAAATTCCTTATTTATAAAGCACCTGAACTCAAAATGTTAGACCTTGGATACACAAACGTTTGTGCGTCACTAAACCCACATGGACAAGTTGCAAGTGCCATGCCTTCTCCCGCCAGTGGGAATAGCTAGCAATCAAAGTATCAGTTCTGATGAGAGGTTGCTGGTATGATACAATCACTGGTGATCTGGAGAGGTAATTCGACCATACCCAGGGTCCAGGGAAGTAGCACCTCGACCTTCGTTTTGGTCACGCTGTACCTTGGAGGCCACGATGGGCAGTGCATACGGCAACGGAATGGCCTGCCCAGACATGCCCATAGCCAACGGCTGAGCAGTCAGAGCTGTACCGTTCTCTTTCTCGCCGTCCAACGATGAAACGCAACTGTGTATGCTACACGCTGGTCGATTAGTACCTTGCTGAGCATTGAACCCACCAGTGGATTGGGCTTTGGACACAGGTGCTGCCTGTTCGTAAGCATGTGGTGCATGCACTTCACCATTCGCTCCTGCTACGGGTTTCATATCCACACGGCCTACTCCTGAGTTCAAGTCCTTGGCAAATACAAGTGCATTCACTTGTGATGCTTCATCTCCTGATCCACCTGCCCCCCGCTGCAACAAAGTGGACCACATGCTTACACGTCAACAATGATTCTCTGAGTGAGTGTGGTAGAAGATAAGATCTGGAAGCAGCAACAGTGCAGGGGCGATTCATGTAGATGGTATAGATTTTCTCTTGGGCGGAATTTCAGGGAAAGCAGATCACCTCCCAAAGACTTGCGGATAAGAGTGTCAGAATCCTCTCTTCGGCCGTGCGTCAAACTTGCCACAACGTTCGCAACCTTCCATGCAGATATCCTCAAGCATCTTCACTGCTGCTCCACGTTCCTGCTGCATATTCTCTCCCCGGGCCCTCATCGCTCGACCTTCCTCACCGCCTATACCAGACGCATCCAGCCATTCCACTATAAGCTTCCCAAGTTGGTACATGTCCGATCCCTTGGTGTATATTTTCTTTCCGTCACGGTCTTCCAACGTTCTCGCATCCCAACTCCTTAATCCATCACCAACCCATTCTTCTTCGTCAAGATCAGCAGCTTCCAAGTCTATAACCATCCATTTCCATACACCCTCGACATTTACTTTGATAAAGTTTTCCCACCTTAGATCCCTGTGGGTGTAGCCCTGTTTATGCAACTCCACAAGGCCATGTAAGATGTCATGAACGGCAGCTACCAAATCCTTCAAAACACCAGGCCGTGCATTCGGGTCTCCAACGGGTTCCAGCAAAATTGTTGTTCTCTTCGTAGTTGTTCGCATGGATATTAGCTGGATAAGGTACCTGGAACCTTTGATTGAATCATACAGCGATTTAAGCATATGGTGTCGACCCTGTAACAATGGTGGAACTGCTTTGAAAACACGATCAGGATACACAGTAACTTCTCCACCAGCACTACGAGGAATTGGCGTATATAACTTCACAGGGGGGAAATCAGTCAGTTCTTTCTGTAGTCTTTGTAAGAGACAGTGCATCCGAATGGTGCTATGTAGGAGCAAGGCTACACCCCTCGGCTTCTTCAAGTCGTAAGTGTCAGAGATGGACTCAACCGCAATTTCCTTGCCACTTGGAGAGAGCTTTAGCCATCGGAACAGTTGCCCACCGCAACAACCTCCAATCACATAAGGCAGTGTACCATAGTACAGAGGGCTCCATACGCATAATTTTGATGAGTTCTCCTGCATAGCTATCCTTAAATCTGATGCTTCAAACTTATTCTCCCATCTAAGAATGAGAACCCCTTTCACAAAACCCAGGAAATCTGGCCTCTCAAGCGGTTGAAGTGCTGACATTGTTGATGTCCCCGTGGCACCGGTTGTATCCAACTGCGTAGATAAGTTTAGTAAGCCACTGTCTGCAGAAGCATATCTGTCTAAAAACTCTAGGAAGGTTCCGGTGAGAGTGAAGAGTCGAGCTGAGCTTGTGGCCTCGCTGGTTGGAGCGCTATGCGATATCGAGTTGAATGCAACTTCGACTTGAGCTGCCAAGGGTTTCTCCGCTTCGGAAGTACAAACGTCCACATCGTCAGGCAGTCCTACTGCAGTGTAAGTTGACTTCAGGACGACTGGGAGCTTTATTGGTCTAGCGGACAGAAACTCCCGAAGAGCTTCGGCATTTCTAGGAAGATCAAGAGGGGCTTCCAACAGCTTGTCAAAATAGCTCTGTCGCGCAACAAGTTCAGACTTCTCAACTGGAACGGAAAATTGGAATTCATCTGGTGACCTTTTTGTCTTCTTTGAAAGTGGCTCTCCCTCTGCATACACACCGGTCACTCTCAATGTTCAGCGATACGTGAACAACCAATCACCACCGCAGAGCATGATAGGAGAGAACCTCCTCTATCCAGTCATATTAGCTGAGTAAATCCCAGGGTCAAGTTACGGATGCAAAATATCCAAGAGAGCTCGAGAGACACGAAGGAAGACTCCCTCTTCCTCTGCAAACACGGCCAATGTTTTGGACGTCCGACAAAGAACTACCGGTCAACAAATGTAATCTTACCCAGACCACCTAGTTCAGCAACAGAGAAACAACCCACGTGAAACATGTCTCACAGTGCATTTGGCTCCACGCACTTTGAACACCGAACCCTAGACCCTGAAATGCATTCTTGAACCTCTAAACTGCGGCAGGAGGAGAACGACCGCAATTTATACAGTATTTGTACAGACCGTCCTGGGATACAAGATTTCATCATTACAAAGAATCGCCAAAGAAACAGAGACGATGGATTAAATTAACCCTAACTAATTCTTCGAACCCCTCAGTGCAAATCTTAAGAAGACGTATCTGCGGTTTATCTCTTGGGTGGTCTCTCTCCCCCTGCAAATATGTCAGATTTCAGACTACAACCATCGGCACGAGAGGAACACTGAAACTTGAGCGAGTAATTCCACCTACGACTGCAAATTTTGAAGTAACGCTCTCAAATCATGGAACAAAGACAGCCAATGCAAAGTCAAAGTCACAGGAGGACTGAAATATGCTTTCAATTGAGAAGGGACCAAGACCTGGCACGAAGACCTAAATATCAGTGAAACAATACAAATAGAGGAGAATTCATACTGATGCGCATGGAATAATAACAAAAGTGGACGCAGTGACAGCTTCCCCTCCAATCTAAATTTAGCCAAAGGGAGGAGATATTACTTTCAACGGACTTCAACCCTAAGATTCTAGGAAAACCCTAAAACGTCATAACCTCTGAATTAGACCGAACATACCTGCAGTGGCGCCGAATGCGCTGAGGAGTACGGTTACTATACCAATTCGTCCAGGAAGAATGCTGGTCAAGGATTCCATAGTGGCTGTTTTAAGAGCAGCTTCTGTTTCGTACCCCTCATCCACCAACTTCTTGATGTCATCATCCTTGAAGTTTGCACCTCGACATCTCTCCTCCAAGAGTCGGCGGAGGGCTCCGCATTCGTCATCCCCCGCCATCACGCAAAGAAGTTGCAAGCGAATGAAATAAGCTCCAGCAGAAAGGACGGGCAAAGACGGGCTCGCTCACACAAGGGCGTGAAACTCACCACCTACCAATCCCTAGTCACCCAAAGCCCCAAACCCCAATCCCGTGGCTCCTTCGATCAAAGGATCACTCCCACCCAGAGCCACCGATCCCGGGCTTGCGCAGAGCCCAACAGACCTGCAAAATGGCATCCAAACCCCAACCCACTTCAACATCGCCACAAAACACAACGGACAAACGAAGCGCAGTGGAAGCCAAAATCAACGGCGATCGATCCACATCGACCTGTCCTTCTAGTTCATCTTCGGCCGACGGACCCCATCAGCACCGCAACTCCTTCTCTATCCAACCTCCCACCACAGTCTCTCCTCGACTAAAGAACATATTTAAGAAAAAAACTCGACAATAATCGACGACTCTCGACGAAACCGCCACATACACACCCACTTCCAAACCCCCAAACCTTTACACACATTGCTCTTGCCCTCATCGTGCAGCAGAATACCACAATCGAACAAACCCTCAAGCTAACTTCCAAAAATATCAAAGAAACAACAAAAGCCCCACACCACCTCAACTTCCCAAAAGAATTCCCGCCAAACCCCAACGCTGCTCCTTCACCCTCAATTTCCAACACCTAACACAATCTCACGTACTTCAATAAAACAACGCTCAATACTAAACCCTAAACCATGCAACCAGCAAACATGCAAGAAAAAAGCAATGGAAAGAAACTTACTGACGGAGCGACGGGGAGGGCGAAGGGGAGCAGGCAGCGCGAAGCGCACGTGACGAACCGAGCAGCGCACAAGGGCGAGAGAAAGAGCTCAAGGTACGCAAGAAATAAGAGAGATAACTCAACCCCTGCGTACGCCAGACAAAGCTCTCAAAACGGACGAGAGAGAAAGAGAAGGAAGGTTCTGAGTACGCCGGTATATGCTTAGACGAAGCTCGCAACGGTCCAGATGGACCAAAGTTGGATACGCGATTCTCCTCCGTCCGATCGAGTCCAGACTCCAAACCCAAGACTCCCCAAAAGGTCCATAGGTAAGGTAAGGTGCTCTAAAAGCGCCCATTTAAGGACTGGTCTGCCTTTTTCGTAGGTTTGCATGATTAGAAATATTTTTCACTCATTTTTCAGAGATAAAAAAATGGATGAAGAACGTAACCCAAGTGGTTTCATATTTTTTGAACCATTTTTGAATTAGTTATGAATTTCCTAAGATTTCTGCCATAGGTACCTATTTGTGACCCTAGGTCTCCCAAAATGCGTTCACTTACAACTTCTAAAGTGATTTCAGGAAATCAAGGCCAACGTTTGGCTCTTGCAATAAAGAATATTTTTTGGAGAGGTTCAATCAATGACTAAAGTGGTCCATTTAAAGATCAGATCATATCTATTCAGTAGCACTTTGTAGGGGTGATTTGAAGAAGCCGGTCGCTTTTAGAGCACCTTACCATAAAAGTAATGGGCGGGAAGCGATCTGTCGTACCTGTATCGGTGTGGATGATCTCTCAACCCCCCGGATGAATGTTTGTCCTGGCTCTTCAAATTGGATGGACGGACCTGTTGGATAGGCCTAGGCTGACTGCCTGACCTAGCCTGGCCAAGGTCCGGGAAGTACCGACAGTTAGTTACAGATGAGCTGAATGAAATCCCAAATTACTGATTCAAGTTGAAAGTTCTAGGAAAAAAACTGAGACAAAATCCCAAAAAAATTCTATTTGCAATATAAACTAAGTATTATAACCGAAATGCATCAAGGAAAAACTGGTTGGCTATGGCTAAGAAAGGATCCTGTCCAAAATTTTCTAATTATTTCACGGACCCTGAGCATTGGCCCACCCGCAGGACGGATATCCTCTAAGGGCGAGGTCCAGGTGATTGCAGCGGGCAAAGCCCAATGCAAAATGGAGCGCGCGGGCCGAGAGCTATGAGCTTCAGCCTTCAATTAGGCTAATAAGCTTTCCTGCACCCAATTCAGGCAGGGGTAGTGACAGAGCTCAAGAGTTTGGGGAATAGAAAAGACAGACGAGGACGCGAGGAGGGAAGGGGCAAAGGGAGCTCTCGTTGTTGGCCTTGACTTGGGTGCGTCATCGTTGTCGTTGTCTCCTCGCATTCAGATTGAAGCTTTGGTGCCTGTGGAGGGATTATGCCTTAATGGGGGAGCGGCAGGATGGCGAATTCCATGGTCTGAATCACTTGCGAGATTGGCGTGTGCGTGTTGCTTTTGAATCTATTTGTTCCCGCTGGGAATGAGTGAGTGTTGCACATCGTTAGGGTAGGAGGGATACATTCCTTGGCAAGCATGGATTGCCTAGCGCTGGCACTTGCTTGGCATCAGCTTTCGGGACCCCCTTGCCCCGCCCTCTTCCAATTCCGACGACAAAGCAGCCACGAGGGCACCACAACAGCAGCAGGTTTAGAGTAGAAGTGCATTTCTCAAGTTACTTCAATTCTCCTTCTCCTTCCTCTTCTTTCGTATTCTCCTTCTCCTTCTTCCTCTCAAAGATTTGCCTCCGCGCCGTGCTGTAGACTTACAAGGTAGGCGAATTCAGACTCCTCCTCTCCGTTGGGATTCACGACCATTTTCTCGCAGCACATGAGGATTTTTGGTTCTATTGTAGTTGCTGAAAAAGTTAAACGCTATGAACTACGAAGCACTAAATATTAAACAACCAAGACCAGACGCGAATGCTTTGAAAAGTTCCACACCCGAAGCCCCCTGTACACGAGCACATGCAGCACGAACCAAAATGGATGAGATCAACATTAACCCTGTAATGCTGCCGCGAACACTAAATGTCCAATGAATGACACAAAATCTTTGTATGTAGGACAGAAGTGCGATTGTTCATCCTTAGAATTTTGTGCAAAAAGGGGAGACCTTCTACAGCAGCTTGTCCTCAAATGAATGCTTTTGATTTTTGCACTATAGATGATGTACACTGAATCAAAAAGCAAGTTTTCCACGGAGACCAGCCCGTCCTTACAGGGTAAAAGGTCTGAAACCTTTTTCAGCCGATGAATGACCTTCAGACAGTCTGAGTGGCTAACGGGAAAAAGTCATTTTTTCATCCAAAAGCGTCCCTATTTCTGTTCTTGTATCCTAGACTGTCACTAAATATGTCCCTAGCCTTCCATTAATGTACTCTTCAAATGTTTAACTCTAATTCACTAACTATTGATTTTTGCAGATTTTAGTCCAGGATCCATCTAGAGAGATGAAGCACGCAAAAGCATCCTCAAACCTTAAATCACCCACAACCATAGGATTCCCGAATAAATCCAAGCCATCCGTAATTGTGATTGTCAGATCCAATGAAGAGTTCATCGCCCTAATGTAGGTTGGATAAGATTATCCACTACTTTTACTTTGTTTTCTCTTTTTCTTTATTTTCTTATAAAAACATTTTCATATAGAAACATAAATTATCCTTCCCATGACAGTCCAATAACAATCAAACACCCTTTTCTAATTTAGAAGTAAAGATAAAATATGGAACACCAAGTTTGATTCATTTCAAACCAAATCCCATTTGGATAAACCTTTTCAAACCTTCGTCTCTACCAAGCCTTGAAAGTTGTGAATCTAGGCATTGGACAATTGTTATTTTGGGCTTTTGCATCAACGAGTTGAATGTGTGAGCCTTTGGACATAGATATTACACTTCCTTGCGTCGACTTGCTATGCATATCTAGAAGGGTGAGCAGAGATCGGCAACTTATAGCTTGGTTGTATTATTTCATTACTTGTCTTTTTCTTTGTTTCTCTACTTTGGCCATTCTCGAGAGCTTGTACCGATGCACGATGAAAACTCTCTGGTACTTTCATTTGAATTTGGGCTCAAATTGTTGCACTTTTGCTCCATCTATCTGGTAGGTTTTGCATTTTGGTATAGACTTTCTTGATGTGATGCTGTAAATTGTGATAAGGGTAGGCATATGTTCAATCATCTTTTCGGAAACGCAAGGAATAACTGGATGCTATCATGAGCAACCTTATCAAACACTTGCAAATATCTACAATCTGTACTCATTTTTTTTTCTTGTAGGTTTCATCCTCTTTCTGTTCTTGTTTTACAAGAATTTATAGCTGTGAAGAATCTGACCCCTTTCTTTGAATCCCTAAGCCATTAATCATTTGCCCACGTTTCAATCAAACTTATTATTCTTGTTTTGTGACTTTCTCATTTCCTACTTTTGAATATTGTCTGTTGCTGATGGCAAGTTATATTGTGATGTCTTCATCGTGAGGCTCAGGTGATGGATCGTTTGGTTTTGCTTCCAGCTCCAGCCAAAGCGGTTTCACTTCTCCAGCAACTCAACCGTTTGGTTTGAGCCTCCGCTCCTTCCAAATGCACGATGGGGAACTTACTCTGTTTGGTTTTTATGACTTGCATTTTCTTAATTTCAATGATTTTCCATTGTTCTCCTCTGGTTGTCCAAAGGGATTTAATTAAACTTGCTCAATGGCCACCTCTATGGTGCATTCCTGCAAAAAGGCGCGGCATAAAGTCCACCAATGCCAGAAGGAGTTAGGTCTGCAGCATTTTGAGTTGCGCGGGCAGGGTGTATCCTAGAGTTGGACGTGCATTCCACCTGCACAAAGACAGGTCTGCAACAGCTCGCACGCACGCGGTCAGGGTGTATTTCCGAGCTCTGACGTGCATTCCAGAAAATGACGTGCATTCCCAAAGGGAAAGGTACACCGGTGTAGCCCCAGTGTTAAAAGGTGTACCAGTGTACCCCAAAATCCGCTACATTCCAGTGACTGCGATCTATAGGGGAAAGCTCCTACTCGTGATGACATTTCCGCACTGATGGCTAAACTGGCAAAGAAGAAGCCTAAGGCGCCTTTCATAGAGAATGAAGACAAATCTTTGATCAAAAGTCTCAAAGAGCACGGCAAAAATGATTTTTAGGCCATCAAGGACAAAATTAAAAACACCTTTGGAGGACGTTTGGCAAGGGAACTACAGGAGCGTGCAATAACTGCCAAAGAGGGTACGCCATTGGCTGACATGTGGCGGTCATTATAGTGACTTTAGATTATGTTTCAGTGTTGAAGACTTGTGGTAGAGGCAAGTTCTTCCAAGGTGGGGTTTTATTTGTATCATCCGTGCCTCCTAGTAAGGGAGTGAAATGAATTTTGGGTTTTGAACTTGCAAAAATGTCGAAATTCTTGGTACTATAATTGGATTGTTAGGCTGGACATTATGAGGGTTTCATTTGTGATCAATATGGTGTCCTTGTCAAGACATCCATGTACCCTTACCAAGTTTATTTCAATTTCAAATTGGTTTGGGGTGCATGCATTTTGTGGAGCTATTTTTTAGGAGAAAGAGGATCTGAGCCCTTCATGATCTGCTAGAAATTTTGGTAACTTGTGATTGATTGTGGGTGCTTTTAATTGAGGATTCCGTGCACGTTCTATACATGTGTCGGTGTTGCAAACTACATGCGGCTTGGGGATGGCCGCATATGGCTCCATTTGTTAGTGGCATGGGGTCGGCTGTGCGTGGCATGCATTATTTGCGGTGTGTGTCTAGCTGTGTATGGCGTAGGATCTGGCAACCCAAACCAACCGTGTCTCCTAGAAACATTGACAAAAAGGTTCGGGCTGTAGGGTGAACCAAAACTTACTCAAAATCCTTGTTGACTATGTGTGTGAATTCCAATCCAAAACTTTCATCTAAATGGCCATGCTAGATTATACGAGGTAGTTGTCAATACATTAGGCCATTGAAATATCATTTCAAAAACTCGACTATTGGTTGGGCAATAGGTGCATCCAATTTGCTCTAATGAGTGTGATGATTTTTTATTAGTAAAGGCTACTCTGGAGTGTATTTGGTGTTTCTATTCTTTGTCTCTTTTTAATTTTGTGGGTCTAAATGAGTGGAGGACCCAAAATGCCCCACCAAGGCTTTTCATTCCTAGCTTAGTTGTTTGTACCTTCTAGCATTTTGTTGAAATTGTCCAAGTGTTTCAAAAGAAAAATTACCCTAGAACACCAATCTACTAGTTGGGAGGTGGAATTGACTACAGTCTAGTGGCATCCATATTGTAATAAACTTGGTTTCCATTCCCCTACATTCTGATCCAATTGGAGACATGAAATCAATGTTTTTGTGCATGTCCAGTGATAAAATGCAACTAAGCCCCTAACCCTTGAACCTCTACAGCTTTTTCCAATATGTACTTCTCCTATTAATGGAAAAAAGGGGTTTATTTGCAATGCACCTATTTGGTAGGGATTTGGGGTTTGGGATTTAGTTTGACCCTTGAACACTAACCACATTAATTATGTTATTCAATGTGGTTGAAAGCACACATGAATCTCATATTCTATATGCTAATTCATGGGCATGAAGATCATACTTGAAGTGTTTATTGGAATATGCTTTATGAACCCAAAAGGACAATATGCATAAACCCCTAAACCTTCCTAGTGAACCCTACATGGCGCAAAGCGCCCGGATATTGTAGCTACAGGCCTGGCGGCACTCCGCTCCAGGCCTAAATCCTACTTGCTCCGCTACATAGGATTTAGGTGAAAAATCTTCGATCATTAATCAACTCAATTCCTATACCACAAATCCCAATTCTTTTTGAGACACAGTATTTGTGAAAAAATCTTTGTTCATAAATCGCCTCCAAATCTATACTACAAATCCCAATTCTTTTTAGGCCATTGTATTTGTTGTTGAATCTAGAAGGAGCCTCCCCTTGTCTTTGTTCCTAAAACCCATTAGTGTTTGTACACTTCCATTGTTGTTCCCAGATATAAGCACAATTTGGTTGTATGTCCACGAATAAAAGTGTACGTAACTAATTCCTACTACTTATTCATTGCTTTTGAATTTCTCTTCTTTTCCAAGTTAGATGTGAGATGGAAATGTCAAGGTGATGTCAATGTCGGTCCTTCCAGAAATGTAAGTGTAATATTGAAACATTCAAACTGGAAGTTACCATTGGCAATTCAAATTGAAAACCCCTGAAATTTTATTTCTAATAAATTTTGACACCTTGAATCCTTCACCACATTGGTTTGAAGCCAAATTCCTAATATTAATACCAATTGGTGGACGTGAGGGATGAATTTCATTTTAAACTCCTCCCATGGTTTCCAAATTTTATGTAATGTTAAAATTCACCTTTTGGACTTGTTCCCTTTTGGCAAAATTGACCACAAGTTTGGTAATCATTGTGAATATGCATGCAAACAATGGTACCAATCCAACCACTTGAAGAAGAATGATCAAATATGAATTAAGCTAAGAAGTTTTCAAATTGGAGGAGCTCTAAAATCGACCACCCTATCCAAATTTACACAGCTTCTACGTGTAACTATTTTGTGGCCTCCAGCGACGTATAAACATTGTACATTTTATGGGGTGGGCTAATTTAGAGCCCTATGCCACTTCAACTTCAAAATTTTATGATTAGTTGGATGAAGGTCAAAAAATATAAAACGGCTTGTATTAGATGCCGATTCCTCTCGTCTTTCAAGCAAAATTCACTTACAGTTTGAATATTTCAAGGCGTTTTGTACACCTCTCCATAATATAGTTTCACCTCTCCGGTGGACGATTTTTAAACCTCCTACCTTATAAATGGACCGTGAAATATTACAAAATTTAAATCAAAGAATGTGTGGGCCTGCAAAATAAAATGAACGATCCAGCCAAGTTCATTTTAAATGTATGCTTTGAAATTTTGAAAGAGATTCATATGTGACTGTGAGCCCCCAGTTTGTCACTTAGTGCTCACTTTTTTTTTTTGAGTTATTGTTTCTTTGAGTATAGTTTAAGTGCAAAAAGACCTAAAAAGAGTGTAAGACCGAAATAGGTATGTCACATACCAATATAGCATTTGGTCACTTATAAGTGTAATAACCTCAAACTAGACCCAATTTTCAATTGTAAATAGTCAAAATTGGGATTTCACGTGAATTTAAAAGGTTTTTAGTAAATAGGGCTAGAATCTACAGATCGAGAGCGTAGACAACCTCTTAGGGCTAGATTTGGTCCGAGGGAATACCGTTGAGGTCACAAAATCCATTACCGACGATAGGTTTGACTTTCCCCATTGTATCGACGAAATAGCAGAAACCCCAATTGTTAGCCTACAAGAGTTACAACCTCATGACCGGCGCTTGGGAGGAATCTAAGGATGCTATATGTCATTCTGAGGTGGCAATCACATTTGGAGATCAACGGCAAAATCGGTTTGCCAAGATTCCCCCCGACGAAGAAGATTCCCTTGTTGCCGGATTTGAAAGGAGAAGACAAGATTTGATTCTCCTCTGACCTTTGTGCAAAGTAAAAATATGATCTTGCACATCTTTTTTGGGACTCCATGAGAGGTTCCATAAGAAATTTCGGAATTTTCTGACTTGCAAAAAATGTTCTTCCGGATGGTCAACCGCCAAAACCTACAATGGGAAATTTTTGGAAATTACCCAGATTGCGGTAAAATCTCACTAAAAATTAGACTAGCTTCTTTTATGCTAATAAGATGTCCAAACAAGTTTCAAGACATTCCGATAGCTAGAAGTGCCCAAACCGGCGAGTGTCCTCGAAAATTGCCAAATTTGAAGAATGCGGGGAAGTTGACCTGCGTCCCGGGAGCATGCGGAATCGGAATAAGGTCAAAATTGGGTCTTTTCTTACTCCCTTACACCTTCTAAAGGACTTAGGCTAGTAACTTTTCCTAGAAAAGTCAAACTCCATTAATTGGGTTTTTACCTTATTTTGGGTTTCAGTTAGTGCTAAGTTTTGTTGAGTTTTTAGTGTCAAAATAAGGGATAGAAGGACCTTTCGGACTGAAAATGGCCTTCTGAAGCCAATGGCACAATCCGTTTGTGATTTGGAATAAATCTCCAAAAGTTAAAGTTTAGAACCAGCGTAGAAAGTGAAAATCTTAAAGATTAAGATGAAAATTCTAAATGATACGATTACCATGTAGAAAATTGAAGGGAGGTGAGGCCCTTGGAAACCTATACAAGGGCTTTCATTTTTCTCATTTCAACCCCTTTGGTTCATTATTGAACCTCTTTTCAAAAGTTTGGGTTCATTTAATTGGATTTTGGTCGTTTTAGGCCACGTTGCCAAACTTGTGTGTTTTTGGAGCATTTTTTGCTCCGTTGTTGTTATTTTTCAAGCTCTCTTTGAAGGACGTGGGATCCCTTCAAAGCTTGCTTTGTTTCTTTGTGTCTTCTTGTATTTTGAGTTGTTTTTGAAGTGTTGTTGAAGTTCTCTTGATTTTGTACTAATCCTAGGGAAATTCCTCCTACGGTCGGCTTTGTCGCTTGGGAAGAGTCTCTAGTGTTTGACGGAAGAGTTGTTGGTGGATTAAGCCCGTTTACTAACCATTGTGTGAGATTATGGTAGTACTAACCATTTACTAATCCTTGTTAGTAGAGAGTTTAGACTAACCCTTGTTGTCTTGGCTATACGCAATTTCCTTGTACGGCGAAGCCTTGACTTCCTTTGTTGTAAGTTTTAGTAGAATTTAGAGCGTTTTCAAAAGTACGGTGAAGCTTTGACTTCCCTTGTTGTAAATTTAGTAGAATTTAGAGTGTTTCCAAAAATACGGCGGAGCTTTGACTTCCCTTAGTTAGAAGTGCTTAGAATTTTTAGAGTTTCCAAAAGTATGGCAAAGCTTTGACTTCCTTTAGTATGAATTAGTAGAAATTTAGTGAGTTTTGCCAAAGATGGCAAAGCTTTGGCTTATAAGGTTCTAGCAAAAACTCCACCAAAAATTAGAAGTCATATCACCAAGTTTAGTTTCCAAGAAATAGAGTTAATTTTAGAAGTAGCCACCCTTGGCCTTTCGTTATAGAAGCTAGGGAAATTAGACTCTTAAAACAATTGTTTGTTTAAGTAGCAAAAATTCTAAGGAGGTTTTACTGAGGGCTGAAGGAAGCCTGGAATCGAAAGACTAAGGGCCGGAAGAAAGCCTGGAATCGGAAAAGACTGAGGACCGAAGGGAAGCCTGGAATCGAAAAGACTAAGGAACGGGAAGGAGTCAGCTTAAGCGGGGTTCCGGCCAGCAGCATCGCAACACGTGTCCCTCCCTTTTGAAAATTCGACCCAGCCACCCCGTGCAGCCGGCAAATGGTCGCTTGCCACGTGGCAAGACTGGCCGAAGGGTGACTGGACAACTTAGCAGCAAGGGTCAGGGCTCTCCCGAATTGGCCTGTGTTTTGATACTGGTCTGTGTTCCGAACTGGTCTATGTTTCCTAACTGGTCTATGTTCCAAACTGGTCTGTGTTTCCTAACTGGCCTGTGTTTCCAAAACTGGTCTGAGTTCTAAAAGAAAATTAGAGTGTTGGATTACTAAGAGAAGAAAAGAAAGAGTCCCAACAAATCATAGGGAAACTCTTGACATTTAAAAAGGAAATAGAAACACATGTACTAGCAAAAGTAGAATTAGCATTTAGAAGTAGAGATTACTATAGGTAGGATGGGAAGTAGGGACACCTAGGGGCAACATTTTCATTGCCAAAAGGAGTTTCAAAAACCTTAAAGAGAAGAAGGGAAATTTGCAACTCTCATAAAACCTCTCACATTCTCCAAAACACACAAAAATGCTAATGAATCAAGAATGGAGGATTTAGAGATTTGAAGGGAAATTAGAAGGAGATAAGGGAATTTAGGAAATCTTAGAAGTTCAATTTTAAACCAGGGTTGTCCCGGACGTTCGATTTTTTGGAAATCGCGTCCGAAAACCTTATATGTATTCAAGGAGGGTGACCAGGAGTTGGAATTACCCTCGTTCCAAGCCATCCGGGCAGAGTCCTTGACCGACCTAGGAACCATAAAGTGTATAGGTCTAGGACCCTATGATTACGTGGATGACAAGACCTTTCAACAATGGCTTGAGGAGCACCCTTGCTCTAATGATGACGCGTTCGTCATCACAAGCATTTCTTCAGCTCCAGCAACGGAGGGGACAACAAAAGAATCTCCAAATGAACTTTTGGACGACAACAAGGATCGGACCACTCGACTTTTGACGGCAGTCAACTCAAAGTCCAGTGGAGACACCACAATCGCCCAAAATCTAGGGTCGGATGAGCGACATCCTCAGGCGGGCGGGCCTAACCTCGAAGGAAGTCTCCCAACGATAAACTTTCCTTCATCACCAACCAACCAAGCATCCAATCTGAGAAAGCCTTCGGCCAACATTCCGGACCACAAAGGTAAACAAGTGGTTTCTAAATCTAAGAGCCAAAACATCCGCAGGCCAGCCCCAAGCGATCCCGTTGACTCTGATCTAGATGGCCTGATAGCCATTCGAGAATTACCGGTTGGTTGCCAATCCCCTGAAGGATGGATTCCGGGTGTCCACGGGAATTGGGGCAACGAAGCCGATGCGGAGAGCGAGCATGAAGCAGTACTACTACTAACGGCTATGCACGAAGTTGCTACCACTGGGTATAACAAGGTTCCGTATGGGATTCACAACGCTCTTGCCAGTTTGTAGCTAAAGCTTCAATCAACAAATGCAGACGGTGTGGTAGAAATTCAACCACAATTATCCCACAAGTTCAAGGTTAGACCCCCATCCATTGGGAATATACACATATCGGCAGCTACAGCGTTTGTTACCCTGTTTCAGTGGTATCTAAGTGCGTGATCATCATTTCATAACAGATTAGTACCATCTTCAAATCCTTTTTAAGGAGCCAAATGGTTGTACAATCTAACATTAGGAAAACGTTATACATGGTTGTATAATCTAACTATACATTTTGTTGAAACCAATTTAATTGGTTATGCCATTTTACTAAATGTTAGAAGACTACATAAAAGCTAAGATAGGCCTCCATACAAAAATGTAGCCATCCCTTGTTAAAGGATAGCTCGGAAAAAATTGGTGAAAAACATCCAAAAAAAAACAAAAACAAAAAACAAAAAACAAAAACAAAACATAAAACCTTAAAAATCATAAAAAATTCAAAACTTTTACAAAATCCTTTAAAAAATTGCCATGATCTACTTCAAGTTACTAAGTTACTTGGTTGTTATTTTCTTAAAGTTAGGAATAACGTAAAACTGGCCAACAAGGCTTCCAACACGGTTACTAGGGTACTTTTCACTAGTTGTTAATTGGAGATTGTCTACAAAAGAGAGGTTCATTTAATGTAAAATGAAAGGCCACCGGTTAGCCACGCTTTAGATTAGGACGTCACTATTACTTAACAATTAGGGATTTTTGGTTGTTAGTCTCTTTAAGAGGAAGGGCAACATAAAACTAGTTGACAAGGCCGCCAAGGAACCTTAATTTGTTCATCTTTCCACCTTTTGATTCCATAGGGATCCTGAAATGAGTCACGCAAAGCCACTTGGTTGTTAGTTCTAAGGTTTTCTTGTAGTATTAAGACTTACAAAAAAAAGTTTACATCTAACGTAAAAAAAGGCTTAACTGCCAACCAACACTTTGTATAGATTTATTTTTTGCTTATCTTCTTAGGATGTCAGAAAAGGACTTTTAGGAATGCACCTAGGTACCCCCACTGTCAGAAGATAGCGTCACGTTGAAGCAACTCTAGCTTTCTAGGTTTCTTCACTAGAACCGCTAGACCGGGCGTAATACATGCCAACGAGCTGAAAGGACGGCTAGACGGGGAACTTTCTTGGGCCTGCTCTAAAAATACTAGACCGATACAATCTTGGATCTTCTCCACCATGAGTTGCCAGATGTACGGCTAGAAACAATGTGGGCCTAGGATTTCTAATTTGCAACCCTAGTATAAAAGCAAAGGGAAAACCTTGCTTTGTATACTAGAGGTTGTGTTGTTGCAGGTATAGTAGATTAGCATATGGATCACGGATCACATCGACCACCGTTGGTCTTACCATCAGGCGTCTTCAATATTCGCATACATTGCGTTGAGAAGCGTAGTTTCACCCAATATCTCTTCATCCACTTTGGATTACAGTTTCTTTGGCAAGTTATGCAAAGTCCTTGGCCTATGCCAATACCAATAGTCACCTATGGTGAAACGTGGGAGTGTGTCATTTACATCTTGATTTGAGCGGCTTCTATCTCCTTCTATCTTTCTCTTAGTCCAAACTCGCTCCGTCGAGGGAGGAAGGCCGGCTTGAAATCTTTTTTGTCTATAGGTCCAAGCCAACTCCATTTGGGGCGGACATTAGAGGGATTAGTTCAGCACAGCAGTCATGCCAGGACACGCGAACAATGTCCTCGAGCCATCATCTTTGCCTCTAGTTATTGCAGATTTGAGCCCTACGGAGGAGCCACCTACCGATCCTGTGGAGGAACCATTTTTAGAGCCGACGGAGGAGCTATCACCACAGCAGCCGTTAACACAACCAACTGATGAATCAGCTTCTCAAGCAACCGAGGAACAAGAACCAGTAGCCGACCCCTAGGTCGAAGATTTGGCAGAAATGCCCAACATTTTGATCAGCTTATCCCAAGTTATGGAGTCACGACGACGGCCACGTGAGGAGATGGAGCAACTGGGGCAACCACATCCTCTGCGGCAAAATCCCACCACACCGGAACCGTCGAGGCCCTGGCCTTCGACAGGCAAGTCCCTCATAATCTACCTACAGAACCAGTTGGATGTAGAAACTGGCAGGCAAACCACGTTTGAAGGTTAGTTCTATAACCTAGATGATTTTGTCACCATCCGCAGGCGATCTTTCGATAATCGACATAAGTTCACGGCGTTGGGGCCTTTACAAGCTTTACCGCCCGGATAGCGTGCTTTGTATACATTGGAGGTGATGAATCAACTCCTCACATTCTTCGAGATGTTGTAGGAATTGACCCTCTTTGTACATAGTTGTATATAAAAAAAAATAAAAAATAAAAAAAATCGCTTTGCAGGGGCACTTATAGCTTCCAACCAATATGACGGACGTCTTCGGCTGTCGGGACTTGGTGGCCTAGGTCACTATATTATTTCCCTGATGACGACGGTTCGAAATCGGATCAGTTGGCGCTATCCCCTGAGCTAGTGAAAAGTCAAGAAAAATCACCGACAACTGCAGCTGGAGACACCTTTTAAAGGGAGCTCCTGAGCATCAAGGTCTTAGACCCTTTCCCTTTTGTCTTTCTTATGTTTTCTTTTCCTTTTTCTTCTTTCTTTTAGTCCAAACTCACTCCGTTGAGGGCGGAAGGCGGGTTTTGAAATATTTTTTGGCTATAGGTCCAAATTTGTTCCATCAAAAGCAGACAAGGTTTTTTCTTCTATTTTCTACCTCCCTCTTTAGTTCCAAACTCATTCCGTTGAGGAAGGAAGGTTGGGTTTTTATCGTTTATTTTCTATAGATCCAAGTCAACTCCGATTGAGGCAGATGGAAAAAAACAAGAAAATTAAAAACTAAAAGATAGAAAATGAACAAAAAATTACCTTTCTTCTTTGCTGCAAGATCCTTTGGATCTACATCAAGTCTTTCCAGTCATTGAGTCGGTGTCTTCTCTCTTTGTCACTCTTTAAGTCCATAGTGGTATATCCAAACCAGTCTTCTATACATTCCTAGGTCTTAGTAAAAGATCCTATGGTTAGATATGCAAAAAAAACAGTTTTAAACTTTTTTTCTCTTTGCAATAACAATGGCAGTTTTGAGTGTTTTTTTATTTAAGAAAAGGCCTTGAGACTTTAGAGGTTCAGGAAGCTAAGCATCACATATAGTACCACGAACATAAATAAAAATAATGGGTTACTTCAATGTAAACAAAAACAATATAGCTACACTTCAAGAGGCTTTGTCCCTATAGTATTGTTTTACTTTCTAAGTAAACTAGCTACTCCAACATACTCCCTTTGTTCCTCTAAAAAACTCCAAAAAACTTCCTTATGAGGGATTAACTGTATTTTTAGCCTTTGTGCCAGTGATACATGCATTTAAAAACTAGTAACTCCTCTCCTAGATCTATACAAAATCTTTAGCTTACGCCTTGTTGTTTAGGCACCCAAATCCATGATGAAAGTATCATATGTGAGCATCGTCTGTAAATGCTACCAACTTGTCCTTCTTGATGATTTAAAGGGTGGTGGCAATAATGGGATTCTATAAATATTTGCTCCCACCTAAATACCCACAACAAGGAAACTTGGCCTACTTCATGAACACATCTTCATAGCACCCAAGTGGTCACTGAATCCATCATCAACACAATTGTTTGAGAAAGCATCAAGTACAAGGTGCTTCATATGGGTAAGGCCAAGCTTGCTAGAAGAAGAATGCTTCTTGATCGCTTGTCCCTTGCCCCCACAAGGTCGTTCAACATAACCAATGCTTATTCAATGGTCAAAATCAATAAATAGGATTTTTTAATGGGACACAAATTTTGCCAGATTTGAAGTTTATTAGAGGGAGTAGCTTTTTATTGATGCAAAGCCTCCTCCTCTTTGTCTAATAAGGGCTACGGGCTGCCCAATTGTAAACAAAAACAAGGGGCTGAATGTGAACGGGACCACAAAAGGATGTCCAGCTCCAACAGGTCCCACACTCCCTCTAATCGACACCCGTCGTCATCGTCACCGTTGGCTGCCCCCAATCATCCAACGGCTCCCCATCTCCTGTACAGGTCCATGTATAGCCGAGCTAGCGAAGCAACGGACTTACCAACGGTTTCCGGCGATGAATGTCCCTCACGTGGAAAGTCCCATCCCACATCAGGCAACAGAACAGAACTAAACTGAAGCAGCAAGCGGCGGCCGCAACGCAAGCTTCCCATTCTTCCTTCCCAAACATCTCATCGTTACTTATTCCGAGAATCAGTTGCTGTTCTAGAGCTTCGCGTGCATCCTACGCGCACACAACATACCTTATTATCACACATACCCAGACCAGGCAGTCTGGAGAATCGCTCTTCCTCTTACCTTACTTCCTGCACGCATTCTAAGTTAAGACGTAGCCTAGGGGTGCAGTAATTAGATATCTAGTCGCGAATTAAGTTAGTTGAGGGGGTCCGATTGATCGAAGAGATTTGTTGGCGAGGGAGTTGCACCGTTTGGTGCTAGGGAGATCATAAGTTAGATCCCTCTCGGTGAGAACCACATTCCGTTAAGGAGAGAGAATTTCCGCGGCGCCGGCGCCGAGGAGAGGTTCGAGGACGAGGAAGCCTGGTTTGGGCTTTTGTCGATTTGTGTTGTTTTGGATTTTCAATTTTGGGTTGGAGGGTGGAATTTGGGGAACAGAGGGAGTGTTTTAGGTTTCGGAGAGGATTAGGGTTTTTGGGTTTCGCGTGGTTCTTACGCAGGGGCGGGCTGTGTGTTGGGAAGTGAGGGCGTTATTACCTTGGGCTGTGTCGACGGGATTTCATCTGACGGGGAATTAGTTGCGTGAGGATTTCTGCTTGTTGTTTTGGGAGGGAGAGGTATTGGAGGTGTTGTGTTTTTGTAGTTTGAGATTTAGAATCTGAGGGAGGAGAGGGAGGGTTTGTAGCCCTGGGGAATAGATAGGGCTTGTATGCCAAAGCGAAAAGGTTCAATGGCTGCGTCCTCAGCGAAGCGACGGGTGAAAGCAGCGGCGCCTCCTCCGGAGGATATCACCCTCAACACTTCGAAGCTTTCGATTGCTAATAAGGAGGATATCGACGACGAGTACCGACCGTTCGGCACGTTGTGGAAGGAGGCTTTCCCCGTGGGCACGGAATGGGACCAGTACGACAAGGTATACGAGATCGACTGGGATTTCACCAATCTGGAGAAGGAATTCGAAGAAGGCGGCATTCTCCACGGTAAGCGTGTGTATCTCTTCGGATGCACGGAGCCTCAGCTCGTCCACTTCGTCGAAAACTCGCGAGTGATTCACATTCCTGCTGTTGTGGCCGTCACGTCTCCGTTTCCGCCTTCGGATAAGATCGGGATCAAGTCCGTGCAACGAGAGGAGGAGCTCATTGTGCCCATGAAGGAGATGAAGATGGACTGGGTGCCGTTTATCCCTCCCGATGTGCGAGACTGGAGTGCCGTGGAACGCGTGAAGACGCAGATATTCACCCTCAAGTGCACGCAACGGAGGGCGGCGTTGAAGCAGTTGAAGCAGGAGAGGATAAAGAAGTACGAATATTGCCTTCCTTACATCTACTCGCCATTGAAGGAGGACGAGACGGTGGACGAGACGGTGGTGAACATTATGTATCCTTTCGACGACGAAGCTCAACCTCCGGTGGTGTGTGAGTACGACTGGCAATTCGATGAGTTTGAGGAGTTTGTGGACAACTTGGTGACCGAAGAGGAGTTGCCTGCTACCGAAAGGGAGAAATTCATGGCGCATTTGAAGGAAGTCGTGAGCGAGGCGAGGAAGAAGGTCCGGGAGGCCAAGCAAGCGAGGAAGAAAGCGCTGGAGGACATGAGCAAGGAGTCGATGGAAGGGTTTCAGAACATGAAATTCTTCAAGTTTTACCCCATTAAGAGCGAGAAGTACCCCGACATTACGGAGATGAAGAGTGCTTTTATCAACAGGTACTACGGGAGGGCTACAGAGGTCTTGTAAACCAGTCCTTTTTTCTTTTTCTTTTTCGTAGCTGTTGTGGCTGAGTCGTACTTCCATGGCTCAGTCTTTCTGGAAAGCGATTCGACCTGTTGCAGCAGTTGCACAGCATTATATTGTAGGTTGGCTTGTGTTGGGGCCCTTCTGTGGCTTGGTACAAGGGGAAGCTGTCCTGCCAATGCATGGATGCTTGCCTGGTCAGGTGCACTCCTGCCTCACTCCATCTCGGAGGGTTGGCGTTGTGCGATTGAGTTTGTATTTGCGGGGTTCACATATGGGTGAGCAATCCTAAAGGTGGCGTGGACAATGTAGGTAGTGTGTAGCTTATACGAGGAAGTAGATAGTCAGCAAGTTTTGGAGAGATGGAAACCTTCAAAATGCTCCATTTGGGCAAATTAATTCTTTGTAAACCGTTTTACTGTTTATCAAACCTATTGCTACCAAAATATGATTCATAATCACATGTCAAGAATCTTTCTATTTCAATGAATATTTGCTTGTACTTTTGAATCTCCAGTGCAATCGGAGCATTGTTATAGCTGCTGTATGACACTCTTCACATTTTTACAGCATTTGCTCTTGGGATGAAGACTTAGACTAGTTCCTCGCCTACATTACTCAGCCTACACCCCTGGTTTCAAGATTCATGGAAGAGAGAACATAAAACTCAGCTGTGTCTGTTCTGTTCACGAGACACAGTTTTGACTTTGGAAACGCAGTGCATGTGCTCAATCATCACCTTCCCTTGCACGTGCAGTACAAAATCTCTGGAAATTGCATATGATTTTGTAATAATGGAAGGTGAAGCATAAGCTTGCCCATGCTGTTGAAACTGGCGTAAGCCAAGCTTGTAGTGCCAAGTGATGAAATTTCCTTGGTTCTTTATGACAGGTCAGCCACTTCGATTTTGTGTCCCCACTGATGCCCATGTGCATTGCTGCCTTACAGACATTGGTTGTCTTATTTACGAATTGAAGCCCACTTGATGTGGTGCCTAATACACCTAACGAAATGCATTGCATGTCCTTATTCCGACTTTCTAAAAGACTTTTCTTTTTTCGACACAAGTGAATTAGTGAAAGCTTTCTTTTACTGCAGACGAGGCACCACAGTCCAGCGACACTGTCGCCGAACAAAGACATTCTGTTAAGACTTTGGCACCATATGCGATCCCTACTTCAGCATGATTTTCTTCCCTATGAAACCTAAGTCGCTCTAATTGAATCCCTGTGTTTAGTTTGAAGGAATAATCGCTGCAGTGTTTGAGGTTTTGTGAATGACGAGTCTATGCCATCAGAATAAGGTTCACGCAAGGTGGATAACTTAACACGAATGTGCAGTTGTGCACTTCTCCTCAAGTATCTTGCCTTAATTAATTAGTACTCCGCATCTGCGTTAATTATTTATCTTGCCTTACTTAATAATCTGCTTTTGAGCATATCGATGTGTCAAATTTAAAATTCACAAACCTTCAACTGACTCTTATCCAAGGAATGGTAGACTGAGTTACATTCAAATATTGATTCTTTGGTCTGCTGGTAAGTACAACAAGATGCTATTTGTCTTCTTTCAAACCCAAATCTCAAGAACATTTTTTGTACTTGGGGGAATTGCTTGTGGCAAACGTTTCTAGGAGAAGAAGATTTCCACAAGGATGATGCACCTTAACTCTACAGTGCAATTCTCAATCTCCCTTTCTAGTCTCCCTTTCTTGTCTTCCTTTCTTGAGGATCGTTTCATCAAAAATAAAGAAAAACTAGTTTAGTTTTGAAAACTATGTCTAATGTAGGAAGCTTGTTAAATCTAATTGAAATGCTAATCTCAAGTTCTTATCTACAAATCCAATTGTCATGTCATTTCCTCTTATTTATGCAACAATCAAGAAAATTGAATTGTGACCTTACATAAAGTAATTTGCATGTGCACATTCAAAAGTTGCATCAATGTACACAAAAGACAAAATTACAAAACTAAAGCTCTTATACATGATCTTATGTTTTCTTCTATTGATTTGGTCATTACTTTGGCTTATCAACTTCCCCCAAAATTTTAAATGAATGTCCTTGAATACAAAGAAATACAATTTAAAATGTGGCCTTATCCTAAACAATTTGAAACATCTCCTATCAGGTGAATTTGAACCCTAAAATGTTTGTCAGTTAGTGCACCTTGAAAACTCACCCGTCAACTAAACCTAGATACATCTTTCATCATGCTACCAAAGCTATAGTAGCCTTCAACCTAAACACTTAAAATTAGTTTGCATGTACATTTGGGATGGATAGTCATTGGCAAGAAAATACCATCAGAATTACTTCTATTCATACTTCTTGATTTATCAATTGTGAGGCAATCACACATGAACTAATGATAACTCAATATTATTATGCATATCCCTAATTGAAAAATAAAATATTTCAAATAAAGAAGGTTCCTTTAGATGGGAATATTTGTAAATTTTCCTATAAATGAGCATATTCTACAATCAAATTTGACCTCAATATCACCTAGATTTGATCAAAGTATTTTAATAATTTTTAATATGAATATTTAAAAAGTAAAATGTAAAATTAGCCTTTTAAGATAGATAGCTTTAGTTTTTTTTAAATATTGTATTCAATCCTAAAGACTTTAAAGAAGCATTGATTTATTCTCTTCGTGCCATGTAATACAAGCTTGGGTAGTAAAAAATATTTCTCCAATTTCTCCCCATACATTGTTGTTAAAAATTTAATAAATCATAACTCCTAGTCAACATTTTGATTTGTCACAATATACCATATATTGGTGATTTTCAAAAATAAAAAATTGAATTAATTTGCCAAAATATTCTCCATTTTTGAACAAACAAAATCATTGAAGATCAAACAATTTTTTTTTGGCAAAGTGAAATGACATCACTACATTTGAATGATAAATGATTTTACATCCACAATCTACATACTTATGGATGCAAGTAACTTCATCACTCCATTCATTGTAGTACATCACTAGTTATATTGCATTGATTTGACTTATTATTATATGTAAAACAAATGACTGAAGTCAAACTATTTGTCACATACTAAATTAATCCATGCCAAAATAATATTGAATACTCTAACCTCTTTAATTTGACTGCTTGAGACATTGTCATTTAATAAGTCAAATCATTTGAATGTAAGACATGTATGCTATATGCAATGATAGTGTGGCAAGTGTGTAGGATATTATGTGAGTGTCATTCCAAATAGGATTTGAAATGACTAGTCAAGTCCCATTGGGCTTGGTTTCAAATGAATCTATGACAAAAAACGTCTTTAAGATATTTTTGGGAACATTTTGACCTCTTGGATCCACTTCTATTCTAAATAAAGCTTGACATGCACTGTATTTAGGCTGCAAAGTCAAAGCTTTATTCATTGATCCTGTTCACACAAACATTGAGCAAGGACCAAGACCTACGCCCCCTTCAAGGAGATTTTTGATTCTCCCTTGGGTTACACACTAGGTCAAAGAAATGTCATTTAATCCTTGAATGTCGGGCTCGTAACCATGGAAAACATCTTTTTTAGTATTGGGTGACATTGTCTACTTAAAAGTACTCATTGGAGATCAAACTATTGTGCAAGATCTCCCCTTTTTGCACAAAATTCCAAGGATGAACAATTGCACTTCTATCGTACATAGAAAGTGATTCTTTGTCATTCATCGGCCACAAAACGGCCGTGGCGTAGTTGTTTTAGGGTTAACAAGGTCTGCTTGTATACTACCCAAAGATTATCTTTGCAGTGACTAAATCTCGCTCCCTCACTATTACTACAAATCACTGTACCTTGAAACATTGCAAAAAAATTCCCTGTGACGCTTGCATCCGTGATGCTTCGACGCCCAACAAAATTCTCCAATCCCCTCAGGATTTCGCAAACCTTTGTGCACACAATTTGACAGCGAAGTGCGAAGACAACGAGATCGATTACGACGGAGAGCTCGGCGGCAGCAGCGAATTAATACTGGAAATACACTTGCAATACACAATTCGGCAGTAGCAACACCGGACCGATTGTTTCATTGCAGCGACATTAATTCAATCGCATGGAATCAGAGAATAATAAACCCAAAGAAACGAGTCGGAGGAAGGATGATTCTGTGACGCCTCCTGATTGCAACGATGCTTGCACTTCGAAGGACGATCCATTCGAAGTTTCAGGAAACAAAAGTGGCGAGGATCGAATATTAATCACTCCCCTGGATGTTCTTGCAAAGGGAACCCCTCCTCCCACCACGGGTGATCCAAGCGCCGGAAGAAATCACGTCACTGCTGCTACAGTTTTGAGCGGTGATGGTGGTAAGGAGACGGTCATTCTCTTGGAGGCCATGGAGAAGAGCACGTCGCCTCTGTCTACTGGTGATTCGAGCCGCGGAAGGAATTCGATCAATTAGGGTTTCAAGTAGGGTGCAAGTTGGACTTCAAGGCAGCCATGAAGATAATGAGCACACAGAAGATGAGAGAGAAGAGAGCACGTCGGGTGGCAATCGCACAGAAGTTGTCGTAGTTGGAATGAAACGCGTTTTTGCGAAATTTCAAGGGTCTGGTTCAAATGGGATCCGTGCTTCCGACTTACCGATTTTTGCACATTCACTTCCACCTAATTATTGTCTCCTACTTTGTACATTTACCGAATTGAAACGGACTCTGGAAATGTCAGGAAATTTGCAACTATGAGTTGGTCAGTGCCCTGAGTTAGGGTTACGATTTCCTCGTCAATGGTGCTTGAGGGCATGAATCGTCTGAGGCTCACTCCAGGTACATCGTTCACATCACTTGGAATGTATTTCTCTCTCTTGTTTGAAGAATTTTCCAACTGGAATTCAATGATCATACTGCATTGCCAACATTGGGAGGTCTGTGCAATGAAGTCGTAATTTGATTGAAGCCTGTTTCCAAAGAGCTTGTGAACTGCGAATTTGTGCAATATGTGTTGTACAATGTTGTCAACACTTTCTCGATCCTTCGCACCTGTTTTCCCCTTCTTTTGAGGATTTAAGAGTTGTGGTTTAGAGCCTCCTCGCACAGGAAGCAATCGACACATGTCACATTACTAGAGTATGAAATTTTTTGGTATTTTTTGATTGAAAGAGCTTGTAGATTGCGAATGCTACGCTCAATGCATTGTACAGTACATACATTGTTGATCTGACACTTCAGAGCCACTCTTAGCACCGACTTTTGCCTTCTTTTGTTGGGTTGAAATTGGGTCATAGGTTTCCGTTTAGAGAAACCTCACACTGGAGCTTAGTGATGTAGGTCACATTGCCGAGTGCACAATTCATTCATGATTTGATGAAGTTTGTGTCCAAGCAAGTGAAAGAAGTTGTAGAATGCCAACGCAGTGTACAGTACAAACATTGTCAAACAACGCTCCCTCTCACCACCAACCTCAGCACTGGGATTCCCCTGCTTTGAAGAATTAAGGGTTGAAATTAGGTCTCAGGACTCGGTGTTTTTTACCTTCACTTTGCCACTGACTCTTCCCACTGTTCCGATTAGACGTGATTGTATTTCTTGACAATGACCATTCGTTGCATGCTTTCACTGATCTTTAAATGCTCTCACTGTCTTCAAAGTCAAATCTTATCTGTACATTAGTCATGAATTTTTATTATCGTTGCCTAATTCTCTTCCATATATTCTACTGCCAAAGGCACAATCGCACAACCCAATATTTCTCTGAAATGATCTACTCTCAAAACCTGCATCTTGGTGAGGCTGCAGGAGTAACTGCGGAAGAGATTTCAGAAATACATGTGGTGCAACAATCTTAGCAGAAGCATGCCCCGTCCAAGGGCACGAGATTTGTCTGCATCTACTACAGCAGTTGTAATGAGCTCTAATATTCAATGAAATAATTAGTTAGTGTAGTGAGATATTTTAGCATGAGATTGTAGTAGGTCAACTGGATCATTCTTAGTGTGGATAATATGAACCGGTTTGCATAGTCGGAGCAAATGGACCCAAAGAGGGGGGCGAGTGAGTAAGCATTTTGAAGGGTTCAATTAATGTCTTTAAAACTTGACTATGTCGATCGTCTTCCATGCCGCGCTCCTGGGATTTCTTGTACTTCAGATTTACTCACCCAGGTGTAAAGTATTTTACAAAGCAATTGTTAGAATTCGGTACCAGGTGTGTACACTTCCATACTCATGCAAGTGTCGGTGCAGACAAGGTGGGCCCTCGCAGCTGTGGTTTTCATATCCAGTTTTTTCATTGACCTTGTCGTTCTCTGTTACGTACTGCTTTACAATTCTTGGTACTTGCTGGTGGGGCTGCGGGTTGGCGCTTGGAAACTCAGCGTCGCCAATCATATGGTACAATGAGTGCTGCTTGATGAGATTCAAAGGTGTTCTGATGAGCTTGGTGGTAACGTTCCAGTGATGGATCGTTTCCAAGCGAGTTTTTAGAAGAGCTTGGAGGAGGTTGCAGGTGGTGGATAAGAAGAAGAAGACCGCAGAAGGTGAGCGTGTAAATCTTCAGGAAAGCTCACTCATTCTTTGTTGTGTGTGTTTGCGTGTGTCATGATGGGTTAGCCCATAGTTTGCTCTTCATTGAGTTTTATGTGGCGGTAGAGAGCCTTACGAGGTTCAGAAATGGCAACAGTGATTGTTGGGCCTTGAGCACGTTTTTGTTTTCTTGTTTTTTTGGTGAGCACATTTTTGTTTTTTGGTGAGGGAGACAGTGGACATAGCAAACGTCGGTATCTGATTTCATCACCGACTAGGTTAGACAACTATTGCTATTTTGTCAAGCGCACTCAGTACCAAGGCCATTTCTGAATTTAGATGATTACGCTCCTGAACTATTTCTAAGTCTCTCTAATCTCTCGAAAGAAATCACGTTTGCATGCCTTCGCTACAGTGATGTCTGTTTTTCTTTCGATACATTAGATTGCACAGGTCATGGGATAACAAGAAATCCTTCACCTTGCTTCGTGCCAAAATCAAATCTTTGTTCACGTTACCTTGTTTTTTTCGATACCGACTTTACACTAGTTTAAGTATCTAGGTGAGGCGACCTTTTCATTCTCATATGCGGCATCCTGAACACAGTAACGTCAATTTCGCTAAATTGGCAGAGTTTCTAGGACTTTGCCGCTTCTTAGGGCGTGTGGTCTGGAAGGCAAATTTGTACCAATCCTAGCTTTGTGTAATACTATATCATAATTTTTGGCTCCTAGAATCGTGCTAATTTAACAATATGGAGCATCATTTCGGATAACAGAGGTTCAAGTTACCTTTGTCAAGTGAATTGGACACCTATTATCTCAAATGCTATGTAAGATGTCATAAATGCAATGGATGGTTTTAAGCTTGTTATCTCACCCTAGCTGTGCATGATGGTTCAAATTTTATGCTTCTTATCTCACTCTTGCCGTTGTTGGTTCAAATTCTTACAGTTTGAAATCAAGCAATGTTTATGTTGCATTGATCAAAAATTCACTTATTCATGCAGAGCAATAATTTGAGTTTGGCTAAAGAAGCCTACATTTCAGCCATGGAGACTCCCTCAATACTGGATGTTCCCGAGATGATGAAAGCTATGAGCTACTCCACTTACGGTGGTGGAGCAGAAGGGTTGGAGGTGATTGCCAAACTTTTTTTTGTATGCTCCTCATTCATTGCTATGAAATTCATTTGTGAAGTAGAGGATATTAAAATCATTTGGTACCTGATCCCCTTTCCTAAACCGACACTTGTTGCCAAATAGCAACTTATTGCTCCCAATAATGTAGAAGTTTAAAAATCATTCCCCACCAATTCGGTCATTTATGGGTCGTTTGAAGTGTTATCAATATGGCCTTAAGTGTCACTATGGAATGTCTTTAACTTCACAAATTATGGCTAAAGTGATTGAGCCTTTTAACATGATCAACACGACTGAAAATCAATTGTCTTAAACTAAGAAAATACACTCTAATTGTAGTTTTGACTCTCTATGCGCGTCAGTTTAATTGAACGTTTTGATCTCTCCAATAGGAATTATGGTTATCTTCCAATGCAAGAACGTTCCTACATTAATTGGATAAAATTGCTTAAAATGACGGAAAGAGTATCCTCCACCTTACTGATCCCGGTCACCAGCCAGGAAACTTTTCTACCTCCAAATCTTCTCTTGGAATTTGATCATTCAGTGCTTTGGAATTAAAAGTCTCCCAGTGAATTAGTAGTTGGATGTGAAATTGTGCGCAGGATGTGGAATTGCCCGTTCCAAAGCCGAAGAGAGACCAGGTGCTGGTGAAGGTGGAAGCTTGCAGCATTAACCCTCTCGATTGGAAAGTTCAGAAAGGCTTCATGAAGCCTGTTCTACCCTATAGATTCCCGCACGTACCAGGTGAGCTTCAAACTGACTTGAGAGTAAAATTTCTGCGTATTCTACACACCTGATTCTAAATTATCACTCATGACTTGAGGTATAGTTGAATAAGAGCATTCAATTTAAAGTTTTCAGTGAAAACAAGAATTTTGATTTGCGTGATTGTGTTGGATGACAGACAAAAAATCATAAAAAGATTGAAATAATCTAGAAAAACAATAATGGGCATTAGATTACGACATACTTCTTCTATCACCGTTTAAATTCCAGTAAAGTAAACGATAGTATTTGTGTCCCTTAAGAGCATTCTAAGGTACAGAAATACGAGATGTACAGAGTTGTGGAGAGATCTTTGGATTCTACAAGAGCCAAGTGAACCTTTCTGACTTGCAATCCCTCACTTTGTACAATTCCTTGGTGAGGACGAACCTAATGCTAGCTGATTGTTTGCTCTTTGCTTGTAAATTGATATCTGAGCAGGTGCAGACATTGCTGGTATGGTTGTCAGCGTGGGTCCAGGAGTGTCAACATTTGTACCTGGTGACAAGGTTGTGAGCTGCCTAGGCAGGGTATGATCTCAAAAACTTGGAATCACTGACTTCATTGTGATCGTATACACGGTAATCCCCTTAATTTGAGTGCTTAGAAAACAGTCATATTAAAGGTCAAATAGTTTGAATGTGAGATCCGTTGTGCTACAGTCAATGGTAGTGAGGCAAGAGTGCAAGATATTCTAGAACTTCATTGAAGAGAAGGTTAGATTAAAGAGGTCCAAGTGTTGCTATACTCCTCCTGATAAAGGTAGAAGATACTCTATTTGTCACGCTAAGCATTTTAACCAATTAATATGTAGGAGTGTAATTTCGGAGAGATCCGTAATGAACGTCAATTTCGTTGAAGTGGCACGATTTCAGCACCAAAAATTGTGACATATGTGCACATAAAGATCCGACACATCTAGGACATTTATGGATTTATATTTCAGAACAGGTGTGCTGAAAGGTGACTGAAAGGTGACTGAAAGTAATAGAATACCGCCAATTTAACAAAATTGACATTCAAGATTGTGCATAGGTCACTTCGGGTACAAGGTCCAAACTCTCTTGAATCAATTTTTTCTCTCCTGTATGAATTTCTGGTTCTATTATAAAACCAGAAAGTGGGGGGTTGTAGACCAGTACTGAAGAACAGTAGACAACTCCATTTCCATTCAATCTGCAGGCATCTTCCCAAGTCATGCTTACATTTGGTAATAGGTCCAAACAAGTGCAGGACCAACTTTCCAAGAGTATATGACATGTCCAATTTTGTAGAAAACTCCTCCCCCAATGCCAATTCGAACGGTTATAGATTTTTCTAGACAGTGAATCTGACAGCAGTGGCTTGGACCAGTCGGTGTTAAAATTTTGAATTGAAGACCTCTAGTTATGGGAACAGTATAGGAGATCTATGCTATCGAGTTACTCGATGGCCATTCTTTTTGGAATTCAGTCATTTTCGAAAGCTGCAACAACAAATTCAGTCATTTCCAGTTCTCACCTATAAACTTGGTGATGTGCTAGCTTGCTTCAGGTTGGTGGGGGTCTTGCTGAATATGCAATTGCACCAATAACCACGACAATTAAAAGGCGGCATGGGGTCACACCAGCCCAGGGTGTTGCCATGGGCATCAGTGGCTTTGCTGCTCTTCAAAGCGTTCGGAACTCGGCAGGAATTGACATTGATCAGGAGGGCTCCATGGAAAGCAAAAACCTCCTCATTAGGGCAGCATCTGGTGGAGTTGGAACCTTGGCAGTGCAGGTACTCTTGTCGTTCTTCAAGTATTTCCTTAAAAAAACACTACATTTCGGCAGTAGCTAGTAGAAAGGAGGGTTTGTGTTTAGTGCAAGGTCATGTTAATGCATCAATGAAAAGAAGAAAGAATGTTTTATAAGTAACATCCTGGAATAAAGTACTATCCATCCTCTAGACAAATTTATACTCCACTTAAAGATACCTTAATTTTCCTTGACAGAATCTTTTTGGTTTCAAGAAGTTGTCCTATATTCTCAACTGGACATTTGCTTGTTCCACTTCGCATCCACTATTCTTGGCATCATTCGAAGAGCTCTACGTAAGCCTACACATACAAGATTTTTTCGAAATGGACGGTCTCGCATGAGTCAGTGACACATCATAACATTCTTTGAAACATAACATTCTTGAATAGGAATGGACATTCTTGCCACAGTGTCGCTGGACCAAGAATTATTCCTTGTCCAGTGAGCCTCGAATCATGTAGAAGCTTGAATTCAAGATTTTCTATAATGAAAAGAGCCTCAATTCATAAAAGGAAAGGCTCCCCAGCCGTGATTCCGTGAAGTTCAAGAATGTTATAAGATTTTGGAGGCTTTGCTATTATTATCTAGGATTCTTTAAGTTCGATCTCAAATATTTGTAGTTCACACACTCAAGTGTAAATAATCTTGCGGTGAGGCTGCAGATTGCCAAGCTAGGAGGCGCACATGTGACAGCAACCTGCAGTCCTGAGAACTTCGGACTCCTCAAGAGTTTAGGGGCAGATGAAGTCCAGGCTCCGGATGACACACCAAGTCCCGATAGGAAGTACGACGTGATCATCAATTGTGGTCCTCACATATCATTTCGTCACTACAAGCCCTCTCTCGCACGCGCCGGCTTCGTGATCGACTTGAACGCGTCCCCGCGAGGCTTCCTCACCACAGCTCTGCACACGCTCTCCCTGTCGAAGCCGCGCTATTTCCCCTTCATGCATATCCCCAACAGCGCCGACTTGTACCGTCTCTTCAACCTCCTGCACTTGAGGAAGCTGAGGGAGGTGGTGGATTCCTCGTACCCCTTGGGGAAAGCTCGGGAGGCTTGGGCAAGGTGTATGGAGGGCCACGCAGTTGGGAAGATTGTCATTACATGCTGTGAGCCCTTGCCGAGCCTTCCTCGTAGCCCTCGGCCATGAACTCTACTCTTTAGAGCTCGTTCACTTGCCGAAGTTGAAGCTTGTTGGTTGGGTACTACCTTGAAGGCTTGGGTTATGTTTATTGAGGGACGCGCTGCTAGGATAGTTGATATTACATGTTGTGAGCCCTTGCTAGCCTTCTTGATCCATGCCCCTACACCCTATACGAACTTCACTCGGTGAAGTTGAAGCTTGTGATTATTTTCTTTACTCCATTGGATAAATCCCGGAGCCTTGCGCTATGTAAATTGAGGGACGAATCCAAGTATGCCTCCCATCGAATGCAACTGCAGGGTCATAGAGATAGACACTCGGATCTTCTAAGTTTCTTAGAAGACTCAAATATTGTAGATACACCCAAACCTCTTCAATATATAGCACCTTCTGTAATATTGCATTCTTTGATCAGTCATCAAACCCAAGGCAATGGACGTACCCACCTCAAAGCCGTATGCTGTTTTCAGTGCCACATTTTACTATTTCACAAGAAATTGCACACAAATGTGATAATCAGCAGTTTAAAAGAGTGTGAAATGGGTCATAGAACACCTTGCGACCCCAGATGTTTCTTTCATGTCACTCTTACAAGAAACGCTTTAATATCACAATGCTATAAAATCCCATATCATCACGTGGCATTTCGCGTGCCTAAGTTGCGACATTAAAAAATCGCTGTTGCTTTTTGCATGTCTATCTGAGTCCTGCATTTTGGCTACTCATCTAACGTTGCTGCACAAACGATAAGCTACCTCTGTATCAGAAATGACCATCTACCAACAATGGGTCGCTGTTGATGCACTTCACACAAGTTGATACCATACCCTTCAGGCTCCCTGTACTATACAATTTGACCATTTCTACTGAAATACACAGTGTACAAATATACACCTGGGGGAGTGTCAAAACTAGCAGTCTCCGCTCCAGAAGTATTTAGTTTGTCTCCAAACCCCGCCCGCACAAAGTCTGAACCCAAGAATCTCACATATAGAACTTTAAATCAATACTGTCTCGTACTCTCGCAACCTTGTGGAGCATTGCTTCGCGGAGAATTTGAGGTTGAAGGGCTAGTATGCTTGATTTTTCAGAATCAACCATGCCAGTAATTTGGTGATGTACCCCAGTTTCTTCCTTTAGTTTCACTACAGTAGACCAATTCTTTTTAAGATTTCGACCGACATTGTGCCTGTGCTTGATCATATCAACTGGTTTTTTTCACAAATTGAACTGGCTGACTTAACGTATTACAAACCCCTGATTGCTGTGGAGTATTCGCACGCGTCACCCGTCTCAAAGGAGGGTGTCGTCCAATCTCAGGTCCAATACACACCCCTGCAAACTCTGCGACCAGTCCCCGCCAATCGGGTTCTGCCGAATGCACCGCCATGTGGGCGGGCACTGCGCCAGATCACACAGGAGGACGCCGCCCTTCGGGTGGAAGACATACACAAGCTCCCTGCGCGCGGCGCCCTGAAGCTCGTACCTCAAATACGAGGTCGCAGGATCAGTCGCGGCCGTCACGGCCGTCACGCCCGCAACATCACGCACCGCGGGGCAGAGCACTTGCTGGAAGAGCCCATCAGGCATCACGCTCACTACCCTCCACGCCTTGTGCTTCCCGATCACGACGAGCTCCCAAATTGCAGCGCCGGCGACGCTGCAGGCGGATTGGTCTTCCTCCCGGAACCCGATGAGCAGCAGGCGCTTGTTGGACTCCACCAGCACGGGAGGCAAGACGTCCGCGACTTGTAGTTGCCCCTTCCAGACGCGCTTCAGCGACGGGTACTCCGTGAAGACGAGGTCCGGGGGGAGCGCCACTCGCAGCGGGCGCCAACGGAAGGTCTTGGTGTCGTACGCCATGAATGCGTGATTCTCTGGAAGCCATGGCAGTATGTGTCAGGGGTAGGTAATTTCTCAGGAGTAGTGAGTTTGAGAGTAGTTTAGGACGCAGAGATGTGCTACCGTATTTTAGGATTTCAGACTTGTGCCTCCAGAGAGGAGACGATTAGGTGGTGCGAGTTCACTGCAAGTCCTTTCAGGGCATAACGCATTCAGACAAGATTCTTGGATCCAATATTGAGGATGACCGGATTCGGAGACGGATGGAACAGTAAGGTCGCAAGAATCAGCCTCTGTTGAGATGACCAATATGGCAGGGGACAAAACTGGTGGACTCGTGGGTACTTGGAAACCCTAATTTCTATCCAATTCTAATTAGAGAAGGAAAAGTCCCGACAAGTCGAATCATGAAGATGAGTCTCCAATCACAAGACAAAGATGAGTTTGCAATGCAGAGAACTGTTACTCATCTGGCTGTTACTCACTCCTGCAAAATGTCAACATGGGGAAATTGGCACACTTCACTGAAACCCACTATATTACAGAAACCGCAGTAGGATTGGAAATTGGGAGTTTACTGCATACCTCGGTGGGGATCGAAGGAGAGTCGTTGGTTGAAGCGCATGTGATACACCGTCCCGTCGCAGAACGCCGTGGAGGTCCGCATCTCCTCGCACACATGACTCTCCGGCCGATTATTAAACTTCTCGCACGCGGTGCGCCAGCACTCTGTTCTGGAGTCGTAAACCTCCGTAGTACTCACTCGCTCGTCGTATTCCATTCCCCCCGCCACCACCAATTTGTAACCCCCATTCGCTTCCATGGACATGGCGACGACAGGCTGCTGACGCCGCTTGAGCATCGGCGACAGGTTCTTCCACGACCGCGTCACAGGATTGAACACACCGAACCGGATGAACTGGCTCTTCATGGCGCGGATGGCGAACACCATGAGCCCAGAGGCCGCGCCACACAGCGCGATTTTAGGCACCCCAGTGGCGAACCTGGGCAGTGAGCCCGTGAGCTTTTCCCAGTCGTTGCGCGCGGGGTCGAACGCGTGCAAGTTCATGCCGGGTTTGCTATTCTCGAACAAAAACAGCCAAGAGCGTCGCCCGTCACGAATCTCACCACCCCCGCCCAGAATCCTTGCAGAGTAAATTGCGCGATCCCAACTCTGGCGGACGAGGCGCGGGTGAATTAGCGTCGTGAGTGGCAGCAGCGCGAGGATTCGCGCCACCAGCTCGGGTTGCAGGTTGCTCCATATTTTATAATCCAACTCTACTCTAGCAGTACTAAGACTTCTCTTCCCCGCCGAGGTTCTAGCTCCGTTTAGCATGTCGGAATTTCGGTATTGCAAGCTCGAATGTGTACTCGTTGATGTGCTGCTGCTGGTTTCTGCAAGAAATATCTGCCAATTCTGCACCATACCCATGACGAATATATCTGTTACGAATCCCCTATCCCGCAGGTGGACACGCTTTCAGTTCGTTCATCTACTGCTGGGCGTCATGTCTAAGGTCAACAAGTGACACCGCATGAATTTGCGTGTACGCTTTGCCAAAACGCATTTTCACCAGGACGATGGGGACGCACTGGAGAATTTTTCAAGGCGTACAAGCTTAGAAAAACAGACAGTGCTTTGCGAGGCAAAGCAGATTAAAGGAGAGGCGAAAGCGGTTTTGTGACGCGTTCACCAGTCGATCGAATTAGAATTCGTCCCAACCGAGGCGGCCACGGCGAATTCCCTACTAACTCGGTCATTTCTACGACGACATCTCTTCCGTCAGTACAACACACGACCTCTAACTTAACGCCCCTGCAATCTCATGACGTACAAAATTCGCTACCTCGAACTCGCCATGGCTTCCAGGGATTTCGAAATTATACCCACTTGATTTGCGAAGCTCTCGATCAGCAGAATCGTATCGATCATGAACGATATTTGATCCGAATTGAGAGCTCGCTAGCTAGTTAGTGATGAAAACTTCCGTCCTGAATCATGAACTCTCGAGGAGACTAAAGCGGCAACAGACTGCACCAGTTGATTACAGCCGTGGTGCACAGAAAGAAATGCGCGCAATCGCAAGGACAGCCGACAATTTATCTTATTCTATCAGACTATCACCCCCCCCTGCAGATTGTGACGGCCCATGCCATGCTTCCGGTACCTCAGGCAATGTCGTCCTTGCGCTACTCAAGTCCACTTCTATCACCACTCTCCTGGTACTACTGCCTCATTCAAGCAATCTCATTACTCCATTAAACTCAAAACTTACTCTCGCACTTATGGGAATTGATAGAAAGTGGAGAATCGGCGCTAGGTGAATATTGATACATGCCGGTTCCCTTTGATTCGCACTTTAATAAAAAAAAAAAAAGGGTTCCTCGTCATGCCATGGAGCTTCTTCCAAGGAGTAATTACTTATGGAAAGCCCTCCCCAATGCATGCACACAATTCGGTTGAGGCCTATTTGTGGCAATCTGTACCCACAGTGCACATTTCAGAATTTGACCATGTGCATCACTGCTGGCACACATACACAGTACCGGTAGTGTCATTAACTGAATTGTGACACACAACTGAATACAATAGGATGCCTTTCCCTTAAACTAAGTCGAAGTGAGGCTTTTCTTTCTTCTTCTTTTTTATAACAAATGGAAGATCCATTGCATTACAAAAAAAATACAAAACAGCCAATAAGTTGAAGTGCCAAGCCTTTGAAGTTTATGATAGTTTACCTTGTCAAACAGACAGACTTCGTCCACTCCCTGACTTAGTGATTGCCATTAAAACGAGCCCCAAAACCTGGCTTTAAAAGGAAATAATTCACGGTAAGCTCTTCATGCAGGGCTTTCCATTATTACTCGAAATAATGAAATAATGCCAATATTGGTTCGAAAATAGATTCACTGTGCTTCCATGATTTTCACACTTTCGGAAATTGTGACGGGGCATTCATGAATTCCATCATTCCGCGAGTGGACTGGGATTTCACTTGATGTCGCTCTTTTTGTCACGACCTTCGGAGGGAACGGAGAATTCACTTGATGACTCTTTCTGTCAATGCCTTGCCTTGTGAACGGAAGGGAGGTTTGGCTTCACTTGCCTCACTGCGAGTGAGCCAAATGGTTTTTGTTTTTTTGGGTGGCAGAGTGACTGACTTGCACTTGGAATGTATGCAAGTAAATGAAACTGAATGGATAGAATGATCATGAGGTAAAAGGTAAACCAGCCTATGGGAGGCGGAATGCCACTGGTTCGCCTTGTTGACATTATTGAAAAAAAATTGAATTTTTTCACCATGTGAAGACAAATGTGGAGAATTAGAGAGAGCAATTGAAATCTTATTTTTGTCACCAAGTATGACTTTGGTATGAGTTTTTGAAGTGTGTTGCCAAATTGGTCCAAAAGGGTCTCTAGACTACCTCCAAAACCACAAAAAAAGTGTACCCATAATGGTCATCTTACCACCTAAAGAAGTGACAATATATTCTAGCATGGCCATGATATGAAGGAATAAAAATTGTTACTTCTTGTGATGAATTTATACTAAAAAGGTGGAAGTTCCTGATGAACTTGCATTCACTAGTAACTCCTTCACCATCACCCAAGGCATTGATTGTAGAGACTAATTTAACCTAATTAACTCAAATCTCATTTATTGCAAAAAATTTGCCATGGGTTGATGTAAAATTGTAATGGATCATTTCCTAGGTGTTTGCATTGGGCAGTTTGCCTATCATAGGTTGGTTTACTTTATGTGTACTTGCATCCACAAATTATGTATTAGTAGTATCTTAGCTGTCATCCAAATACTCACAAATCTAGTAATTTCTTGAGAAGAATTTGACAATTTCATCCATTTTCTCAAGCATTTTTTGTAGTGGTGAAGGAGCGAGTGCCTACTCAAGTTAATTCATTTAGTGTCAGACACTAATTGTTTTTATATTTCATTTTCTATGAGAAATCATTTGATTTTTATTTGTTTAGTGCTTATTGGGAAAAGAAGGTCCAATTATCTTCTTCAACTTAACTTTAACGTCATCTGAATTCTGAAAATCAATTTTTTGTAGTTGAAAAATGCTATGTAAAACAGTTAGTCTGTCTCAACATTAATTGAGTTAAACCAAGTAGACAGAGTTTACGGCTTGAATGTATTGACAATCAAGCATGAACTTGGAAGAGTTGATCGAGATGTTGGATGGTCCTTCCTTGGCGGCTAAGATTTGACAAGGTGGACACCTAAAAACTACCACTTTTGCCACTATGCCTAGTAACAATATTATTATTAGACTCATCAAATTTTCATATTTTTTATTGGCAAGTGAAAACAGAGGTTCCAACACACCAAAGAACGTTGTATTTGGATACCGTAGGCAAAAATTATGAAGAATCTAAGTTTTTTTGCTAGAGCTTCTAAAACAATTTCTTCCATATATGTACAAATTTATTTGGAAGATATACCCCAAATGATGATAGTGCTATTAGGTCAATGGTACATTTGAGGGGGCCCACCTTATGTTTCAATTTCTTGAGGTAGCTTTGTCCTAAGTTTTAGTGCATATTCTTCAAATTTTATTCATTTTGTAATCATATATATGAAGAAAAGAGCATGATTAGTTATATTGAGAATCTATGATCATTTTCCTTATGCATCGATGTGTGTTGTAAAGTACCCTGCTTGGTGGTCAAGGTTGGTAAAAATTAATTCTAAAAATGGATGCCAAATTTTGAAAATTCATTTTGCAATTTTTTTTGGTATGGACAAAAAAAATATTGTAGAATATTGGTAGGATGTTCCTAGTTTTGGGCACATTAAATAATTATTTGACAAAGAATGTTATTGAATCTGCCTTTTAGATATTGTTGTATAGATTTGAGCTTAAAGAATAAAGTAACTCTAGAAATATACCAACCTTATTTTTTATTTGCGGTAATATTACTTTACTTTTAGGTTACAGTTTAGTTTGTCAAAACTCATTAATATTGTATCCTATTTTGTATGGAGTGATTCATAGGAACCCTTTATACCATTGCATTGAGCATTCTTCAGAGGGAGAAATTAGAAGGTTGTTCCAATAAAAAAATTATCTTGAGAGAAAATGTAGATATGTTTTATTTTGCCATGGATAATTAGATTTGAAAATTTTGAATACATTTTTGGAATCAAAGACCTCCAAATTAGCTTGGAGATCTCACAAAATTTGAATCTAACCACTTGAATATAGGGAGAGATTTTTACTTTTATCCCTAGCTAGCTATGAAGAAGCTTTATCTTCTTCAAAATGTTTGAAGTACTACCTTACACCACTCCCACGTGATGTCAATTTTCTAGGACCACATAGGAAAGTAAAGTGGACTCCCTACAGTAGTATAAACTTGGGCCTTTTACACTAGGAAAATGACATACAAGAAAACCTATATAGTGAAGGTGACTACTATTGGATCTTCTTGTAGTCATTTTCCTAGTCTATGTAGCCTAAGTTGCCACTAGTGCTAGTAGATAGGAAAGAGGTAAAAAATATATTTGAAAACTATAGGAAAAAAATTTGGTGTCTAATCAAAACATTGTAAAACAATGTAAATGTGTCTAAATGTTGTAATAGAAAATGGAAAATATTCTTCTATGAGATTTTTATGTAAGCTTGGAATTGAATTTTTGCATTTCATTTTCACAAGGAGCGTTTTTTGAATTCCTTGCAGGTATTGTATTGAAAATCCCCTCCAAAAAAACATAGAAGTGTAGCAAATTGATGTTCATAGGGAATGTGGCCTCTACAGGGAAATGTGAGACACGGAGTTTCATTAAGAAGAAATTTGTTCATTTTTCAGTGTTATTAGAAGATGTCCCTACCTCCAAATTAACTCAATTTCTAAAATTCAATATTCCAGAATGTACATTTATGCCTCTAAAATCTAACTTTGATGTAGATTTTAGTGCGCACAATCAATATTATTTGTAGATTTTGGAGTCTTAAATCTAATTGATATCAAGATTTTAAATTTCTATCTCATTGATTTGTATATTTTAGAATTTTTTATCTAGATCCTTTCTAGATTTTAGAAGTTCAAAACATTAGTAATATGTTTAAACATTTTTTAATTTCATGTACTATAAAATTTCTTAGGTTTCTAAAGTATACAAACTCAAAAGATGCTAGTTTTTTGAAAATAGAATTATGTGAATAGAATTCATTATCTTTAAGATTGACAACTTACAAGTCTTATGCGTCCAACCCCAAGGTACCCTTGACAATCGATATGGGACAATTGCATCTTGTAAAATCTACCAAATATTTGATGAAAACAACATTGAAATGTAAGATGTGTGCAAAGTCTACCAATTTGGATTGTACAAAGGGGATTTGGAAATAATTTATGAAAAAAACTACAAAAAAACCCCACAATTTTCTTCTGCATAGGAATTCTTTGAAGATCCCTGCACAATGACATTAGAACACCGGAAAACACTTAAACTGCCAAAAACTAGTAAGGAAAAACTACAGAATCTCCAAATTAGTCACAAGGAATTCCAAAAAAGTCCGTTATGTTTATTGGCTTGCATTCTTTGATTCCATCTTCTTGCAATATTTCTATATACTTCATGTATAAAGGACCTTCTTAGGTGTTGCTAGTGAATCATGAATATTACAAATGTTAATTGTGTAAACATATTAAACTCTTCACCAATTAAAACTCTACTTGTAATGCCAATTTCTTAATACAATAAGAGCTGCCAATTTATAATGAAATACCAATTAGCTTCTAATAATCACACATATAACAATATTATTGAAGAGAGAGAAAAAATTACTCCAAGCACTCTAGGTAAGGTAAGTGAGCCCATTGTGGGCAAAATGGGAGCAAGCGTATTGTGGACCAAATTATATCAGTGGTATACAATTCAAAATTCAACTTGAATGTACAATCATCACCATTATAATTTTGTCCCCAATGGGCTTGCCCCCATTCGTATTCACAATGGATTCATTTAACGTAACCATTAGAGACCATTGGAGGTTATTGGAAGGCCTTATAGAGTGGCCTCGGGCAAGGTGGATCTATAGAATTTTGGAGTGGGCAATCTTCCAGCTGCGGGTGGGCAATCATTCAAATGTCTACATCTTTGAGTTGCTGGTATTGAGCCGCGGCCAAGTGTCTGCATATGTGTTAGCAGTGTCACATATGCTACCAAAACTCTAGTCACGTCAAGTTCTTGCACTAAGTGAATTGGCCGCAAGTTAGGACAAGTAGTACACTAGTACTATTCATTTTGATGTTTAAAGTATTCTTTTCAAATCATTCATAGCTTATTATATTGAAGTTATTCTATTTGAAAGTGTTTATCCTTGAACATGCATACAAAAAACTCAAGCACAAGGCCATTGTCAACTGCCATACTTCCACAAAATAATTGTAGTTTATTGACCCACAATTCGTTCGCATTCCACCTAGATTGCAGCCAAACCTTCCTCAATGGTTGCACTCCTGGAAATTCCAACATCTTTGGCAAGATGGCCGAATTGATAGCACAGTGGACAAACAGAGGTGGCATCGTCCTTTCCTCCACAAGCGGTTGCTTTGCAAAGGCCTTCTAGTGACCTTAAATGGTCTCTGTTGTACTCCTAATTTTGACCCCTTTCTAAAACAGACGTCAATAGATTCTTACCTAAAATGTACTCCCACTATTCATGAAAGTCTAGGATCAGTTTCAATAGAAACATCTACTTTCAACACTTTGGATTTTCATAGTTTATCCATGCGGTGTCCAAAAAATGCAATCTAAAATCCCATGTTGACTATCAACAAGATCCCACAAAAAGTTTTTTCCTATAATATTAGAAACCATGCTAAATTGCTTAAGGTATGTTCACACTTGGTGTTAAAGAGTATTGTTACTGAAGATTTTAGGAACAAATTTAGACCTACTTCTGGGCCGGATTCACATTGCAAACATCACCCCTAACTCCAAGTGCAAGCATACCTTTACTATTCGATCAATTTTAGGTGTAGTTACCTTACCTTAGTTGGCAAACAAAACAATTGATAATTTTTGAACAATCCAAGCCACAAACCATAACTGGAATTTTTAAAAGGGAGTCTCCGTCACCTGTTGAACGCCAGTTGGGAACTGATTAGAAATGGCCGTGCAGGGCTTTCTTTCTCTTCATCGCCCCAATGGTAGGTGCGAGAGGGCCTTCCATCAGTATTTGCTTCCATGTACTATAAGCTTGCGTTGCAGGAATGGCAGGAATGGACCAGTATTACGGTTCTGGCGTTGCTCTGATTCCTGATTCATGCCCTCCAAACTGTTTGTCTCCGTCACTTGCAAGTATGTCCCCCCGTTTGACAAGCCTGACTTACAGTAGTTGTACTCCAGGTCAGGAACGATTAACATCGGCTTCATCAAGGTTCGCTGAATTGTCAAGGCCGGCAAAATCCCACATCAGGGAACCGGCCATGCCACTCATCGGGTACGTACATGCAGCCGATTGGGTGACCTCCGTCCTGGTGAAGTTAATTAATTTACTTACGGCAACACGCATTGCTCATGGCAAAGTTTACTGAATTAAACGGAGTGCAAACGGTGCACCTCGAGTGTTCAATTCCTCCATTGTGAGATTTTTGTCTTTTTGGAGGTTGGTGTCAATTGAGAGTCACTGCGTTTATTATTATTTCTTTTTTTTTTGAGGTGGTGGGCAGTGCAAAAAGCAATCTCACTGGAGTCATGAAGCTCTGACTTTTACATCCTTTGGCATTGGTGAAACAGACAGGTCGATGATATCATACGAATTTGTATACATTCATCGAAAACGGAGCGAGATTCTCTGAGGTTTTGTAACAATTTCGCAGTTTCATCCATTGCGAGATGCAAAGTATGTCCTCCGATTCTTTTGGGGTTGCTTTTGAGCGATAGATCGCTCCAAAGAATCCCTGGTCTGTTCATCTTCAGTTGGTTCCTGCATGCAGCAACTGAAGTTCCAAAAAGGATAAAAATGAGTGACACCGAAATCTGACTTACATTCCCTTGGTAGGTGGGAGACTCGTCTGGCATACGGCATACCTGTCCACCCTGGCTCGGCCTGTGTGTTGTTTCATTGAGCGCGCAGTAGGAGGTCATGTACTCATTTGCAGGCCCAACCTTTGACCCTCAGCACAGACATGGTCTCAGGAGTACCTCCAATCGATCAATCTCCTCATAGCCAAATTGGTCATGTGTGAACAGAAGCACCATGTCGACAATAGCATCGATCATAGAGGTTTCATCATCGACGACCAAGTGGGCTATGACAGAGGGAAATAAGCAGCCAAATCACAGGTAGGATGGGGTAGTCTGTAGAACCGGCAACCTCAACACCATCGCCGGAAGAATGGCCAGGCGACGAGATGTAGTTCATCGCCTGTCCACCACCTTTCAATTTCTTCTCATATTATAATATTATACTAGTATTGTAGCACCTAAATCCTACATAGCGGAGTGAGTAGTGAGTAGGGTTTAGGCATTTAGCGGAGTGCTGCTAGGCAGATAGCTACAATAACCACACGCATAGCATCGTCTAAAGGTAAATATGAAGTAATCTCTACTATTAACTAGGATCTTTTGGTTCTATCAAAATACTGATATAAAAAATTTAGTATTGGGCGGGCGAGCAAAATTCCAAGCGGGATGGATGTCCTTTCGTTCCTTTGATACAGAGGTGGGGCGGGAGACGCTCACCCAACTCTTTTTTCTGGCCATGGCAACTTGAGGTCGCCACTTCTACAGGTGTCCCGGTAGGGAGTATCAACAACAAGAAAATAGAGAAACGTTACTGGCAAGGATCTTGACATCACTCTGAGTTTGAGTCTGAATGTTCAAACATAAAAATAATTTCATTATATGGTGGTATTCCACCATCCTCGCACCTTCAGGACGCTCAACCTCAAAGTTAACCTAAACCTACACAGGCCCTAGCTAGTTCTTAGAGTGTTTGTTGATTTGTGTCACATTTTTGGGTGCATGAATCGCGGCAAGTTAACAAACTTGACAATGTCAAGCTTTGAACCGTCCAGGCGTCCAGATTCCAGGCCCTAAACCACGGGTCACTGGCTCCATTTCCCATGCTCCCAGGTGGGCATGGCTGGCCCCAACTGAAGTTCGAAAGTTCGAAAGTTCAGTATCAGGTCCAGATAAAAAGAGTTGGAAGCAAGGACGGTCCTAAATAGTACCTTGGTCAAAGAAATGCAAGGATATATCCAGTATGTGTTGTGGGACTAGCCTATCCAGCTTCTTTTGCAAGTCTCCATCGATATCTTGACTGCTGTAAGCTTAGTTTGTTGGTCGACATATATTCGTGTGACTCATCCGGACCACTTTAAGTTGTTCAAGTGGCAGCAAGGTTTTAAGAAATCTTAGCCACTTTGATGGTGCAGAAATCGTTTTTTTATATATTCATGTTGCCTCTTTCTGTTCAATGTCAATTTTATTCTAGTGAAGTCAACTTCGTTAAGCTGGTGGGATTCCACTGCTTTGGCAATTTTCAGGACGAGCGTCCTGCAACTTAAAGCTATACCTGTCCCTGTCTGAGAACTTTATGTAGGTGTAAGTCACAATATTTGGTTGCGGAATTGCGCCATGTTAACAAAATGGACGATTAGTGTAAGTGACAAACCTGACTCTATATAAGTATGTTGGAAGGGCACCTTCTTTCTCTTGGCTTTGACTTCTGACTTTCATCTCGATACATTTTTCGAAAACCCAACTCTAACTTTGCTAAAGTTAGAGTTTAAAGTTAGAGTTAGTTTGCTAATTAACCCTTTCCAGTCCAGGGTACTGTACCAAGGAGTGTGCTTTCGGGTGAACAGTCGGGAGTAAAAACGAAACAGAGACGATTATTAATGTAACCATACAAGATTGCAGATACTTGGGATATCTTTGTTCAATGAAATTTTCAGGGCGATCGGACTGTTGTGTTGGAAGAGATAAGTCACCGCATAGAGCGTATGCGATTGATAGAGATATCATCATATCGGGTGTGCAGTGATTGACAGACGCCTACCTCACATGACTAATTTTCCAAAGATCAACCGATGCGGTTCAGCTGCAAACGGTAGCTTCAAAATGACATATTCCTCAGACGCTCATGTTCCGTGTACAATTTTCGGTGAATTCTTCAGAGTGTGATCCTTCTGAACATACGGTTCAGTGAAGTTTTTATACACGTCTGTTCCGCTACCATAAAGTTCAGGGTATAGAGAATAGAGAAAATTCAAATCAGGGTATAGAGAATAGAAGAGAACAACTTACCTAGGAAACGACTACTTTCGGCGTTTGAAACAGTTGCAGACCTTGAATACAGACAGTATGACAGGACATACGCATCTTTCGGCGCTATTTCCTTCTGCCGGCATCGATCTTCTCCTCGCCCAGCGAATTTGAAGTCAGTCATCTTTTTCTTCTTCATCCCTGTCAAGGAAACCACATCCATTTCTCCGTTGTGATTTTCTACCGGTCGTCGACATCAGAAGTCACCACATCCAGTCATGCACGCGGCCACTTTTTTTTTATAATCGTGACTTATTCTTTTACAGATCCATATATGTACGTACACGACACCAGTCTGTAGATTCATGTATTCTGAGCGCTCTACTCATCCAACGGAGATCAGATTTTTGCATAACGTGCGTGAAGACACTGCCTACATCTGAAATTCTTCACAGTTCATCACCCAATTCTGCTCACATCTGAAGCTACTCTGAATTTTCGATCACCTCGTGACCAAAAACTAGTTAGCTGTGCTGCAAAGGGTTGAGCGAAGCAGGCATGACCATTGTGGGCCTCGCAAATGCATAGCTTTTTAGAACAAAAAATTTGAAAGTCAAAGTGTTGAATTTGACTTATTTTGTTTTAGAATAGCCATGTTGGGTTTTTTCAATGAGACTTTACTTTCCATTTCTTGTGGTCTACAAAAGGGCGTCTCCAAATTGCTGTCCTTGATTGGCAGAGAAGAGAATGTTTAGTTCAACATCATATGTAAGCTTGAGCATTGCTTCTTATCTCCGGACCTATTCTACAAATATGGGCAATTTCATTAAAATGGCAGTATTCCAAGTGCCACTTTGACGGTGTGTCATTTTCACCATCTAGGACAGGTATAGATTTAGAACGGATGTTTTGAACTGTTTTCATGCCATTTTAAAATAATATCGCCTTTTTAATGAAATTTCCCATAAATGTATATTTTACTTCTTCATCCACACTAAACCCGTTGCTAAAGCTAGTATGACCCTGGTATGAGATAGTTCAATGAAAACCTTTGCCAACTGCCAAGCTTCCTGCTCCTCTCTACTGTATATCAGAAATGTATGTGTATTCAAATGTCACCGATTTGTTGACTCTGGATTGAAGGGGAAGAGACTCTGCATTGACAGAAGTTACATGTGAGGAAGATTAAATAGGACCTTCCTTGAAAAGTAAACTGGTGTTGCAGGCAAAGCTTACTCTAGTATACGGTAGTTGCTTGTTTGATCTCTGCTCTTGGTAGTGTTATGGAAAAAAAAAAAAATTATGAGCATGTTACCAAATTCAAGAGAAAGAAAGTAAAGTCAGCTTTAAAAAATTCGGGCTCTAATGAAAAAATCTTGACTTTTTGAAGTGTAGTCGTTGCAAAATGCATGGTGTTAATGGCACATTTCAGTAAGGTTTTTTGACATTCTTTAGGCTCTTAGAATGGCTTCTATGGTGAATGAGAGAGAGGATACAACGAGAATTTGGTATTTGTGGTTGCTGCAGGTTGCGAATCTTGATTTTGGAGGGCGTCGATCGTCATGGGGCTCACGGCGTTTATGAAGCACCCGGACAAGGGTTTAGAGTTTTAAGGTTTAGATTCACAAGCACGACCCAAATTCAACCTGACCTCCCGCAGTTTCTCCATCTTCATTCAACAGCTCAATCCCCCGAGTTTCGTGATGCGGCACCACAGCTCTTAATTACTTACATCTTTCATTTCCATTCCTGGTACCATCTTGGTAGTGCTCAATGAAATTTCCAATTATCAGTTGGCAATTTTTCTTTGAAATGTCAAGGATTTGTCCAGCTGTGCAAAACTTAAATGTAGACCTGTCCAAGTTTTTGAAGGAAGAACCACTTTTGCTTAATTCAAAGGCTTAATTTTCTCCCAAGTGCTGGTAATTCGTGGGAAAGCTACAACTGATGCAATTGCTGTATGAGATTAAGAGCCTTCCTGGTAAATTTGGATTGGGAATAGTGCAATTTACAACATTCAATTTATCGAGATTTATTTGATTTTTGGGTTGCCGAAATAAACTGAATTAGGTGTGGACACCGAATCGTCACTTTTTCTGTTGAATATAGTCATTATTATTGGACTCGAAGAATTTGTATATGCTCTTCGTGGTTACTGCAAGAGGATTCCAATGCATCAAAAAATGCACTTCCAAAACCTCGAATATTGTAGCCTCATGAAACTTGGAGCAAGTTTGGAACTAAGCGGGAGGTGAGGTTATTTTGCAAACAACATGAATAAACCTAACTGTACATTATAAAACTATTATGAAGCAACATGTGGCATAGCTAGCTAGTAGAACTATCTCATCAAGCTCTTCATTCATGTTGGTTTTAGAACTTACCAGAGTTCTACTTTTTTCTTCTTAATCGAGAAATCTGTTAGCCAAAGCTCTTTGGATTGCATTGCAAAGGCCAGTCATAGGCCATATGTAACCCGATATTCATTATTTTGCTGAATTTCAGCAAGCCAAAATGTGACGTTCAAGTGCTCAGATGGGTTTGTAATAGATCCCCTGAGCAGGAGAACGCTATTTTGTTTTCTGAAGGTAGCAATTCAAATGGCAGTGATCTCTGAAAACTAGGACTCTGGTCTAGTGATCGATCTGGAGTTCCAGACAGCAGTCTTATAGAGTGACAATTTCTTGGAATTTTAACAAATGTGATGATGATAGCAGGTTCTGATAATGCTCGGAATGCAGCTCTGAATTCTGATTTTTAAGTTGCAAACCGACCTCAATTGTGCGAACTGACTCATCTTGATCGTGTTAACTCCCTAATAACTGCCTTGTCAATGCAGTTACAGTGTGACACAGTGTCTGGTGTGTGTGGACATTCTTTGATTTCTCCAAAAAAATTCAGCTAAGAAGCCAAGAAGGTATGTGAAAATAAATCTTCCTGGAGACCTGCACCCTCACTCTGCACATACAGGTAGTCAATAACAACTTAGGGTATGTTTGCACAGTTTGGTGTTAGGGGTGATGTTTGCAATGTGAATCCGGTTCACAAGTAGGTCTAAATTTGTTCCTAAGATCCTCAGTAACAACACTCTTTTGACATCAAGTGAGATCATACCTCTTTTATTCAAGTGAGCTTGTAGTCATTCCTCTAGCTAGCATACGCACCACATAGCAGTCAGTCCCATATTGAAATAAACCTATTTTTGACAATGTTAAGCGTTTTAGTATTGTATATGTCCAATTCAGTGATGGTGGGTGGAAAGATTTTCTTGAGTCAGGGAATATTAGAAATAATAAAGATTGCAATGTTTTTTGCTAATTTTCCATCAACTTTGGAATTATAGAAATTAAGAAAGTAAATAATACAATACTACTTGTTCTTGATGTGTAGGCACACCTGATTCTGAAAAGTGTAAAACTAAAAAGTGGTCGTGGTGGTATACAAAGAACCAAGAAATCAATATGTCTTGCACATAAATGTCTTGATATAAAAAATAAAAAAATAAAAAAAACATAAACATGTAAGTAATGTATAAGGGTCCTAATAGATATATGAAGAAAAAAATGGCTTGCAAATGAATATAAAATATACAAATTCATTGGAAGCATATTTCATTTATACTTTTGTATTTATTACACTTATTAAAATAAGCACATTTTATTATTACTTTGTGTATCAAAATATAATAAAAAATATATAATAATAATAATTTTAAAAAATAGAAATTAATGCAAACAATCTTTTACTTTTAGTTTTACTTTAATTTTTTGGGATAAGTTAAATAAAGTAAATGAATTTTAGCCAAGTTCTTTTACTTTGAATTGCATCAATATATAAACTTCATAAAAATTTGGTATATAGTTATATATTTTTTATCTTTTCTATTCACTTATGACTTGTAGAATATAGCTATATATTTTTTCATTGACTTTTCTTGAGTCTTAAAGTCAAGTTATCATAATTATAGTTCAAATAACAAATAGAATGCCTTCAAATACACACATCCATCTTCCTTGTAATAAAAAATTTAGTTCTAAAGAGCAATCATGGATAGCTCACGAGGGAGGTAAAAAACACAAACATATTTTTGAAATTGCTTTAAAAGAAAAAAAATTATTTAAAAAAAATCACTTTTAATAATAGTAATAACATTCATGAAAATATACAAAAGTTAGAGCATTAGATATATATCAATTCCTAGAATTGTAAATAATGTTATCAAATGTCAAAAATTAAAAAGTTAGAATTCTAAATTTGATACTTCTAAAAATATTAAATAATCTGAGTTGTGTATGCTTATAGAAAGAAAGAAAATATTAGGCGTATATGTTGATAGTTTTTTTTCAAGTCAAAAGTGTCAAAAATATTATGATCTTCTAAAATTTACATAAGAGCATGGAGGATTTATTACAATTTATCCTAATACAATTATTTGTTTAATATTAATGTTTATAGATATGCATAATCAATCAAAAAAAATAACAACATAAAACCATTGGCAAAAGAAATTTACAAGAGTTGTTTACAATTATGATTTTCAAGTTTTTACAACCTGCATTCACATCTTAAATAAATTTGTTGGAAAACCTATATCCTACAACAATTCCAAGAAAATATGGCCAAATTGGAAATACACCATTTTTCCATTTAGGTAATACTAAAATTATTATATATAGTTATTATATTTTTTGTCTATTATATGAGTGTTACATATAGAAAACTAGAATATTATAACTATATACAATAGTTTTAGTAATATCTAAATGTGAAAATGATGTATCTCCAATTCGGCCATATTTCCTTGGAATTGTTGTAGGATATAGGTTTTTCAACAAATGTATCCAAGATGTGAATGTAGGTTGTAAAAACTTGTAAGCCTCAATTGTAAACAACTCTCCAAGCTTGTAAATTTCTTTTGCCAATGGTTTTATTTTGTTATTTTTTCTATCTGATTGTGCATATCTATAAACATAAATATTAAATAAATAATTGTGTTAGATAAATTGTAGTGAAGTGAATTTTTTTTCCAATGAATTTTTTTCTTTTAGAACAATTTCAAAAACATGCTTGTATTTTTTACCTCCCTTGTGAGCTATCCATTGCTCTTTAGAATTAAAACTTTTATTACGAGGAGGACAAATGTGTCTATTCGAAGGCTTTTTATTTATTATATAGAACTATAATTATGATAATTTGATTTTAAATTTCAAAAAAATTCAATGAAAAAATATATAGCATTATTCCACAAATTATAAATGAATAGAAAATATATAACTATAGAGTCATTACAAGAAATACTAGTCTTAAATGAATAGAAAATATATAACTATAGAGTCATTACAATTAGAGTGATGTCCTTATCATTCACTATAACTTTTGAAGTACAAGTCCAATGAACATGAAATTTCTATTGAACATGTCTAACTTGATGGTAATTAAATCTCTTATTTTTAGAAATTAAAAAAAATCAATTTTATTAATTTGTCACAAAATTAGGTTTAGGATTTTTACTATGTTAGGAATCCCCAAATGTAATGATTTAGAGCTGAAATTTTTATGGTTTGTTTGCATAGTAAAAAAGCATATTCTTATCCAAAAAAATCTAAAAATATATTATTTTATATCCTCCACATGAGTGCAAACAATACTCCCATTGCACACAGTTTTTGAACATTGAAGACAGTTCTAAAATCATTCTTTTGGTAAAATCTCATCACCATCAACTATTTTAAAATGGAAATTTTAAATTTAAAAAAAAAAAAATCCTACTTTTTACAGATTAAAATGTCAAAATACCTACTTTCATGAGATTTTGCACTTTTTTAGTTCTCTTACTTAGAATTTTTTTTCATCCTTAGTTTTCCTTCTTAGGGTACTTTCTTCTCAAAGGTATACACTATAAAAAAATAAAAATAAAAATAAATTTTTTTTTTGTAATTATAAAGTACTCACAAAAAAATGAGTATAGTGGAAAACGCTGCAAAAAATACACAGTGTTTTTTGCAGTGACTCCATTGCAAAAAATATCGATCCTATTCTCTATCACAATTAGCGTGTTGTCCTTATCATTTGCTATAATTTTGGAAGCACAAGTCCAATGAACATGAGATTTTTATTAAACATGTCTAACTTGATGGTAATCAGATCTCTTATTTTTTAAATTAACAAAAATCATTTTATATTTTAAAATCATTTTTGTGAATTTGTCACACTTTGAGGTTTAGGGATTTTAACTACATTAGAAGTCTCCAAATTTAATGATCTAGAGCTGAAATTTTCATGGTTTGTTTGCATAGTAAGAAAGCATATTCCTACCAAAGGAAATCTGGAAATATATCATTTTATGTCCTCTACATGAGTGCAAACAACACTCCCATTGCACGCAGTTTTTGAACATTGAAGATGGTTCTAAGATCACTCTTTTGGTGAAATCTCATCACTTTCCAAATGGACAATTTTTAGTTTTTTTAAGAATTGCTTTTCCAATGTTTTATAAATTAAAATGTCAAAGTACCTATTTTCAGGAAATTTTGCACTATTTTAGTTCTCTTACTTAGAGAATTTTTCTATGTTTTTCCTTCCTAAGGTACCTTCTATGTAAAGGTGTATACATTAAATATATTTTTTAATGTTTTTTTAATAAAAAAATATAATTTTAAAATACTTGAAAAAAAATCATGAGTACTGTGCAAACACTACAATTACAAGGGGGTGTTTGTTGCAACAACCCATAGATTCTTTTGTTTGTAGCTAATTTTTTTCATACATTGTCATTGACAAGTACCAACTTGTACATGTCTGTCATGGTCACTTTCCTATATGTCATCTTGCGGACAATGCGAAGGATCTCCAACTCCAACTATTGCTTAACGGATTGAGATTATGGTATATATGCTCTGTTGTTAATTTGGAGCGAGTGCCTCCTCCCCTTTGTTGTTTCTATCCATCTGAAACAAAGTTACTGTGAATACAAATAATAATAAGGTAGGCGCATCCATTCTTGTCCATGTACCCCATTTTGTCATCATGTACAAATGCAGTACATTTTAGAAAGAAAATGTGAGCCTTTGCTACATACTAATAGAATGCGATAAACAAATGGAAATGGATGCGCCTACCTTAGGAATCCATCGATAACATCCCATGTCACCGGCAATCTCGTTGTAACTACATACTGCTGCATAGGGAAACATCTTGTACTTCATGTTCAGTACTTTGAGGCTACTTTTGTGCTCCAGTGTGGTTCAATTTCGCCAAATCACAAAAATTGTGCATGGCTTGCAATGTTGTATAATTGCATTGTTGCCTTCTATGCAATGAATCATCTTCATTGTTGCTGTTGTCTCCATGAGTTGTATGGAAGCCATCTCCAATCTCTTAGAGCATCCTCAATGCTACGCCCGGGAAAAGCCACTGCAACAGTACATACAGTTTAAGTTCCCGTCCCCTTTTTTATACTGTGGCTTTCCCCGTCGCAGGCGCCTCAATTGAGCGACGGTATTTGGAACCCTACACAACTCCGCGACAGTGCGGTGGAGGGAGTTGCTTGACATGGTGGTGGGAAGTGAAGCGCGATGGAGCGATGGTGGAATGAGCTTCATCAATCACTCAATGCAGCAATGGAAGATTCTAACTTTGGCAAAGAATTTCAACAGCAACTATTTGACTACAACATCGAATCAATGCAAGAAGGGCAGAGTTCGCAATCCATTTGGGCTTCTTTTGGTGGTTCTAGGTTTGGACGGAGGTTTCTTTTGAGGGATAGGGAGTTGTGGCATGACCGGTTGGTGTCTGACTACTTTGCAAACAACCCAACTTACGATCATGTGAAATTCAGGAGACACTTTAGAATGAGAAAGGAATTGTTCTTGAAAATTGTCCAAGATGTCTCCAATTTTGATCCTTGGTTTGTGCAAAAACGGGATGCTATGGGGAGATTAGGCTTGTCTGCACTACAAAAGTGTACCTCTGCATTGAGGATGCTTGTATACGGATTGCCTGTGGATGCAACAAATGAGTATTGTAGATTGGGTGAGAGCACTGCTATCAAATCCATGAAACGATTCGTGTTTGCAATTCGTAATTGTTACAAAGAGATTTTTTTGCGTCAACCTAATCGTCAGGATTTGTTGAAACAATTGGCCATAAACAAAGCTCGTGGTTTCCCTAAAATGTTTGAAAGCTTGGATTGCATGCATTGGTAGTGGAAGAATTGTCCTGTCGCATGACAAGGACAATTTCAAGATAAGGATGGAGTTCGAAGTGTCATCTTGGAGGCCATGGCAGATCAATCTCTTTGGATTTGGTACGCATTTTTTGGTTTGCCAAGGAATAATAACAACTTGAACATTCTCAATCAGTCTCCCCTTATTGCTAATTTATTGCGTGGAGAAGGTAATGACCTCCATTTTACAGTAAATGGACGTCAATACCCTAGATACTACTTCCTCACTGGCGGCATTTATCCGCAATGGAGTTGTTTCTTGCAACCCATTCATGAACCACAAGGGGAGAAAAAAGAGCACTATTCCAAGATGCAGGCTGCTACAAGGAAAGACATTGAACGTGCATTTGGTGTCTTGCAAGCGCGTTGGGAGATAGTCAAGAATCCTTGTCGCCAGTGGGAACTTGAGACGATGAATGACATCATAATGTGCTGCATCATCATGCACAACATGATCATTGACGACGAGGATGGCTTGCAATTGGAGCAACTATTTCATCTGGGCGTTGACAGAGAACGCATGACCCGCCCTTTTACATTCCGCGACCTAAATGCAAGGACAAGAGAAATTGAAAATTTTCAACAACATTTTTCTCTGCGCAATGATGTTATAGAACATCTGTGGCAAATTCGAGGCAACAGTAGACATTGAAAGAGGCAACTTGCATGTTACAATAGTCATCAAAACTATCCTAGTAGAAACTACAAAGAAACTGGGATGATCAACTTATACTTTCTATTAGAATGAAAATTTTGAACAAGTACAAATAGGCCTCTTACAAGCACTTTGTCAAATCTCAATGTTCTTTGCAATGGAACTTCTACATATGCATCTACTTGAACCCTACTCTAGTCTATAAAAAAACATTACCCTCCTCTATGAGTGCCATGATCTCCTTCAGAACCTGTTCAGTATCTGTTCCAAAGTCCATCCACCATCCTCCAGCATTCCCTCCCACATTTGTCAGTTTTGTTTTACAGTAATCGTAATTCCTGCCTTTCTGAAAGCTACACATCCACAAGCACATGACAATTCCACATGAGCTACTGAAATCTGTAAGAAACAAAAAGAACCTTCTTCGACTTTTAAGAATAGAGGTTTCATACAAAGCAACTACGTGAAACACATGCTAGTTACAACATGAAGAGATTGCAGTTGAAATCCAAAATGATTCAACGCACCTTCACCTATTTGTGCTGAACATGCTCAGCATTTACTGAAATTGGCTTTTCCATAGTCACCAGACACACAGTACTTGCCTCACAAATATCCTTGTAAGCTGCGTTTTGTTAGCCACATCATCGTGATTGCCATTAGAAATCCAAAAAATTCTCCAGAACCTCCAGATTGTGACAGAGAATTGGATATATTACTGAGTTATGAAAATCAAACATCAGCAAAAATCAATTTGGAATATAGAGTCCCTACAATTCCACTTCCAAGTTTCAGACAGCTTCTGTTATTGAGACCTACCTGTATTCATCAAAATGACCACCTCATCCTTCCGTTCCAAAGTCCTCCTTAAATACGATCTGTAAGAATAGCCAGAAAGATCATCAAAGTTGTATCAGTAAAATTGATGTGCACAATAGTCTCTCAGAACTGCGAAGCATCATATAAAGAGCAGAATGCAAATACATACTCAATAAATTCTAATCAAGGTAATAGTTTATACCGGAGCAAAGACCAGGGATACAGATATTTTCATTCAAAATTACAGGATTTGATGGTCGAAATTACACTGCGCTATCAAAAAAGCTCACCAATTTTCTAACAACTTAAACAAAATCTAAGAAGTTCAACAACACCGCATCTTCATGAATTCATGTTAACAATATTATGTACGTAGACAATAGCAATGTTGTCCCGGTTCTAAATAGGTACGAAGAAGCGGTTGACAAATCTCATGACGATGTGCACAATTCACCACACATCACGAGATTACAAAACAACTTGAAAAGTTGATTGAAAATCTAATGGGAAGCCCAACACCTCTTACCTACCTCAAGGCTGAGTGAGATCAATTACAGGTCTTGAAAAAAAATGAACAAACAGTATGGCAATTGGAATACACATATCAATTCTGTACAAGCTCTTTCCCCAGATAATGATCAATACGGTGAAGTTGGTCTTCTGAGAAGAGAGCTCCTAGCTCCTACCTCAAAGCTTCTGATGAATCCATGTCCTTAAAAGGTATGTACACAATCACTCTTGTCCATCCTCCTGTTGAAGATACAGTGCAGATAAAATTAGAGTACATGACTCCTACAGAAAAGATTAAAGCTTTCAACTCAGCAAACAAGTGCCCTCAACAACCTGAAAATGGTGCCCTGATGTTTAAAGGTTTCATGGACAGATCCTAAACAACTAATTGTTATTTAGAGTAAAGAAGAAGGAAATAAAAATAAGTTTACTTGAGATAAGCAGAGATTACTTTGAGTCATGCAGTGCTTCCAAATTCGAAGCTCACAACTAAAGCGGATAGATTGAACGGGGCAAAGCAAAGTAAAAGAGTCGACGACTGGCACTATCTTCACAATTCCTCTCCCTTTCACATCGGCCATCGTCATTGTTGAAACTGGTATAACCTTCATCGGCATCAAAAGCCCTGTGTAGGTATGTAGTTTGCACAATTTTACTACTGATAAGTAAAAATTGACCATGATTCACAGGAAATATGGATGCCCCATGCGAAAGCGTTGATGATATGTAGGCTATACAAGTGAGACCCATCTTTGGAACCATGGAGTTAAAATTAAACACAGAAAATCTTCTCATTAGTACAAAAATTAATATATGATCAGTTCTACGGGTCAATGGCTTGAAGTCGCCAAATAGTAATCCAACAACATGAATGACATAAATTAGGTTTTATTTTTTCATTTCTTATGATGTGCCAAACTAGCGATATGAAATGATATAGTGTTGCTCTAAATTTAATTAAACATTCATACACATATAGGATAGAAAATATCACATTAGCACGTATCACATATCCATAATTCTATTTTCATTCACAATTTGGTGATTTCGTCGAAGAATATTTTTAAATTTGAATTTTTTTGGCAAAAAACTTCATAGCTTGTCATCAATTTTTAGCCAAATTAATTTTTTTTGGTGCAATCTAGCACTAAAAAACCAAAACAAAACCCTACATGAATACCTTGTCAAGGAATTGCTGGATCTAGCCCTCAGGGTTCAAGCTTGTACTGTTGGTTTTGAAGTACCTGAAACCACATGAAACATGCAAGATAAGAAGCTCTAGTTCTACAGATGAACGAGAGATGTCAATATTAAATGGCAAATTCAACCGATAAATAGAATGACGTACAATACAGATAATGCTGAATAAACATTTTATGAAACCAAAGGATCTCACTCTAATTATATTATAAATTTACTTTGCGTGTCAAGTGGAGATTCTCTTAAATGCTTGACACTAGTTAGCAAGAACTAGCAACATGAGAATATAACAACTGTGTTCCAAAATTCCAGCAATGATGCCTTTCTGTAAGCCACATGAAAAGGTCAAGAATTTAAGAATAGTATGTAGGTAGATGCAAAAATAAATTTATCGCAAAAGCATTCACAATGTCAAACAACAATCGGTGTATCAATTTCATAAGCTTGGAATTTGTAGCAGAGAAGAACAATGTATAACACATACAAGAATTGCACATACAAGATGGAAGTAAAAGAAGAGTAATGGATGAGATGAAAACAATAAACTCACCAAATGAACTGAGCACATTTCATGAGGTTGGCGCAATGTTGTCGTCTTCTTGCTCGTTTGACATGAATGGCTTACAGCAGGCACTGCATGATTTTCGTATTCCAAGACTTTCTACAAGGTATACTCCTGTCCAATTACTATTGCTACTATGAAGAGCAACCCTGTTAAAGAGTGTCTACATAAAAGTGTCTTCTAGCGGAACAGAAGGAATACCCATTACGATTTGTTGAGAAAATACATTGACAATAATAAAAACTATTGATAATGTCCAATGACATTGAGCTTGAAATTGCTCTCCAAATGACACGAAACTATTCCGCAATGCAATTCACATTGACATTAAAGCGGTTTTGATGTTGACATAGAAAATTTTCATAATGCAAGTTCACATTGAGATCAAAATTGATCTCACATTAACATGAAAAGAATTTGTAATACGAATTCACATTGACATTAAAAGTGTTCTCATTGACATTGAAACTATTCATAATATGGATTCACATTGACATTGAAATTGTTCTCATTTTGTTGGCCTACACTGCCAACAAAATTGAAAAACGGTAATTGAGACTCTGTGAATGCACCGAAATGCACACCTTCTTCATTGTCTCCTAACCTGTTGGAATTGAATCTACGTTCACCTGGGCTGTCACTTTGCAAATCACGCCATGCTCCAGAGACTCTCGGTGAACCTGCGTGCACAACATGAGGAGAAAATGCAGAATGGCAAGAAACTTGAAGCTCACTATGTGACCTAAATTGTGATTGTTGAGAGGAGAAGCGGGGCAATGGCTGCATACTTGTAGAGATGGGAGCCCGGGGGTGCCCACCAATGCACGGAGATCCAAAATTGGGGAAGACATTTGCATCAGCTTCATCGCCGGAGTGACCTTCTTGAGTTTCACAAACAAAATCTACTTCAGGGACCGGCAATTCGGGAGGCAGTGAAGAGTCATCTTCAATTGGGGAGCTTGTCCGAAGAGGTTGACTTCGCAAAGGTGGAGGTGGGACTCGGTTTTGTGCATGATGCTCTACCTCCCTTGTATTTTCGGCCATCAATCGTGCCGCTTCCGTCTGTTCACGAGCCGCTTCTGCAGTTGCACTGGTTGTGGCAACCTTGAAGGTTGCCATTCAAGTCTTCAACTTCAACATTTCTTCTTCTCGACGCAATTGTAGGTATTCCCGCGTGTCCAACGGAAGTTTATCCTCGTCAGGCATTGTGAATAGAGACAAAGCAGCTAGGTTCTCAATGCTCTGCGCCTTCTTCATATTTGCGGCAACCATCTCTAGCGTTGCATTCTGTACTATCTGATTGGCAATTTCTTTTTGTCGAAGTACATGTGCAGCTTCTTTACACTACAAGAGAAAGGGGTATTTTAAGTAGTGTCCTAGACATCACGTCTTTAAAGTAACGTCTTTTAAGTAAGTTTTTAAGTAAAATTTTACTAAAAAGATTGTCTTTTTAGTAAAATTTTATTTAAAAACTTACTTAAAAGACATGATGTCTAGGACACTACTTAAAACACCCCTTTCTCTTGTAGTGTTAGCAGCCTTCGATCCTTGGGGGTGAGAGAACTTCTTCATTGAAGAAGACAAATTGGCTTTATTGGACTCCTCTCGGTTCACCAACACCTCAGCATCTCCATCTTCTTCTAACCCTAAAGCATCCTCTACTTCAGGGCTTGGTGACATTACTTTGCGTTTTGAATCAGGAGAGCTCCTTGTGGCTTGTCTTTGTCTTGATTCCGGAATTGACTCCATCCAGCGTGGTACGTCTTTCAACAACATTCAACAATGAATGAAAACAAATGGTTGTTGGCGTGGGTGCTTCACCTTGTATAGCTCGAGAGATTGTTGCAACACGTCGTTCCAAGAAGTGCCCAATTCCTTGCAATCCCAAACGCTCTTGAAGACACCGCAAAATTTTGCAACATCAAGCTTCACAATTCACAATGCCCCATTTTGTCTCGAAGGAACATCCAGGATGCTCCCTTCCACCAGGCGATCAATTTTCGTGGTAGTGAATCTCAATTTGCCTCCAAAATGCCTTGTTTCTTTGACCATTCCCCTAGATGGGATCCTGTAAAACGTGAAGGTAGCTCCGGACGACAAAGTTGAAGCTCTTCATCATTAGAAAAGTTCTTCCCCTTTCGCGCCCTTTGAGACTCTGTAATCGCCATAACTTCGTTGACCAAGGAGTGCAAAGGAGCTTGAAGGACACAACAGAGGACCAAATTTTGCCGTGCAAGAGTTACAAAGTGCCGCGCTCGGGAAGATAACGCGAAAAGTATTGTTGGCATTGGGGCGAGTTCTCGTTGTTATTTTGGGAACGACGCAGAAGTTATCGTTGCCGTGGCTCTTTTTAGGTAGCATTGAGGATGCTCTTAGTTCAGAGTGAATTCAAGCTCACAACTCTCCTTGTTGATATAATATGAATTTTCACAATATGGTGTCATGGTTTTGCACTATTGCCTTCTATTACAATTATCAAGTTCTGAATAAAGTAATCTAATTTTCTCAAGTTGATGTATATAGCTTGAAACTTGCAAACATGGCATAAAGTGAATGGAGTGGTGTCAAAACCGCTCATTTATCCCCTAAAGGCCCAAGGCCTTTTTTCTGCCAAAAAACACTGAAAATTGCCATTTCTATAGCAAAGTATAAAAAAAATTTAAAAATGTTTTTTTTGAACATCTAACCGTAGGATCTTACACCTAACTAGTATGAGAATGTATGGAAAAAATTTCAGAATTTTTGACCTCACAGATTGCAAGATATCTGCGTTTAAAGTGAAAAAAACAAGTTTTTCAGCACATTGCGGGGCTAGATTTTTTGGCTTTAAACATTTTTAACTTAAAATTTTTGCACTACAGCGTTTTGAGCTTTTAATCTTTATTGTAGAGAATTGAGTTCAAAGTCTAGGAAAAAAAAAAATTCAAAAAAACTTAATTATCATTCTTAAAAAAATTGTTAAGTAGAAGTAGGTCCAAGATAAAAGGAAAATCTAAAATATTCATATATTTTAGATGGAATTAAAATGCACTAATCCCAACGGTGAGATTGTTCTAGCAAGTAAATCAGACCATGCGGAAAAAAAAAATTTGAAAAATTTGAAAAATTTCATTCAGAAATGAATCCTACAAGTTATTTTTTTCAAGAAGATGCTCTAACTGCCCGAAAAACAAGAAAATCCATAACTTTCTCATAACATATCCAAATGAAATGAATCAAAGCTTTTTAGATAGGCAAAAATATAATCTATCAGAAAAAAAATATTAAAAAAAAAATTCAAATTTTTGTCCATTTTTTTTCTGCTGCCCGAGCTGCCCTCCGTCCCTTGTTTTGAGCTTATTTGGTCATAACTATTGTTCCCGGGCACCGATTGTGGAAAAAATTATATTACCACAAAGCTTATCAGTTTTCCTATCTTCAAAAAAAGTTTCAAAAAATCAAGACAAAATTTCAGCCCGTAGGTACCTGCCCAAAATCCCATTTGTCCCCCAAGGGGACAATGGGCCTTTAGGGGTTATTTAGGCACAATCAAGATCTAGATCTCAAATTTTCAACCACAAGTTTTTTTATTTTCAAAATGTTAGTAATGGTCTTTTTGTTACATTATATATATATATGGCTAATGTATACACCTTTAAGATGAAGGTAACCACCTAAGGAAATGCATAGAAAAATTCTCGAAGTAGGAGAACTAGAAAAGTGCCAAATCTCAAGAAAATGGATATTTTGATGTTTAAATTAGTTAAAAATACGAAAAAAAAATTAAATACATAAAATAAAAATTGGTCATTTATAACAACTCTATGGAGATGGTCATTCATCCAGAAAACTCCAAAATAATATTTTATATGTTATAAAATGCAAGCAGAAAGAAGTGCACTTTGTGAAACTCCACACCACATACAATTAATTATTTTTTAAATTTCTTTGGACAATAGCTACAAGTCTATTAGAAGACCATCTCCTCCACATTTCAGCTCAAAATTCGTTTTTTTGGGTACTAAATAGTACTAAAAACCTCCAATTTGGCAAATGTGACATAAAATTGGGGACTATTGTGGACAGTAAACTATTTTTGAAAATTACAAAAAATTTAGGCAAGGTGTATAATAGTCAAGAATACCTTACATATAAATCTTGAATCATTTGGAACCGAAACGCAAAAGTTATGGCCAAATAACAAATCAGCATGCAAGGTGTGACGCAATATAGTGCAAGTGTTTCTTGCATTCACCCCCCAAAGTTGCTCAACCAAAATTAGATTATCATTTATGGTGGCCACCATTACCATTAATGCAAATCCATTTATTGTGATATCTCAACAAACAAATTTTCAATCAAGGCAACCACCATTTATGTCCATAGATAAAGTGCTACCTTACTAGTACATCATCTAATTTTGGTTATCTTGAATGAATGAAAGTCCACATCACATTCCCGTCATTCATGAAAATAGGTTGCTGTATCTTGCACAAATGGGATTTTGGTCTGAAACAGGTTGTATTTCTTACATGAAATTCTTGCTTGTGCTATTTTGTTTCATTTTTTGGCTAAAAAATCATTCAAAAAATTCAATTGCAATCAAATTAGTACAATCAACTCTTAATGTTCTAAGGTAACTCCACCTAAAATTACATAAATAAGCAATTTAATAGGGTTCCATTATTATATTGAATTTTTTTTGTGGAATCTTGTTGGTAGTCAAAAATGCTAAAAATAGGTGTTTCTAAAATCGACCATAGACTCTCATGAATAGTGGGAGTACATTTTTAGCAAGAATCTAGAGTAGTCGGTTTTAGAAAGCGGTCCAAATTAGGTGTGGTTACCTTACTTCTTTTGAAAGGACCCAATTATTGATCTATTATAATCCACTCTTTGTTTATTGGTATTGATTACAGGCTCTTTTTTTGTCTCACAATCTACCTCCAACCGGACACATGAAGAATAAAAATTATTATAAATGTCCACATGGCATTGTTAGTACAATTCCACAGATTTATCCTATTGAAGTAGGAGGTTCTAAAAGAGCTCAAGCCCTAAAATTGCCACCTCGTCTAATATATACTATTTGTACATGTTGCTTTTTCAGTGTACCAATAATGTACAAATAGAATACACTTGACGAGGTGGGCGATTTTAGAGCCCTATACCATGTCAACTTCAAAATTTCACAACTAATTCTACAAAGCTCCAAAAAATTTGAAACGACTTGGTTTAGAGACCAATTCCATTTTTCTTTCAAGGAAAATTTATTGAAAAATATTTCAAGAAGTTTCCCCTCCCCAAATTCCGCCGTTTCAACTCCTAGATGACCCCTTCATGGACCTCCTACGGCTTACTATGTGTCACACTATTTTAAGTTAGTGCAAGTTGAATGATTCAATTGTTTTATTGTTCTAAATTTCCCATAAAGAATGTAGCAAGATTGATTTAATTTGCAGGTGATACTAATTTTAAATAGTTACTCATAGGATAAGGGTATATTCGCACTTAGTGTTAAAGAGTGTTGTTACTGAGGATCTGAGGAACGAATTTAGGCCTCCTTGTGGACCGGAGTCTTATCGCAAACATCACCCCTAGCAAGTGCAAACATACCTTAATAAAATCAGAGTACTTATTCACGTGGGTCTAAAAGATTTAAGTTACTCCTCTTCTGAATGACCCCAAATCGTCTAATTTATGTAATTGTCTCAAAAGGCCATACCGCCATCCGAGTTGTTTGGCACGTTTCAACCTTCAGTCTATGCGCTCCCAGAATCGCAATGAAATGAATTCTCTCTGGCCACTTGGAGCGGCGATTCAACGTGCACAGACCTTAATTTTCAACTGACTTCACCTCTCTAGCAGATAGTTGAGGCCTAGTTAATGGATGAGTACGACGATTCAACATATTAACATGTCAACATGTCAGACGTTCAGGAGTATTGTGAATCTCCCTTGGTCCCTTCAGTGAGCCGCATATATGTGCAATTTTTTTCCTTTTTTCATCTCTCAACTAGCTCCACGCACAGCCAGCAAGGTTTATTTCGTCATAAATTATGAATCTTGTATAATCGATCAGCAATATCAGGCCAGGTATCTATTCTCCCCGATTCATGTCATGAGAAGAAAACTTTGCAGATCGGTTGGGTCCTAGCTAAGCTAGTTTCATTCCGTTTTCAAATACTTGACCTTCGGAAGACCGTGCACTAATCGGTTGCTGTTTCCATCAATTAAGTGAGGAACAATTAATTCAGGAACCCAGAGCAGCCATGAAAGACTCCATTTTCTGAGATTGTAAGGGCGGGATTTGTGCAACGAGTAGCAAGAGAGAGCGAAGTCACACCGCGTTCAACTGAGTGCTACGATGATTTTCTCACGAGCGAGAATCGTAGCAGTAGACCATTCCATCAGTCCCCGTTGCGTAATTGAATTTATGTACCCTTTGCGCTTCGGTGTTCAATGCTTGACCATAGGTGCTCACTGGGGTTGAAAGGGAAGGGAAGTACAAGCCCGACAAATTAACACTGTGTCAGTCGCTGAGAAGAAGGCAGAGTGCCCGAAGGCAAGTAGCAAGAAGCAGGGAAAAAAGGGACTGTAGAGGGTCCAAAGGGAGGCCAGTAAACCAGGAAATTTAAAGAACCGTCCTGGAGTAGCTGTCATATCTTGCCAGAAAGAGCTCCTCCGCAGCAGACAGATTTAGCTGCGACGGATCACCAGCGTCGCCAATTGCAGAAACTCATTCTTTGCGTTCTTTCCATCATCTTCTTGGTCTTTGCCTGCAAGGCTGCAACGATGGTGACTGCTTGCTAAGTGGTACATGAATTTAAGGCCTCAAAAATGAGTGAGCTTCGAACCAATTCCAAATCTCATGCATCTGAACGTATCTGTACTTACTGAGTACTGACCCTATAAAACAGGGTAGTCGGATCGGATTCGAGACCAGTACTCTATTTTCAACTGACCTGCAATACCCAACTACATAGCAAAGAGCACTTAACCAAAAATGTCCTACCAAACCTAATCACTCTTGAAAAATCTATAGTTTCCTAAAAACCTTGGACATTCTAATATCTAAGCATGCCCTCTTTGCAAACACCGAGTGTGAACTACGTATATTCATAACCACGATTCTAAGTCTGTGCCAAGGTAAAAAATTTCTATCACGTAGTAAATTTTTTGTGATGCAAAAATTGAAAAACCTGAAACCAAAATCTATCCCCGTACTAGTTTGTGGCCTGAAATTAGACTTTGTGTGTATGACTTGTGCCGGAATATCGCCAACTTTGCCAATATTGACATTCAAAGCTCTTCAACGATTGTGCAATATTGAATACAGGAAACAAAGTTTCTTGCAGTCCAAAAGACTGGAATTTCTTCTAATGCTGAGCACGCGGTTAGAACTTTACTTTCTTTTTTTTTGCAGCAGAAACTTCAACCTATTTAGTAGCAACCTGTTAAATTAACCTCTGTTTCACTGACCATGTCAACAGACTTATGTTCACAGTAGACCAAGAAACCGGCTAGAAACTGGACTAAACTTCTTATTGGTATGTCTCGTGCATTCTGCATTTTCTGCACCACTTTTCGATAGGTTATGGAATCTGAACGTAAGGTTGACGTTACTAAAAAATAAGTGGGTCAAGAGAACACCGCCATCTTATACAATTATTACACCCAAAGATGAACAGTATTGACGACTAAGAAGGAAAATAATGTGATTCCCGTAAACTCTCTTGCTGTCGGGTGCCGTGTCGGGTGAGCTTTGATGAGAGGTCTTGAACAGACAGACAGTTGATTCACGCTGGGACCAGAGTTCTTCTTCGTATTGTAGACTTTGTGCTGATGAGAAGATCTTGTCACTTCTGGAAATCCTTATGACTTCTTTCTCTTGAGCACCATGGTCTACATGCCTTTCAAACACTGGTAATATTTGAAAGCACAGTCAAGTTCCTTGGTATCTCAAACACCGCCTCGATCTTCACTGTTTCACAGGTTTTGTGACTCCAGTGGGAACATTATATAGTGAGGAGTCTTGAATTGTGGATACAAAGCTATTAGGGTGCTATCAGTCTAACTCACTTACCTATTTTTGTATATGTGAACTGTATAGAATGCCTTTGTCAAACTAAAACTTTGAGCATACAGGCTTTGTTGACATCACTTGAAACCATTGCTAGTGCACTTCGATCGGTCAGTGCAATATCAGTCCTCCAAATCAGAATACAAGTAATGGCTTGTTGAATAGTACATTCAAAACATTCCAACAACCTATCACTTTCTAGATATTACTCAAAATGAGCCAAAAAAAATCAAAAAATAATGAACAGTTGACTTACACAATTATTTCATAGCCGTGTACTTTGAATTGCATGTTGTGAACACAAACACTTTGAGTTCGGGTGTGCATTACATTTTGCTAGAAGAGCAGTTTCAGTAGCCCTCCCACGACATTTCACTTTAAACGTTTGGTTAGAATTGTGCATGAAATCACAATTCTAAACCCAGTGAGAAACACTTAATATATAACAACAGCAAGTGATCTCCAAGCTTGTAATATTTGTTATGTTTAATGAGAGGAATGTGACATGGAATGGTTTAGTTAAGTTAGATCTGCAGGGCTCTCATGCAAAGTTTCCATGCATCAACATCAAATTTCAAGATTATTTCAGATTTCAAGTTCAAATTTTTGTGAACTATTTATCACATTTGGGTGATATGTCTAATAATTATGTACATGAATTTATTGACTCCAAACAAAGGGGAGGAGGCTTCAAATTTTTTTTTTAAACTGCACCTAGTCACCTACAGAAAATGTGAGGAAATTTTGAGTAGATCAGTGCTATTTGAAGAACCAGTCAATGCTATGGTGTGCTCTTGAAATGTAGCTGTTTGTTCATTACATTTTTCAAAATCAAAACAATGGTTAATAGGATTTTGATCACCACAAAGTAACACACCCTAGTATATATTGGACTGAGGATATGCGTATACGGTAACTTAGATGTTGAATAGTTTCGAGTGGCTTGAGACCATGAGTCCATGGCTTTCAGTTGATCCAATCTTCAGTCACACTTACCCCAAATTTCAAATCAAGCAAACACATGGGACCACGTGGGGAGACCTAAAATCATGTCCGGCTCCTGGCTGGGAGTTCACACAATTCTATCCAGTTTGAGTACGCTTCCTTGCTGGAACAACACATGCAAAACATTTTTAAGCAAGTCAAGACATTGCCCGGACTATTCTACAATTAAACTCTTGCTTGTAAACTTCTTAAGTCTTGTAAAACGACGGAATTGGAAGTTTACACCTTAAGGTGATTCAGATTGCATTCATTTTCTTACAAGTCAAGAAAATTGCATCAGTGTCATATGTTTATGTGAGTTCACATATTGATGTGAAAAAATTATTTACTATAATTTGATCTTACTTCCAACTTCATTATTTAGCAAGTTTTTGACAGCAATATTAGTAGTACTCCTCCCATAGAAGAAGAAAGTGTGGTTCTTCACAAGGTTGTCCATTTCATCCGTTGTACTTCAAAATTTGTTGTTCTTTTCTATCAAAATTCAATTTCTTACAAATCAGTTATCTTCAAATAAAAAATTGCATTGGTTTAAATCCTTAGGTTCAAATTTTTTGTCACTTACGAGCATGAAGGGTTTTTTTAGTACATCTTTAATAAGAATGGAGCCTAAGATAGCCCTTCAGCACTCGAAGTTCAAGGTTTGAATTTAAGTAAACAAAAATGAGATGAGATTGAAAATGAAAAAATTGTAGAAATTCAAATGAAAAGAAAGCAACAAATTAAGGACCAAAAAAAACTTCATCTCCTTGCCACCCTAGCAAGGTATCCAAAACAAGTGAAAAAACAATTAGAAGTAAAAAACGGAGTTGGAGTCAAGCATTAAACTTGATGTAACTCAACAACAACATTCAACTTTGGAAATAGACTTCTAACTTACTGCATCCCCTCTCCCTCTCGATAACCACTCTACCCAACAAAATTTTCCCCTCCCCCTCATATATACCCTTTTATATCCGCTTCGATTTTATTCCCTCACACATTTTCAACGTAGTGTTCCCAAAATTGAGTTACTCTAACTTGGAGCATCTTCCCATTTGCCTCTTCATATTTTGAAATCACAATTTGATTTTATCCCTTCATAATTTGATTATTGCTGCCCAATAATTTTGTCATTGATTTTATATAAGGTACAACAACCCAATACCATCAATCATCCAATTCCAGAATATATTGAACCCTCCCATTTGTGCTGGTCATCCTTTTAGCATAATAACAATGCACTTGAGGAGCTAGTCTACACGTCGACTTGTAGCTTTACCAATTAAGTCCCAACAAACTTTGAAAAATCACATAAAATTCATTTCTTGTCCGAATGTCTTTGTAGTCTACTTGCAAATGGCTTTTCACAAACTTCCCAATCTCTGGAAAAATATGTGAGTTGACAAATAGCTTCTCTAAGGTACCCAGTTACCAAATTTGCTTTGTAATAGGGCATGTTTATCCTACTTCAATTATGGGGAATTTTGTTAAAATGGCAATCATTTTGCAACTTTGGCACTTTTATACAGTAGTTTACATTGCACGGTCCAAAATCTATACCTATCCTAGATAGTTTAGATTGCATGGTCTGAAATCTATATTTGTCCTAGATGATTTAGACCGCGCAGTTTGAAAATGGCATATGGAGTATTGCCATTTTAACAAAATTTGCCATAATTCCCAAATCCAACCCTAGTTTTCTGGGGTATTTTCACAGGTTCGTTTCCCAAAGTACAAGTCAGTGAGTTCCGTCTTCCCCAATTGCCGCTGCATCATGGCCCAAAGTTCAGATCCTTGCTGGGTTCACTGGACAAGCTGACTAGGTCAAATAACTTCAAAAACTGGGATGAAAAACAAAACCCAGACTGGACTGAGGAGGGCTGAAAAAGTCGAAGGTTTTCACAAGACATGGCAGATTTGCTGACAAGGGGACTTGGATTATGTGCAGCATGGAAGCAAGGGAAAGCCCGCCCATGGCATGCAGGAATCCTGGGCTTTCCCATGTTTGGTAGCCAAACTATTTGCCACCTGGAGACATGATAACTTAGCATTCATGTACTAAGCACAAACATTTCAGCCTCCAAATGTTTGCATCCTTGAGTTCCATGAACTAAGGTGGAATTTCTGTACATCTTGAGGTACAAATTGGATCCACTGACGCAACCGACTTCAGGTGCCACAGAGGCACAGGCCTTGCTTGCTTGCTTGCTTGCCAATTCAATCACATGTCGCGCCTCAAATATGACACAAATATGACACACGAACTTAACTTAGCTTAAGTTAAACGTGATCCTCTCTAACTTAAGTTAACTTAATTGGATACGGCCTGGGGTTTCTAAAGGCATGCTCACATGTGTGGTTCCGCTTCACATGTGGAAATTGCCGTATATGGTGTGGTGTGTAACTTACATAACATGGTAGATTTGGGAGATGTACACTTGGATCTTTGGATTCTGGCCATCTGTGCGACAATTTTGAATAACTGAGGTAGACCAGCCGCTATTAGCACTCGGGTTTGCTATGTAGGTACGTTGGAGGAGCTATTTGTCAATTCACTTATTTAAATTAGAGATTGAGAAGTTGGAGAGAAGCCATTTGCAAGTTAAATGAAGACGTTCCGACGAGAAATGAATTTTCTGTGATTTTTCAAAGTTTGTTGGGATGAAATGGGTGAAGTATGGGTAGACCCATGCTAAACCACACAATGATGTGTCACCTCTCCAAAGTGCATTGTCACTGTGCTAAAGGGTTGCTAAAAATTGCACAAAATCCAACGGATCTAATTTGTTGTAAAAAATATTCCGTAATATTTTACCAAAAAAAAAATTAATTGAAATCTGACATTGGCTCCAAGGCCAAGTATTGGCCTCCCATTTTTGGTGCACCCAATTCAACAAGCTCAGGCTATGTTAGACCATGTCTTTTTTGAATAAAAAATTAAGCTCACCAAATTGGCTCGACCTCTAGGTGTAAAGGATTTGGAATTGATTTCAACCTTTTATTCAATTCTAAGTGAGGATTTGGGGCCTCTGACACATTGAGCAAATCGCCCTGGCTTCCAAGTATGAAGTGGCCCTAAGATTGCGGTAATGGATTTGTAATTGACGCAAATGGAAGGGTTTAGTAGATGCCAAAATTTGGTGACTACTAGCATTGGGTTGCTCTACCTCATGTGGATTTTGAATACGTGAAAAATCTAACAATTTAGAATAACAATTTAGTCAACATTGTAATAAAGAAGTCTAAATGTGTACGAAATGTGCTATTTTAGAGTGTCATTAAAAAAGGCTTAACGACATTTTTTCTTGGTGAATGGAAGAAAATAATAAAGGTGAGAATAGTTACCTTTTTATAAAGGATGAGCATTCTTACATATGTAAGGCTTTGTAGATTGTTGCTCTCTACCCCCTTTTGTTTTTGATTCTGTAACCTCTAAAGGACAATAAGCTCACATAGAACTTTTTTGAAGGCTCAAGTAGGTTTGTATAAAGTAAATTTTTAATGAATGAAAGTAAAAATTTTGTATTATAGATGCAAACATCTAATTGCTTTGTCAGTTTTTATTTTTTTTCCAATCAGAAGTTTATATCAAAAGTTATGGGGCTTGAAATTTGGGAAAGCCTGAGCAATGTGCTAATAGAAATGGCCAACAATCATGCAAGCTTTGGATTAATTTTTCATTACCTCTTACTACTTATATCTTGCAATCTATGAGGTTGAATGGGCTAACATTGTTTCCACACATTTTCATAGTAGTATTGGTCAATAATGAGTCATTGGAAATGAAAAAAAATCTTGTTTTTGCAATTTTTACTCAATAAAAGATAGTGATTCTTTAAGTACAAATTTGTGTGGTTGAAAGTTTGAAAAATATTTTAATATTGCAATTATTCTTAATGCACCAGAAAGTGGTAATTTGGACACTATTTGTAAAAATAATCAAAGAACTTTAGGTTTTAAAGAGGTTTTGCATAGCCGGACAAAGGGGATTGTTTTCAATCTTTTGATAGGTTCAAATTTGTTGATTCAAATTTACATATGATTTTATGTGATCTTCTTTACCTCACCAAAGAAGAAGATGTAAACAAAAACGAAGTTTTTTTAAAGTATGCCCATAAAGTTCATTATTGTCCACCATGATATATTGATAGAAGCAAAAAATGCTTGGAAAACCTCCAACTCTTCTATATACTTCTTCAAAAATGTCAAAGAGGACCCATATATTGTAAGGTGGCATACAATCTTAAATGAGAGTATCTATTGTCCACCTCAAAATCACCCCTCAAAATATATACCAAAGTTCAAAGTTATCGGGCCCAAAACCAAGTCCATGTTGACCATAATCAAGGTTTCAAAAGTTGTAGGCGTGTAAAAAGAAGAATCTTTGGCTACTATTAAAGTTCAATTAAAATTGAATAGCCCATTGTAGTCAAAAGATCCTATAGTGGACGCCTAGAAAATGACTCCATTATCAATTTTTCAGTAAATGAGATTTGGACGTCAATTAAGGTCTAATTCGATAGTAATGGAGTGATTAGTGCCCTTATTAGGAACTTCTTACTTTTTAGTGTATTTTCATTGTAGGAAGTGATTTTTTTAGGCCTTCCACATTATAAATTACTGTGACCACTTCAGGTGTGTATGATGAGTATTGTAAGTACAGATTTTGTTGATTCTGGGATAGTCTAGAGACTATTTTAAGCCATGAGGGGTTGAACAATTCAAAAATTCTTAGAAAATTCATACTTTGTTGAAAAAATATAATTTCAATTGCTATTGTTGTTTGTCACACTTGTCTATTTGTAGGCAAAAAATTTAAATAAATTTAGCAATGGTACAATGGCAAACTCCTAATTTTGACCACAATGGGTTGTTTTATCTTATGTAGGCTTATCAAATGCTGAGGGACCAATGTAGTTTTGTTGTTGTTCACTTTGATTTTTGCACCTTACATTTGTTCATACATGAGAGCATTGCAATCGCGATAGCCTCATTCTTGTCTCATTTGTTGCAAGGATGAGTCTAGCTTTTCAACTTTTTTCCACAACAATGGTAGCAATGTATTGCAAAAACATCAATCAATTATAAAAGAAAGCATAGTAGCATTTAATTATCCTTTAGATTAATATCTAACCCCTTGAAATTCACTTTTACATTTTTTTTAAGGGTTGCAAGGACATGCTTTGAAGGGCAGTTGTTTTTAAAATTCATGTTGGCAAAGTTAGACATTTTTGCCTCCAATATACTAATAATAATATTTACATTACCTACACTAATTGGTTTAAGAATGCTATAAGTTTTTACACATCACGAGTATTTTTTCTTAAATTTTTCATAAAGGATAAAATCTTATAATCTGTAGCATTTTAAAAACCAATGAATGTAGGAACACTAAATATCATTATTAATGTTATAATGTTGTTTAATTCAATAACTCACTTAGTCCTAATGAATAATTGATGGTGTTGGTTGAAAATCGGGATAAAATGCAGCCACCCATAACAATTCATTTAACCGATTCTACTTATGATCCGGAGCACTATAAGACAATGCAATTTTTCTCATGTAGAAAGATAGAATTGCAAATTATTCATTAACTTAGTTAATCATAAGGACTGCAAATTTTTTAGGAACTTAGTTTTATTCTTGGAATTGAAATCCATACCTTAACCCCTAAAGGAAAAAGGGGTGTCCAGATTTCCAAAATTGTAAAGATCTATTATAAAATGCAACTTAAAAGAATATTTTAATGATGACTCTCAAACAATAGTTATAAAATGCTATTTGTAGATTACATCCATACGGTTAGATCACCAAAAACACATACTAGTATTTTTCAATAAAATTAAAAGCCAAAAATTGGAAATTCCTTCTAAAATCAATTGTAGATTGAATATTTATGATTTTTAAAATAATTCCTATAAGTTTAAAATATTGAATTCTAATTATAGTGATTTTTGAAGTTTTTTATTTGACTTTTTGATTCAAGTCATTTTTGAAGGGTCATTCAGTTTGAACTGAAAAAGTTACTTTTTGAGGCTAGACCTCTTGATACCTTTTGAATTGTAAAATATTTGCAAAGCAAAATCTTCATAATCTAAACCGTACAAATGTTACAGAACTAATGTAAGAATCTTGAAAAAAAATTGACGGATGAAAAAAACGCATTTTGGTGAGTTTGAGACGTGTTTCCGTTCATTCATTTTCAAAATCTGTATTCATGGTCCTTTAGGGGTTAAGTTTGGTTGTTTGTTTTGTTTGTTTGCTACATTGAGATCTCCCTGACCGTGCGTTCTCTGGTGGCGTGCTTGGTACCGTCGGAAAGCCCTCGGCGAAGAGGGGTGCATGGTCTTTGTTTCGTGGCATTTGGACCTATGGTGTAAAAGTTATTAAATTTCAAAGTTCTTATTGAATTAAAAAATTACTCCCTCCATTCCAAAATGATCTTCCTGTTAGACAAAATGTTCTGGATTAAACTTAAAAATAATAATTTTTAATTTTTTTTGACCAGTAAGTAGAGTTTCATACTCTCCTTTCATTCTCAAATTTTGAGTTTCAAATTATTTTTTAAAGCATGGTTTTGAAGAATTTGAAAATTGGATTTTTGGAGCATTTTCAAGGAGCACCGGTGGCCACTCAATTGTTACACAGTAGGCCCACTCAAATGCTTCTTGTTGGCCTTGGACTATGTGCAACGAGAATAGTGAGTTGACATTTTGAAACTTTTGACTTCAAGCATGACCATGTGCATGTTTTATGGTAGGAGTTCGCAATTTGTGGGCTGTGTCCTCCAATGGGGTGGGGAGACTATTTTTGTGCTCCCTATTGCATGGCCTGTGTCTCCAATCAGAGGGAGGGAGCAACGAATTTTTTAGTGGCGAATTGTCGCCAGCTCTGACAAGTTTGCACTACTCACACTCCATCCCTCCAAATTTGCACCAGTGCTATAACAATGCGTGGCAACAATTCGCCACTAAAAAATTCGATGGAAGGGAGGGTGCTAATTTCGATAGCTCCTTGATTCAGGATGTGACTCGAGCATGCTCCCAATGGGAGAGGCTTTATTTTTTATCAATGCCTTGTTTCTTTTAGGATTTGGCTATTGTGCTTCTACAATGATTACAAAACTCCCTACCAATCCCATCCCTCCCACAACAAGAAGATCATATTGGGACAATTTTTTTTGCCCAACAGGAAGATCATTTTGGGACGGAGGGAGTAAAAAATTACTTTTTGATTGTGGCATCAACACAGGGCACACTAATTACTATAAATTTTGGAAGTCAAAAGTTGATCCTAACCCATGACCAATGTCTAGCGTGTTCCATACCCGCCCATTCAGAGAGACTATCACTTTGCCACTCAAAACAAGGGACATACTGTATGTGGTGACAAGAATGGAGGAACCCAGCCTCTCTTGAATTTCCGGCACCCTACAACTTAGATTGCCGACGAGGCGTGGTTGCCAATGGATGCCTCCACCTTAGCTTGATTGGACGGATAACGTCTTACGATGCATGCATGCATGCAGTTTTCCACGCCGGCCGCGCAGTCCGGTGATTCGCCCTTCCCAACAGAATTCGGCAGGCCTTCCGTCTCCTGGACGGAAGTGGAAGTCTAGCTTTAGTTAGAAATTAGAAACAGAACAAACGGAAATGTGCAATTGACTGACGGACTGAGTGACGGACTGGCTGATGAATAGCAGTTGTTTTCTAGCTTTGGGGGAGTTTCAAGTTTCAGTCCCTCGATCGAGGCCTCGAGTCTCTCATCACCCTTTCGCAGCTGCACACGGCGGGCGCCAAGCCGCTCAGACAGACAGTTGGGCCCAAGAAGGCTGTAGACCTGTCTGACTGGGTCTTCACGTGCACTCCGTCGGATTCGAAGTTTCGAACTATGCAAGAAACTACAGTAGAGATATGGCAGGGAGGGACTGGCTGATGAATTGCAGTTGTTTTCTAGCTTTGGGGGAGTTTCAAGTTTCAGTCCCTCGATCGAGGCCTCGAGTCTCTCAGCACCCTTTCGCAGCTGCACACGGCGGGCGCCAAGCCGCTCAGACAGACAGTTGGGCCCAAGAAGGCTGTAGACCTGTCTGACTGGGTCTTCACGTGCACTCCGTCGGATTCGAAGTTTCGAACTAGGCAAGAAACTACAGAGTAGAGATATGGCAGGGAGGGACTTGGTTTCCCCAAATCACTGTAGGTATTCAGGCAACTTTAGCAGAGAGAAGCATCGTGCAGTGTTCGAGATAGTATTTGAGTTTTACCAGCTTAAGGTAGAAGCACCAGTAGGATTTCAATGATTTAAAATGAACACGAATAAATGAAAGTATGCGATTTTTCATCTATTCTTTTTAAGAATTTATTGAATATGTTTGCAATGGATGGTTGTGGGAATTATGTCAATGAAATATTATTGACTTTTTGCAAGGAAGATGTTAAGAAAATGAATCATAAAGATGCATTTTTAAGTGCATGCTTGCAACTTCTAGCATATATTCGTGATTTGAGTTCTAATAGTACAATTGACTTTCACAGTTATTTTTTGGAAATCGATCCATTTTTTCATTTGAGACTCTCCACTTGCAACCTCTCCACTCAAGTCTCGAAGGGTCCAACTATTCAAAGTTAACTAATAGAACAGCTAGGTAAATGAATCTACTTAGAATAGTACAAGGTTTGAAGTTATATTATTTTCTTCAATAAATTAATCAATTTCTTGAACGAGCAATTCTTTCTATCTTCACAAACACAGGTAGGTAGATAGATAGATAGATAGATAGATAGATAGATAGATAGATAGGTAGGTAGGTAGGTAGGTAGGTAGGTAGGTAGGTAGATAGATAGGTAGATAGGTAGGTAGATAGGTAGGTAGGTAGATAGATAGGTAGATAGATAGATAGATAGATAGATAATTTATATTTTTTGTTGTTGAGTTTGTGGACTTAACAAATCTTAAGCCCTTTGAATATATATTTTGCTTATACTTTGTGTGCTCAAGCTATATTAAAGTCTTAACTTAGTATAGTTGTCAATTTTCCAATTTCTTTGTCCATTTGACTTTGCAAGTGCGAATGGAGTCTATTTGTTTTTCCATGTATATTGTAATATGTCAATTATCTACTTTAGTTATGTCAAGTAGAATATCTCCAAAAAATATCTAAATTATCATAGGAAGTAATAAAGAGTTCCAAATCATTCAAACATAATTGATCATTACAAGAGGACACTAGCTGAAGACCTCTTTACTCAATGTATGATGTCTATTATTTTACACCAATCAAAATATACCAATGCCTTGCCTATGTCTTTTGGTCAATATGGGTAAAGACCTTTCATTAGAGAAAAAATCAGCCCTTCAGAGGGCTGCTCCGCAGTGACGTGCCAAGCTATTAAAAAATAAAATAAAAAATAAAAAATAAAAAATAAAATAAAAATTCCGATTTCTGACCGTTTTGGCGAGTTTTCCAGTGACAGTGCCAAGCTATTAAAATGCTTGGCCTGTCACTGCAGAACTCGCCGAAACGGTCAGAAATCGGAATTTTAATTTTTTTTTAATTTTTTTTTAATTTTTTTTAAGATTAAAAAAAATAAAAAATAATTTTTTTATTTTTTATTTTTAGTCGTATATTTCGTTTCCTGCGCCACTGTCAAAACTACTGCGTGGAAATAGGGGAAAAACTGATTTTTTTGCAAAAAAAAAGTAAATTTCAGGGTCCTCCGGAGGGTTGTGGAGCAGCCCTCTGGAGGGCCCAGATTTTCTCTAATGTGTAAGATCCTATTTAAACTTCTTCTTAAGTAGGTTTTGTATTGACAAAACCTCCTTTCTTTTGCTTCAAGGCTAACAAATGTAATAAATGTTCCGCTTTATTATACCATTTGGTTGATGTCATGAAGCTCCAAATATCTAAATCCATCTCCAGTCTCCACTTCCAATTCATCCAATCAATAAGGCCTCCCAAATTATTCCCACCCACAATCAATTCAATTTTGCCTTCATGTACTTGAAGTGCATATTTTGGTTCAAATCATTGGAAGAAAATCTTGTTGCAGTCAACACACTAGTTGACCTTTTCTATTTCCTGCAACACAAAACATCAAATTCAACACAAAACTTTACATTGAAATTGATGTTTTTTTATTATAGGAAACAAAAAAAATGTCAGCTAGTGCGTATTAACTATAGCAAGGTTTACTTCTACAAAAAATAGTGAAATTAGGTTGCCCCATACTACTTTTTCGACAATCTACACTGTATAAATATTTATTGTTTCTCTACAAGAATGCACTACTTTTGAGTTAGTTATTGTTGTAATTGGGACTGATGAACCTCCATGTGTACAAACAAAAATATATACACAAATATTTGTTGACTTTCATGGCTTGTAAAGTAACTTTCTTGAAGTAAGGCAACCTAATTGTTAAGGCAACCTAATTTCACTATTGTGTATAGTGAATCGTGGGTACCCAAGGAGATGAGAATGGTAATAGTTTGATTTACCCTATCACTCTCAAGTAATGAACTATTTGACAACCCCCCCCCCCCTCCCCCATTCCCCTAATCAGATGGACGAACCTATTAGTACCCCAGATCCAATTTGCCCTCCTGTACTTATTTTGAACATTTTCGGTTTCAAATGTACCCCTTGGCTAAATAAGGGCGTGATTAGGATTCCCGTAGTGACCGTGGTAAAAACCAGCTGGCTGGTTCCGTCCATGTAATTAACCCTAAGTTAACCCTATTCGGTAATACCCAAATGGGGATCTACTTAGCCCCTTCCTTCATGCCCTGCAGTGATCATGGTTTCCGAGTCCCCATGATTAAAATAATGATGAGCCCAGGGATTGATGGTCAGTTACGTAGCGAAAGGGGAATGATGCTCGCCCCTTCTCCAGTTCTCTTGGGCGGGGAGCCTTCCCTTCCTGCCGAGTGAGTTCATTCCTGGGGAATGGTGTCCCGAACTCACCATAACGACAAAAGGAGGGGAGCTGGCACAAGACCGGTTCCACACAACTAAGCTGACGTGGTCAATACAAGTGGAGGTAATAGTACCAACGAACTGAAATGGGGATTAATTTATTATAACAAGTTCATGGAGATTTATTCTCAAGATAACTTGACTTACGTGTACAGTGGTGAGGTATGAAGGATAGTGTGAGAGCATCCCCAATGGGGAGACAGGAACAGGGCACAGTATCTAGATTTTGAAGTGGAGATAGGCGAACCTCATTCCATTCCGGCCACTTTTGAAAAGAAATTGGATCCAATACAAAGCTGACAATCCAAACCTGAAATGGACTTTTTTGCATTATAAAAAAAAAAAAAGAGGTAAGTTTCTACAGAAGAAAAAGACCTTTCATGCAAAAAAGTGAACTTCCAATCAATTGGCACACATAACAAAGTTTGAAAAGGTCTAATTGATTTATGACTTTTGCTACGGTGAGCCAACTTGCAGGCTCTTTATATATTTTGCTGAAATGCCGAGTTGGGAATGGGAAATGGCCAGCCAGAGAATAAAGAGAGGCTAATGCCGGTTGCACTGGGGGCATATTTTTTTTAGTAGGCTTGTCATTATGTGGTTGGCATGCTTGTTCCTGGCTACATTGGAGCTACTCTGACACCATTCTTTTAGGCACGTAATTCCCCACTAAGGAATGCCTCGTTCAAAAGACAAACAAATTGTTTCCTATAGTCTCCTCTTAATGCATGAATTCCGTGTAATTAGTGATTATGGATTTTTCATTCATCAATCACATGTTTCATCCATTTCTAGACGAGCATTTATATTGGCCAATCTCCTTGATGTTGGGAATTTTGGGGAAAAATAGGCATTGCTCATCAAGCTTCGCCCTCCGCATCAACCTTTTTTTTTTTCAAAATCCCTTCCACCTCGGTGATTGCCCTATACAAAATGTTTTAGTTTTGTACACACAAACTTCGCTTGCCAGAAAAAGTTCCGTTCATTTCAGTTTGTTGGGCAGATTCAATTAGAATATAATTAGGGTTTCAAAGGAGATTCCACAGGAAATCTTGCATGATTTTTTCTCATCTGATTGACTGTCATTGTCCATCGAATTTCTAGATTCATCCAATTGACTGTCCAGGGACTTGCATAACATTATTCACCTTCCTTAGGGGCTTTCCTTTTGCTCCACGCACCATCAGGAGCCCCCAACGACTGCCATTGGAGAACTGTTGTCATATCTGACAGAATACAGGAAAATACTATGAATTCAGCCAATCCAACTCATAGAATTTGAACTAAAGTCTCCCCCCACGTATCCAGGGGGGATTATACTTCATGTCAGAGGGAAACGTTGCGCCCAGTTAACAATGTTATGAGACCATTTGATTCATATAATTTGCAATTTTTCTAAAAATATTTCCAGTCTGCATCACTAGTGAATTGCAGCCTGAGAGCATCACCACCAGCCTTGGCAACGTCACTCCAGGCTTGTTGTGCTTGTCGAGAGAAAAACACTCCACACTGGTAAGCCTTTGCACTACAAGTTGTGCCGTTCTTCCCTTCACTCCCATATTTGCTCAGCAATGGAGGGCCTTCGTAGCGGGCAATTTTATACTCACGCTAACTTGGTCAACTTTGACTATGACCTTAGCGGAAGACATGGAAGCTAGTGAGAGGTGTGAGAAGAAGGGGAATAATTTTAGTGAGGATTTCAAGGAGTGATTGGTGCAAAGCATTGGGTCTTCTGTGCACTGCCACATCTCAAGAGGCAATAAATGCCTCGCCACTTCTTAATGCCATGGTCAAACGGAGTGATACTGGTGGCCATGCACTGAATAGCGCCAGGAAAAAAGAGGGATTTGGGGAAACAACCCCCCTAGTAGTCTCCTTAATTAAATACCACATGTTCACTTTGTGAGCAACTTCACATTAGTTGCTCCTCGTCTGACCTCATCCACCACTTTGAATAGTACATAGTTGCAACGCCTTGTAGCGGGGGGGAGCTTTTGCATTGTAGCAATACACCATGTGGTAAATGGAGTGTGGTCCCTCTAAATTTAATCCACTGTTACTGTTCCACAACACTAGAGTTTGGCTCCAAGATGCTAGGGAAAAAAAAACTGCGTCGTAGATAACAACGATTGGATGTGATATACATTTGATGTGCCCTTCTACGACCTCGACAAAATTAGTGGATTTGGTGAGCTATAAACTCAGAAAGGCGGGGCTAAAAGAATGCCAGAGCAAATGTAGATGGAATATAGTTTCTCTCACAAGAATCACTTCCTTGCCATTTCTCTAGCTTTTAAGCTTATTCCTCAGATGCTCTAAGAGCTTTAGCCCTTGAGGTCCCATAGTTGTTTTGGTTAAAGCAAGAATATAGATAGAATCTTTAATAGATGTAGGATTATTGAGGGCAAAAAAAACAAAGTGAAAAAAGTAATTGTACCCAATTAGAGAATGAATGATAGATAGTAGGTGTACAAAAAAAATTGGATGATCCACCATTGGTATTGCGATAATTTGAAGTCTCTTGATAGTGTATACCACGTTGTTGGCATTGGCGTAAGAAAAATGCACTAGAGGCAACCTCATAACATATTTACTTTGACAGAGGACCTTGGATTCAGTAGACATTCTTTTCATGATTCATACAAAGCAATCAACACAAAAAAATAACAAACTCAATGTGTGAAAATACATGCTTATATAATATGAGAAACATTCAACCTCACATTCAACATGGGCTTGTATATAATCTTTTTTTTTAAATTGATACAAGTTTGGTTGCACTTTGGGGGGATTGATCAACATTCAGATAGGGCAAATTGAAGTCAATGTCTACAATAAAATATGGAAAAAAGACTTGAGATAAGCATATTATTGACTATAATATATTAAAGTATTGAAACATTGTTATATACCATATTACATGCCGTTTTTCTATAGGGCAACCTTCTTTCCAAAAAAGGCCTATCTACATTTACCATCTTTGTATTTGCTCCACACACACACCAAAAAAATGCCAATATTATCCCCTAAAGGATCAGCATGCATTTTTTGGCAACATAGAAATTTTGGGTAGGCTACTGTGAATGAGGATTTGCATATTTTAGGCTGAAATTTTATTCAAAGGTAGGGATGAAGAATATCTTTCATGTGCATTAAATTTCGTAACATTTGGAAATATGAGTTAAAAGTTATGGCCTAATATATTATTTTTTTAGTAAATGGGCAATCCATGCTGATTAGATAAAATCATTTTTTTCAAAAAAATAAATTGAAATTGGTTTTTTAGATTTATATATATGTGGAAAGCTTTGAGTCATTCCATTTCGATCAATGAATCAAAAGTTATGAGGAGATTTTGTTTACGGAGGGTTATGGATTCTCTACTCTAAAATAAACTTTGAAGTCTTTTATTTTACTCAATTTTCAATGTTTTTGAAAAAAATAAAATCATAGGATGTAGGTTTTTTATTACAACATTGCAACCACTGGAATGGGCATTTTTCAATTCCATAATTAAATTCTTAACAATTTTGTATTTTGAATCATTCTCTACTTCTTTCTACTTACTATTTTTTTCCTATATGTTGTACAATTCCAAATGATTTGAAAATTTCAAGCATGTAGCCAACTTGCTTTGAAGAATGAATCCAAAGAACTACAACCATTATAAACTTTTTTTCATACAAATGTGACCTTATGAAGTACATTTGCCCAATTTTTTGCAAGGCCCCCCAAAAGGTTTTTGTCAATTCAAACACTAACATCTTACAATCTACATGGTGAATTTTTTTGAAATTTTTGTTACATCTTTTCAAACTGATGTACTAAAAGATCCTATGGTTACATGTGTCCAAAAATAATTTTTTTTCAAAATTTGGTACTTGCACTACAAATGGCAGCTTTGGAACATTTTGGATGAAAAAATAGTCACACAACTTTAGGAGTTATCCAAGAGTAGAAGGGACGCATCTTTTGCAAATTTTTCCATGTATTGTATAGAGATAACTATTGCAAGCAATTGTATTTTCTAAATGTAATTGATCCATGTCATTTTCTATCAAATGAATTAGTAACCTCCATTTTCTAATTCACTTCCAACTCCTCTCAAATTTTGAATTATTTTTATTTTCCAGACCAATATGTAGTTCTTTGGAACATAAAAAGTTAAATGTCAGATGCACAAGAACCATGTCCCATTCAACTAATTCACCAAGCTTGAATGCACATGACAATTGTGGTTCCCATTGGGAGTAATGTCCTCGAATAGGGAGCCTCATTTTACATTTTGGAGACAACATTATCTATGTTGAGAACAAAGGAATCTTGGAAAGATTTTTGGAGAATATTTATGTTAAATAAGACTTTCTTTGTTAGGCATTGCCATCTACTTAAAACACCTAAAGCTATAATTTCCAAGTTTAAATGATGAATATCATATTAAATTTAGAGTTTACAAAAATTAATTGACAAAATTTTGTTATTTTAAGACCATTGCAGTTTCTATCCCATATATTAGCCTCAAACAATAGGGACAAAGGCCTTTGCTTTGTTCACCAATGCTAGGGCAAGGTATTCAAATGTATGACTAGAGACTTCATTTTATAGATTCCATTGATTATTAATCATTCTTTGAAATCATAGTTATTTTTGGCAATGACCAATGAAATTAGTCTAATTTGTATGAGATTTAAGGAATTTTTTAATAAGGCCAAATTCTAAGAGTAAATTCAAAAAAATTTGAAGGGAATTTTAGTTTGACGTGCCTATGTGGAGGTACAAGAGTATGCTTGACTTCTAGAATTGTTAATTTGTATTAGTATCACACACCAAACCACCACCACCGTGCGGATTTGGTGGTTGCACAATGGAGATTCACTAACATGCAAAAAATTATTATTTTACAAATGCGATTTTTCATTAAAATTGGTGGAAAATAAAATTGTTGTAATATTTTAGAGCATAATGTGCCAAACAATTGAATATATAATATAATAAATTTTCATTTTTGCCAATAATGAAGATAAGAATGAAAAAAGATAATTTGTTATTTAACTTTTATAGGTGTTTTTAACATGAATATGAATAAATTATATGAATAAAAAATTTACAATGTTACATAATTTAGACTTTAAAACATAGAATTCGCCTTTTCCTTAAAAAACTTATTAAATTATAGAATCTTGAGAGAGATTTTTAGTCTTGTTAACCCCTAAAGGACCAACATGCCTTTTTTGGCAACATAGAAATTTCGGGCAGGTATGTGTCACTGGAGATTTGCATATTTTGGGTTGAAATTTTTATAGAAGGTGGGGACGAGGAATATCTTTCATATGCACCAAATTTCATGACATTTGGAAATACGAGTCAAAAGTTATGGCTTAATATGTTGTTTGTTTCTCAACTCGGGCAGTCCGGGCAGATCAGAAAAAATCACCTTTTTCAAAAATAAAAAATTGAAATTGGTTTATTAGATTTATATATTCGTGGAAAGCTTTGAATCATTCCATTTTGATCAATGAGTCAAAAGTTATGAGGAGTTTTAGTTTGCGGGCAGTTATAGATTGTCTACTCTAAAATAAACTTTGAAGTCGTTTATTTCACTCAATTTTAAATATTTTTCAAAAAAATTAAAATTTTAGGATGTAGATTGTTTATTACAACATTGCAACCATTGGAATTGGCATTTTTCAATTCCATAATTAACTTCTTAACAATTTAGTGTTTTGAACCATTCTCTACTTCTTTCCACTTATAATTTTTTTCCTATATGTTGTACAATTCCAAATAATCTGAAAATTTTCAAGCATGTATCCAACTTGCCTTGAAAAATGAATCCAAAGAAGCATAACCATTTTGGAATTTTTTAATAATAATCTGACCTTGTGAAGTGCAGCTGTCCGGTTTTTCGCAGGGCCAAAAAAAGGACTTTTGCCACTTCAAATGCTAATATCTTCTAATCTACACAATGGAAATTTCTGAAATTTTTTCCATATATTCTCAAACCAGAGTATTACAAGATCCTATGGTTATATGTGTCCAAAAATGATATTTTTCAAAAAAATTGGTATTTATACTAGGAATGGCAGTTTTGGAGCATATTTGGTGAGAACATAGTCAAGGAACTTTAGGGGTTAAGCAAGCACATAGAGATGAACTCTTGGATGAACTACTCAATTTTTCTAATGATTGTGTTGACATGCTAAGATGCAAAGCTATAGAAAAAATAAAGGGGATGGGCTTGTGTGTGGATATGCTTTAAGAATCACAAAGTGATTCAAAATTATTTTTTTGACCATTGAGGCAAGATAATGTCTACATTTTGCTAATGAAAGCCTAGCAGGCTATAAATTTGAAGGTGTACATGCATTGTAGATAGCAAGTCTATTGAAAGGGCTTGGATGCAAAAATAATCTCTCTCTAGAAAAGATGCATGAATTTGTTATTTACTACTAATGTCCAAATTAAGCAATTTGGAATTTGTGTAAGAAATCAGAGACTGCAAATTATTTAGAGAAAGAAGATCAATAGAAAAATGCAAAATTAGTTGCAATCAACAATAAAAGGTTAGATTTACATTTATATTTGTAAGAAGGGTTTATTTGGGATTCCCACAAAAGGTTTGCTATCTACTTGTATTTGCATTATAAATTTTGAATTTCTTCAAATTTACAAGGTAATTATAACCAAAATCAAGAATATTTCCAAAACCAATAATTAAAATTACTTGTGTACTTTTCCACCTCTTAATGCAATCTATCAAAAGTAAAAAAAATAAAAAACCGAAATTGATAAATTAGAATTTACTACTCAAACTAACTCAATTAATCCAAAGATTCACAAAATTGTTTAAATTGCGTTATTGTTATAGAAATTATTTAAACATTAATTATTTTTTAATTTTTGAGAGAAAAAAGAAGTGTATTTTTTGCTTTCAAGTCATTAAATTTTTTGTAAATAAAAATATTCTTGTAGAAAAGTGGAATATAGAGTAGCTAATGCATTTCACCCTAATTGTAATCTATTTTTGTATTTTTACTAAAGGTGCTTTAGCAAATAAGAAGTGATTATCTACTTTTCCTTGAAGTCCTCAAAATTTTTGAAATTCTTTTTTGCTCTACTAGAATAATGCAATATAAAACAATGTGCATCTTGCACTATTTGATTTAACTTAGGCAATTATATTTTGCCAAAAATCATTTATAAAAACACCTAAATGTAGCTTTAGAACATTTTTGTTGGCAACACTGGTCAATAACTAGGACCAATTAGGTTAGGTCATTACAAAGTTACTACCATTCATAAAATGCATTTTGGAGGTTGCATTGCCAAAACAAAACATTCACAATATTGTTGCTAATTTGCCCCTACATATTTTTGCTTAAAATCAACACAATATCTTAACGCAAGATCCTACAATCAATGTTGGTTATCCCTCTAGTCATTTAAATTCTTCATTTATTTAGAAAAATAATATGTACGCACTTTAAGAGAATCTTGAATCTTCTTCAATTTCCAACAAATTAAAATAATATGTTATTAATAATTGTATTTAGATGCATATTTATATGCTTCTAGGTGTATTTGCTTTATAGACTTGACCATTTTGTAAGTGTGATATAACATGAATATCTCAATTGAATAGTTCTTAACACTAATTTCATTTCAACCCAAGACGGAAGCATGTTGCAAAAATTGCAAATTTTGGCAAACTCCTTGGATTTGAATAGCATAGCATAAGGTCATCTTTAGCCAAAAATAATTAATTTTTTTGAAGCCAAATGGTTTTGGAAATTAATAAGCTATTTTGCTAAATTCAAGGAAATAAAAAAAGAAAGTTGAAATGTTGGAAAAGATAACAATATAACTTAAATCCGATGGCATCCAAATTGATTCTTCTAAGGGCATCTGGAATTTACTCTCGGCAAACAATCTTTGTAACGACACATGGTAGGGCATTCCACGAAGCCCACAAAGTGCCAGATTTTTTGGGGGACAAATTGATCCACTGCAAAGCTGGCAATCCAAACGACAAATGGACTTTTCCGTATTAGAAAAAGACTTTTCATAGAAACAAGGGAAGGTTGAATTGATTGGCATACATAACAATGCGGAAAAGGGTTGACAATAATGATTATTTCTACCGAGAGCCAACTTGCAAACCCTTCACATTTTGCAAATTTGCTGATCCTAAGGGGTCGCATACCGAGGCCGTGGAAGTGCAGCCCCCCATAATGGTTGTATTGGAATGCAATTTTAATTACAAACCATAGTGTCAATGTCATCATTGTTGCAGAGAGCACTCTAGATACTCTAACTTTACAACAAAGCAAGAACACTATGAAAAATAATGAATTCATTAAAAGCCACGATTTTATATGACTTTCCTATGAAAGTTAAAAAACAACTACCGTATTTCACAATTGCCAAATAACTTTATTAAAAAAAAAAAAGCGCCGAACCAACCCTTCCAATTTTTGCCAAATTATTATTATTGGGCAAAAATGTGCCAAAGGCGACCTCAGACTCCCGTACTCCACAAATAACTCGCCGTAGGGCCGTACCCACCTACTGTATCATACCCAAAAATCAAAAAATCAAATAATGCTCCTCGCTGACGGTGAGTTACGAGAATCAATGCTAGAATAAACCATGAAATGATGAATATCATCCACAGGATGAAACTTCAACTCTGAGAGTGAGGACCGACCGACGGACTGACGGATGGACTGAGCAGGATGTTTAGGACTTTAGGCCCGGTTTATTACAGTAACATACGGTACAGTACTATTCATGGGAGACCATAAAGCATCAATTAAATACGGAGGTTGTAATGCCAACTCCACTTCATTAGCCTCATAATAGCCAGGCTAATAAAGCTGGTAGGCGGCTCAGTACTGTACTTAACTTAAGTACCTCCACCGTCTGATTCGGGCTTCACCCTCCGGTACAGTACAGTACAGTATTCCCAGGCCCACCAACCCACTTTACATTTCATTTTAAGTTCGTTTCTAGTGGGATTCGGCAGTTGATATCTACAGTGGAAGCCTGCGTCTTGGTACAGCTAGGGGGAATCTGCAGGCGTAGGGACATTGGAAATGTGAAATGTACTGATTGAGTTCATCTTGAACCATCTTTGGTGTTGGTGAATCTACCACTTTTTTACTGCAAAGACTAAGGGTGGGCATCCTCCAAACCCCCACTTTTTACTACTACGTGGGCCTAGTTACCATTTCTAGATTGGTCAAATTTTCATATTTTCTTGTTGGCAAGTCAGAGGAGGTTTTGATGCATCAAAAAATGTGACATTTTGGATACCTTATGCAAAAGTTACGGAGGATCAAAGTTTTTTTGGTCCTTCGTTCTGAAATTGTTTCTTCCACATCATTACATATTGATGTTAGAGATGTATATAGAGTATTAGTGGAAAATTTGGATTAGTGGCACATTTGGAGTGCTCGCTTTATCATAAGAGCATCCTAAAACACAACTAGAGCATTTTAGGATTGTATTGCGCTTTGGATGTATAAATACACTTTTGGATGAATACATTCAAATTTTACATGTCTTCAATTGAACTCAAATGTTTTTTCAGACAGTTTTAGATGTACTTTCCTTACACAAGCAACATTTCTACCTCTAGGAAAGGTACCTATTTTTATGATTACAATCTATAGTTCTTTGGTTACAATTTAAATGATAGTAGGACCAATATCCTTAGAATAGGAAAAAATCAAGTGCTTGAATCTTACCTCCATCAAGTTTTAGAATGCTTTGCGCAAGTAGTATCTAATAATTGAAAAGAAATGAATCTTTCTTCAAAGAACAATGCTATTAAAGAATGAAAGCTAGATTTATTATTTTGCTTATTTAAGCAGTGCAAGGAGAGATCTTCATTAGAATGATCGCAACCAAGTCACAATAGGGTTATCTTCCAATGTTGTGCTCCTATTCCTTAAATTCTTTCACTATGCTAATGCAAAGTCTATTTTTCGAGGTAGATTTTTCACTTTTCCATTGGATTGTCACAAAAGCGTTATATTTCACGACGTTGTCTTTCTTTCTACACCCTTAGATTTACAAAAGGTATAGATATGGGCATTTGTGATGAACTATCATAGTGTAATATGTTTATTTTTATTTTTTAATTCATTAATGTCACAATTGATTTTTTATAAAAAGTTAATGAACAAAAGCAAAATTTGTAGAAAATAAGTAAGAGCTCTATCAAAAACTTCACTAATAAAGGATCAATGTTGGAAGGATTTAGAATTGTTGCCGAACATGACTACGGTAGAGTGTAAAAGTGAGCAACCCTTTGGCATTTGTTTAGATTAGCAAGAGTTGGTGCAACACATGAATCACACCATTTGGCATTCATACACACAAATAATTGAACCACTACCACTACCACTACCTTGAACCATTTCAAAGTCCACTTCTTCCATGCATGCATATCATTGATAAACAAAATTATAATAATTACATTGTTTCTTCTTTTATTCTCTTAAATTTGAAAGGACATGACATTTTGTTCACAATGAAGAAATAACAAATTGTGAAATAATTACAAGACTACAAAACCAAAATCATCTTTAATTCATACAAGAATAAATGAACTACTTTGGGTGGGAAAAAAAATATTTTTTCCGTCATTGCAAAGACAAAAGCCATGTCACACATCAGTATTGGGACTTGACATTGTGTCCCCCAATGCTCTCAAGCCTCTATGCCTCTTAAGCATTACCTAATCCATCTTCTCCATCATTCTAATAACTTTACGATTTCGTTCATAAGAATGGCCTTCCATTAGGTTCTTGTAAACCCCTGTTTGAAATTCCTTGTTCATTTGCTAGGCATGATATTTTGGGGTAATCGATCCACCTGCATAATCAGGCATTGTGGATTCTTCATCTAAAAAGTTTTCTATTCATCCAAAGAATCTTTATCATCTCTAACATTTCCTACATTTACTGGTGGGCTATTGATGTTAGGCAATACCCGTTGTTGTCGGGAATTGTGCAAAAAAAAATGTGTCTCCTTGTCAAGCTCTACCCTCCTCATGGACCCATTTTTCTGCACAATTCCCTCCTCCACAGGCCTTGCCCTATTCGAATGTCATGGATTCTCCCAGCCCCCACTCCCCCCAGTGAGCAGTTTTCCAAGGTCATACTTGACCATGTCTATTTTTATTTTATTTTATTTTGAAACAAATGAAACAGATCCATGGCTATTTTAGTAGATGCACACAAGGGACAAGGCAGCCGGCGCTCTGACCCCTGACAGTAGTCACGCCATCGCGCGATCGCAGCCGTCAAATCCTCTCCCTCTCTCCCTCGCTCCTGAGTCCTGATCCCCACCACGGCAGCAGCGCCTTCGTCTTCTAGACTCGCCGCCCCCACCCCTGCCAGCATTCTCTTCATCAAGTGCAGTACCGTCACACTCCTACCTGCAGCCGTCCCACAGACACGGAAGAATTCCTGTCCGCTACGGAGAAGAACAAGAGCACAACACCATCACCAACAGTGGCGTCCATGGCGTCTCTCTCATCACTCTCTGTACGCAAGTTTGTATTCTCACACGGAGTTCGCACTGAGGGAGGTGAATTATTGGAAGGTTCGCATTGATCAACGCGACTGAGCTCGTACCCCCGTATGTGGTACGAGGAGCTGGCGCAGAGTTGGTACTGATGTGGTTGCTGGTGTGGGTGGAGTTCATTCAGTAGGTGAAGCCGTCGAAATGGAAATGGAAATGGGTTATGGGTGGAAGTGGAGAATGAGAAATAGGGGTAGTTGCGAGCGGAAGATGTGAGAAGGGGATTCAGAATTGGGGACGTGAGAAGGGGATTCAGAATTTAGGGTGAAGCTCGCGAAGGAATTCGTTTTACAGGAAAAGGTGTGATTGTGATGATCGTAACAGGGAAAGGGCGAATTTTGATGAAGAGCCCGGTTTGGGGAGATGTGAGGAGGTGAGTGGGTATGGGGATAAGGATTTTTGGGGAAGTGGGCGAGCAGGGATGTGGAGGTGTTTGATTTTGGAGGTTTTGTGAGGCGATGAAATCTCTGGCAGGAGTTGAAGCATGGCACACTGGGTTGGTCGCGAGTTTTCTGGCTATGGCGTTGTATGTGAGCGGCGACGTCGGGGCGTTGTACAGCCGCAGTGGTGACATCGCCACGAAAACTCCCCACGTGTGGTCGCACAAGGTGGCGGAGTATTACTCCTTCGGGAGCCGTCGCGAGATGGAGTCGAGCCTGAGCAGCGCGTTCTCGCTTCTGGTGATTTTTGTTGTGGGCGTCACGACGGGTTTGTTCTGGAAGGCGAGTCAGAAAGTGACGACAGGGAAGGAGATCGTGGTCGTGCCGGAGGTGCAGACGGTTTCGCCGGTCATTACGTCGTCCACAGTTAGCCTTCCGCGTTTGTTGTACCGCACGTCCACGGTGGGCGCGGTGCGCGAGTATACGTTGCCGGATATTTTGACTATGACGGGGAATTTTGATCGAGAGCTTGGGAAAGGCGGGCAAGGGGTGGTGTACTTCGCGAACTCGCTCCCCGAGGATCCGCCGCGCGCCTTGGCCGTGAAGCGTCTCCAGAAGGGCACCAATGTGTTGCATCTCCACAACTTGGAGAATCGGAGCCAGGAGGTGGTGGAGAAGGAATTTTGGGCGGAGCTCAATGCGATTTCGCGGCTGCATCACCGCAACCTGGTTGCGCTTCTGGGCTTCTGCATCGAAGAGGACGACCTCTTCCTCGTCTACGAGAACATGGCGAATGGCTCCCTGGACCAGCACTTGCACAGCGGCGTCGACGACGCGCATCTGGACTGGAAGGCGCGCATGCGCTGCGCGGCGGAGGTAGCGCAGGGGCTGGAGTATCTGCATAGTCACGCCAGTCCTTCGTTGGTGCACCGCGACATCAAAGCGGGCAACATTTTGTTCGACGAGGACATGCAGGCGAAGATTGCGGACTTCGGGTTGAGCAAACCGTTGCACGCGGGTCATCAAGTCACGGTCTCCACGCGCGTACGGGGGACGCATGGCTACGTCGACCCAGTGTACCTCATCAACGGCGTGCCGTGTGATAAGATCGATGTGTACAGCTATGGCGTGGTGTTGTTGGAGCTCATCACGGGACGGCGCGCCATCCAGCAGCGCGTCAGCTTGGTGACTTGGTGCAAGGATTTCTTAGACATTGAGGAGCCCGTGATGCGGCATTTGCTGCCTCGCATGGTGGACGCTAGGATTAGCCCCGCGGACGTGGTTTACGAGCAGTTGTACGATGTGGTGAAAGTGGCGCAGATGTGCGTGGAGGATAGGCAGGAGAAGAGGCCCTCCATGAAAGAAGTGGTGGTGTGGTTGCACAACGCCAATTGCAAGGAATACTCGGGCAGCTCCGAAAGCAGCCTGGATGTAAGCATCACATACATCACTTGCCTGTCCGCATTGTTTCTACATCTTAACGCCTCAGAGATTTCTCATGGGCTCCGTGTCTGTTTCGTTGTTTCTGTTTTGTAGACGTCGCTGGATTTCACTTGCAGCAATGGCTCCACTTTCAGTTCCTTCAACGAGCGTTCAATTGCACCTTCGGTATTCGCTCGGAGTAGCACCGGGTAAGTAGGGTTTCATCTCGTCTCTCATTCCTGCAAACCCTAAATCAAGCTCAATGGGAGGGACTTCATTTCATGTCCTTTGAATGGTTTCCGTTACATTCAGACCCTTTCTCTTAAACCTTATATAAATCGTCATTCGACATTCTGCCACACGGCCATCACTATAGCACTCTTGGCACACATTCAAACTTTGATTTAGTTATTTTTTGGGGACTCTAGGCACTCAAATTAAAGAGTTCATGGTGAATTAGAATGCTATTTTTTCTGGTGAGTCTTGTCCCCATTTTCAAGAAGATTTTTACGCACGAGAATATGTATCATTTGGATTCAAACCTCCGAAAATGGATCGCGATGGAAAGGGATTCCGTACAGTAAGGTGATCAGAGTTTGTGCGTTTTTGCAGGTCTCCCACGTATGAGATCAAAGACAACACGATTCTGGTGAAGTGCACAGTGGGAAATAACCTCCGAATCGCGTTGCGGTGCAAGATCTGGCCGACACCCAAGAACTTCGGCTTGAACAAGATCGAGGCGACGCTGAACGGCGCGTTTCTGTGGAAGAAGGGCTTATGGTGGTACAACGCCAAGAGCAGCCGCGAGTTCACCGTTGACGACGAGAGCACGTTGACAGCGGAGTGGAATGTGACATTGCGAACTCCTGCCATGTTCAGCAAGCACCCTCTTCCTGCTCATGATCCGAGGCGAAGCCAAGGTCCCTTTTGTGTGGAGTATCTCCGGCTCAAGGAGGACGGGCGCGTGTTGGTTGAGTATCAGGGTGACAAATCGCCGCTCCTTGAAAATTCGGTACGATTTGGAGTTACAGTCCATCTCACCTCATCTCGTTTTGAAACTTACTTCTGAACAGTTGCTCATGTCATGCCCATCTCATCTCATCTCTTGTGCTTGATTCGAATTCTTTCTGTTGGAATTAGAGTTTTAGTGCCTGGCTTGTGTATTGGATCGGCATTACTCTCGGCGTCCTCAGCCTGGTTTGTCACCATAAATAGTTGCAACGAAACGCATTTCCGGAAGTTTCGGGGGCTTGTTTCATTCAGTTAGATGTGCAAAATTGGAGACAATGATTTGGTATAGTGAATGTACAGCTAGTATCTCATGAGTCGGATGCAACAACTGGTAAGGTCGAAGCGCAGAGCTCATTTGAAATGAACCCTCGAAAATTAGGAAATGTGTTTTAATGCAACTATGATAATTTAGTTCTGTATTGTTGTTGCTGTGTAAACCAGTTTCGAAGTAGTATAATAGGCATTCTGTAATTGCACTACTTTGGGGGACAAATGGGCGACTGTCACATGTGTTCAGACATGTGGAAGTTGTCCAATCAGATGTGTACTCAAGATTTTAGATTCTGAGGATGGAATGTGTATTTAGAGAGAATGCAACTCGAGAGGGTTGAGGGTAGTCATGACAGTCATAGCTTTGGCACGAGAGCATGTGGCACCTACTCTTCGTATAGTTGGCACTTTAAGCATATGACACTAGCATCATCCAGTCAAACGGTGTTAGGCAAGAGGGAGTCATTAGTGATTGAAGGAATATTGTCAATATTGTCGTCGATGAGTACCCGGCCAATGAATGTGAGAGTAATAACGCCATGAATGTATATTGCGTAGGCACCGAGAAGGAAGAGCTCGTTGAAGAGGGGAGAGAGGGTTTTGCTACCCAATGCAGATCACAGCTCAAATCACACGGGTGCCATAGTGTGTTGTGCCGTGCCATGGGCTGCTCAACCCTAGCCATGTAAGTCACCGCTAGCTTGTAGACGGAGCCACAGCACCTCGGATTATGGGGGCTCTTTATTTCATCTTTTCTTGTGCCAGAATCTAATTTCCAAGTGGGATTTAAGTGGGTTTCAACCAATATAGGAATGAAACATGCCAAAATATGGAGGGAGAATTCTATTTTCTAAGTTGGAATAGAGAGCCCTCTACGGTGATATTTATGGACGAGTAGGAAGGGTTAGGATTCCTTTTGGAGCTACTGTCCTCTGTATTGGTTGCTTTCTAGTCCATTGTTACTGAGATTTGCAGAGTTTTTTTTTGCAGAGGGAGAGCTTGGAGCCTAGGCACAGCGTAGAGGGTAGACACCCCGTGGAGGCTAGACACACCAGGAGGGGTTCCGGTTCCGGTTCCGGCTCTGGGTCAACAGGACGGCGGCAAAGCATGAACAACACTCGGAGGACCTTGGTCGCAAGGCGTTCATCTTCAGGACAGTTTGGTGAGTGGCGTTAATTTCCTACCATCCAGCTGAAGCTCAGTGTCGACTAAGATTTTGACCGTAATTTGAAGTTTGAAAATAATGATGGGACACTTCCATGAAGACATTCAACATTACCGCACAAGGCGTGAGTTACTCACTCACCAAGCACCAAGCTTGCAGAACTGTAATTGTGGTTTTCAACTCTCTTTTGACCTATCTCTGAAAGAGAACAACCTACACCCTTCTAGAAATCCCTTCTGTAAGATGCTTTGGAAGGTGCTGGGTTTAACTGCAAACCCTTGGTGCAAAACCTTCAAGTTCAAGGTGCAGAACGGTGGAAGGTGTACTCTCCATGTCCATGTCTGTACTGAAGATTCATAAATTATACCTTCGTCGTTGGGCCGTTTGTGGAACATACTTTGAACCTTATATTTGATCTAATCTATGCGCAACTTTGTAGTGTACACTCAGTAGTTGAGCTGTAAATTTCTACGAGCAGGATTTAGGGAGTTCCATATAGTTTCACTGCGAGCTGTACAGTCGGTTTAGGGTTGAAAATATACGGAGTTGTGTACATATGAGAAAGGCCTCACAAGGGAAGGCGATTTCAAAGGATTTTTTTTTGCAAGTTCCAGAGACAATTTATACAGTATGCGTATGAACTTTACTTCCGCAATTGCTCTTGTAAGTATGTCTTCTGCTCATTGTGGATGCTGATTCCTCTTGATATCTGCTTTGAAATCTCTCATGGCACTTGTGACATTGCTAGTCTTTGTTGATCGCAGCAGAAGTATTGTGCTCTGCAAATCTGCTTTTATGGACAATTAATGACAAGCTAGCTCTCACCAGTTGTAGCTCTCACCAGTTGCAACGTGTTTCTAAAACTGACCCCTGCAGATTTTTGATTTTGCAGTGTTTATTCATAAGAGCTTAGGGCTGATTTTGGATACCCCTACTTTCATCACTTGAGAATTCACAGTTTATTCATGTTAATAGAACTTGGGAGTCCTCAGACCATTTAATATTAGGAATCTTACTTGAATGCTTATTGGATGTAGTTACCTTTTCATTTAAATCATTAGGATTCTTAAGGTTTAGGATTCAAACATGATAATTTAACTTCCAAATCTTTGGTTGCCACGAAGGAAGGTTGTTTTTTAACCCTTGAATGTTGGGTTGGTGACCGTGGAAATCAACCCTTTTGGCATTGGATGACATATCTTCTTTGAAAAAATCAAAAGTGCTAACTGGAGGTCAAACTACTATTCATCATCTTCCCTATCCACACAAAATGAATAGTTGCATTTTTGTCCTATATAGGAGATTATCTTGTCATTCATCAGCCGCAAAACGTCTACTTTGACGTTTAAGGGTTAACCATTATCCTTGTAAGGACTGGGGATTTGTCCAGATTTTCAAAATTGTGAAGGTGGTATCATAAAATGCAACTTAGAATAATAATTTAATCCTTAAAGTTCTAGGGTGTGATTTAAAATTATTTTTCACTTTTGGGTAGGCCCTTTTTAGTGCAATATTTGTTGGATTCTTGTGAAGTTTTTATTAGATATGAGTTTCACTACACTAAATAGGGTATTTAGTGTTGGCAACACTATTTGTGAACCATGACACTAAATATCATTAAGCCTACTAAAGTAAGTAACATTAAATGTAATTTCTAACATTAAATATACTCTGGTAAATCTGAAATCTGAAAATGTTTACATTTAGTGTTAGAACTTATTAAAGGAAGGTAGAAGGAAGAGAAGGCAAAGGCGGCGCATTGAAGTTTAGCACTACACTAATCGTCCTAAAATTGACATTTAGTGTAGGGTCAAGTAGGGTGGTAATTACACTAAATGTAATCCAACACTAAATACCCTATTTAGTGTACTAACTTGATGCCTAGAAAATTTCAGTAGATTACAAATTGGATGCCGTGATTTCTACAATGCTAATTGTTATCATTGATTTGAAATTTGGTAAGCATTGTAGGGTGAAGTTTTCAAATTTACATATATAGCATGTTTTTGTTGTATTCAACATACCTTTATTGAAATTAGTATGTCGTGTGTTGCTATTGTAGTATAATAAAATAAAAATAAAAATAATTTCTAATTTTTTAATTCAATATCTTTTTTATTGTCAATTGAAATGCCATGAAACAATGCCCATGCGTCCCTCTTTAGAGAGGGTTTGTCAACGGTACCAAGAATGTAATTAAAGGGTACACGGTCCAAGGATTTCATTATAACAAACAAACCAAACAAAATAAACAAATAGCCTAATTTAAGGTACAGACTAGCGTGCCCAATGCCATTGTCACAGTCAAAATAAAGTAAAAGTAATTTTTTAATTTTTAATTCATAAAATAATTCAAAAATTCATAACTTTCACACTATAGATTTAAACATCATGAAACCAAGTCCCTACACCCTTCCTGGCAAAGAACTTTCTAGTGGTACCATGAATGTGAACTAGAAGACGCACGGTTCTAGAGATTTCAATGTAACAAACAAACAACCTAATTAATTCCCTAAAAATCATGTATGCTCCTGTAGTCTTTATTGCTGGTGTGAATTATGAAATTCTCAACTTAGACTCGTTTGGAGACAATTTCTAGTAAGTTTTGCCTAAAAGTGACCCTCCTGCAAAATAACTCAATTGTTTTAACTTGTGATCGATTTAACCTAATGTGGAATTCGTTACAGCCAATCCAAGTCAAAGTTAAAAAAGTTTTGCCTTAAAAAGGATTTTTTCTTCATGTTATGAGTAGTTTTTGGCAGTTATGAAAGATAGGTCTAATTGCTTTGGAATTATTTATACATATTCTCAACAAGTTTGCTAATATAATCCCCAAAGTTGAAAGGCATATAAGCACATGATTTTGACTTACAAGCCTTTCAAATTGGGTTGTGTAAGTTTTTAACATTGCCCAAAGAAGGAAAATCCTTTGAATGATGCTCACGGACACCATTACCTCTAAAAATCTTCATACTTTGACAACACTTGGCTAAGCTGATTACAACCCCATCAATCTCACCTACAAATGGTGGCTTGCTATAATGCATGATGCGGGGTATGTTAATGAGAAGAATGACATTGTCCGAACTATTGATTTAGAAATTTCCTCAAGCCCTAGGCATAAAGACTCTTCTAAATTATAGACACAACAAAAAGAAGTCATCTATCCATACCCTATATATTAACAAAGAAAGCATTAACCCTTAAAGGACCGGACTACGTTTTTTGGCCGTATAGAAATTTTGGGCAGGTCCATGTGACTAGAGATTTCCATATTTTAAGCTGAAATTTTAATAGAAGGTGGGCACGAGGAATATCTTTCATATGCACTAAATTTCAGGACATTTGGAAATAGGAGTCAAAAGTTATGGCCATATATGTTACTTTTTTTCGTAATTGGGCAGTCCGGGCAGCAAGAAAAATTTGGTAAAAATTTGATTTTTTTTGTAAATATTTTTTTTCTTGTAGATTATATTTTTGTCTATCTGGAAAGCTTTGATTCATTTCATTTGGATTTGTTATGAGAAAGTTATGGACATTCTTGTTTTTCGAGCAGTTAGAGCATCTTCTTGAAAAAAATAACTTGTAGGATTCATTTCTAAATGCTATTTTTGCAATTTAAAAAAAAATTCTCATGGACAATCTCACCATTTATGTTCATTACTTGCTAGAACAATCTCACCATTGGGATTAGTGTATTTTAATTCCATCTAAAATATATTAATGTTTTAGATTTTCCTTCTATCTCGTACCTACTTCTACTTAATAAATTTTTTAGGAATGATAATTAAGTTTTTTTGAATATTTTTTTTTCATAGACTCTCAACTCAATTCTCCACTATAAAGATTTGAAGCACAAAACTCTGTAGTGCAAAAATTTTAAGTGAAAAATGTTCAAAGTCAAAAAATCTAGTCCCGCAATGTGCTGAAATACTTGTTTTTTCCACTTTAAACACAGATATCTTGCAATCTGAGCGGTCAAAAATTCTGAAATTTTTTCCACACATTCTCATACTAGTTAGGTGTAAGATCCCATGGTAAGATGTGAAAAAAAAACATTTTCATTTTTTTTACTCCTTGCTATAGAAATGGCAGTTTTGATGGTTTTTTGGCAGAAAAAAGGCCTTGGGCCTTTAGGGGTTAATGGACAAACCTTCTTCTGATGGATTGTGTAAATCCGAACTCAATCACGAGGCCCTATATTAGACACAAGTATATTCCGAAATTGCAATTTGTGAAGCATCTACAAGAAAATCTTTAATTGCGGTAAAAATTAAAGTGCATCATAATCACACGAAATAGAAAAGTAATTAACAAAAACAATGAATTTATTCTCATTGGTGTAGCATCCAAAATGTTGGACACTTTTCACTTCACTGTAAATAAAAATTGCATTGTAGTTACTGAAAAGAAATCTATAATTGTCAAACAGTAAAAGATGTCACCCTAAATTGGAATGGGAATTACTATACAATGGCTGGAAAAAGAGTACTCAATTCTTGAAAAAAAACCGTATAGAATAGTTCAATATTGGTTGCTCTATATATGAATTGCTAGCATCGTGTCTAAGATCCCACCAACTATTTTCAAAATAGTACGTGGGTGTAGGCAACCGTCGTGCGAACTCATTGTACATGTTTCCACCCATGTCAATTGCTGTGGCTAAGTGCAGGTACCAAAACGTGGTACTTTTTGAGTAACGTTTGAAATGAAGCTAATAGCACTGTTTGGAGACTCTTTCAAGTTTGCTTGCCCCGAGTATTCTCCAACGTTTTAGGTCATGCAAATGGGTCTAATTTCTAGTAGTGTTGGCATTGAGTACTATAGGTACCAAAAGAAAAAAATTACTAGTTGATTTTAGTCTATTGATCATTTTGTAGACCTATTATACTATTAACAAATGTCTTTTGTGAATACCATGCAGTCTTAATTGTACCCACTAATGCTATATTCCAATTTTTCACATAAAAAGGGTTATCAAGTTTCTAATTTATAATAAATTCATAGTTATCACATTAAACGGACCGTCTGTCCTAACCGTCCGATACACTTGCCTATTTAGGATGTCCGGTGACCCTCACACGCCCAATGTGACTACTTTAAGGTGGTCACATTGTCTGTCCGCTCTATCCAAACGGCCCAATGTATCCGCCCATCTGGGACGTTTGGAGATCCTAACTTGCTCAATGTGACAACAATGAATAAATCTAATATAGTGAAAATAAAATAAAAATTAGCAATTTGTAAGGACTTGACGGTGATTAGATTTCACTAAAGAATGAGGGCCAAACCATTTTCAATGTTTGGAAGTGCTCGTGCCTGGAAGTCCTATTTGTGTGAACGTAAAAGACATAAAATAAGTATTTTTTTGGTAGGAACATGTTCACTTAGTATAGGAATAGACTATAGAAATTTCAACTTTAGATCATATATTTTAGGCACTCTCCAGTACAAAAATCCTCTTAACCTCAGTGTGATAATTTAGCTACTTGATTTTTAAGGTAACATGATTTTTAATTTTTAAAAAGAAGAAGGGATTTGATTACAATGGAAGCATCCAATATAAAAATTCAATTTTCATCGGGGTCATGCTTCAAAAGTTATAAAGCACAAGTCCATTACGGTACATGTACAAGGAACATTTTTTGAATTCCTTGTGGTCATTGTACTGAAAATAACCTCCAAAGAAATATAGAAATGTTAGAAATTGATGTTCACAAGGAATGTGGCCTTCGCAGGGAGATGTGAGACATGAAATTTTATTAAGGGGAAATCTATGTATTTTTCAGTGTTTTTAGAAGATGTCCCCACCTCCAAATCAATTCAATTTTTGAAATTCAATATTCTAGAATGTAGATTTATGCCTCTAAAATCTAATTTTAATATAGATTTTAGTGCGCAAATTCAATACTGTTTGTAGATTTTGAAGTCTCAAATCTAACTAATATGAAGATTTTAAATTTTAGTCTCATTGATTTGTACATTTCAGAATTTTTGATCTAGATCCTTTCTAGATTTCAAGATTTCAAAAGTATTAGTAATATGTAGATTTCATTTGTTTAAACATTTTTAAATTTCATATATTATAAAATTTCTTAGATTTCTGAAGTATACAAACTCAAAAAATCTAGATTTATGTGAATAGAATTCATTGTCATAAGATTTGATAACTTACAAGTCTTATGAATCCTCCTTCATGCTACTCTTGGCAATCTATTTAGGACAATTGCATCTTGTAAAATCTACCAAGTATTAGGTGGAAACAACAATGAATTGTGAGATGTGTACAAAGTCTACCACTTTGGATTGCACATGGGGGATTTGGAGAGAATTTATGAAAATTCCTACAAAAAAATCCTACAATTTTCTTCTGCACAGGAATTCTTTGAATATCCCTCCTCAATGACATTAGAACATTGGGAAACACATAAACTATAATAAAACTAGCAAGGAAAATCTAGAAAAGCTCCAAACCAATCACGGGGAATTTCAAAAAAGTCTACTGTGATGTGATAGAAAAAATGACCAATCTTTCTTGCAATCACGCATGCACTTGATAGAAATTCAAGGAACCCTTGGATCAAGTTGCTCATAGGCAACCATTTAAAAAGAAGTCACATAATAGGATGCCTTGATTCAAAAACTATATTGATAGTCTAGGTAAGACACATGGTCGCTCTTTCTCATATTACACTACGGACCTCCAAAGGCCATGTCCTGGAAAGGCTACAAGCCAATGAAGCCAATTAAGAAATTTTCTCCCAAGCTTTTCAATTCAAGTGTAAAGAGGACATAAGAAAGTCCATGTTCACTTTTTAGATTTTGAATGACTTCAAGAGCTAACCTTAATTAATACTCCAACTAAAGCTATACAAAACTAATAAAATTCATCCAAGAATGTTGTAAAAGCAACTTTAGTCAGTGCGGTCACTTGATGCTCCACGCAAAGCTCTGAATTCGTTCATGTCCAAGTGGGCACAGTGAAAAAACTTGCGAAAGTCAAGATTTGATGTCTGAAATCCATTCTTGACCAAATTTATTCTGTCTCAGAAGTTCCGCAGATCTACATCCTTCCTCCAGCCAGACCCTCGTCGGCTACGTGTTAAAAATGTTCCGGGTTTCGCTACCTCAAATACCGAGCGCATGAAGAAGGTATTGACACGGAACCCTATGCAATAAATATGGAAAGCACCGGCACTTCATGTGTGCTACAGTAGCTTGGATCGATCACACTGATTAATCCGAGTGCTGGACCGGTTGCCTCTTGTCATCTCTCCTCGAAGAAACTGTTGGTTAACTTATTCGAACTTGAGCTTTTCAATCATTGTTTGACATTCCTGTAGCTAGCCACTGCCGTGGATCCAGCTCTAAGTTATATCCCACCTGATCAATCTGATCACCATATCTCCGTGCCCGCGGCCTGACGCCAGTTCTGGTTCACATTACACTCCGCATGAACTTCAGTTTTTCAGTGACAGATAAGGAACTTATTACTCCACACTCCACAGCACGAGCTACTTCGGTTTGGGCGGGGGACGAGGACTATTTCAAATGATTGATTTTTTCGGTGAATTCCCATTTCGGGGCATTGCCCTACTGTTCCGGCATAAAAGGAGTATCGACGAGCACCACACGGACCGGTCTAATATTAGCACAAGAATGAATGATATCACGGTAACTAACCATTCTTTCTATTCATCCATGAGCTGCTCGTGAGTACCTGGATTGGTGGGGTATAACTGGTAATGTTTTTGTGAGAGACTTTTACTTAGGTAGGTCGCTACTTGGGAAATAAACGGTAGGAACTGATCGTCAAATTAGTAAGATTCTTTGGGATTGATCGTCAAATTTCCTATGCAACAGTATGATCTACATCCCGAATTGATCCGAGTATCACTAGAACTACATATCATCCAAACATCACCAAAGTATGACCCATGCAACACAGTGAACACAGAAAGTAAATTGTAAAATTAGCGTTGGAAGTTTGGACCTAAGTTCTATTTGCTACTATCCGAAGACTTTATCTTTGTAAAGCTGACCTAATTCCACGACTTTGCCGGCTATGTAAATCTATACCTGTCTTATTAGAGTTTCTTTCGCCTTGAGTAGACGAACGTCACAAATTTTGGCGCCCAGAATCACGCCAATTCACCGAAATTTGACGATAATATCTTCACTAGGGTCCAAGTCATTTCATACAGACTGTCGGCAAGGACCTCAGATTCTGTGGGCAAGGGATCCGCTTGTTCGCTCACGTTTCTGAGATTCCTGGGCTCAAGTCAACCTGAACAAAGATCCGTTCCCATTTATTCCACGAGCTAGTACCGGTATCCAGAATTCCAGATTCCGTCTCGATGACTCCTAAAATCACTCGTTTTCCGTCCGAGTCACGACCACTCCCTGCGCATTTACTATTTCGGAACGCTGATCTCGAGAACCTCCATTCCGAAAGTAGTCCACCTGGTGATTAGATAGCACTCAATGCAGGCTGGCCGATCAGATTGCGGCGTACTCGCACACCTCATCCCCTTTATTTAACAAAGTAAACTCCATGTGTGCCAAACTGATATAAACTAAATAAATGAAAAAACACGAGAGCAACAGTTGCAATTGGCCTGCTAAATATAATTTCAGAAAAGAAAATTCATAATTTCCAGCACACAATGCCATATTTAGCTTCGACACTGGAGTGCATGCAATTTGCCGCCTGATTACGAAGGACCGCTTAACCGCTTTTTGCAATCTCCTTGGAAGGACTGACTGACTTTTGCAATGTCCTTGAAATTGCATAGACATCATGTGAGTGTTGCTCTCGAGTCTCGCTCCCCGAGGCCGGAGCTCCATATTGCGAGCTTCCCGAGGGCTGGTTTTCGGGACTTCCGTCACTTCGACGCACAAGCCTGTGCGCACTCAGGGTCGAACTATTTGTACCATGATGTGTGATTATTCCAATCGTGGGGTCACCTGTTTTCTTTTTTCTTTTTTTTTCTTCATCAATGAGTGACAAATCGCCTCGTATTTCTTAATATAACGTATTTCAGTGAAAGTTGCGGAGTTTCAGTTGCTCGACTGAATTATCAGATCTACCGGTATACCTGTCGTGGTTTTTGAGCTCTGGGCACTTTAACCACACAGTTTTGACTGTCTGAAACACGAATATGAGTGAATTTCACCTCCAACTGAGCGGTTCTTCATTGATTTCTAATTTTTTTGTTGGTAAGTTATCTTTTTGTTGCACGTATGTGACTGAGGTGGCATGTCTTTTGTGTTTCTGTGGAATGAAAGCACCTTTCATTTGTATCAAATTCATGAATTTATGGTTCAAATGGGCGGGCAATTGGGCCACGGCTTTGCATCATGGGCTTCCTGGCACCTGAGACTCTGCAGGAAGGCTGAATCTGTGGCTCTGGAATATATTGAAGCCTATATTAAGGCTAGCTTACTTAATTATCAAAATAATTGCATTAGTTGTTTTTCTTTGTTTGTTTTTCCTGTTTTTTGTTTGTTTGGTTCTTTCTTTCTCAAGCCGCTTGCGGCTGGGTTTTGTATTTGCAGTAAGGATTCCCTTTATTTGTGTCCAAAAAAGTAATAATAATAATTGCATTAGAGTCTAAGATTAATATAGGAATGGGAATGATTCAGGTGTCACTACCAGATGGCCATTCAGATTCCGAAAACCTATTAATTAATTCCACGATTATTTGAATTGAAGTGTCGGATTTGTGTTACGGAACGGAAATTCATCAACCCCAATCATGAGAGTTTTAAGTGTTGATCAATTAGCATCCGCATAGTGGAATGCATGATGTGGAATCAACTTGACTTCAACGGTGTCGGTATCGGTATTCTTGCTTGTTCAAGCATTTCTGTTTCACTACATCGAAACATCGTTGACTCTTTGCTGTTCGTGTCGGTATTTGCACCTTTGCTGATGCGTAACGTAGCTTTGGGAGGGAACAAATGGACGGAACTTGATTGAGGAGAAAAGAACCAAAGTACAAGCTTCGAATTCTTCAGCCACCAAACCACTCAATAGAAATAATCAAAACAAACTCAAAAGTCATAAGTGATTCAAAAGGGACTTCATCACCTTTTAGTCTTAGGTAAACTTTGAAACTTTGAGGCAAATTCTTGGATAAATTCTTGGACATAGAATTTATTTTGATGTTTTAATTTGTAGAAAATAGGAAAAACAATTTTCAACAAAACTAAAAATTGGCCATTTGGAAGGACTTCTTGTTAATGAGATTTAAACAAAAACTTAGGTCAAAACCATCTTTAATGTTTGGAAGTGCACATGCAAGAGAGGCATGTTTGCACAAATATGAAAGACATAAAATAATGTATTTTTAGATGCCCTTTAGTAGGAACATGTTTGACTACTATAGGAATATACTACAGAAAGTTTAGTTGAAAATCATTGATTTACACTGCTCAATAGTATAAAAAAACTCTAAACGTCAAAGTGTGACAAATGAACCAAATTGACTTTTAAATATAAAGTGATTTGATAAAAAATTTGAAAAATAAGGGATACAAATTTAATCAAGAGATCTAAAAACAGATGTTTTGTTTTTGGCATTGTATTCATAATTCAAAAATTATAGTGTTCCAAAATCAAAATGCAACCAAATTGTAAGGTGTTTCTTGCAATCACCTCTAACTATTGATTTTTATTTACTCTCATTAGGTGAATACACAAATGGCCCACCCAACTTTTTCCATGATAATATAGAGGGATGAAAATGGGAGCTACATTGAATCTCTATCCTTTTGTGGTAGAACTGCCTTGCCAAATGGCTTTTTATAGGCTCAACTCTCCTTTCAAGTCCTCCAACATAGAGAAAGTCTACCTTTTCTTTCCATATTACCACCATATGCAAAAAAAATTATCAAATGTGTACTACAATTTTGCACTCTCATTGGTAGGAGTTTTTGTAATTGTTAGACAATTTAGAAAGCTTTATGAATCCAAGCTTAATGAAGAAATGGAGGGCCTATCAAGATGGAAGATTTATGACTCATTTTATAGAAGCTAGATTTTTTTTTTCCTTGGACATGTCCACGGTGGGGACGATATGGGAGTGCGGATTTGCCATAGATTGGACAAGCCCCTTCCCAATAAAAGAGTGACTCAGATGCTTTTGGAGATGTAAAAGCTACCCAAGCAACACTATAAGAAACCTCCGTTTTAGGTGACAAGCCCTAATTTTTTATGACGGATTTTAGGTGATGTCAATGTTGACAATCCAAAAAATTTATGTCAACAAAAATGTACAACGTGACATCAATATTGACAATCCAATGTTTTTATGTCAACATTGATGTTACATTGGACATTTTTGTTGACATAAAAATTTTGGGTTGTCAACATTGACATCACCTAAAATCCGTCATAAAAAATTAGGGCTCGTCACCTAAAACGAGGACTTCTTATAGTGGCAATCACCAATGAACTAGGGGGAATTCATTTATTTTGGGCACTGCGGAAAGCAGTCTTTATTAGAATGATGAAGGTATTTACATTCATGGAGTTGGATGAAATTTATAATATATGGATAAAATTTCATTTATTCATCCAAAAGAGGGTAAATTAATTTTATCCTGAATAAAGCGATACCGTCCTAAGATTTGATAGCAATTTAGTGATTTTATCCACTAGAAAAGAAAAATATCTTGCCAAATATTTCCTATAAAAAATTTGCATCATTTTTTTAATGAAAATTCACTTAAGAAAATCCCTACAACAAACTTTCCCCTCTCTACGTATACTATATATATACAACATTAAGGTATTCTGCTCTAAAAGTGTCCAATTCCTTCCAATCACCCCTATAATTAGCTGTAGAATTAATGAATATGAGGTGATCCTAAACCCCTAAAGGACCATTGTCCCTACGGGGGACAAATGCGTTTTCGGGCAGGTACCTACGGGCTGAAATTTTCTCCTGATTTTTTGAAACTTTTTTTGGAGGTAGAAAAACTGATTAGCTTCAAGGGAATATGATTTTTTTCACAATCGGTGCCCGGGAAAAAAAGTTATGACCATATAAGCTCAAAACAGGCTTCGGGGGGCAGCTCGGGCAGCAAAAAAAAAAGGGACAAAAATTTGAATTTTTTTTTTTAATATTTTTTTTCTCATAGATTATATTTTTGGCTTTCCGGAAAGCTTTGATTCATTTCATTTGGATATGTTATGAGAAAGTTATGGACATTCTTGTTTTTCGGGCAGTTAAAGCATCTTCTTGAAAAAAATAACTTTGGGATTCATTTCTGAATGCAATTTTTCAAATTTTTCAAATTTTTTTTTTTGGGATGGTCTGATTTACTTGTTAGAACAATCTCACCATTGGGATTAGTGCATTTTAATTCCATCTAAAATATATGAATGTTTTAGATTTTCCTTCTATCTTGTACCTACATCTACTTCACAATTTTTTTAAGAATGATAATTAAGTTTTTTTTTAATATAATTTTTTTTCTAGAATCTCAACTCAATTCTCCACTATATAAAATAAAAGCTCAAAACTCTATAGTGCAAAAATTTTAAGTTAAAAATGTTTAAAGTCAAAAAATCTAGTCCCGCAATGTGCTGAAAAACTTGTTTTTTTCACTTTAAATGCAGATATCTTGCAATCTGTGCGGTCAAAAATTCTAAAAAAAAATCCACACATTCTCATACTAGTTAGGTGTAAGATCCTACGGTTGGATGTGAAAAAAAAACATTTTTCAAATTTTTTTACTCTTTGCTATAGAAATGGTAGTTTTTAGTGTTTTTTGGCAGAAAAAAGGCCTCGGTCCTTTAGGGGTTAAATGAACCACTTTAACCATTGAGTGAATCTAGAAGAAATAGTTTTTTTTTTATTGCAAGAGCCAATCATTGTCTTTGATTTCCTCACATCTCTTTACAAGTTGCAAGTGAACAGATTAACCACATATATATGGTTACAAACAAGCGCCTATGCCCCAAATATTTGAAAATTCATAAATAATTCAAAAATGCTTGGAAGAATATGAAACCATTTGTATTAAGTTCCACATCTTTTTTTTTTTCCTCTGAAAAATGAGCTAAAAATATTCCTATCTACAGAAACCTTAAAAAAAAAAGGGCGGACAAGCCCTTAAATGATCACTTATGGAGCAGACTACCTTAGTTACGATTCACAACAGATGTTTTTGGACAAACTTCTAACAATCTTATAGTGACGATTTTTCTTTTTCTCTTTTTTTTTTCTTTTTTTCATTTTTTTCTTTTTCTCTTTTTTTCCACACAAGCAAAGGTACCTTTTACTGCAAGAGAGTATTACAGTATCGTTTTCATCCATGAAAACGTCACTGATAAAGTCCCGTGGAAGGTTTGTATTTTAATCCCTTGCAATGAAATTCCGTTTCTTTTGTTTAAAACAAAAACAAAAAAACCACTGATAACCTTCCGGGCATGGCAATGGCACGTACTCACCCAATCGGATCCAACGAGAAACAGAGCCGCTATTTCATAAATAAGAAAGTACCCACCTTCTCAGCTGACTTCTCTAAAGTCCACACTGAAGAACAAAAGTTGGAGCTGACTTCGATCATTCCGGGGCAACGTACGTACATACCCACGCATTGAGTACGTGACAGTGTCGTATCGACACAAGCAGCATCCGTAGCATGGAATGTGGACAGCGGGTGTTGGTAGAAATGAAGTGAGTTTGAACGGTGCAAAGTCCAACTTCACACGTGCCCCTAGCCTTCTTCTGCGAAAATCCTTGGTCACCTGAAGGTGCAAGTAACGGCCAAAAGTGGTAGTCTAAAGTAGTACACAATACGTACATGTCCATTAAGAGCACCACTCTAACATTATGGCATTTGGAGGGTATTATCAAGGGCGACAAGGGATGTTCTGAGTAGCACTTTGACCCTTCATAACTTTCACTTCCGAATGTTCAGTTGCATTCTCCATTATAATCCCCTTTCACTTGGCAACCAACAAGATCATATACACTCATATTGGGAGACATTCATATTCCAAGTCCAACCGTCTTTGAATGTGAGATAACTCTGTTACAATCAATGATAATGTGACAAGTATCCAAGATATTCCGGAATGCAACTGAAGAAAGGGTCAAATTTCAAGAGGTTTGAGTGTCAGGATGCGTCCTCAGTGACAAGGCTCAAGCGCAGAAGTGATAACTGCGGGTGTCCCTACCGCTGAGAAGAAACCGTAAAGCGACCAACATCTGGCATTCAACTTGCGGTTTTGTGAAAGGATGATCATCTTTCAGTAGTGCGACGGAAGTCTCACCGACCCATCAGATGTTGAAGTTGGCAGGCAGAAGACACCGTACGACGTATGATTCTAGAACTGAAGCTCCGCAAGAGTCAACGTGAACGGAAGTCAGCCTGCACGGAGTTCGAGGTTCGGCACTTTGGCTTAGTGGCCCGAGTGAGTGGATTCAATAATTCGAATCACTTCGGAAGTTCGGCTGTGCAATCCTTGCTCACGCCACTCCATTGAACCGCTTTTCCTGCTTTCTCCTCAATTTCTGGAAAAATCGCAGAAAGGAGCAAGCAAATGGATAGCTTACTTACTGAACCGCACGATGGTGGTGGTGGTTTTGTTTTTCAAATTTGTTATTTACTCCTTATTAGAATAGATCTTTTGGTGTACAGGTACTACCACTGTACCGCATATGCGATGCTTGTTCCATTCAAAATCACTTCTACTTTGTTTTGAAATGGGTTGGAATTCAAAGTTACTGTTTGTGCGCATCGACAGCTAAACTTGTCATAACTTTCATTTGGGCAAGAATTATTCAAAAAAATTCTTGTACGTACAAACCTGTAATATCAAATCCAGTTTTTATTGGGTTTGTACGTCCTTTGGACAGACACTATGCCATCTCCTCTGGCATTCTGAATCTGAGCTTCCGAATCCTATCTACTACAACCGCATTCACACTTAAAAACATGGTTAGGGTTTGGTTGGAGTGAATCGAGCCTCACGGTCACCCTGTTTTTGTTATTTTTGAAAGTGAATCTTTATAGCTGATTGGTTTGCTTGAATTCTTGTCAAAAATTTAAAAATTCTTATATTTTGCAGTACTTATGAGAATCGCATAAAATAGAGCTTGCAATGAAAAAGATGGTGATCATGAACTGCAATTAAAAAATGTTAAAAAAGAAAACAAGAAAACTTAAAGGCTTTAGAATCTACAAGAATGCAAAAATCCATTTGGGTTAGTAAAAGATTGTAGGATTTAAAAAAAAATAGTGAAAATGAACATCAATCACTCCAAAGAAGGTAAATTTTTTTAGGGAATAAATCAAATTACAAGGAAAGTAAGGATTTACTACAATGATGATACATTTATTTTATAAATGAATTAAAATGACAATAGAACATTATTAAGAATAACATCTACTAATAGTGTAACACTATCCACTTGTACATGTGAACAAAATTGGTCACATTTTCATTTGCAAATTTTCATTCAGGAATAGAGCCATTCATTCCTCTATTATTTCCTTAGCTACCTAGGTCCAATCATCATTGCAAGTCAATGGGCTTTGTTTTAGTATAATATAGAATGTATTAAAATTTTATTTTTAATAATATAATTATATATATTTTATTGCATTGATAATATTGCATATAATATTAACATTTACAAGATTATTATGATTCTGACTAACAATTAATCTATAGATAAATGATATTTATGGAAACAAAAGAAACTATAAAACTATCTACAAATTTTTTATTTCTTTTGGTTTTCATTCTCTAATTTTGCTATATAGAGTCACTAGTAGAAACATAGCCTATATAGATTGAGGAAATGACCTACAGAAAAATTCACATTCCGGACTTGACTATCAATGGATGTTCTTGTAGCAATTTCTTTAGTCTATGCAATTCTAGATTCTACAAGTGAGTTTGAGATGAAACATGTGAAAATTTGCTCACTTAGAAAATTAGCGTGTCCACAAAAATTTGTTTTTGAAGATTTTTATAAAAACAATATTTTTTCAACTTGCACTCAATCAAAATAGTGTGACTTAAAAAAATTAGTGTGACATGCACTAGGTTACATTGACCTGAAATTGATCCCCTTCCAATGGCGACCTCTATTGTTAGGCCCAATTGTGTTCTATTTCATCCTAATGCAATGAAAACTTCAAAGATTGGCTTTATGTCAACTTCATGCCGGTAGATTATGTTTTGAAGGGTTGAAATTGGGTTGAAAAGTCACAATTTCATAACTTCAATGACCACCACTATATGGTTTCTACACATGGCAAAGGTTCATTCATCATTTCAAATCTTGAGGGTCGCTTGTAGATTGCCATTGCAACCATGCAGGAGGTAAAAGAGTTGTATTCAATTGCAAGTCCGATTAGTCTAAATAAATACAACAACCAAAGGGACAACAATTAAAAATTTAATTTAGACTATACTGAAATATAAAAATCAATTGATCCACTTTCACTTCATGTGCCCCCCCCCCCTTATGCACCACTTATCCTAAAGTGTCATCTACACTTTGTGTACATCTCCAAAATCAATTATGGAAGAAACTATTTTAGAACCAAACTTTATTCCTTCATAACTTTTGCAAATTGTATTCAAATGTCGCGTTCTTTGATGCATTGGAACCTCCTTTCACTTGCCAATAAGAAAATATGAAAATTTGACCAGAGTAATAGTAGTAACTACGCGGGCACAGTAGCAAAAAAATGGCGGTTTGGGAGGTACCCACCTTATACCTCCGGATGCCAGTTCAATCCATACGTTGACTTGTGTCGCTGGGCATTGAGCTGAAGTCAACGTCGGTGGGAAGCTTCTGGTTCTCCACCTGATCACTCTCGCTTGCAATTCTGGCTGTACGAAACCAAAAAGCCTGGCTTCTCATGACATGCAAATGGTTCAGCTTGGGAATAATTAACCCCTACAGGAACGAGGTACAATTTGGGCAGAAATGGTGAAATTTTGCCACTTTTTAGGGCAAGAAAAAAAAAGTTTTTTCAAAAAATTCGATGGTATAAGTTTGTACTAGATTTCTATGGGAATGTGTGGAAGAAATTTCAGAAACTTTGACCACACGGATTGAAAGATTATGATATTTGAAGTTAGACGGAAAAGTTATCTTTTCTAACCTTGCCGGACAGGACCAACGGACTTTAACTCCTCCACAGTGGGATTTTTACACTACACATGGTTATTTTTTTTGGACATATGCAACTTGTATCATATAATTTACTTAACTACCAAATTTCAAAATTATAAGAGGAGTTTTGTACATGCTGCCTAAAGTTGCGTTTGTTGTCCAAAAAGTTCAGGGCAACATAACTTTTGATCCAAGCACCCAATTGGAAAAAAAATTAGATTTTCATTGAGGGGGGCCACGTTCACACCTTGTTTCAAAATTTCATGAACATTCAACCAAAACTAATACTTGGTCCTTGACGGGTTATAACTTATAATCCCTTCACTAAATCATTGGAAGCTCAATGCACCACCCCCCCCCCCAAAAAAAAAGAGAACAATGACAAATCCTAAAATTTAGACATTTTAGAGGGAATTTTGTCCATTTTCATCCATCTATAAACATCTTTTCATCCAATTTTCCACATTTCACCTAATTTTAACCCCTAAAGGACCGGCATGCGTTTTTTGGCTGTATAGAAAATTTGGGCAGGTCCGTGTGACTAGAGATTTCCATATTTTAAGCTGAAATTTTAATAGAAGGTGGGCGCGAGGAATATCTTTCATATGCACTAAATTTCAGCACATTTGGAAATAGGAGTCAAAAGTTATGACCAAATATGTTACTTTTTTCGTAACTGGGCAGTCCGGGCAGCAAGAAAAATTTGGCAAAAATTTGATTTTTTTTTTTTAATATTTTTTTTCTTGTAGACTATATTTTTGTCTATTTGGAAAGCTTTGATTCATTTCATTTGGATTTGTTATGAAATAGTTATGGACATTCTTGTTTTTCGGGCAGTTAGAGCATCTTCTTGAAAAAAATAACTCGTAGGATTCATTTCTAAATGCTATTTTTGTAATTTAAAAAAAATAAAAAATTCTCATGGTTTAGTTTACTTGCTAGAACAATCTCACCATTGGGATTAGTGTATTTTAATTCCATCTAAAATATATTAATGTTTTAGATTTTCCTTCTATCTCGTACCTACTTCTACTTAATAAATTTTTTAGGAATGATAATTAAGTTTTTTTGAATATTTTTTTTTCCCCTAGACTCTCAACTCAATTCTCCACTAGAAAGATTTGAAGCACAAAACTCTGTAATGCAAAAATTTTAAGTGAAAAATGTTTAAAGTCAAAAAATCTAGTCCCGCTATGTGCTGAAATACTTGTTTTTTCCACTTTAAACGCAGATATCTTGCAATTTGAGCGGTCAAAAATTGTGAAATTTTTTCCACACATTCTCATAATAGTTAGGTGTAAGATCCTACGGTTAGATGTGAAAAAAAAAACATTTTTCATTTTTTTTTACTCCTTGGTATAGAAATGGCAGTTTTGATGGTTTTTTGGCAGAAAAAAAGCCTTGGGCCTTTAGGGGTTAAATACAAAAACAATAGCAGAGATTGCTACTCTCTATGTAAGGTATATCACCCACTATTGACTACTTTAGCAATTGAGCATATCTAGAGCCCAGGTATGTTGAGTGGAAAGTTTTTTCCATTAAAAAAAAATAGATTTAAAAAGGATTCTATCATTTTCAGGATTTTATTTTCCAAAATAAAATTACCATGAATTTTTTAGGAGAAGATTTTGGTTGTCCCATACTAATTACATAGATTGTCCTATTTTCGACCAAGGGATGGTTGGCCTTCTTAGGCCAATCATAATGGAGTCCTATAGGCCAAGCACAATACACCATAACTCCACCATAACTGATCGTTTATTCATCTCTACTTGCACGGAAATGCACCAACTTATGATACAAAAATCAAAGGTTGGTCAACAATGGATGATATACTAAAGTAGAAGCATCCAACACCAATAGTGTACCCAATCGTGTATCTTTCTAGTCAATGCAATCATTTTAGAAAATAAATCTAGGTAGACCATACATAGCTTATCATTTTGGTCACAAACAATAAGTCATCTATAGTCTACCTATATTTATTATCTAAAATGACTGCATTGACTAGAAAGATACACAATTGGGTACACTATTGGTGTTGGGTGCTTCTACCATATATCGGAGGCAACCCATTCCTGATCACCTCACCATTCTAGCAATGAAGGTTACTCTCTTTCCGTGTAGGACAACTGATGAATAGTGATCAATTATGGTGCGGTGCTTGGTGCAATTGTGGCACATTATGATTGGCTACAAGACTCTCAATATTGCAACCAGCCCTTGGTGGATTTTGCAACCAATTATTGGTCGAAAATAGGAAGGTCTATATGACCTATATGGGTCGAACAAAATCTTCAGCAAAAAAATTCATAATAATTATATTTTGAGAAATAAAAATTTATGGAAACCTTCTAAACTCTATTTTTGCACGTGCAGGAAAGTTTTCCCACTGAAGAACCCTGCCCTGCTGAGATACGTGAAATTGCTTAATCCTTAAATGACAAGGAGGCCGTTCCATGGCCGATGGATGATAGAAAATCAAATTGTATAGGACAAAAGTGCAACTATTCATCCTCAAAATTTATTGTGAAAATCTTCTACCGTCAAGTTTTTTTTTCATTTTTGATGAAGTGCCATAGTGGCGATATTGAATGTTATAGTGGTGCTCCAAATTTCAACATTCATCCACATATTGGATAGAAAATATATATTGGATAGCACATATTACTTATCCAGAATTCAATTTTCATCTAGAATTTGGCGATTTCATCCATGATTTTTTTATTTGAAGTTTTCAGGCAATATTCCACCTTTTTGGTACCATTTTTTTTCTATAGGCTTGGTGCCTAGCCAAAAAAATTGGTGCAATTTTGCACCAAATCGCCTAAAGAAAAACCTTGTCTACCCTAGCTTCACCTCCAATGAGTGCTTTTGCAATTTTTTAAGCTAGTGATTCACATGGTAATGCAAAAGGATGATTTTGAGGGTCACCCCTTTGTCCTTTAAGGATTAAAGCATCTCCTGCAAACCTCCAGATATCCCCGCTCTTTGATTCAAGATCTGTCCAATGAAGAGGAGATGGCCCCTTGTATCCCCAACAATGCAATTCCATACAACACACTTCCAACCAATCCTCGAGGGGTGCACTCCTTGAAAAAAATAAGGATATAGGTGCGAACACTAGGTATTTTACGGGGGGGTATTATTTTTTGTCTATGGTTTATTTTACACCCTATCATTATGTAATTTTCTAATGTGGATCATTAAAGAAGGGGCATACATTAATTATAATTTCCAATTGCAATGAATAAATCATATGCTATACTAGTTCAATTTTTTTGCGCTACTCACAATTGGGGGTCTTTTTTAACTCTTTAGCGCTCTAAAGTTTAGAAATTCATATCTAATTCCACAAGGCTCCAAAAAATATGAAACAACTTGGATTTAGATGCCAATTCCATTTGTCTTTCAAGGAAAAGTTACTGAAAAATATTTCAAGATGTATATCATCACCAACCTTAGTAATTTCATAAACCTAATAAATTTTGATTTGTGTTTGCTCAGATCAATGGATATACTATCATAAGCTAGGAGGTTCTAAAAGAGCACAGGCTCTAAACTCGCCCACCTCCTCAAATGTACATTGCTTGTACATGTTTCTTTTTATTAGCCTTCAGCAATGTACAAACAATGTACATTTTAGGAGGTAGGCGATTTTAGAGCCTTATGCCATTTCAACTTCAAATTTTCATAACTAAATCTACAAAGCTCCAAAAAAATATAAAACAACTTGAATTAGATGCCAATTCCACTTGTCTTTCAAGGAAAATTTACTGAAAAACATTTCAAGACGTTTCACCTCCCAAAAATTCAGTTTTAGCTCTTAAATGAGCAATTTATGGACCTCCTACCGTAGGGGATGCAAAATAGTGCTTCTATCCTTGTATCAAATTAATTGAGCTTGACAAAAATACTATATCTTGTCATCGCCACAAACAACATACAAAACACTTTAAACCTATAAGATAGGAGGCTCTAAAATGGAGCGGGCATTAAGAATTGCCCCTATAAATGGCTGTGAAATGGAAATGAGGCGGTTCTAAAATTGACCTCTATAGTCATTGAATGAATCAAGGAAAAAAACATTATTAATTGCAAGAGCCAATCATTCTCTTTGCTTTCCCCATTTTTATTTAGAATTGCAAGTGAACCGTTTATGAAAGACCTAGGGTCACAAATAGCAACCTACTACCCAACTCGTTTGAAAAATCATAAGTAATTCAAAAATGATCAAAAAAATACGAAACCACTTGGGTTAGATTCCTCATCAATTTTTCTTTGTCTGAAAAATGAGCTAAAAATATTCCCGCCCAAAGAAATACATGAAAAAGGCTGACCAGCCCTTGCATGCTCAGTTTCTCATTCACAGATTTTTATTTTTATTTGGACACAAATGAAACGGAGTTTTATTGCAAAGGAACTGAAAATAATACCATAGCCCGACCTAAGGCCTGGCAGGAGAGACTTGGGTCTGACCTCAAGTCTGCCGTGGGACTCAGGTCTGAGACTCTTCTGTCTAAATTCAGGTCTAAATCTCTCTTACAGCTGACCTATAATTACACCACACCTGACATAAGACCTCATTCACAAATTTCAGTAGTAGAATTGGCTTAGATTGGTATCCATGTAAGTTAGATCATCATATCTTATAGAATCTAAAATAAAAGGACAATGTAGGGTTAAATGTCAGCCCTAAACCCATAATTAAGACTTTTGTCCCACTTCATGAATATAAAGGGGGGTATCCTAAGTCTACTTTTCTTCCTAATGCACCCCATTATTCCATACCCTATAGTACTTAGAAGACACCCAATGACATTTTATACACACTATAGTATATGAAATCATTTTATAATTTTTTTCCACAAAGTTTTTTTGGCACCCTACATTTGTTCGTACCTATATGGCTACTTCTACCACTTACTGCACCCCTCGAGAACCAATCATAAGTCACACAATTTGCAATTATTATGACGACTTGCTAATCCCAAGAAAATTTGTAGCGAAAGAGGGGTTAGTGACCCCTCTAGAGATGGCTTTTTGAGAGGGGAAAGAGAAGGCTGGAGCTTGACAAACGCTAGAATTGATTGCTTTTCATCCAAATTCTAGAGGGTACGGAATATCTGGAGGGTTGCAAAAGATGTTCTTAAGTGGTTAGAATTGGGTTGCCTCCCCTTAGAGCCCGTTGCCATCAAGCAACCGGACGTCCAGTTCCCGGACCTCCTGGGAAGCTCCATTAAACCAGGACCTCCGAACTAGACGTTTGGCAGGCCCTCTAGCCTCTGGTCCTTGTTTTCCTGAAAAACAGACCTGGAGGGCCTAAAGGGGCGACTTGACCTTCTATTTTTCAGAGCAAAACAAATGTTTCACGCTATAGTTCATCTTGATATGCTACAGACTTCATTGACAACCACATAAAGAGTGTCACCCAATGGAGCAACTGCATAGATTGAATCACCAAATAAAAATGGAAAAGGGAAGGCTTCCTGAAAGCATTAAGGTAGAACAGCCCATCATGGTCAAATGACCCATGACGGACACCTAGGGAATGACCCCATGATGGTTTTTCTCAATTTATGAGATTTGGGTCATAAAGCATGTCTTATATGACAGTAATGGAGTGATTACTGACTTCATTAGGAACTTCCAACTTTTCAGTGTGAATTCATTGTAAGAATTGATCTTTTAGGCCTTTTGTGTTAGAAAATATTAAGACTGCTTTACGTGAACAAGATGAGCATCATGGATTCAAATTTTGTTGGTTTTGGGGTAGTCTACAGACTCTTTTGGGCCATGATGCATTAAACACTTCAAAAATTCATAGCAAATTCATACTTTGTCAAAAAAATATACTGTAATTTCAATTGCTCTCACTGTTTCTCACACTTGTCTTAATGTGGGAAAAAAACTGAAAAAAATTCAGCAACAGCATGAGGCCAAACTCCTAATTCTGACCACCATGGACTGTTTTACCTTACGTGGCCGTCCAGCTTCTAATGGAGCGCATCACATAATCGTCCAGCTCCAATCGGAGGTCCGGGCCCCTCCAGAAATCGGAGGTCCGGTTGCCAATGGCAACAGGCTCTTACCGGCGTGTGTAGGAAAAAACCCGTCGGTTGCCATGTGAATTGCCCGCCACCAAGAGCCCGTCGGTTTCCGTGGCAGTTGAATGGATCAACGGAGAGCTCCGTCATTAATTCACCGTTACCGTCACTCAATCGCAGTCAGGTGCTGATTCTGCACATGCCTGGCCACGTCACAGCGCCAGCGCGGACGAACCTTCCAACCTGGGGAGCCTATCTGGACGTGCCGTGCCGTGCCGTGGCGTGGCGGGAGGGACCGGCCGGGTGGACCTTTCCAAACCCTCAATTCGGTCACGTGATGCAAATTAACCACAATTGTCGCCAGGTGTGAACGCACTTCATGGAGCTATTTGAGTGCCACTTGGACCAATCCGAGAGCAGGAAATGCCATGGTGGAAAATCAGTTAAGTTAGAGCGTTCCCGACGGACTGCTGCTCTTTTGCTGGGAGGATTCATCACCGCTGCCTCGGATTGGTTGAGTATGGAATTTCGGCAGAGGAATAATGGCTGGGAAATGAAATATGCAATGTAGAAAAGGCACCAATTTGCAAGTCAAGACAAACATTAAAAACCCAAATTGGCTGACGGAACAAGAAACTCCGTGTAGAAAAAGGAAAAGAAAAGAAAAAGATAAAAGATAAAAGGAAAAAAGAAAAAAGTTCATTGTGGAACACTTCATTGACTTGTCCAATTTGCGATGGGATGTTAGTGTAATTAATTATTTAATTGTTTACAAATAGTGAGATTTGGTAAATTAGTGTCACATGTTCTACAAGGACAAATTAATGTTAGTAGTGAAAACATAGTCTATGAAGATTGTGTAGTGGGAATTGAGAGCCACTTCACATTAGAGATCGGCAGGAAGTTGGAATAGCGACTGTTCTTTTGGCGGCTCTCGAGACTCAAAAAGTAGGTCTTCCAAAGAAGTGCCGTCTTGCAAGCACCTTCCAGAGGAAAAACACCAAAAGAATTTTGTTGCCAATGGCAGGACACATCAATCAATGTAGTGGAAACATAGTCTACGCAAACTATGGAGCGGAAATTGAGAACCGCTTCACATTAGAGACCGGCAAGAAGTTCAAACAACAATTGCTCTTCCGGCCTCTTGAGACTCAAAAAGTAGGCCTCCGAGAGAAGTGCCGTCTTGCAAGTATCTTCCAGCCAAAAACCACCGGAAGAATTTTGTTGTTAGTGGTAGGATACATCAAGCAACTTCATCATCCATGTACTTCCATTTTGCCTTTCTAGTGTGAAATCCCACTACCATATGCAACCAATCATAATAAAGAGATGTTCATGCCGCCCATCTTCCTACCGCTCATGTGAAGCCGTGGCCCTGAAATTAATTCACAAGATGATTCACAACTGGTATAATTGGTCTTGTGAGTTTCTGCGTGGGTTAAGGTAGAACAACCCATTGTGCGGGTTAGAAGACACATAATGGACACCTAGGGAATGACCTCATTGTGGGTGTTTTTTTTCAATAGATGAGATTTTGTTCACAATGAATGCATTTAGTTGCTAGTAATGGAGTGATTAGTGATCTCATTAGGAACTTTCAATTTTTTAATATAAATTCATTGCAAGAAGTGACTTTTTTTAGACCTTCCACGTTAGGACATACTATGACTATAACTTCGTAAGGTGAATAAGATGACCATTATGAATACACTTCTTGTTGGTTTTGGAGTAGTCTAAAGACTCTTTTAGACAGTACACTTCAAAAATTCATAAAAAAATTTCATACTTTGTCGAAAAAATGTAATCTCAATCGCTCTCTCCAATTCTCATACTCGTCTTTGTGTAGGAAAAAAATTTAAAAATTTTAGCAATGGTATGAGGACAAACTCCTAATTTTGACCACAATGGGCTATTTTACCTTATTTCCTTAGTCTACGCAAACCATATTTCTACTACAATAGTGGAAGCTCATAGTCAAACATTGTAATTTTTAAAACATATGTTTACTTTCTGCTTCTAGCTTCTCAAAAAATGTGAGTTAGTCGTGATTCTTCACCTATTGTAACTGTAGGCGTATTTAATTTATAAGCTATGGATGCTTTTCGGACCACCCATGCTGAAATGGAAGCAACCACTTTTGACCATTTTAGGCATCAAATGAATTCTTGGTTGGACCAAACCTAAAAATTTGACCTAAACAGAAGTCTGTAACAGCCACAAGCAGAGCTGACTTTTGTTTCAGTCATCGCTACCAATATTGAGAATTAAAACTTTATCAAATATCAACTGATAGCTGAATTTCCTAGCTATCAGTGCTGATGTATTTTAATGACAGCAAATTCATAGCTGTTAAGGTAGAGCGTCCCCAGTCCACTCCCAAAATTGCCCCTCCAAATGAACATCTAACTTTTGACTTGGTTTATGATTAGAACTTGAATTTTTTTTTTCTCATTGGAAGCACATTCAAAACTACTTTGCATAGGTACAAGAAAATTTAGAATAAAGCATTTGACAACGAAAGTAAACGGCTTCAAAGTTAGCACGTAGAAAGCATCACAAAAAACCATTCTAGGATTTTGAACCTTTGATGGTTAAATCCAATGTTCATGGAGAACTGCCAATTAGTTCATTGTTAGCTAGTCAAATTGGGAAAACAATGATTGCAAGTTCAAAACATTGGAAAAATCCTGGTGAAAAAATCTATAAACTTTAATTTCTCTTTCGAGTGAAAAATAGAGAAAAATATGAACTCATACTTGAAAAAAAACGGTTCAATGTGGGAATTAACAGATAATAGTTGGTAAAACTCAAAAAAAATCCCCCGAACGCTGGTTAAATCAAATTATCATGTGGAAATACATGTCAGAGTTGAGTTTGTTTGTTTGTTTGTTTTGTTTTGTGTGTGTGTATAACCGTGACCAGAAAGTATTGGCTATGATATTCATATGATTTTTTTTTATTTTTTTTTGAAACAAATGAAACGGGATGATATTCATATGATTGATTGGGCTGAGTGAAGCTTCTGATACTGTACTGTACTTCCTTGGAGCTTCTTCCCCCCATGAACTAGAGGTAGAGTACAAGATTAGTACAGTACTGAAACAATACCTTGATCATTACTATGGCTGACTTAACTTGTTTGCTGGAGCCTGGAGCACTCTTTCAATCATAAATTTCAAAACATTTGTACGCATTTGTGCGCAATTGTACGCATCATCTCGCATACCTACCTGCGTACCACTTGGGATGAAATTGCAGGACACCTTTGAGTTGTTCCAAAAACTGGCCCTGGAGTACAATACTCAACTTCACGAGGGCGTTATGTATCTGCCCCCCCTGCCCCCCCTGCCCCCCAAAAAATTAAAAATTAAAAATTAAAAATAAATAAATAAATAAATAGGGCATCTGATAAGGTAGATCAGAGTATTACCACCCAGATTTGCTATCTACACAAAATAGTGAAATTAGGTTGTCCCATACTAATTTCTTGACATTTGACACAATATAATTATTTCATGTTACTGTACAAGAATGCACTACTTTTGAATAAGGTATTGTTTTAATTGGGATTTGTGAACCTCCATGTGTACAAATGGAATTATTTGTAGAAGTATTTGTTGACTATGATGTAAATTTCTTCAGGTAAGGCAACCTAATTGTTAAGGCAACCTAATTTCACTATTTTGTGTAGGTAACTTACCTTGGGAGAAGCTCTTTGTCAACTCACGCAGTTTTCAGAGATTGAAAAGTTGGAGAGACACCATCTGCAAGTGGAATCAAAACATTTTGATAAAAAAATGAATTTTTTATGATCTTTCAAAGTTTGTTGGGACTAAATTGGTAAAGCGTGTCTAGGTAGCCACCCATGCTAAACGTACATTGATGTGTCCCCTCTCTAAGTGCATTGTCATGATGCTAAAGGATTCATTTGCTAAGATTGTAGTAATAAGTAGGTGGCTGACGCAAGTGGGAGGGGCCAGTAGATGTTGAAATTGGGTGATTGACAATATTGGGTTGTTCTACCTTAATTGAGCAACTTGCTTAGAGCATCTGCACTCTTTCACTAAGAAGGAGTCTGGCCCAGTCTACGGTGAGTCCGGCCTCCTAGATTTCTCCCATTGTAGACATGCCTAAGGCAAAAAAAAATTCAAGCCTCGATAAGATGAGCCCTATCCTAATGGGCCAACCCATCTCTTCACCAAGCTTGGATTTTGCTTGTTTGACTAAGTTTTTGTAACACTTTTGAAACATTTGACAACTATAGCAATTTCCACCAATGACAGAGTGTAAAGCTTCCAAAGATATGGAGAAGAAGGATTGAGAATTACTTTGTTAATGGAGCCATGAAAGACAATAAAACAAGCAAAAAGTAATTTAGCAAAAAAGTTTTCTTTGTAAAAGGGTGGAGATGCTCTAATGATACTCATTCTTTATGGATGACTTTTGTTCCTTTTAACCTTTAAATGTGTATACATTTTTGGTCAATTTTGATAAAGATGCTTTCAATAATTTTTCAAGAAGTTTAAATTGTCATGACAATAGTAATAAAGAGGTGTTTGAGCATCAATGAATAGAGTCAAAGCATGGTGCTAATTCTCACATAGGTACCAAATAAGCACGTTCTAACACTATTCCTTGGCACTCAAACACCTCTTTATTATTATTGTAAGATTGAATTCTATAGATGGGGGTTTAGGTTGTAAAATGAATAAACAAAACTATAGGTTGTGGATGAAGGTTTATGTTATATGGATGTAAGAGATTGAATATGGTACTTGGAGATTGAAAGGTTAATTTTCTAGGGAAAAAATGAATTGTAAGTTTTGCAACAAACAACTTGACAAGAATTATATTATTAACTTTTGATTGATGTGGATTTGGAATTGGCGAATACTATCACTGGAAGTGCATCAAAGTCACTTAAAAATAAAGATAACAATATTTGAATGAATCCATATATGAATTTTATGCTTTGCTTTGTTCAATCTTTGTTATTTGGTTACAAAAAGGATTAATAAAGACCCCAATATTTAGGTAGGACTTGGAAATAAAAGTAAGAAGTTTTGATTTCCAAGGTTGCAATTGCTATACTTCATGCAATTGTCAAATTTGAATGAATTCATGATCAACTTCCAAATTCAATATCTTTAACACAAGCCCTCTAACATGTGATTGAATTTAGACTTAGAATTTGTAGAAGTTCAATTAGTCTTCAATGATAGAAAAAACCCTCCATCAATTAATAAATACTTGCTTATAGGAGGTTAAAAGAAAAACACAATATGAAAATTAGACTTGGACTTATAGAAGATCTCTAATAGGTCCTCAACTTCAAGACATTTTGATAATTATTAAGTGACTTAGAAACTAAATTTTGTAAGCTTAGTTTTGTTAATTGAATTCAAAGTTAATTGAGATCATTATGGATCTAAAACAAGAAAATTCAACAATATTTCACATCTATATGGACGCATCTACCATTGCACTAACCTAATTTTTTGAACCAAGATGGAATATTCCTTGTAAAATTGATTATAGATTGATGATTAGTGATTTTCATCAAAAGTACCTTTTAAGTTTAGGATGTTTTAATACTAGTGACTTAATTAATAAAATATAATCTTATTCCAAGTCATTTTGGATGGGCCAATTTTTCAAATTGAAGAATTTTTTTGAAGATGATAGATACATGTGTTTTATCACTAGTAGAAATGAGATATTTAACCCCTAAAGGACCGGAGGCATGTCCAGATTTCTCAAATTGTAAAGATCTATTATAAAATGCAACTTAGAAGAATATTTAAATGATGACTCTCAAAGAATAGTTGTAAAATGCTGTTTATAGATCACCTCCACACGGATAGATCAACAAAAACATGTACCAATATTTTTCAATAAAATTTGAAGCCAAAAATTGGAAATTCCTTCTAAAATCAATTGTAGATTGAATATTTATGAATTTTTAAATATATTTTTTCCTATGAGTTTAAAATATTGAGTTCTAATTATAGTAATTTTTGAAGATTTTTATTTGATTTTTTGATTCAAGTCATTTATGAAGAGTCATTTTTTGAACTGAAAAAGTTAGTTTTTGAGGCTAGAACTCCCGACACCTTTTGAATTATAGAATATTTGCAAAGCAAAATCTTCATAATCTGAACTGTACAAATGTTAAAGAACTAATATAAGAATCTTAAAAAAAAATTGGTGGATGAAAAAACGCATTTTGGTGAGTTTGGGACATGTTTCTGTTCATTCATTGTTCAAAATCTGCACTTGTGGTCCTTTAGGGGTTAATTACCAAACAACATGGATGGATGATATAAACAAAGCTTCCATGTGCATGGGGCATATTTGCGCTCATTTCTCAAAGCTAAAAATCCTAGTTTTGAATAGATTAAGTCAATGAAAAACACTCAAATTGATGAAGGATGTTCAAAATGGATGAAAAATGGTGAATGGCCCTCCAAAAAGGAAATAGATGGACAATAATTACAATCTATAAAAATGGTCAATTGCAAGCATGAAAATGTTAATTGGATGAAATGTTTGAAAACAGAAGTGACATCCCCAAAATCACCTAAACAAAAATCAAAACGCCCATATTTTGATAATTTGCCACCTAAAAAAAGAGCCAGGTAGGATTTGCCCCCATACTACCCCGTGGTTTATCCCTAGGAAAACAATACGGAATTTTTTAATTTACCACCTATGATAAAATTTGCAAATTCCAAATTCATATTTTAAATCAAAGATACCAAATTAGTTTGGGGGAGGTGAAGAAATACAAAATTTATGCAATGCAAAATAGGGGGCATTTTTTACATTTATCCTTTACTTGGGGAATAAAGGGGCCAATTTGGTCGGGGTTGAACCAGCTCCCTTGCTCAATCTCTCCAAGGCACTCTAGGGATGCAAGTAAAAAAAAAGCCCCCTATTTTGTGCTTGATTAATTTACCTTGTACACCTTTCCTAACTAATTTGATGCCTCTAATTGCAAATATGAACTCCAACTTTGCAAATTATATCATGAGTGGAAAATTAAAATTTCAGGGTTTTCCCTCGGGCATGAGCGAGGGGGTCAGTTCACCCTGACCCTAAAAAAGGGGCAGAGTCACCACGCCCCCAAGGCAGCCCCGGTCAAGCCCTCCCTCCCCTCCCCCGGTGTGAACAGGACACAGTTCCCAAGAGGCTTGGAGCCCCATTGCGTCTCACAGTGGGAGCCCCCCGGCTTGGAAGCAGAGCCACTGCCCTGGCACCTCCGTCGGCAACGCGTCTTTGCGCTTCTTCTTCACAAAGCCAGGATCACCTGGAACCTCTAACACTGCTTTCCCTCACATGACAGTTTACTGAAATCTTTACCCCACTATAAGACTGCCTCCATCCTGATTTGCATGCTGTCGACTACAGTGAGCACAGATTGAAACATCAGGCAGCTAGTCGCCACTTGCATCCGTGTGCACAATCACTTTCAATTGACATTCAAAGTCAATGGAGTTAGTTAGTTGGGATTGATATGTTGGGCTCTGGTTAGTTCCCTGGTAGGCTCACATTGTTGGTAGAGTCACTCACAACTCCCAAGTGGTGGCATTGCACGAGGTTGACAATTGACAGATTGAATTGTAGCAGTTCACTGGTGTCGGTCGATCGAGGTGTGGAAGTAGTCGGGCAGGGGGAATGGTTGTTGCAGCAAACTCTTGTGGGATGGTTGCGGAGTTGTGATGAAATTGATGCAGTGGAGGTATCTAGATTGATTTCTGGTAACTGAGAGAGCGATTGATCAAGGTTTACCAATCAGGATTTGGCAGAGACAGGTCGGACGATTATTGGGGATGTACGCACCCTCGTTGGAAGAAATTTAATTGGAGATTGATTTGTGGTTGGGAATTGCGAGTTTGCGAAGCTTGGAAAGATTTGTGTGGCAGACGGACTGCGCGTACCGCCCTTTAATCGAAATTAGAATTTCGTTGGATTTTGGACTGTCAAGGCGCGACGACGGACGCAATCTGATCGAGTTAGCACTAGGCAAGATTGAAGACGGAAGATTAATTTCAGTTGTGGGCTTGAAGAATTGTGAATGATCAATTCAGAAGCTGGTCCAGGTTGTTGCGGTTTGTTGGCCGCAATTTTCACTTCGTGGATGGCAGATTTCGAGCGCATGAGTTCATTTGAATTCAATCGAGGGGAGTATTCGTGATCGCGAGCGAGCGAGCTCATTCCATTTGGAGTCACAGCGGATACCCAAGATTGACGATGCAATCACATTGGAGCTGAAGAGTAGTAGCATGACATCGATCCATTAGCAGCAATCACTCGAATTTTTGAAATTCGTCGACGCCCATCCAAAAAACAGTCCCTGGATACACAATTTCGCGGTCGCTTGGTCATGATTTGTGTGCGCATGCAACCAGGAAGAATCGACAAGCTGGAGCCAGCGACGGGCCCTCCGGATTACATCCCTCGCTCGCGTAGCCGCTCGACGGAGGTCGTTTCCAATGCCATGGAATTCTTACCGTCCCCTTCAGGGGCAATAGAAAATCCTTCCCAAGGATTCTTCACGAGCTCGGAGGCGCAATACATGACTTCTAGCCCCTGGAGAGACCTCTTGAGCTCATGCGACCGTGACGAGGGGCTGGGCGCTGCGCTCGCGGGACACAAGCGCCCCCGCGACGAATTCCTTGGTAGTGCTTGGTCTGACCCGACTGTGATTGCGAATCTAGCGCGGGGCATGGAGATTCAAGCGCGCGCTAGTGAAGTGGTCACACTCTCGTGGCCGCCAGCAGCGGCGAATCCGCTCGGGGAAGTGGTGTCGAAGGCCACGGAGACGCGATCGTCACCTGGAGCGGCCACAGCGTACAGCAGCAGCCCCAGCTGGATGAGCAGCTGCAGCTCAGAATCCGGCATCCAGCACTCCGACATCTGCTGCAAACCTTACTTCTCGCCTCCTCGCAGCAATCCAGGTAACGTACCCCCCACTTCACCATCTTAATCCATTCTACTTTTTTCAACATATGAGACTTGACACTTTCAGTTTTTGGTGTTTCACGCTTTTAAGTGTCGCTTTTGTGTTGAGCTCAGCTCACAAACCTGTAAGCCGAAGTTTGGAATGGGCCTTAGATTCTGACCGCAGGGTTTAAGGGTTCCGATCTGTTTTTTATGAATCTCACGCATGGAGTTATTAGAATCACTCGGAGGGAGGGAGCCTAGCATGGGCCTCGTTTGCCATTTCTGTTACACTGTAGTATTGGTAGACTGGTGGTTATATGTCCGAATTCTTTAATAGTGAATTGTCGGAGAAGACCACCGCTTTCAACACGTGAGTCAGGGGTGCTTTGATTATGAACCCACTCGTGAACCTTCAAGCGAGCTAAAATACCCCCAATTCCCAACCTTGATGAAATTCATGTTGTGATAGTATTCCTGCTTATCAGCAATTGGTGGTGCACCTTCGTGCGGGTGTTAGTCGGAGTTGAGCAGCCACCACCAGTGCACTCTCCCATTACTACTCATTTTGGTGGGACCATGGCTGCATGCACCGAAGAACCTTTGTTAACTCAACGTACTATAAAGCGATACAAAGCGTTTCGCGATCATTTCAATTCGCTATTTCGGTCTTCTCAGTGCGCATCCCTCAGGACGTGACATTTGCTTGCTGTTGCAGATTCTCAGATGCGCGGCGGTCGAAGCGGGCATGATGAAGCGGAGCTAGGACTAGGAAACGTGACGCGCGAAGCCACCGTAGCAAGTGAGGGCGTCACCACCACGAGCACCGGGAGAGTGAGGAAGCAGAGGTTTCGCGGCGTGCGGCAGCGACCATGGGGCAAGTGGGCTGCGGAGATTCGCGACCCCAAGAAAGCAGCGCGCGTCTGGCTGGGCACGTTCGACACCGCAGAGGAGGCCGCCATGGCGTACGACGTCGCGGCCACCAAGTTCCGCGGCGTACGTGCCAAGCTTAACTTCCCCGACGGCAAGCTCCCCCCCACTATCACGCCCAAACCTCCATCGAGCGCAACTGCGATCACCACCGCCGCCGCGTCCACGACCACGACCATCGTCACTTCAAATCCCACCTGGCCGTCACGCGCGGAGCCGTCGCGAGCACCCTCTTCTTCACAATTCCTTTGGAGCAGCACGACGACGAATTCGGACATCGTCACCACGCAACACGCCGAGCTCGCAGTATCGCCCTCCAGCGCGACGCTCTTCAACTCCTCATCTCTGGTGGATCCCTACTTGCTCCCCGCCGCGACTTTCAACGTCATCGACATGGCCATCCCCGACAGATCCCCATCATCACAAATGCAATCCCAAACCCAAACCCAAACCCAATTTGAGTCCCAATCCCTGTCCCAGTCGCAATCCCGGAGCAGCTTATGGTCATCCCGAGCTCTCAATCCACCGTCGCCGCTGTCGCTCCCCCCGTCGCCATGGCCACATTCCAGCCACCCGAATTTTCACAATGTGAGCCACTACGAAGCCGGTCCGGGAGTTTCTTACAACCCGGAAGCATCAAACACACAAGCTGGGAAACTATACCAGAATCAAGCCGATCCGGTAGCTTCTTACAATCCAGGAGCATCATCAACGCAGTACCAGAATCATCCGTATTTGCAGCAAGCAGCGACTGGAGCTGTGGCTGAAGATCCCGGGAGATATACTTCGTATCAGCAATTCGTAGAGAGCCCTGGAGAGATTTCTGCACCGTTTGGTGCAAATGTGGCAGCAACGAGTAGCGGCGGAAACTTGTTCGCCGGGATGAGCAGCTCCGATGTGGAATTGTTTTCGTATGAGCAGATTTTCGAGCAAGGCGAGTCGTCGTCTTCGTTGTGGAGTCCGCGCGATGTGCCGTCACCGACTGGCTTTCCGTCTCTGTTCCAATTCCCGGACGATCAACCTCTGTAGATTTTAGAATCCTAACTTTGCACCGAAGCATTAATGGCGAGTGTTCGTGCATTCTCCATGCCAACTTCTCTCTCGCTCGCTCAAATTTGAGTGAAACTGTGAATTTTTTGAAGTTTCACTGGTTTCAGCCAAATGTCTTGCAGGAAGATTGAGAAGATTGCAACCATATTTTCCATTCATTGAGATGGGAATGGGGGAATGTGAGTGCACAGCCTTCCCCTTCGGTATCTGTAGGGCATTCATTCACTAACATGACGATTCTTTTAGACCAAATAATTCAATTCTTGCCCGTGAAAGTCTCAGTCTCCTTACCGATTGGGATCGAGGCATGTCTACTGTAGTGTACATGAAAATTTTTGCATTCTCGAATGATATGCGGCTGACTTACTAATTGTAGAATTGAGAGACGGTAGTACTTGACTGCTTGGAAAGTAGAATTCCACGTCAAGCTGTGTTTTAGGTGTTGTAGATTATTTTTATGTGAAGAATTGGAAAACAGACAGTTTTTTGTTTCAGTTTTTGAAATCAATTTGATTCTGTTGATTCATTTCTAGCTGTGAACATGGATTTCTTCCAGAAGAATGGTATTCCAAGTGGTTCAAGAATGTAATGTATGTCTTCAATGAACTAGTCAGACATGTATTTGAAGCGAATAGGATTGCGATGCTATTTTGCTTGTAAAGTGTGCACCTCACATTTTGTGACCAAATCTATAACTGCAATTCGAAAGTCATCGTCTTCTGCACAGGATGGTCACTTGCTTATAAATTGCAGTGGCAGGAATGAGTAAGAGAATCATTGAATGAACGAGCAACCAATTTGGATAATGCTCCTAATTTTAAGAGTTGTTGAAAATTTAAATTAAAACTTGCATGTGTTCATGAAAGATCAAGTAAGGTTGGATCACAGCAAGAAAAGAGTGTGGTATGATGATATTAAATGAGCGTATGGTTTGTAATTGGATACAACATGTAGCACAATCTATTCTTGTATTAAACCCATTTTGTAATTAAGTAAGCTTGTGGAACAAGTAGATTTGTAGTAAGATTGGGTCATACTGTTATAGAATTTTAGATGTAAGTGAAATATGGAATAATCGTACAACTTGGCAAAAATGACTTATAGTATTCAACTTTGATACAATGTGTAACATACGATAAAATTCTTTAAATTGTAATGTCACATCAAACAAATTCTAATTTGATATGCTAATGCAAAAATATTACAATGGTCACATTCATAAAGTTCTTGTTAGCAAATCGACATTGATTCCAACACAAAGAATGCATTGTTAAAAGATTATTTCATTAATCCCTTTTATGGTCAGAAACCCTCCCTATACAATTGCTTGACTTTCTAATGGACTCAATTGGATGCCTAATTCATTTTATTTTAGAATTTTGGATTTTGTAGAGAAGTAACCTTATTGACAATGAACTTGATATCCAATCAATAGTAACTTAATTTGGTTGAGTTGAGTTCTGCATAAGTTCCATGCATAAGTGTAGGTCCTACCACAAATGAGACTACATGCAAAAAATTAGTCCATGAAGTGGAATGGTGATTGAAGGGCCATTATGGCTCTAGTTGATTTTTCAAACTTAACTACAACTTGTAAAGACTCAAAATTTCAATTCAATTATATGTATTGAGAAGGTCTAATTTTAGTTCGTAAAATGTGTCAATTAAAGATTTTTTTATTTAATTAAAGAGCTTTTCTATATCAATTGGTCCAAATGACATAATGTAGCTAAACCTAAAATCATCTAAATAAGTATATCAATATATTTCATATTATTAAATTGTCTAATATTTTGTTAGGTCTTCTTTAAAATCAAAAGAAGATTCTACCAATTTCAGACTTCCTATATGATTGACATATGTTTTCTAGCATAGAAGGATACCATCCATGAAGGTATATCAAGTAGAAATCTTTGATGAAATTTTATGAGAAGTGCGTCAACAAGAAGAAGGCAACACTGTCAAAGGAGTTTAGTTTTCTTTAGTGTCACATGAATGTGTTTTGCTCTAGTACTTGTTTGACCTAATTAACCCATATAGAAAGTTGCCCACACTCTTTCATCCAAGCTTCCTAAGCTTGTCTAGGGACTTGATTGATTTTTTCTCTATTCCTTTTTTTACACTTTAGAGGACAATTACTTTTTTGGGAGAAAAAAAGATTTTAGATTCTCTTAGCATGCATTTTTGGGACATTGTATTAATAACCTATCAATTTTCAAAGTGCTGAAAATAATGTATCCAAAATCAACCCTAGACTCATGAATAGAGGCTGCACAATGTACACAAAAATTGTACAATAGAGGTCAATAATAGAAGTTGCATGTCTACATCAACTGCATCTTTTTCAGCTCAATCATGTCCTTTTTATGCACCCCAAAATGAGTTTCTTCATAGTTTTATAGCAATATTCTAAATAATATGCCAATTTGTACTTGGAGATAGACTTGAGGGTAAATAAAAGACATTCTGGCGGTGAAGCAAAAAGTTTTAAAAAACTTGTCCAAATTTTGATGCCTATTTTTATTCATGCACAATTCAATATGGTTTAGGGTAATGTGGTTTAGGGTATGTTCAGAATGAAGATGCTAAGAAAATTTAACCAGTAGCTTAGGACACACTCAGGAGGTAGCGTGGACAACTAAGACAAATATGCCTCATTACCAAGTAGACTTGCTATCTCGGTACCTTGAACGGAAGCTATTTGTCAACCCACATATTTTTCAGAGATTGAAAACTTTGAGTGAGAGAAGCCATTTGCAAGTTGAATCAAGACATTCCAACAAGAAATGAATTTTCTATGATGTTTCAAAGTTTGTTGAGAAATTGGTAATTGTCCCCTCCTTGAGTGCATTGTTATGATGCTAAAAGGTTGTTAAGATTGTGGTAATAGATGCATGATTGACACAAATGGGACAATCCAATAGATGTTGGATTTGGTGATTGACTACATTGGGTTCTTCTACCTTACCTCAGATCTTCAACAAAATCAATAAAATATATTCAATTTGTATTGAAGACAAACTGCAAGAGATGCATCTTTTGCAACAAAGTGATTAGAGGTTTGAAGCAAAGTAGATTTTGGCTTGATAAGAATTCAAACATAATTTCTTCATTTTTACAAGTATTACTCTAATCCCCATTGAGACATGAACTACTTTAAAAAATCATTAAAAAAATCATGGTACATCAAATGACTAAGCTAAGAACTAACCAAAATAACATTTACAACATACTTCTTCCATTTCACAAAGCCCTCAAAATAAGCTCCAGAAAACATTCATCATCCAACCACTCAATGTTGGTTCTCCTTGGGGTAAAGGGTAAAGTAGGGTACGCCATATAAAAAACACTGAAATTTATAAATCATTCATACACGTCCAAAAAATACATGCCAAGAGAATCTAGAATCCTCTTTCAAGCGCTACCCAAAACCTGACAAACTAATACTAATACTACGAACACGCTCAAATGCTTATTTAAGCACTCTTACGCATGCTACTTTTAATACATCTGTAGTAGACTTCAATACCAATCCGACAATGGTGCTACAACTATTCTATGTCTAATGCACCACTGCAAGAATTCATACAAATCTAAAAGGAAACAAGCTTCCTATTTGGGCCAAATGCACAACGACTGCAAAAACAAAATATTCAATAGGCACTATGGACTCAGAAATCATGCTAGAGTTAAGACGTTGACTTAAGAATACTCCTTCCTCCACTAAATCTCAACCAGCGTTTATGATCAAAAAATAAACTCCAATGAGGCTACATCCCCACTGCATTTACCAGAATCTTCCATTCCGAGTTCCAGAAAGGAAACGACTCTCCACACAGACAGAAACCAAAGTCCTAACAAAGGGTCGAACACCAACAGAGTCCACCATTGGACTCAAAATATACTACTGAAACTTGAAGCTCCTTGTCTTAAGACGAGGAATCGTCCCAAGCAATTCACAAGTCTCTAATTTCGCTAAGAACCCTAGAATACACAGAAAAAGCCGTCTTAAATTCCCCAATAAGCAAAACCATAATGCATGTCTTCATCACTGTCACGGCATTCGTACATGTACAGTACACGCCACTCTCCCAAACTCGGAGCTTCGACCAATTCTAAGCATCATTTCTCAACAACACTTGGAAATAAAAAGAGGGACGGGAAAAAGAAAATACCGCAGACTACTACTACACACTCTCCAAGTCGGTGAGACAAATCTGGTTCGCCTCTAGCTCAGTACTCTACATACTCCACAATCTCCGCACTGCCAGGCACCTCATCTCCAGACCATACAACCAAGATCCTATTCACACTCCATCCCGACACTCGGGATGCTGCTATTCGTACAATCATGTCGATCAAAAAGCAAAATATTCCTCTCAAGTCCACCACGTATCTACACCGCTGTCGTCCCCGACCAAGCCCACGGGCAAACTCGGCAACGTGCTCAAACTGGGAACCGAATACAAGCTCTCGTGTTTCACTGCCACCCCGGCGCTGATAGGTTGCAACACTGCGCCGGAGCTGGGCACCGACGACGACCCCGACTCGGGAATCCCGGGGGACGCAGGAGACACCCCGCAGCTCGTGAAAGAGGCTGACATGGCTTCTCCTCCGCCATCGCAGGAGTGCCTTCGAGGAGTTCCTGCATCTGCACTGTTGTCCACGTATGCTTGCAATGCCGAAGCTGCTCTCTGCTCCGAGTGATCCGAGTCCGCGCTTCTTGGGCTCACCAACAACGGAGTCGATGGGGCCGTCGTTGCTGCCTGCCCGGAGGCCGACGTCGTATCGTCGCCGGCATCCTGCTGCAGCACCACCACAACAAAACTACTCAACCAAAGGCCGACAACTCGACACCAACATGCCACTCGACCAAATTCACCAACCACATAGCACATGACATGCAGAAACATCAACGACGCAACAAACTCTTGGCCTGCTCAAAAATGATCCGCTCAAACAAGCCGGGAATCATCGCTGCCATACCGAACGCGAATGAGGAATAGCGCCCGGAGTACTTGTCAAGTCCTCTGCCCAACTGCACTTTCCTTTCATTCCCCTCTCGTCATAAACTGACAACAATAGTTTCTGTTCCAACAAAAGAAAAGAAAAGAAAATGACGAATCAGATCCGCGATCGTCTCTTCCACCCATCTGCCCTCCCACAGTGCAACTCGCCCATAAAATCAAGAGCAACCCCAGGCTCTGCATAACTTGCAAACAGCTAGATTGCGACTAACACTCTGGATCGGTCTGTCCATGATCCTTGCTGCCAAGTCAACCCACTAGACTTACATGTTCGTCGAAGTCGGGGCTGGCCAAGTTGATGGACAGGTTGCGCATCAACAGCAGTACCTGCATGACACCCACGGAACCGAGTCAGAAACGAACAAAACGATGGCTCATACAGCGTAGCTTCCTCTGTAATATCCTGATCAGACATCACCACATCAATTCACGTCGATTGAAGCACTCTATTGCCTACAATCCTACTAGATCCCAGCGACTATTGGAGCACGCCGCTCTTCTTGCAGAGTCCCCTGACCCTTGCAAAGATAAATAAAAAATACGCTTCGCATCGTAAACTCACGGTCTCCCGGTCGATGGCAGTCATGTCCTTCAGCTTCCGAAGGTGCCCGGCGACGCCGGGGTCAAACACACTGCCGATGAACTTGTAAACCTCCGCGAAATCAGGTGCAGCTGGGACCAACACAAACACGTTTACGACATCAGTTCGCAACTAACGCCCGTCTACATCACAACACTCGCAATGCAAAACCTGGTCCATGCACTCCCGTCGTAAATGAGCACACCAAAGAAGCTATCCCGCTTCATCGTCACAACAGAGAAAACACTGAAAAGGAGCTCACATCGTATGCAAGACTCCGGGCCAAGCTGACTAGCAGGCAGCGCATGATGCGGCCAGCCGCCGGGAGAACTTCCACTCAGGCTGTTACTAGATGCGCGCACCGCAGTCAAACTCACGCCTCCCAGTTCGGGTTTGATGCCTGCACAGAAAAAACACCCACATAACCATTCAAAACTCAACCCTGATACATCGTTCGCAAGACTTCTCTCCTAAATCCCAGTGGCCCGCGAGGCTCCGAGAAACAGACCATTCTCATACATCCGCAAGGAAAGCCATACGAAAATGTCGCATATGGCGACGCCGAGGAGCGCACAAAAGAATGACTTTCACAGTTCAACCGGGGCTACTCATACACTTCGTCAAAAACGAACACCATGCCACAAACACGTGCCAAAATCCGCAGAATGTGTTCCAAAATCCAGAGGCCTGAAGCTTAAGACACTGCCCTTCCGTCACCGGATTCGATATTCTTCTCAAAACAACGACACAAACATATCTCCGCCCACGTCCGATCATAACGGAGCGACAGTTCCCACCAAACCCACTCTCAGCAAGCAACTCACACAACCGAAATTCCAGATTTACAACACTAGCACTTATCGACCGCACAATGGACAAGGCCGCCACGGGACCCTACACCATTTGACAAAGACCGCATCTCTTGCAAGGCTACTGGGAGGCGAACAATTTCACTCGTGACCTGCATATCAGTCGTTCATCGTGTTCCCTTCTCCAAACCAAACGGGACCATCCATTCATGCAAAATACCGACACACTCCGCCAAAGCTACTCACTACTCTCATGAACTCCAAGTACGAATTGCATTCCTCGGTCCGGTTCGGTACACAAGTGGTGCTACTAGGCACGCCATGACCCGGTTGGAGAAACACCGCACACTCGATACAGCCAAGGGCCGAGCACTCACCGGGCGCATCATAGGAAACACTCGCATTAGGAGACACGGAATGTTGAACCCAGGCTGACATAGACGGGCTAGCTGGGGACATGGCAGGGCCTTGAGAGCCGGTGCCATAGCTAGACTCCGACTGAGCAGCCTGAGTTCTCAGCCCATCCGAAGTCTGCACTTGTGCTGCTAGTCCACATCCCAACGAAGTATGTGTTCATGTCAGTCCCAAGCCACATATTTCCCGCCCTCAAGAAACACAAAACACTGTCACTCCTGAGTGTGCATTCTGCACACCAACCCTTCGTCACACATGACGCCATGCTCACGACCTCCCTGAGACGCCAATTCCATCGGCATCACGAACCACACCCGCTCAGCATTACACGACCAGGCCGTATAACGACTCATTTTCAAGAGCACGTCACCAGTTCTCCAACAGTAACACAACCATCACATTCTCCTCTCCTGTTGAAGCTCTACTCCCAATCGAAACATCCGAGACATTCAAGGTGAAAAAAAATAATGGTGGGACGCACCCAAGCATCCAAGGGCTTCCACACTAACTGCCATTACTAGTCTGGCCCTCCGTCGTGACCATAAACCCAAGCTTCCTCACCTTACCTCCCGCGTACTTGACCATCCACGACGACACCACCCATATGCACATGTTCAGACACCCACTCCAGATTTCATTCAGACATGAATCTGAAGGTCAAGGAACTTACCACATTTGGGTGCCTTCTGGGGATACGGCTGAGCGGATTTCCGTTTCGGACGCGGTGGAGGAACATGCTCCCCAGTCCCATTCTTCTGAACTTTCAAAAAGTACTTCTGCGCGTGACTTCGAATCTGCGCACAAACCAAACCCACACGGTCACAATCAAACTCGACTCCATCAAACCCCTAACAACTTGTACGGGAAATAATACCTCCTCACCAAGTGGACGGGTCCCCAGTCCTACATCGCTCATCAACGATTTCAACAACACAGACTTCAAGCAGCCTTCCAAAATCTCATATCTATTACGAATCCGAATCTTTCCTTCACCGGAACGACACTACAACCCGCATGACCCCAGGCCACCACCTTCAAAGCCTGCTGCTGTGATCCAGCCGTCACGTGACATGAAACTCAAATCCACGACCGTGCACACCCTCACGATGCAAAAGATAGACCAGACGATGCACTACCTGAATCACTGTCTTAGAACCCACGAAAGCTTCGATCTTCTTCCAGTCGCGGTCGAACCTGCAAAACCAAAACAAAAGCATACGACCATCAGAGGACGTCACGAAATTCCTGTTCAAAAGGCCCATCCTCCAACCTATCGCCCTCCACTGCGCTACTGCCCAAAAATCACTCCCTAAACGGGTCGCAGCCACAATTCGCCCTCACACTAGATGACGACAAGTTCCCCATCCAGAAATCAACCTGCTGATTTCAGACAGAGGGTCTCACACATCTCCCAACTCCTCCCATGACAACGCTCGTCTTGGAGCTCACTAAAACGACAGCATCACATGCTACTCTCTATAAGCAAGTCCCCCAGTTCCAAAGGACTGATCACCACAGCGGAAATTAACACCGCTAGCGTACTGGCCACCCTCGATCCCCCAAATGGGACCTCATGACCATGCCTTCATTCAGAAAACCACCATAAACGGACAGAAGGCGGTTGAAATCAATCCGGCAGATGAATGACCGGCACAGGTCAACAACTCAAGGGATAATGGAACTACTGGCATGCTACCCTCACAACCCACGTACCATCCCTCGCAGAGGACCCAAAGGTCTCCAACAAAACTGGGAAAAAAGTCTGGTTGCAAGTAACCAGGTGCAATAAAATAAGAACAAAGAAAGCGGATATCCCGCGTCGAATCATGTTCTCCAATTCCACTCAGCGGACAACACAACATTGTTAACCAGCCTAAACCACTCCCCCTCGGAGGAAGGATAATGCCCCCCTATATGCTCGGAAGTGAACTTAGTTATAATCTGTAGAGAATCAGTGGCTCGCTGGAAAGTTGCCATGCTGGGGGCTCCCACTTCCTGAGCATAGCGTTGGTTAACAATGTTATCAACACAAGAAATGACACACGTAGCCGGGCTCGACCTCAGCAACATCTTCCTAAACTACCAACATCAGACGGTGATGCATTATCACGCGACCACGTCCCTAATGGCCAATCCACGGTCCGCTCCTCCTCCCCTGCATGAAGAATACCAAACAACTGCCCAGCTCCAACATTCGCGATTCCTGAAAACCTTATGCTACCCAAAGTTCCATGCCATTTCCGCGACCTCAGCAATCACGGAAATGATTGGATCTCAACAATTTCACACCCTCAAACCCGCATAAAGGCTCCCCACGATGGTCGAAAAACACCGCTAAGTCATGGGATTCTTAACAAGGTCGATTTCCCCAAACCACACCGGGCCTACTCGCTCATCTCTCACCCAAAACACAACAAACCGGGATGGACGCACTCACAATTGCAGGGCCTCCAAAAACTTATCGTGCTCCTGCTCCGTCCAGCTCTCCCTAGACTTGGTGATCGTGTAAGGCTTTCGGATCTTCTTGGAACCCTCTTCCGACACAGATACGGAGCTCATGCCAGGGATCGTAGATCCTGAAACCATAACACCAAGCATCTCCGCGTTTGCCGCATTCATGAGCAGCCTGTCCAAACCCCTCCTCCTGCCCTGCTGTCCTCGACTGCAATCTAATCTCCAAACCCACTCGCAATTCCGGTGGCCTCCGCAACTTCCTCCTCGCCTCCGTTTCCTATATGTCTGTGTTCAAATTCCAACTACCTTACGCTTCCGGGATAGCGTCCCAAACAAACACCCACCTCCTACGAGTTCTGACCACCAGGCTTCCTAGTAAATAACACTATGCCAAAACCGCCAATTTCCTGCATCACAGCCAACCACACACATTCAACCACCTTAACACCGGATCTTGCAAGCGCCGGGAGGCTCCCGTCACAACCAGAATCCAGCCGCAGTACCAACATTTCAAGCCTAATTCGAACACAGCTCCGCCTAATGCAACCACGCACACGATTCCAAGAAACCTAATCTCTCCATGTCCAACCAAATCCACCACAAAAATGCTCTCAGCTGACCACGGAAACTCAACCACCAACACTGCCAACACCTCACCAAAATTCTTCTCACCCCAACTGAGGATTACTTTGGCCTACCAAGCACGCACAAGATCCGTTTCCAGTTTCGCTCCAGAGACACCACCACATTAGTTTCGACACCTAAAAACAAGCCCTAATTTGGAAAAAAAACAGCCACCACGAAACCCAATTTCAAAATGCAAAGCCCTGTCACAACTCAGCCATTTCCTGCCATTCTAATCACCGCGCACCGAACCAGGACCACGAATCCCGGGAATTCCACCACAAGATGAGCAACTCGCAACACGGGAAGACCACCAAACACCCCCCAGATCACCAACAACTGAACTCACAGCGAAACATCGACTGATTCCCTCCTCGCTCACCTGTGCACTCGAAATCTGACGGAAACAGACGCCAAGTGAGCGCCTGAAAAAAATAGAGCGATCAACAGACTGCAGAAAGATGAAAGAAGGAGAACATCTAGCTAGAAAATCAATCGGCACAGAACGTGAGGAGCCACGATTAGAATACGAAGGTTCGCTTATTACGACTGTAGATCAGGCGATGAGCAGGTGGAGGATGGCCATGGCCTTTGGGCACGCCATAGCCATTTGCTTCTGTCCACGCCTGACACTTGGTCCCACACACGGCAGCAGCTCCTCTAAAGCCCAGTCCAGTAGTGTGACGCACGGGAAACCGTGGGAGGGACGGTACCTTAGAGAGGGAGACACGGTATGTTTATGTGGTCCACGTCGGTGAAGCCCGGATCGTACAGGCAGCCACGTGTTTGTGCCGCGACCGTCCAACTCAGGCCCTGCCACTTCCAGGTTTCCCGGGAAATTTGAACTATGGTACTCCCGGGAGTACTTTTTAATTTTTAATTTTTTTTAAATTTTTTTTACACTACTTTTTAATTTTGTATCTTCTTCCAGGTGACTTCGCCGTGTAAGAATGGAATTTTGGGGTCAGATTTTTGTTTGTGGTTTTGACATGTGTTGATAACTTAAATGAAGGTGGGAGCTTTGTGCATCACGTAGAAGGTTTAACCCTTGAAAGATGCCGAAAAGTGGTCAATGGATGACTTCATTGTTTAGTGTAGAAGTAGAGAATGCACCAAGTGGTCCAATAATCGAACTGAGCTAGTTTTGGTGACTATCTTGGTCATGAAGGGCTGCATTTTTTAATCCTTAAAGGACGTTGAGGTTGAAAAGTGGCCGATGGATGACTTTGTTTATAATAGAAACAACTGGAATGCACCTATTGGTTCAATAATCCAAGCATTTTAGTGACTACCTGGGTCATGAAGGGTGGGATGTCCTTTACTACAGGTTAAGGGTTAATAGTGGGTGTCATGCGTAGATGGATAGGTGGGCTTTGCAAATTTCCTCTTTGACTCATATCACTTCATAATAAGAAGTCAAGGTGAAACTTTTGACAAACTTAAATATGTAATGCTTACTTAAGTAGTGGTAGAAGGAGAGGTTGTAACATGAAAGAATAACTATAATTATAATTTAAGAAGATGCTCAAAATATTGTCCTTTATTGATGTGTTTTTTATGATTTTTTTTGAACCCCTAAATGCCCAATTCCTGGTTTGAGCTTCTAGGAATTTGCTCTAAATTGAACAAAAAGCCAACATTTTGATATGTTGTATCAATTTTTTTGGAATTGTAACCGTACAAATTCAAACTAGACATATTAGAGATCATATATGAAAAGAAAACTCAACAACATCACTTAGGGATTGAAAAATTATAATGTTTGATCATGAGGGTGTTAAAACTAAGAAATTCTTTCAATCCTTTTTTCACATATAAAATCTAAAAAGTTGGTCAGCAAAAAAAATGAGGTTAAAGGACCTAATATGAATAACCCCAACCAGTTTATGACTTCTCAAAATCTACTCTACAATTTTTTTAAATGAATTTCTAATGTGATTTTTCCTCCAAGATCTAGTGTATTTGAGGCTCATTTCCAAGAGCCCTCAACACTACGGAAAGTCAAGATTGCAATGGGTACCCTTGAACAAAATCTTGAATAGAAAAATCATAATCAACCATTTTCATAATCAGATTTTTGATGCTAAAACTAGACTTCAAAAAGAATTTTTCAAAATATAAAACTTTTCAAAATAGCAAATTGGTTAGGTTTCATTGAACTTTAAATTATTGTTGACACCCAAATTGGGTGCCTTGGACATTTAGGGGTTAAACATTAGACCTTTGGGCAACCTTGCCATAGTCACAATCACAACCTTTTGAAGTTCATTTTGAATAGAATACCAACAATTGATAGTAGCATCTATAAATTGAATATACCATTGAAAAAATACTCTGGACATACAATGGAAGGTTCATAGAATGATACTTGTTCAAGAACTTCTCCCAATGGTTTCTTCAATACAAACACCCACCCACCATAATTTGTTTTGCCGTCTCATTTGGTGATTTTATACAAATGAAAAATTATCATTAACCCTTAAATGCCGAAGTGGACGTTTTGTGTCCGATGGATGCAGGGAATCAACACGTATAGGACAGAAGTGCAACTATTAATCCTCGAAATTTGTTGTGGAAAGGGAAGATCTTCTACACTAGTTTGACTTGCAATGGATACTTTTGCAATTTTAGAAGCTATTGATTTACACGGTAATAGAATAGGATGATTTCTAGGGTCACCCCTTCGGCGTTTAAAGGTTTAAGGTGTAAAAAAAACGAAATATAGAACACGCCATAAATGCATAAAACGCATAGACAATGCAGAACTTGGGATGCAATGGAGCAGTGAAATCCTGAGGATGAAAGTGAACTCGGGGTGAAAGTGCACAATGGATCAGTGAAATTTTTTATGAAAAAACCTTCTTCACGTTCACTATGTATATCTGGAGGAAAATAATGTCCATTCTCAATCTTTAGGGAATGGCACCTCCACAAGCCATGGAGAGCCAACAAGAGAGTGCTAGCCCCTTTTTTTTTGGCACCATAGGGCTAGATTGCACCATTTCAAAATAAATGTTTACTTTTCCCCAGATAGAAGTGATTTTTTTTTGCCAGAAATTTTTCATTTCTATTAAAAATGTGGGATGAAGTATCCAAATTTTAATGAAAAAATGTATGAATATGATTGAAAAGTGTTTTTTGGTCCAAAAGATGGATCAATGTAGAAATACAAGGCTTCACCAAATTTTAAGTGATTGCCACCTTGGCACTTTTTCAAAAAGTAAAAAGAAAGGGCTAGAGAGCGCCATGTCCCTATTATTTGAAGATTGAGAATGGGGTGAAGAAGGTGTGACTACCAACGTTCACAGAACTGGCTGAAATTCGTTCCATTGCTACTTAAAATTTCCAGTAGCTAAATGTACATTGGAGAAAATCCTTGAAAAAATTATATTTTAGCCAAGACTGCAACAACCAATAGAATTTGATAGCCAATTTGTTACTTCCACTACATTGGAATTAGCATCTATTTAGACAATTTTGGGTTATAGTACTCCCAATCATCCGTTACAACTTGCAAAATCTCTTCTTTTCTATTTTTTTTAATGCCACTCACTCTCAAGGTAGCCAAAATTGATGCCTGTTTGTCTTGAAGGTAGCATATTGGACTAAATTCCATAAACTAATTCTGGAATCATTGGTGACTAAGGTAGGAGGCTGTAAAACGGAGTGGGCATTAAAAGCGAACATGACTCAAAGGTACATTTTGCTTTCTTGAATGTACCACCTATGCACATTTAAGGAGGTGCTTGCTTTTGATGACCACAAATGACCACTTTTTTCCAACTTCAAAAATTTGTAATTAATTCTAGAAAGTTCCAAAAAATATGAAACGACTTGGGTTAGATGCCAATTCCTCTTGCCTTTCAAGGAAAATCCACTGAAAAATATTCTGAGGCGTTTCACCTCTCCAAAATTCAGTTTCAGCTCTTAAATGAGCGATTTCAGGACCTCCTATCTTACCCGTAATGAAATTTCTCTATTCTCAAAAAATGGGGCCTCCACAAGTTAAGGAGAGAGTGCCACGTCCTCATTCTCTGAAGATTGAGAATGGGGGAGAAAAAGGTGTGACTGATTTGGTGTTCAGAAGACATGAAATTTCGCCCTCCTGCTGCTGGCTATCTGCAAGTCGAGGAGCTTCGCACACTGCTCAGCAAATCTGTCTGTCTACGCTTGTAAGTACGTGATTTCTGAAGCTTGAAAACATCTTCTGCTCGCATTCCAAATTCTCTCATGATCGAGCTCTTTGAGCAGATCAGTCACCTAACAACCATCCGCCACCAACGAAACTGTAATAAGAACTGTGGTTTTCTGGGATCCAACTTTGCAGCTGCCTTCTTAAGAAATTCAAGAGCCAGCCCTAATCCTGTTTCAGAGAGAATGAAACTGTTGGATTAGACTGTTGTGTTCTGTGAGATCAAGCAGGTGACTGGTTCATACGCTTGTAAAATCTGTAGTTGAGCTTGCTTTGACCGAAACACGGAGAAGGAGAGAGACCTGCGGCCACGAACCTGATCCCGACTGGAGGGATTCAATGAGGTTTGGAAAGAGGAAGAGCGAAGGTGGGTGGCCACGATTTGTCGAGTGATTGGTGCACGAGTGCTGAGGATCGGTGGTGCTTGTTCAGTTCGCTTAGAATTCGTCAAATTGGCCGGGAATTCGCGAATTAGGGTTTTAGTTTTGGATTAGGGCTAGGACATGGTGATGAAGTGGTGGCAGAGAGCGTTGTAGTGATGGCGGGATGGCACAGAATGGACTCGGGGACTACCGTCGAGGGCTGGATCGATGGCTTGGACTGGACGCCGGTGGAGGTCGGCAACTGCGCGTCGCTCAAGGTGCGGGATATCATCATCGGATTTTTCGGATTTTTTTAGAATATTTTTCTTGTTTCCTGTGAGTTTTTTGCATTTTGATTGCGTTGTTAGGGTTTCGTGGTGACGATTGAGAAATTTGTGCAATTGCAGGGCTCGGGGAGGGTCATGATGCACGGTGGAGACGACTTTCTGTTGCCGGCTGAAGCTGTTGTGGAAGAGGTTCAGTTTTGTTGTGATTGCTATTTTCTTCATCCTGAGTCTCTCTGGACGAATTATTGAATAGTTTGTAGATGTCGTGCGGATTGGATTTAGGCGTTACAACCTATGAATCTATGAGCATTGGAAAGATAGTGAGGATTGAGTAAAATTGCGGTGTTAGGTAACCAGCAATGTGGATGGAGAAGCTTAATTAATCAGTTGTTCCAAGATTGTACTCCGTAATTCACGACTGTACTTGAACTTTGTAGTTTGGTATGCTGAAGGTTTTGAACATTGCGATGAATTGTCTAGCGAGTAATGTAATTAATTTTCATATCTGTGCAGGCGCGTGGAGCGGTTCTTGTGAATTTGGAAATAGCCGGCACTTTATTTATCACAAATTACCGACTAGTTTTCCTGGTATGTCTGGCGGCGGCGTTGAAATTTTGATATAATAACTACGTGCTCAACCCTACTTGCATGCGGTTGGTGTTTGGATGAAAGGGTTTGCAATATAGTTTTGCGTTATATATGTACACAAAGCTGTTTTTTTGGTGAAGATCGTCTTTGAGGTCAAGGCATATTGATTGTAAAATCATTGGCCCCTGTCTAGTCTGAAAAGCATGTAAAATGAGGATCTTCTTTCTAGAGTGTTGTGATGTGTTTGTCCGACTCGACTGTCTTTGTGGATGTCGCAGGGAGGGGGTGCAAAGCTCCCGTTACCACTCGGAACTGTTCCTTTGTTAACCATCGAAAACTTTTCGAAGCAGGTGAGAAGCCGTTTTCTTTGAGGAAGGTGCTGGTTTTCTAATTGCTTCAGCGCATACAAGGTCTCACTGGCTAATTGACAGACTGTTTTATGACTACCAGTATTCTGGCTGTTTTCGAAAGTGTAAATTCAGTCTTAATTTGCTGAAGTCGTCTGAATTGATACCGTTCCAGGATCATTTTGAATGTTAAAGTTGGATTATTCACGATTAGTCTGCACAAAGAGCATCCGTTTTGTCTTACGGTGCCGCAGAATCAGTCTTACGCAAGCTGTGGCCAGAGATAACCATGATCGCTTGACTCTTGAGGTTCAGGTTGTAAGGACATCCACTGCTTTTCAAAGCACAGCCTCAAGGCGTTTGCTTACAGTAGTTGGTGCGTGATGTTCAAGCATCTTGTATATTTACACTATATCATAACTCAACGAGAATTAGGTCTTGTACTGAGAGTCGTTTTCTATATTCATTCGATATGTAGTTGATGTTTACTTGCCCTGCTCAATTCACCTCAATTGTGTAAGTCAAGTCGCTGTGTTTATTCGTTTCTGTCGATAGGTAATAAAAGAAGACGAATGCTTCAAACCTGTTGATTTACTGTTTGATGATTGAAGGGAAGGATTTGCGAACTATTACGTTTGGTTTTCTGCCTCACACTAAGCAGGTGAATTCTAATTTCGGTACTCTTTTCTTTTCGAGGGTTGATGATTCTTTTAAGCAGGACTCTGAGGTGTCAGTTATCTGTCAATATAAGTTACTGAGGTAATGATCGGAAATAACCAGGCCTGACAACCTTGATTTTATCAGCGGAGGAAGGTACGTGAGGCGTTGGCATATCGAACAAGACCTACTCGACTATATGATTTGTACGCCTTTTCAGATACCTCTCATACAAGTGGTGATCCACGCCAAAGATTGCGTGCGGAATATGTCCGCCTTATATCGAGGGATAATCATGCTTCTCAAAATGCGATGGAACAATCTCAACGTGGCAGTGCTTGGCGACTCTGCGAAACGAATGCGAATTACAACGTTTGCCCGACATATCCATCGCTTATTGTGATGCCAAAATCGGTCAGGTACTTCAGTAAGCTAATGAAGTTGCTGGAAACTTCTATACTTCTAACGTAGCATGCTTACGGAGTATTTGTGTGAAGGCAGACTGATGGTCTTTTTATGCTTCTCATTACAGTGATGACGAGGTTCAGCAGGCTGCTCTTTTTCGCTCTAGGGGCAGGTTTGCGCATCTTTGCTGGCAACACCCTGGTAAGTTCTTGCAGTTTCCATTTTATTTATGTTAATTACTTAGATCCTATGGTGTTATATGTTGAGCCTAGTAAATGTATCTCATATTCCTGCGTCTTTCAACTTTACAAGATTGGTACTTGCTGCAATATGCAGATAATGGAGCTGTGCTTGCTCGATCTTCCCAGCCATTCACGGGGTTTGGAATGACACGCAGGTAGGGATGTTATGAGTATGGTGTAATTGTGTGACTAGCTGTTCGGCCAGGTATGAGAAATTTGGTGCTGGAGACTGTTTCATTTTGCGTTTGAAGTTCATCATGATTAATGCAAATGCTCATTCTCTTAAGGTTACGATTACTGACATTCAGAGGCCTTGATAATGTGCAGTCCAGCAGATGAAAAGCTTGTGGCAACGATTTGCAATACTGCAAATCAGCCGCATAGGTATTTATTTGTATCTTGACTTTTATTGCCCATAGTAGTGCGAATGTGAACTGGAAGGAATTACGTGCAATGGTATGAGTTGCTTGGTTTCGATTTCATCGTTACTGGTTTCTAGAGTCGTCTTTGATACCACACAAGTAGATTACAACTGACACTATCCATGTTGGTTCTTTGATTTTAACAAAAACTTGCAATGCAGGACAGGTTTGATTGGTTTGCAATGCAAGTTCATCAACAGTATTACATTGGGTTTGTTGATGCGTTTTTATGCTCAACAAGCGTTTCCTATTTGCACGTATGAAGATCACTTTTCTTCTGCAGGAAGTTATATATTGCGGATGCTCGACCCAGAAAGAATGCGTTGGCCAATGGTGCAATGGGTGGTGGGTCGGAATCATCTGCACATTATCAACGATCTGAGGTAAAACTTGTATTATTGCTTTCTGTGGTACGAAGTGCTGTGTACTCTTTTAATAGCCCGCTGATGGGGTGTTTTGATACTATTCCTCAGGTGATTTTCTTGGGCATCGATAATATTCATGGGATGCGTGACAGCTTGACTAAAATGCGTGAGTTCTTGGATACTCACGGGGCGTGTTCCTCTGATGGATCGTCTTCCTTATTGGTATGCAAGGTTCCTTTTTCAGTGGCTTTAATGTATAAGAGGTTGGTCTTAATTGGTTTGAGGGAAGAGGAATCCCCAACTTGGCTTGCCTGATCCTCGCAATCCTAGGGACTGCTGTCTTGCTCTTGTTCTTGAACTTACACAGGCAGGGTATGTGTGCAGCGAAGTGGAGGACGCGCATGGGTTGGAGGGAATGTTGCCAGTGTAGTGGGTGCAGCGTCAGCGTTGGGGGATAGTGGCTGGCTACTGCACTGTCATAAGATTCTGACAAGTGCCGTGTGGATTGCTGCTCGTATTCACCTTGAGGGTGCTTCTGTTTTGGTTCATTGCAGGTGACGCATTGAATAGGTCCCTACTTTGCATAAGTTGTTGTCTTCCGCGTAAGTTGTTGCACTCGGGATTATCTCAGCGCAGAAGAAGGTTTTGTATTTGTTTTCTGTGTAAACCATTTTACGCAGTGCTTTTAATTTTTATCAACGCTCTATCAATCCTAAGGATACCTATGTCGAAGCTAAAAAGTTGCGTCGTGGTTTTACAGTGATGGATGGGATAGAACTGCACAACTGGTTGCTTTGGCGAGCCTCTTGCTTGATCCATATTACCGTACCTTTCAGGGTTTTCAGGTAATGTTGTCTATTTCTACTATTCTACATGAATGCATCTCCCTATCTTGCATTGTATGATAGTGCAGTGTTTTGAATATGTTCTTGTTGTGCTTCTTCTGACAATAATCTTAAAGTCGATTTATTGCTTGTAATTTCTAGGTGAGGTTGACTTTCTTGAGCTTGCCATCATCTGAAAAGTGAAAATGGCTGGTATGAACAGGCACTTATAGAGAAAGACTGGCTGGCTTTCGGGCATATGTTTTCAGATCGACTCGGAAATCCTACATTCACTGGGACGCCGAACTTGGCTGCGACTGGTTCAGTAATGAGGCAAGCAGGTCAGGCTTCAACCTCACCAGGGCGAGGGGCTCTTGAGAAGTCATCTTCTCTCCCCGTCGGTAGTCAATCTCCGGGTGCACAGTCAAGTGACTATTCACCAATTTTCCTTCAGGTACCTTTTTTTTCCTCTTTCTGTTTATTGGATCAAGGATGTGATTCGCAGCATATTTTTTATTAAAGAATATGGATTATTCCGTGACTAATTCGTCTGCTGTCGCAGTGGATGGATGCTGTGGCTCTACTTTTGCGAATCTATCCAAATGCTTTTGAGTTTACTCAGGTAAGTTTACATTTTTGCGAGTGTGGCACTTCTAATGTTATTAGTGTCCCGCCAGGTTATGTTTCACTGTCATTATCCAGCTTTCAATTCCTGAAATGAAGTCCAGTGATTGATGATTACGGTAATCGAAAGAAATTATGATGGAAACAGAAAGTGGCTTGGGATGTTCTGCAGTATTTGATGAATGAAGTTCAAAGTACGACTTGCCTTTTAATGTATTCCACTTTCGTATTCATTCAGGCATACCTGGTGGAGCTCATGGATTGCGTGCTTTCATGCCGGTTTGGGAATTTTCTCTGTAACAGGTCCAATGCAAATCTTGGTGTTATGTAACCATGTTAATTTTACTAACAATTCCAGTTCTTTTGCATATGATTAGTCTGATAACATGGAGCTGCTATCTTTTGCGTTTACTGGAACTGCAAATTTACCCTTTACTTGGTTATGAGAGCTTTGAAGATTCATGCGGTAACTGGGATTTGCAAAAGATTTTGAGAAGGGATGCCAATGTTAGTTGATTCTGTGATGCAGTGAGAAGGAAAGGGTTCAGGGAGGAGTTACAGAATCTACTGCTTGTGTGTGGGCATATTTGAAGCACAAGCGTGGGCCCCGGGGAAAAGAGCATGAGCACTACAACCTGTTGTACAATATCTCTCAAAATGCTGATGTGCTTCTACCACCTGCTGCAGCCTCCGCTCCTAGTTTATGGCGCCAATACTTTTTACGCTGGTCTTGTCCCAGCCTTGCAAATACCGTGGGCAACCCTCTTGTAGGCTGGTCTTGTGGTGGTGACCTTGAATCAGCTACTCATAGACTTGCTGAGACCTTCTCGTCAGTTCGAATGGTGAGCTGTTTAAGGCTCTCGTACTTATCGTTAATTACTCCTTTGGCAATCCTCACCAAACCATAGTGTAGACTGAATGCGTGTTTGCTAGCTTCAACATCATAACCCAAATGATCTTGCAATGGTTTCATTCTGTTGTTGATCAGCTATCTTGTTGCCAAAATTGAACAAACAGATAACGAGGCCTTTAGTAGCTCATATCTTCAGCACTTTTCTAACGCAGTAATATAGTTGTGTCTTAGTTATGCGTTTGCTTTTTGTTTACTGTTGTGCAGGCGAAGAAAAGAGCAGAAGACAAAGTGAAGGATTTATTAGCAGAGAATAAAGTGTTAATGGAGCAGCTGCGAGAGGAAAAACAAGGGCGATTACAAACCGTGGCTTCTGCAAGGCGTGGGAAGCGGGAAATGGCAGCATTGAAGCAAGTTATAGAGGCTGTTGGTTGCAAGATTCGTATAAATAATACGGCTTCACAACTTTTAGATGCCTCGGACGAAGAAAGCCCAGATATTACAAGTGGAGGTGGAGACAATAGGAGCCAGGCTTCAAGTACCGCAGGATTAGGCACTGTAGAGGAGAATAACGGCGAGGAGCGGCAGTTGTCAGTATCTGTATCTATGCAAGCAGATATGGATACAACAACCAATGTTTTTCGAAGACCAAATGGGGCTGACCACAGCAGCAGTTGTAGGCTTCGACCGGGAGAGAGTTGTCGTTGGCCTCAAACGGGTTGTGCTAGAATTGGCAGTGCTTTCATTGGCCTTCGTGCTGACTTCGCTGCTTTAGAACGGCTTTCAATTTTGGAATCTTACTTTGACTCAGACCAACCAGACTCAGAAGGGGAACGAGACGTGCAGCAACCACCTTTGCAAGTCTCTGATGTAACGTAAGTCATTGTGTAATATGAAATGCTACTCCGTTAATGTGCTCTCTCTCGAGTAAATACTGCCAATTTTTTTGGGTATTGTAAATCAATTGCGGATACAGTTTGCGAAACTTCATCTCAGAGCCTGGAAAAAATATCACCCTTGTAGTTTTTCTCTTTCATAGGTGGGAAGTGGTTCATTCAGAACGTTTTGCTTGGGCGATCATTTGAGCATAATGTCCCGAAGGGGGATTTAAGCTTAACCAAGTCTGAACAGATGCTTCTCTGATGCAGACTTGAGCTTCGAGCCGTGCACCATTGTCGTCTTTATGGATTTTTGATGAATTTTGCAGCCTGGATTTCTGGAAGGTGTACAGCTATCTCCTTTTTGATCTTGGCCGATACTCACCATCAACTCGAGCGTGTATGTATTGTCTTGCCTTGATTCACGGGCTTGTTATCCAATTCTTAAATGTCATGAATTTTCCCTCCTTTTAGTTATTTCCTTCTACGTTCCTACAAAATTACTGTATACGGTACATAATGGCAACAGATGTTCTCTCAAAAATGTAGTCTCGATAAACTTATAGATTAATTTTGCTTTAATTGTGATAGAATTTAAATTTCTAAAAAGTTGAGGAAATGGGAAAAATAAGAATTGTTCTCCATCTTTAACTTGCCACCTTTGTGGGTTGGAGAATGTCATTATTGTCATTCTTGATAATTTGACTATATGGGGCTAGAAGTCATTATGGAAGGAATGTAAAAATTGGAAGATTGAAACTTGCACACAATCAAAAGGATATTTCAATGAGCTTTAAAAAATGATGGAAATTTATAGCAAGTTCAAATGCCTTTATGAGAAAACAAGTAGTCTCTTAGAGAGTTTTGTTGAGTTCGAGGAAATATTGACCCTTCTAGCAAAGAATTCTCAAAGTTCCCAAGATGTGCGTGCTAGTGAAGAGTGAAATTTTCTCACAAGTCATTATGACATGAGTTGTGGTCTTTTGTCTTATATAAGAACTTGATTGTAGAACCTTAGGACTAAAATCTCCCATATTTCTATTCAAATTGGTCACAATCATTTTGTATGCAAATATGTACAAACAAGTCATTGAGACAACTAACATCTATCTATGTGTGCTCAAAGAGGTGATGCAACTTTAAGCATCCAAAGTGCATACTATTTTGTCACAAATAGAAGGTAAGTGTCTCTTGCACACTCCTCAAGAGCTTATTATTTGTTCAATTCAATACAAAGCACCCTATAAAATCCATTTGTTGATTAAGAGTTGAAAATTTTGTTAAAATTGGAGTGAAATTGGTGTATCAACTCTATTAGGCAAGAATCTTTAGGGGGTGTTTTGGGGTAAGGATTGCGATTAGATGTAGTGATCTTAATCTTAAAACAACAACACGAACCAAAGCGGTCCGATGGATGATAGACAATCCTTTAATGTGAGACAAATGTACATATGTTTGTCCTTAGAGTTTTGTGCAAAAAGGTAAGGTCTTGCAAAGTAATTTGACCTCCAATGCTTGCTTGTGTTTTTTTTCAATAAATGATTCACATTGTACCCCAAAGGATGATTTCCACAATGACTAGCCCATCCTTACAGGGTCAATACACTCACTGAATTGAAATGGACATGCACTTGTATATTTTAATTTGAAACCTGTCACATAAAACAGACTACACACACTGATTTCCTGCTTGTAAGAAGAGAGAAAATGGACACAATAAGATTGAGGTTGCAAGATAAAAGGTGATGCAAGAAGTCATGAGGGCGCAACTTGGGAAGGACTGGTTTTACAGTCTCAAAGTTGTTTGTTTAGTGTACTAGAAACTCATATTCCGGTATCAACAGACAGACGCAGACTGAGTTAGAGAGACTGGCCAAAAAGAGGACTCTTCGTCATCTCCCGCATGTGAAATAGAAGTTCGATCCGAGTCTCTTCAATTGGAACTTACTGTGAGCAGAAAAAACTACACGAGGTCGATTGAAAAAGTTTTAACTTAGTATAAACAGCACGGCCCCGGCACAAAGTCCCTTGGGAGAAATCCAGAGGTAAAGAGCAAATACCAAAAACAGAAGTGTCACTCTATGACTAATGTAATCGCTCAAGGATGAAAGGTTGAAAAAGTACACAATGTAGACATCACGTTGTTCAATGGATTAAAGCCATCGCAACGAAAAGTTCAAGAAAATCGAACCCAAGAATAGAAACAAGGCCGACCATTTGCTTCTCGGAGGATTGAAGGCCCTTCTGATTTTATGTTAAGGCGAAGCTACTCCATCATCGAGTCAGAACTTGAGTTGCAAATCAGTGCCTCCTTCCAAATGAGATCCTTGATATGCTCTTCCGAGACTGAGGGCAATTCAAAGTCATAATCGAAGGGAGAGGAACAAGGAGGCTCATCATTGATGTCATGAAGCGTAGCCAAATAAGGGTGCGCCAATGCATCTTCCACTGCATACACAAGGATAGCAGCTTAGAACGCTAAGCAACTACATGAGCTTCTTTCAGTCTGAACAATAATATACATATAATACATAAACTCAGCAACGTAAACCTGGGTCATTTGATTACCAATATGACGCAGTCGGGCTGCTTTCTGACAAGAACCAAGAAAACCCTAGTTCAGCAGTTATTTCTCACGAAGCACTATGGTAAACAAAATCTTCAATTGAGGACTTTTTAAGACTCTTGATCCCATTGCTGAAATAATACCTGTGATTCTTTCTGCAGGGTTGAAGACCAGCATCTTGTCAACGAGATCAAGAGCAGCACGGTTCATGCCTTTGAACTTCTGGGTCAAAGGAATTCGGGTGTGTCGTGGCAGTTGCTTAATATACCGTCTGGCGTTATCATTTCTCAAAAATCCGAGATCCTTATCTTCAGGAGTCCCGATCAGCTGTCATTTAGAAGAAATAGGATAAGTGACTGATGCTAGCACGAGATTACAAGGTAACTATTTAGATTAATATTGAAAACCTCGATGTCAAACCAGTAACCATAACTTTATATTTACATTTGCACTTACAGAGTTTTTTTTCCTGTTTATCAAATTAATACATCGTTAAAAAGGGAAAAAAAACACTTTCTATTCATGTAAAAAATAGAACAGGTGAAGCAACAACGACTGTAAACAGAGTTTGTCAGGGTATTCAATGTATCTGCTATACAATAATCGCCCCCCAAACAGCACAACCACATTCAAATCAGGCGATAGGATGATGTCAATACCTCCGTGATGAGACGGAGCTGGTGTACATAGTCTCTGCCTGGAAACAATGGAGCTCGTTTGAGCAACTCCATAAAGATACACCCCACAGACCAAATGTCGATAGCAGCAGTGTAGGCTGAACAATTCAAGAGCAACTCTGGAGCTCTGTACCACCTGGTTACAACATACTCCGTCATGAAATCTGATTCAGAAAGTGTGCGAGCTAAGCCAAAGTCTGCAATTTTCAAGTCGCAATTGGCGTTGAGAAAAAGGTTGGTAGGCTTCAAATCCCGGTGCAAGACGTTTGCGGAATGGATGTACTTCAAGCCCCGTAAAATTTGATAGAGGAAATACTGCATTCAGATTCACACTCATTAAGATCCTGCGCTTAAAGAAGCGAATTGCCCGTCCCCCCCTCGCCCCGAGTGAACATCCCCTAAGAACTAACAATTTATTGCACCAAATAATACAATGCAACCTTTCCGTCTGGTTGCAGTCATTAATTCTATGTTTTTTGTAAATGACCATCCGTGTCAAATAACAAGAGTATGGAAAATCTAATTGATTGATAATCATTTACATATAAGTACTCAGGTCACAAGTTCACAGAAACCACCAAAACCTGCGAACCTAGATGTGTGAGTTAACCTGGCAGTGATCTTCGGATAGTAATTGATTTGAACGAATGATCTGATGAAGATCCGTATCCATCAACTCATACACAATGTATACGTCGTTGAAATTCTCTCTAGTCGGAGGGCGAATGATATCTGTAATGGTAATGACCTGCTCCAAGTCAAGTAAGTAGTCAATGCCATGCGTCAAAAAACCGAATTTACATACAGAAACCACAGTACGTGCGCAGAGAGGACAACCCTACAAACAATGAAAAGGAGAGAGAACTAAAAGACCATATGATTTTCCCATCTGCTAGCGTAGCCTACAATGGCAACAGTAATATGCAGAGAATAGCTAGTACATTTTCATGATCCATATGCCGGAGAAGTTTTATTTCGCGTAGTGTTCGCTTCGCATCAATTCTGTTGTCGAAGGCATTTCCAATCTTTTTGACCGCCACCTCTTCGCCGGTAAGCGAATCTTTAAGTGCACTGCATAGGAAAGAAATGATTCAGTCCAAGGTCCTAAGACATTGTCAGGGGATGCAGAATACACAAGATACAAACTAAGTTTCAGCGTTACTGATCAGTCTCATTCAAAGAGAAAAGATATTTCCTCACCAAAATTAACCCTAGAAAAGTAATGAGGAACTTCGTTTTTATGAAATACTAACAGATATTGGGTAAACTAAATATACGAAGACATAATACATTAATTTATGGCTCGATACTAAGACAAGCATAATGCCCAATACTGAGAAATGTAACAGCTTCGGCGTTTTAAGTTTAGAAATGATGCTGTTGATTACATACACATTATCTAGTTGAGGGATTCAATACTACACTGTAAAACTTTAAGGGCAATATCAAAAAGAGTCTGCACATAAAAGTAAAGATTGAGATTGGAGCATCCTGCAATATCGTCCCACGAATATAGGAGAAAGCCTAGATCTTCAAAGGAAGAATTTCTAACCAGACAATGCCATAAGCTCCGCGACCGATCGGCCGAATTGGTGGCTTGTACCGATTGGGAACTTCGAAATCGGTTCCCGCTACAGTGTAATTGAAATACTCGCCTCCATAGGTTGGAACTCCTACGGCTCCACTGTTATCCTCCATGTCGTAACTACGCTCTTCAGGTGATTCTGAGGATGAAGAAGCATGAAATATAGGTATTACTAGTCTTTCAAAAAAGAACACCAAAATGGTATAAGCTCCACTACATCTCGCTACAATATATGCAATACTTTCACTGCACAGCGTAGAAAAGCTTCATACATCCCCTTCCGAAGTTAGTTCCCAATAGTCACACCAGTCCAGATAGACGTCCACATGAAATACAGGACGCAGTCTATTGTAGACTGTCGGCAATTTGTGGATTATCAAACTAACACAAACATTCTCTACATATTCTGACACTTTAAAGAAGCGGAGAATTAGCACATCAAATCATGGTCAAAACCCACTCAATTCCCATTCGATTGATGAATCTAAAATTTCTTTCGTCGAGAGAGCCAAAACCTGGAATCTGGTACTTTAAACTACACCAAAGAACAATCGATGCTTGACACAGAGTTAATCTCATGCTGCTAGCTAATCACATCGCGATTCTCAATCAAACTCCAGATTAGTACCGTCCTAAGACCCTACAATCGTCCACAATTGAAATACTTACAGTAAATCAAACAGCAGCAGCAGCCGCGAAGACAATAGCCGGATAAGACACTACAAAACCACCTTCAAATTCCTCACAACACGCAGTAGACTTGCACGCACTCAATTAAGTAGAAAATACTTGCGACGGAAGAGACATACTTGAGAACACAATATCTTTCACAAACAGGACCAGAACTGATACTCAATGCCGCCGCAACTCCAGAGATAAGTTACTCTATCTGTCAATAGCTTCCATATCCCCCTTCCATATCCAATTTGCACAAAAACAACCACCGAATGTCTCCTTGAAAAACGATCAAGCGTGAAGTCAAGCTAGACTGAGTCCCTAATCATACCTCTTTCTCTCTTAAAACCTCTCCCAGTCCAAATTCTAAGTTAGCAAGTGACCCACAAAATCCGTCAAACATCACAAGCAGGCGCAGCCATTTCACACCGTGACCAATACTCACACGCAATCGCTGAACTGAAAGAAGACTTTCAATTACCTCGACCGCAACTGAAGCCAGATGGAGCTCCAAATTTACCGACAATACGCGTCCGCACCAAGCAATCCGTCACTTCGCGCACGAAAACTAACTCGGCAGCACACCTTCTGGCTGGTGACTGTCCGGCGAGAGGCCGCGAAGCAAATAAAATATGGCCATGGCGCGAATTCCGTGGAGCTAAGTCAAAAGAAACAAGCTCGTGGCCTCGTGCTAAGCTGAGAAAGATTCCGAGGCCATGGCTATGGCGATGGCGTCGTCTGCCACTTGCCGTGCCCGCTGTGTAAGGGGATATTCTGAACCCTCTGGAGTGTCTGAACAGGGGTGTTTTGATAGCATTAACCCTTTTCACATGGGCATTCGGATTGTGTACTGTACCGTAGAATTCTCAGCCAATCCAGTCGTATTCAAGCAGCCGGACTAGTCTATGTTTGTTAGGAATTTGCTGAGGAAGGAGCACCCCGAACCCTAAACGTTCCTGCTCTGAAATTCGCACTTGGGATTTCAATTGTTGTAGCAGACTCTTGTAAAAGCATAATCTAGCTCTGAAGTTGTAGTCACTCACAAACAATGAGGACCGCTCCATGCAAGTCTTCTATCTTTGCAAAATTTAGGGTTCACCGTGACCCACCAAAACTAGAAGCTTTTTTTATCTATAAATTTTGAGCATACAAAGTTCTCAATCCATGAAAATCACTTGAAGAAGCCCACTTGCAATTTCAGTGCCAATGTTTTCAAGAATGTGCCAATTCGAAGAGACTAAGCACCACTAGAGCTGCGTAACACTGGGACAAATTTCAGATAGAAACTGCGAGCTACCCACCATTGGTCGTTCACACAACAGACGGTGTCACTAACTTAATAATTTTTTTGTTAGGAACCATGAATCCAGAGACGGCATCGTAGCACACAAGGTCAATGCAATGGATGCATCACGTTCAGAAGGTAAGCTTAATAAGACTGACATAAATGCCGAGAATCCAGGCAATAAGGAGCCTATTTGAGTGCAAAAAGGATCTCCAAAATGCTCGCACTGTGCTGAATCAAGAACTTTCCTTTGAGGAGTTGCCCTACCTTAGAAGTGCATTATTAAGTACTCCTTAACAATTCATAATAGAAGCGGTGCAACATACGTGCACCATTTTCAAATACACTCTGAACTCCCTTAATGTGACTGCTCGGAAGACATAGTGAAGTCCAAATACTTTGAACGTGAGACCAGTGTGCTACAGTCAATGGTAGGGGCAAGAGTGCTAGATATTCCGGAACGTCATTGAAGAGAGAGGGTCAGAGGAAAGAGGTCTTCAGCAGTAAATTGCAGTAACGAACATGTTAGTCTCAGATGTACAAAGTCCCAGGGGCACATGACGATTGAGTACAGTTGCTTATCGAAAGAGAATTAAATCGCTGATCATTTCTTATTGGGAAAAATACTTCTGAGCATCTGTCACATTCAGAGCTTTACACCTCAACTAGCTGGCTCGGACTGGGTGATCTAGTTGAGACAGTCTGGATCCTTTTTTTCTGGTCGTCTGAAAAGAATTAGCTCAGGCACAAAACAACGCAAAAAAAGATTCACATGGCATTTCTGACTAATCTATTTGCTTCACTGGCCTAAAAGGAGCTTGTAACGTCTCAAAATCTCAACCCACTTCAATGACAATCTCGCGAGAGCACAACACATTATAAACAACCTAAAGACCTTTGCTTCTCAAAAACGCCTCCTGTGTTGGCTCCCGTCCCAAAAACTCCCGCAAAATGACTGCAGCATCTTTGGTAGCCCCAGGAGCAAGAACCTGGCATAATGTCAACAAGTCTCAAGTTAAAACCTCTAATACAGAATGTCTTGATTAATGTCTCTTATTGCTGCAAATATACGGTCTAAGACACAATAACATTCTTTAGTGGTCGCATGGTACCTTGCGAGAACAGTGCCAACTAAGAGTTGTTGAGAGCGAAGTCATTCCAAGTCAGAGCTAATCAAGCAAAATTAAAGCTTGAACATACTCACATGTGAAGACAATGGCTCATTGGCTTACGGAGATCTCAATTGTTCAAATTGAATTCAAGTTTGCAAAACAAGGTGTAAAGGAATCTTTTTCATGCCCATTCTAAAGGTGATCCAGCAAGGTTTCCTCAGAGTGTTACGGTTATCTAACAAGCATCCTCCTTGCATAACCAAATCTGAAATAAGGAAAAGTACTGACGCAAGCAAAGGTTAGTACCTTGTCTCGATACTCTCTGCCGGCTACCTTGCTAAGGACGTTGCCCTTGAACTTGCTTTCAAACATATCCGCGGAGAATACCTGCGTCCAAGAAGATAGTGCTTCGTTTTCATACCATCCAAACGACTTCGAAAAGTTCATAACACATTCCACAATACGCATGCGGCAAAAGATTCGTCATATATCACTCAGATTGATCTTACTAGATACTGAGTCAATCTTTACAAGCACCAATTCAAACTCAAGGTAAAACTTGAACCTTTATATCAAGTAGAACATACAAATTAGAGAAGACATCCTGAGAAGACTTCAAGCGACTAAAAGATCTCTTGAGAAATTCAAAACCTCTGCAAGGTCCAAAAAAAGCAGATATGGCAGTCCCATCTTCCAACCAAATAATTGAAGTGACAAAAAGTAGCGTTTTTTACCTCACTCCAAAGATAACCATAGTATGCAGCATCGTAGCCACCCGCCATATGACCAAATGAGGCACTGAAATTAGTACCTTTCAGCATAGGGATTCCCTCCATCACCTGCTTACGAAGTAGCAGTTAATGGACAAACTTTCATGCGATAGTAGAGAGAGATTCCTGGATAACAAATCCTAGATGACAACACAGTAGCTTATGCTGGTATCCCAAATCTCTAAAGACAGGTGAATGTAGGAAGTTGAAACCTTGGGTGTCAGGTCTTTGATAATGACAGCTGTGTCTGCTTTGTCTCGCATGTGTATCGACTGGTCAAAAAGTCCTGAAGATCTCGCACAAGAAAACATCAGCAGGCACTCAAAAACCAACGATATTTGCCTTGTTGTCAAGTGTGCAGAGGATACAAGTATGAACCTACCAGTTCAACATCCTGTGATCCTCAAATAGTGAAATTGATAATGATGTCAAAACTTGCATAAGGAAAAGAAATGAAAGTATCTACCAAACAGTAGTTGCCGTTTGGTGAGAAGACCGGCGTATGCACGCTTTTTCTTCATCAAAGCTTCACATATGTCCTGTGGTAAAGGGCGATCCGCATCCTGCGACAATGTTCCAACATATGAGCACTTCATATGAGGGCGAAGAATTTTGAAGGGTTTAGAAAGAAAAAAGCTGCTCGCACAGAACACAAGGTAGAATCTATTCCTTGGTGAACTGTTTACCTTGACTAACAGCACCAACGAATAGACAGGAAAAGTCTACCTTGTAATGACCACTCATCATCTTCAAAGAAACGCTTTCCAAGCACCTGCAAGTAAACAGAGCCATACAGTTCGCATTCATATTATTACTATGGAAAAGAAGTGTAGAACCATGAAACTAAGATGGAGATAGGACCACTTGAAGAAAATCAAAACAACCTTAGAAACAGCACATGTAAAGTATTTTACCAGTTCTCGAGCATCTGGCTGGGAGCCTCCACAAAATCTTCTTCAACACCCAGTCCTGAGAACTTTGCAAACGATGCACGGCTGCAGATATGATGCATCTGCAAACAAGGAACGCATGGAAAGAGAACCCATCAATAAGGACTAGATTGTATACCGAAATCGCAAGTAACACTCGCCACGTATGCAAATCAGAGAAGTAACAGCTGGATGCTTACCACATGTCCAAACTCATGAAAATATGTCTCAACCTCAGCATGCCCCAGCAATGAGGGTTTCTCTGCTGTGGGCTTGGTAAAATTCGCCAACATCGCTGCCACTGGAAGCTGCATCAGAAGACAGGAAGCGGTTAACTACAGAACATAATCACAGTGCCAATAGAGAATAGTTCTAGCTACCATTCTACAAAATTATATTTGTATTCTTGGAGAAATTCTCCATTGAAAACTAGCTATTTCAATTGAAAGACCAGAATGTAGAGTATTACCTGACGAGTGTCATCTTTCTGGACACACCCTGGCTGCAGTGAGCACACACATGCATGCGTGTATTTCCCATCCCTGACCCAGATTGTCAAAGATTACAGTAAGACATTTGGCCAGATTTCAAAGCTTGATATTTACAATTTCATAGTTTTCAAAATAAACAGACTGAAACAAAAAGACTCCCTGAACATCATGAAAGGCCAGCCATTATTTCAAGCCTAAATAGACATTTCAAGTATCCTTCACCTACCGAGGGTGCAGGTCAAGATAAAAGTAACCCATGCGTTCTCCTGTCTCTGCATCAGTAACAGCATACTGCTGAACCGCTGGATGCCACACAGTGGGCTTTGCAACCTCCTTAAATTTCAAACCTGCAGACACACGACTGTCAGCACTTAGAAAACCAGGATTTGGCTGAAAGGAAGTATCACAATCACTGCAATATCACATAAGATACTCATGCATCTCGAATCGGTGGATTCAAAGAAGAAAAACAATCCGATACATAATCTGGACCAATCTCACCAAGACAACCAAGGCGATTGTGTGCTGAATTTTAGATACTGATTCTCACAGCGAGATATAGAGACAATGAATCAATCACAAGATGAGCATCGAACCTAACAAGTCTTGGTATATCTGAAGCAGGCCAGCTGTGACGACATTCAAAGGGAAATACTCCTTTACTGTCTCATAGTCCACTTTAAACTCCAACTCTTCAGCTTTTCGAATGTAGTACCTAAAATCTTGAAAACCAAAAGGTTCATCACCTTCCTCCTCCCTCTGCACAGAGGATTTATGCACATAAATCGACAACTGGAGGCGATAGAGCATTGTCCCCTAGTCACAATTCTAGACATCAAGATATGCTGAAACGTTCTCTACCTAAAGTATGCAAACCACTTGCATGCGCTTAAGAGCCACAGAAGCAGTGCCTTATTTCACATCTCAATGATGAGGTACACCAGCACGCTGACAAGTAAATACCTTCATGGCTTCTAGCTTTGCAAGCTCCTTCTTGGCAAGAGGGGAAATCTTGTTGGATATGTTCTCCAGGAAACTTTTCACCTAAACAAGAAGACCCAACATTAACATGTGATGACATGCATGCATGAATCAGCCGTAGTCTAATTATTCTATGTGTATTGCCATAAAACATTCAATAAGCAAAATTACAAAAAGAAAGGGGAATGCTACCTTCTCAGGAGACTTGGCCATGCGCGTAGCTATTGCATACTCAGCGTGATTCCTGTGACCTAGCAACTGTGCCATTGCATTTCTCATCGCTACCTGGTAGAAACACAAAGCAAGTGACCAAAACCAACTACGTAAATAACTTGCCTAATAGTCCCAGACCAGGTGATATGAACGGTACAACGTAGTTCCCGGGACAAAGCACATACCACTTTCTCCAAAATTGTCACATTCTCGTCCACACAACGCTGATCATAGGCAATTGCCACAGCTTTCCTTGTACTTCCCACCTGCCCAATGTAGATCTTGCAGCCTTAGTGACCAGAGAACAATGATAAAAATATCTGGAAATTTAACACAATAGTAACGCCTACATATACAAGAGAAAACAACGTCTTAAAGCATATGTAACTCCCATGTCAGACAGCGTAGGCTTAAATTATAAGCAGGGTCAATAAACTTCAGAATGATGGGCATTACAACACAAGTTAACATTATGAAGCTTGTAATTTAGCTTCTTCACGTTCATTAGTAAGTCTACATCATCCATCAGAACAGCCTCACTTCTGCTGGCAATACCTTACATCGCTCCATAATAGGGAAGTAATGAGGATACTTCAGGTTGATCTCCAGCTTGCCTTCGCTATCACGAGTAAGTTCCTGAAGAGAGGAGACACGAAAAAAAAGGATATTAAAAACTAACAGAAACTCACAAACCTACGAAGACGATCCAAGCAGGAATACCGGTAACGAGCCATTAAAGACATGATCTCCAACAAAGTTACGACACTGGCTCCGTGGTTGCAACTTTCAAGCCTCACAGAAGCACCAAGCAAGATTAGATTCTTACAGAATTACGACCTTAATGAAGTCCGCAGGTAATCCTGCTAGCTCACTTTCAGTGAAGCAGAGGCGTAGGTTCTCTTCATTCATGTTCTGCTGAAATTCGATGCAAAGCTCGCCAATGGTGGTCTTCAAAAACTCGACCTTCTTCCTTACGTCTGCGGATAGATTCAAACCCAATCTCTCGTAATCTCTGACCTGCAACAAGCGATAGGCATAAGAGCGTCTTCACTAGCGAGCGATCAACATCAAAGTTAAGCAACTACGTTGCTGTTCTTGGAACACCCTAGGCCACCACTAATTTCAAACTGAACGGGACATAAATTAGAAATACTAAACCCGGTTGGCCTTCAATTAGCAAGAAGCAAGTAAACATGACTTGGCTAAATGTCAATGGCCATTAATCTATGCGGTTGTCTAATGTCACTTACAGTGGTATACAACCTCCCACTTTGAAATTGCATTAGAAATTCATACAAAGTTATAAAAATTTGATCTCAACTGATTTGGCTCTCGTACCCAAAGTGATCTCTCCAGAGCTCCATAGTAATCTCCCAAAAACCACTCTCAATACATATGTAAAAATGCTTATAATGACGTAAATTGTACCCTCCACCAAGAACCTAATAGCCACCCGTACGCAAACGGTATTTTTCCAAATTTCGGAAAAAGGAAAGGAAAGGCACTCACCAGATGGTCCACAAAGCGCTGGGCTTGAGGGCTCAAAGGGTCCTTCTTCTCAGCGAAAGCCTTCACAACAAGGTAAACATCTTCGCGCATACTGCACATGGCTCCAAATAGTAAGACATCCCATTACACGAGCATATTACAAATTTACATGTGTACAATAAAACACATAAAGAGTATCATACAACATTCAAGACACATTAGACTGCAAACTAACATCGAAATACACTTTACAATACCTGCACTTCACATTGTAGGCATCAAGTCTCTTCTCCGCCTCAGAACTGGCATCCCGAACTTCCTTCGAAGTCGACACCAGGGCAGGAAACACACAGCTTTGAACCAATGCAGACTCCTCGGCCTCTAGATTTGCCAATGGCGCAATCACATTCTCATAATTCACCTGGAAAAACACCAATTAAAATATCAACCTCTTTACCAATAGGTCAAGGACCTGGAACGTGGGTTTAAACTTGCATTCTGGGAAACACGAAGAAATCATCATCGTTTCATAATGTATTGACCTCAGATTCAGGTGGAGGCATACTTGATCGATTGGAACAGCAGCAACGGCGTCATGAACACTCGTTGATGTCGATATTACTTCCTCTGCTAATTTCAAAATATCCGAGGCCGATAGTTTGAGACGAACCTTAATCCCATCCGAAACATCTACCCGGCACCCCCAAAACCTCGATCAGTCTTTCCGGATTCCCAACCCAACAATACAAAAATTCAGCCAAAATTTCGAAAATCACCCCAGCATTCTTGCTTTCTACCAAACTCTCGGAAAACCAAAACCAAAACTACAATAACCCTACTCTCTTGCACACCAGCAATGATCCGCAACTCGCTAAATTATACTCCAACTAATGATGCGCCACATTCCTATACCCCTAAAAATTCCTGATCCCCTGAAATTCAACCACGAAAACGCAGGAATTCATCTCATCTCAACCACCCAATTCAAGATCCCCAAAATCCAAGCCCCACAGTCTAATCTGGCCAGAACCCAACACGAAGACATACCAGAATGATTGCGCCGCAGCATGCCCAGGACGACGCGCGCCGTAACAGCGAGGCCGGCAGCTGTGACGCCAATGACGGCAACCTCCTTGCGTCGCACCATGGCGCCCAATCCCACGATCCGCTCCTCCACACGACTTGGTAGTAAATGTAGGTGGCCTGGAGAAGTTCCAAGAGAGACCACAAAGAGCAGGAAAATCTTAAGCGAGTTCTTGTCCGTCGTTGTTGTAGGTAAACTTCTTGTTGTTGTGATTGCAGAGTGAGTAAGCGAGGAGGCGTGAAGATGGTGCAAGGGCAGCTAACTCAGAGGAAATACATCGTGAAGGGCTTGATCTGGACCAACCTCCGTGAAAACTGAGCATTCCTTCTTCTCGTTAGGACTTGTGGGGATGCATGACTTATAAGGGATCCTGACTTGCTTCAATGTTGGTCAGTATGTGACGCAATTAAGCTAAGTTACCGGGAGAAGCAAGATAATCAAGCATGTGATTTTGTTCTTGCATCGAATTCAGGGCTGTGTGGTGGCCCTAATAACTTAAGAACGGCGGGAGTACGACATTCCCTCTACTGTGACTGACTTCCCACGCCCTGGAAGCCTTCTTGCAGTTGGCCCTTCTCGTGCACCGAGCGAGCTTGGCTTGGTCACGGCAGATCGTTCGCCGGCACCACTTGAGCACCACTTCCAGTGCCCGGCAAGCATAAGAGCATCATCAACGCGGCACAGAACGAGACACAATCTCGGTATATTTGCTGTGGGGCGGGCGGGGGGCAAAACAAGGAAAAATTGAATGAGATCCATTGGACCGTGAATAGCGGCAAAGGAAAATTCCCGGCACTTTGGAGAATACCGGTATACTGCACGGAACTCTCCACGCAGCAAATCACTGTTCAACCCAAGGCCCACAAGGAAAAGAAGTTCCCGGCCCATAACATTGTTTACCAATAACTTTGTTTACCAATAATATTGTTTACCAATGAGGTCCCCTACAAATATTGAATATTGAACATTGAATATTGTCAGATTAAAAAAGTACTCCCTCAATTCCAAAATGATCTTCCTGCTCAACAAAATGATTTGGATTAACTCATAAATGACGCGGCCGATGTTTTGTGTCCCATGCATGATAATTAAGGAATCCAACTTCTGTGTAGGATAGAAGTGCAACTATTCATCTTCGGAATTTTGTGTGGAATGGGGAGGTCTTCTACAATAGTTCGACTTCCAATGAGTACTTTTGGAATTTTTTAAGTAGATGATTCACATCGTAGCAAAAGGGATGATTTCTACGTTCACTAGTCCATCTTTTAAGGATTAAGGTCAAAAATATAAAAAAAATAATCCCTGATTTTGAATTATTGAAATAAAGTTTGATGCTCTCCTACCATTCAGCAAATATGAATTGGATTAATTTTCAAATTGAAGTTGTAGAGCTTTGAAATGTGAAATTTTTTGGTCTTTCTAAGGAGCACTACTAGCCAATTGCTTATATAGATCCCATGTTGTCTTATATAACTTTTTGCGGATTCTTGCGGTGTGTCCTTCCAGTCCATCACCTTGTAGGGTTAAAAAGTCTAGTTGAGTTAGAAGCTTTTGAACATCTCATGTTCATGCATTGCCAGCCAGATACTTTAACTCCAAAGTGACATTCAATTTTTGGGGTTCAAAAACATCATTGCTTTGAAGCTTTATGGATCTAAATGTCTTCAAGTTATACAAATTTCAACCATACAATCTTGTAGTGTACACGTTGTAGATGACATGTACAAAATTTGAAGTCATTTGGCCACATAGATTGCAAGATCATAATGTTTTAGTGTTGAAAATGGATGCTGAAATTTTCCCAAAAACACATTTGGAGGTGAAGTTTGATTTCTAAACCTACTCAAATGAAAAAACTTTACACTACAAAAAGATTCAAAACTAGTATACAAACACATTGGTGAAAAAAAATTCATTCAATTGAATCATTGTGTCTACAAAACGGCTTTGAAATGTCAAAAATCAGCAAGAAAAATTGCAAAAAACACATCAAAAGCTGAACCTCCTTCTACTAGAATGCTTTGCAGTTACTCATTAATTCTTGGATTAACATGAAATTTTAGCCACAAAAACTAGACTAGTATGTGCAACTTTTCCAAAAATAATTATTGAAAATGGACTTTGTATGAAGAAGAAACAAGCCGCCAAAGTTCACTACACTCCAAAAATGGCAGGATTTTGAACTTCGAATTGCTCCCAAACATTCAAAACAATTTGGATTGATATGAAAACTTTACCACAATAAGTATACTTCAAGGGAAACAAAATCCAACAAATTTTATTGAAAATGAGCAATGGATGAAGGAGATACAAGGCCCCGAAGTTGCAGCCCTAAAATGCAGATGGGTGAACTCAAATTGAAGTTGTGAACTTCAATTGGCTTCCAAAAAATCAATACATCTTGGATTGATCTAAAAATTTTACCATACAAACTAGAAGGGAGAACGCAACTTTGCCAACAAGTCTTATTGAATTTGGACCTTGAATGCAAAAGTGATGGAATGAGAAGCGTTTGCTTCGGCGTTCCATCCAAGTATATATACATTCTTTAAGAATGATGTAGACTCGACTATTTGTATTTTGTGAGTTTTTTCTAGCTTTTTTAGGAGCTTCTCTACACGTTTATTATTTTGACAAAGATCCTATTGTGTACATGGATGTATACACAATTGATTTTGACACCTAAAGACTTGTGGAAATGCATTTTGAATGTGTTTTTGAGTGTTGATTACGTGCTGAAATTGCAAGTGTATTTTGTATTTGAGTACCATAGCCACGATTTTAGGCTCTTTAGGTATTGTAAATGGATCCTAAATCCATGATAGCAAAGTTAGTGCATTATTGGCCTTAGTTTAAGGGTTAAAGACTCATGGGTCAAAGATAAGGCCAATGAAAGCTTGCCATGGGAATATCTCCCTAAACTTTTGGGGTAAGAAAGTGCATCTCTCTCCTAGTTCTAAGGAGGCTAACTTGAAGTGCTTGAGATTAAGAGTCATTAACAAAGAGAAAACTATCATATTTTGATATTAGGCTTATGGGTGTGCATGATGAGAGTTGAATTGTAGCGTGGGGGAGATTGCAAATTCTTTATTATTATTTCACGAATGATGGTGGGGATCCAACTTGGGTGCGAAGCGTACCTGCTGACAAGATGCTGAAGCACTGCATCTGCTACCACGCTTCAACGACCCTTGATGCAAGTCGAGCCAAGCTGCAACTCTGCAAGGACGTCAAATCTTGCATCGGCATTGGCGTCTTTCTACTGCTGGAGCGGAAGTGCCTGGAGTGGAATGTTTGCCTGCACAGATTTCAAATTTGAAGTTTCGTGAAGACTGCATCGACATTCCCGATCCACATTTCAAAGTTTGGACTTGTTGTTGGTACGATCTCAGTTGTGTTACTCAATGCTTCTCATGTCTCTCTTGCTCCCATTGTGTATATTTGGCGTCTTCATTTTCTTCGAGAAATTTCTGTCGCAATAGTTGCTGTGTATCGTTCTACCGTCGGAGTCGCCGTTAGCTACCGTCGGGGTCACGGCAGAAGCGACGTGGGTTTGTTTAAGAGGGTTTAAGACGTCAAAAATTTAAATGTAAAAAACAAAAAGACAAACAAAAAGACAAAAAAAAGTATAAAAATCTAAAAACTTAAACATGTTGAGACTTCAAAGAGAGAGTTTGAGTACAAATTAGGGGACAATTTGATGTTTAAAATTTGTCTTTTTTTGGGAAAAATTTGAGTAATTTGACCTTTTGATTTGATCTTTTAGAAAATATAGCACCCTAATTAGGGTTTTAAAATCCATTTGAGGAACCTAGAAGTCCAAAATGGTCTTAAAATTACATTTTCGTGGAATATAGGAGTGTGTGAGACATTTTGTCGTGTATTTTTAGGGGATGTTCAGGAGGTATTAGGGGTGATTTTGGTCTGAACCCTAATTCCCAAAACCTAATGGGAAAACTAAAATCTAACATTGGAAATGAACGTCATGGAGTAGGGCTACACCTTAAGGGTGACTATGGATACCACACGAGCATGGGCTATTCAGCCTGACCTCTTCGCTCACTTGTAAAGGCATTCAGCGCCACATCAAGAGAAGTGTGGACGCTGGTGAAAGAATGCAAATTTTGTTGCCACGACACTGCCGTATATCTATAAGCGTCTACCAACTCAAGGCCTAGAGCGCCACAATGACCAAGAATAATGGAATGCGTAGTGAGCGACCATAGTTCAAAGGCAACGGAATCAATTATCTTGTATTTGGCGCAGCGACGCATCAACTCTTTTGGGCCTTTACACCAGTCATCATTTAGCCAAAGTGGTGCAATGACCAAGACGCCATTTTCCACCAATCTTTGAATGTAAAGACACTTGATGACTTACATGCGGTCATCGAGGTGGTAGAAAACAACTACTTCAACAAGTAACGTTTTATGGGGGTCTCGGGGGGTGCACTCCCAATTTTTTTGTGGTACACGTGCAATCTAACGAAGGGTTATTATAATCCCCTTGGTCCTAAATTTTCGACATGCCTTGGAAATAAACTAGCATCATTGTAATAGGGTTGGGGTCTGTATAAGTAACGAAGGGTAGGGGATAATAGTGAATTTTATCAACTATTTATTTCTACAATAGCTTGGCAAAAAAAAAAAATTTAAATCAAAACTTCTACTAGAAGTATTATAAGTACTATACGTTAGTGAAGACTGAAGAGTATCCAAAGGTGGATCCAATGTCTCTTGTATCTCAACTGTATGTGATCAATTACTGTACAGTACTGTACCAATGCGCCTGCAGGATGAACAGAGAAACATACACATTGCCGTGGATTTGGTGGATGACAGCACCAACATGGATGATCGCACCTGCACGCGGAGGGAAAGACGTTTTCAAAGTGTTTAGGGTTGCAGGCTCTGTTGCTGTTGGAGTTCTCATTTTTGTTGCGTGTTTTTTGAATGCTTAGAGTGGTTTGTGACACAAATTTCTATAAGTGCTTCGGTTGGTCTGGCTACAGGTTCACGTTCTGGAAAGAAGTGACTGAGGTTTTTGCGCTTGAGGGCAACAAAGAAGGTCTGTAGATTTCAGGTAGCCAGTTTCTTCACATTTAGGGTTTAGGATATGGCTACCCCCGACAGGGTCATGTTGTGGACTTTGGAGGCGGATGGTGTAGACCTGGAGTATTTTGGTAAGGTTGACGTGGGAGGTGCTTCTACGCTGGAGGCTCTGCGATTTACGTTGGAAAGCAATGACATTCTAGAATGGCCGTTTGATTTTTGGGATGAAGAAGACAAATGCCGTGTGAGGAAGAAATTGGAGCGCCTGAACGGTTTCTCTACATCAGTTCACGTCATTTGTTTGGGAGAAGTGGAGATTGATCCAAACAAACGCCGTTGAATTGGCGATGGATCGTTCTCTGTCGATGACGGGGAGGTCAGCCCTACCGCGGAAGAAGGAGTTCAAATTGTGCAGGTTGACAATGACGGTGACGATGCAATAGCTCTGCCGGTTGGATCATCGAGGGTGAGCGGCACTGCGGAGTTGGCCGAGGTGGACAACAATCCATGAGATCTGAGCTTCTGCCCAATGATATCATGGATCGTTATTTTGAACGGGCGAAGAAGTTGAGGGCCGAATTGAAACGGATTTCCATGGATGATCACCTGTGGTGGTTGAAAACATTCGATTTGAATGGCCGCGGAATGGTGAAATTGTAGTGCGCCAAATGCAAGAAGGACTGCGAAGGTGGAAGCAGGGACCATACTAAAGCTCAAATCGACAATTTGTTCAACAACTTCCGGAGGTCGCACATTGTGAGCACGTTGCATGTTAGAAATTATTGTGCTGCAAAGAATATCAACTTTAATGACCACCCGCAGTCGCAAGCCAAATACGGAGGAGCGATTACCTTGACTCCCGAGGATCACAGAGAACTCATTTCCAAGGGGGTTAGCATCATCAACCGGGTGAACGCTACTCTTCCGGAAGGGCATAATAAGTTCAAAGTGCTTGGAAATTTGGAGGCGCAGAATACTAGGTGCTACTGGTTCAAAGTGCGTTGCCCGTATTGTAGTGACATGATGGTCCTCTGCCCACCACGCAAGACACTAGAAGTGAATTTGCGAAATCATTTGTCGGGTTTGAAACACCAGAAGGCAGTGGAGGATTCAAAGCAACCAGCGAAAGAAGCAGCAAGGACTGGTCGGCCAGGGCGCCCAAGCAGGTCCACGACAACTAGTTCCCACTCTAATCAAGGTGACATCCACTCCTGGTTCGTGCCAACTTTGTCAGCCAGTTTGCCAGGTTTGTCTCAATCTGTGGATAAAACCTTCATTGCGTCCTTGATGTGTTATGGATTCCGTGGTCCTGTTGTGGAGTATGGTGGGTTGTCATATGCTGTGAATGCTTTGCTGAATGATCGCCACCGTGGTATTGACTGGTATCCGGAACCACATCTTAGTGCGTCACTTGCTATTGAAGGTGTTTCAATCCAGGTCACTGGACTATTTCGGCATACAAAATGTAATCGCTTGTCTGCGCTTGGGGAGCCTTTTCAAAATTTCACTTGCCCTGCATGTGCCTCAATACCACTTGAAAATGATTTTAGAATGAGAATTAAAAGAAAAGAGTAGGCATTCATTAAGAGGGGACACCGAAGCACCGCTGGAGGCATACGCTTAGGCTACTTGTCTGCATGCGAAGTGAGTAAACATACTAGAAATCTATCAAAGAAGCTGCGTTTAGAGAAATTGCACTACTGGCATGCTAGAACACGAATTGCACAGTTGAAGGCTAGAAGGCCAACCTTGCATGAAAGTGCCATGAATGCATCTTCCGATAATAATCTGGTAAAATTTTGTAACAACATTATCGGTGCGCACAGGATCGGAGCCTTTGGAGGGAAACACGCATTGTGGGACTTCATGAAGGACGTTGCTACTAATCTCAACCGTAAAGATTCAAGGAATCGCTATAGTGAAAATACAAAATGTTTTTCCCAAGCGATGAGGATCTATGGCGGTCGACGTTTGTGTGATTATTTGCTCTCAATTTTGCTGGTCCTAGTTATGACAGCATTTGCAGGGAATCTAGAAAGGGAGTCACGTTCATTTCCGGGGAGCACGCTGAAATATTCCAGTCAATTGCAAGCATCTACATTGATGCAAAAGGCACGCATGGGATCTGTGGCCCTGTCCCTATCATTCTTGCGGAGGATGAAACGAAGGTTAGGGGGCGGGTTTCGTGGGAGGCCCGGACTGATACTCTTATAGGTTTCTGTGGGCCAAAAGAGAATCACAGATGCATAACAGATTACAAGCCTGGTGTTGGAGTAGGGGAGGTAGGTTACAACAAAATGGTAGACTCGTTTAGGCAAGACAAAGTGGGCGGGTTTGCAAGAGTCATTGTTGTGAACCCTTTAAACCCTAAACTACCTCGATTAGTCCTTGTTGCTTGTTGTACTTGTGGCTGTTTTGATTCAGGGTAGGTAAGATATCAATGGAAAAGATTCGATGACTTGTGGACCAAGCATTGCTATGCTGCAGTGGGTCCATTAATTGGACATGCCAGTGATGGGGACTCCCGGAGGCGACAGTTGATGCTTATAGATTACAAAGGCTTAGGCGGCCAACAGTTAACCGTGGATTGGGAAGGCTGGATTTTTAGCTCTGCAGTGAATGCCAAAGGAGAACCTACAGGCTTGCATGACCAGGACTACATTCACAACGGTAAGAAACTGCTAAACACGCTTGACAACAATGTTAAAACTTTGAGATTAGGTGCGGATATGGCACTTCACCAACAGATCTGTCAAGTTTTCAATCGATTTACTGTTGATGAGCACGAATTACTGCAAGAAGACTACGATAGAAAAGACAGGCAGAATTGGGCCAGTGCTCAGAGATTATGTTCTCAAAAAGTTCGCACTTGCTTGCGCTCCCTTCGCTTGTCCACTGATTTGCACCGTGAGCGCACTCTGGGGACGGAGATGTACCTTGAGATCTGCGTAGACTACATCGACATTTTCCTATCCCCCCGTCATGACCTCCGTGCTAGGATTGTGAAAGCAGGTAAGGTGTCATTTTTCTTTCGAATTTGGAAGCTTTGGATGAAGTTTGGGAATCCGGGTGTGCTGGGTAATACTGAAGCTGTGAATCCAAAGCTGCACTTTGTTAGTCAGCAATGTTTTCTGGATGTTCAACTTTCTTGCCATTTTGTTGTTTTACTTATTTCCCATTTTTGGAATATGTATCCTCACTTGCCTGTGCCGTTGCACCTAACTGGCAGTGACTCCTGTGAAGTTGTTTTTTCCAAGATAGGGGGGATGGTAGGCATAGAGAGGGCATATGACTTCTAGGAATTGTTGGGTGCCGCAAGTACAATGAATCAATTGTCACAGATTGAGTATGGAGGCAATGGTTTGAAATTTGCAAGGGCTCATAATAAGATGAACAACATTTGGGCAAAACTATACAAACTACAAGACGGCGAGGTGGAGGCTGACCTTGGAGACTACAGCACAGTTTCGTCTAATGAAGATGTTGTCACAGCCTTGTAGGAAGGTTTGAAGGAGGCGCAGAGAATGATTAACAGCCTAAATATGGCTCCAAATCCTGCAGCGAGTGCAAAGAACAAGGTTTGGTTTGACAAACCGTGGGTTGCAGAAATGGCGGACAAACAATCTTTTGCCTTTACTGCAGGTTCTAAACCAGTTCGTGGCGAGGATGGCGAAATGGAAGTCTTACGAGAAGATTTGAATGCCAAGGAGCAGGAGCTCCAGCGCCGTGCGGAATTGGGTGAGGTGGAACCTGCTGCAGGGGAGGAGGTGGAAGAAGATTTACTTGATGATGGAGTACCTGCCATCACAATCGTGGAGTCCAAAACGCGCGATGTCATCTCCGAGATGTTAAGCCACCACGAGGAGCATGTTCAGGCACAAACTGTCCCAGTGAAAGTGGAAGCCTTCGTGGAGTTCAATGGAACCAGGATCTTCAAGTCAACGTTGGGAGGAAAACTAAACGGTAACCCATTCTTATCCAAGGACTCGTCCAAGGATAGACTGACTCGCGTGAAGAAATCAATGTACTTTAACAATAGTGAGGATTACCTCAATGCTGCTGAATGTTCCAATACGTGCTTTGTGGGGATTGGCTCGGATGTTGGAGTCTATTTTGTACAGCTCTCCACAGTTTCCAGGGCCTCGACGGTAAAGGCAGCAAAGAAAAGGGAAAAGTCTCTAGCTTCCAAGTCTGGCAAGGCGATGTCCACAACTTCTGGGAGGGATGAGGGTACTTGGTGGATTGGCAAAATTTAGAAGATGCATCGGCGTGCCGGGGGGAATTCGTGGGGAGCCTTGAAGCAGCCCGTGGATCTTACAAAGCGTGAGGTAAGTGCAGGTAAGAAAGGGATCATGGTTGCAAATGTTGAAGTGATACTCCACTATTATACAAAAACCACGGGTTAGTATAAATTCAAGTACGATTTAACGGACTCTAAATGGATTAGCCTTGAGGCGATAATCACGAATGTCACTTTGTCCTATAACTCTGAGACTGGAGTTTATACCTTGGACTACGTTGATGCAGGTAATTTGAATGAATATGTTTCTAGCAATTCAGTTGAATAGCAACATTTGGCTGCAAGTACCATGGATTTAGGAAGTTCTCGTTTTCAGATGACGGTGATTTAGTCCTTCTTCATTTAAGATTGATAGCTCTATTGTAGGCCTCCTTTTATAACTACCTGGGTGATGTATATGGAAACAAGAGAACTCAAAATTCGCCAGTAACTTCATTCTTTCCTATATAGACTAAGGTGAATCACATGTCTGCAATTCTGGTTTCTGGGGACTGTGATCCACTTATGTGCTTCTAACGGAAGTTTTGGAGCAGCACCCGACAAAGTACAGTTTCTTGAGACTGCTATTGTTTTAGTGAAGCCGTGAATCCAATAATGAAGTGGCTGTTTTTTAAGATCCTCTGTGAAATACGCTGTCATTCTGTGAGGTCCTTCAAGTTTCTGGAGCAGGAACTCCCTTTTCTTCTCGTAACTCAGGTTTGTGGTTCTTAAAAACTATGTAGTTGAGCTTCAGAAATCTTTATTTTTACTGATTGTACTCCATTTTCCCCCTCTGATATCCCAATCCTCTTCTAAGATAAGCGCTTGATCTTCAAATTCGGCTAGCATGATCGTTTTCCAGATCACTTAGTAGCCGTTTTTGCTTCCTACCAGAATTTTGATATCCATGTGTCCTTCGTGCAAGCGTTCTTTGGTTCTCATTGTGTGCATTTTATTTTGCAGATTTCCTATTTCCAAGTACCAGCGGGGAAGGTAATGTTTGCGACTCCTATTTTCTCCATTGTTTTGACTTCGGACATTTTCTTTTATCGATTACTTTCTTGGATTTTCTGATATGAATATGCTTACCTGGGTGATACCAATTTGTAGTTATTTGGTAACTGATTTTTTTTTCCTCCACCTGGATTCTCTGTCTTTGCTTCCCAATTTTTTGTTTGTCACCGAGGATTATGTTTTGGAAGCTTTCCATTTATTTTTTTGTCACCGGGGATTATATTTTGGAGCTTCCCTTTTTTCGGTAGCCACCAGGGATTCTTTGTTTCAGCTTCCCATTTTTTTGGACTTTGTCTGAATTCACTGCAAATGAGCTTCCCATTTTTTTTCCCTCACGCTAGGTTATCATTTCGAACTTCCCATTTTCTTTTCTTCGGTCTGGATTTAGGTTTTCAGCTTGCCACCCTTTTTTTGTCGACTCTGGATTCTCATGCCCTGCTTTCCATTTTTTTGTTCTGTAGTCTAGATTCTTTTGTTCGAGTTTCCAATTTTTTTTCCAGTCTCGTTTCTCATGTCGACCTTGTCATTGTGTTTCCACAATCTGGTTTATCATACCAAGCTTTCCTTTTTTTTTCCTAGACTGTGGACTGTCATTCAGTCTCTGTGATTTTTTTTTCCCTGAGTCAGGGTCTGGTCTTCAGCTTCCCTTTTTTTTGGATCTCGGGTAGGATTACCTTTTTCAGCTGCCCCTTCTTTCCTTTCTCACGGACCAAGTTGTGTTTCCAGGTCGCCAAATTCTTGGGACTCCACGTGTACCCTAAATACGACAAAGTAAGTGAATTTCCACGTCAGTATTCTTCAGCGTCTTCAAAATGTCATTTTGATTTGAGGGTTCCTATAACTGCTCTTTTTTAAAATTTCTAATGAAGTGTGACCCGCAGTAATTTCAGGTCTGCTTGACATGACTGACCGGCAAAAGAAATCAGGAAAAGATTTGGAGCCCAAATTTTTGAAAAGCTTGAATGACTGAATGAGTCATTGGGAGTTTGGGGGCACAATCGACAAGACCCTCAGCATTTCCTTTTTCTGATTCCAGATCTTGCATTGCCTTTGAAATCTGTGACTTCACTTCTAGAAATGTCAATTTCTCATAGACGTTGCAGGGTTTCCATCGTCACTGAGTTTGGAAATGTCATGAGATTCCAGAACCTCCAGTTCCTCAGTGCAGGTTCAGCAATTGGAGTTTCTCATTGGGATTGCAGCCTTCTTCATTTGGAGATGCGCGCTGTTCGACGGCGCTGGGGTTTTGTTAACAAATTTGGGCGCTCCTTGCAATTCCTCGTGTCTTCTCCTTTATGCACAAGCACGCCTGTTGTTTCTTGCAAATTCTTGTGATTGTGGGTTGCTTATTTGTCACTTTCGTGCTGCACGATGAAGTCGCCAGTTTTTGGTTGTGAGGTTATTGTGAATCATGCGCTTCTTGACTTTGTGTTGGAGGGCTGCTGTCTTCCCGCTTGTCCATGGGCTCGTTTGGATTGCAGAGATGGGAACTAAATTGCTCTTCTGCGCCTGATTCCCACGCTCACTAATGTATTGAAGGTCACTCGAGCCAGCGTGGAGTTGAGTGTGCAGTATGCGGCGCTCATGATGGCATGTCTTGAGTAGCACAAGGAGTGGTCCAGTGATGCGCTCTTGTTTTCAGGGGACCACAAGTGCTCTAGTGTTTTGCAGGGTTTTGATTGCAACTTGGATTTCTTGACGAAGTCCTGGATGTTTGAGGCGCCCATCCCGATCAAGCTGCAAACAACGGCGTTGCCAGACTTGGTGAAAAGCGAACTCTAACAACTGCGGTCGCTCATTCTTGGAGGGTGGTGTCACGAAATTCAAGTCATACAAGGAGACGGGCATTTCCAGTGTGCAAACATCTGGGTGACCCCATCAGTGCGCTGAGGTAACATTGCACTTGAATTCCAGCCCACTCAGTCATTTGTATGTGAATTCTAGTTTTCTCTTTAGTTGTGTTGATTCACTCGTGTTCATGGTTGAATTTGTAGGTGTGGCGCATTTGATTCTAGTCGTGGCACCAATATTCACGCGCCTCAAGTAACAGCACAAACCCTAAACTTCAAGCCACTCAGTAACTCCTGTTTGAATTTCATTTTGGTTGTCTTCAATGTCATTCATTTGGCTTGTGTTTTGTCACTTGTAGGTGCCTTGTTTTGCATTGCATCCTCAACTCGCGCATTCACGTGGGATGCAGTTTCTGTAAAGTTCAGGAGTTTCAACAGGCTACAAGTTTTGTTGCAACCAGTTTTTGATTCTTTGCATGCTCAATTCTGGACCTTGGAAATGAACTTTGTCACACTGCAGCGAGGAACTTTTGGAACTTTGTGAATGCTTTTGTGCTGTGTTTGGTAACACATTCTTTTGTTTGTGCTCAGTGCATTTTTCCTAGCAATTCCAGGTTCTTTTTTGGTCTGAATTCCGGACTCTCATCCCTTTGTGCCTGATTTTCAACTTTCTCTGTCTGACTAGTTTCAATACGGTTTTCAAACTCCTTCAATTTGTGTTTCACGGTGCTTTTCAATTTGCTTTGAATGTATGCAGTAACTGTGGCTTCAATAGTATTTTTGATGAAAGTAGTTTATTCAGAAACTACTTGCACTTCCTAAACTGCCTCTAATTGAATGTTGTATACTCTGGTTTTGAAAGTGTTGTATGTTTGGTAATAGCTTTTGAAGTTCACTCGTTTAGTATGTAGTTGAGTTTACTATACTTCGGGTTTCAAATTGTTGTATATTCACTAATACCTTCAGGAGTTCACTCGTTTAGTATATAAAACAATGTAGTGCACTATGGGTTACTGGGTTTCAAACTGTTGTATGTTTGCTAAAACCGCTTCAGAAGTTCACTCGTTTTGTATGTTTCCAAGTAGTGTATGAAGTTCATTCATTTTGTACACTATTTTGCTGTATGCCAAGTTTTCAATTAATGATTTGAATATGAGCCAATACAAAATTTTGCCAATGTTCAATATCTATAATGAACATAGGGTACACATAAATAGTCCAAAAAAAATTTGAAATTAAATATAGGGTACAGAATATAGCCCCAATTTAGAAATTTAGGTAAATGTTGCCCTATAGAAATTCAAAAAATTTACCTACATAGCCCCTATAGAATAGGGGCTTGAACACACGTTACCAATGAACATCCTACATAGTGCACCCCCCGAGATGGGGGTGGACCAGACTGTGGTTCCACCACCACGTATACTACCATCTCCGACAGTGTATCACGAGTTCTGCAAGATTATTCAAGATGCGTCAAGTGATCCAATACGCCATGGTCGGGAGGGGTGGTTGGGGGAAGCTAGAAACACTGCTGTGGTGCTCAATTACATTCAGAGGCATGTGCCACATAATGGTTGGCGAACCACCGATGTCACGTTATAGGAGGCTTGGAACAATACCTACCAACGTACACAACAAGGTGGCGTTCATCAATTTGGTGTGGCTTGTCAATAGTTGTTTGATGAATTAACTCTGCTTATTACATTATCGTTGTAGGGGTTAGAGCGAAATGCGATTTTTCATCAACTTGGCCATACAAAGAGGCAGAGTGACATACTAGAAGACATTATCACAGTCGGCCGTGATCAAATCAATTAAGAGTGGATGGAAAGTCAGTGAAAGCTTGGTTTTTTATTGTGATAGTTACATGTGTGGATTTTGGCACTATTTGGGTTTGAGTACATGCTAACACTATTTTAGATTTGTATGAATGTACATGGCAATGTATGCCGGGCACCATATGTATCTATGTGCGTTGGTATTGGGTTTAACATATGACTTAGTGTTGATTATAAAATTGGTTTTTATCGTTTTTCTTTGATTATCTTGGATCTTGCAATGGTGCATCTAGCCTTGTGGTTTTATCATGAACAAGTGTAAGGGCCTTGTTGAGCCCTTTGGAGATTTGAACTTGGAGGAACCAATGATCAAAGCACTTAAACCGATTTGAGTGGTGTGAGTGTTTCTAACTCCACCCTTGAGTCAGAAAGTTACACATGGGTTCTAGCGGCAGTTTCGTTGAAGATTTACTCCTAATCGGGTGGTTCCTAAATAAGTGTTTGCCTTCCAAGTAATGGACACTTTTTGTGACTGGTAATCCTGTAAAATTCCACTAATTCTAAGAAAAGCTATGGGTAAATTAATTAAACGTTATGGTTAGGTAAAAAACAAAGAAAGAAATCAAAATCTAATCTAACTAAAATTGTATCTAAATAGTCTTTTAGAATATTATTTTCCCTTCCCAGAATGGTGAAGAAAACTAGATTCCAAGATTCCTAGCAAAAGTTACCACGAGGTACGTTTGGCCCCTTAGTTGTGCTAACCTTCATCCACTAATCTAAAATAGCAAATTAATCCAAAATAAGTCTAAATTCTAAGGTTAAGTTATTAGTTCCTTTAAGTTACGGATTTTTAAGACTAATTGGAATTTTGACCTAATTGGATGTTTTTCATCCAAAATTGGTCTCAAACTTCATCCAACCTTTTATCCTTCAAAATAAAGTATTTTCAAAAGTAAAAAGGGGCTTTGAAATCTTTATAGATTCCTTGTTTGATTCCTATCTAAAAAGATTCTTTAAAGATTCTTTTGGATGAAATTTCTAGATTATCATCCAATTGTGTGGTTATGGTTAATTATTAGTAATTTTCGTTATTGGATTAAAATTTAAGTATGATTTGGTTTTATAACCTCTAGCTTTCTAAATCTAATCTAAAATTCTAAATTCTAATCTAAAAATTAACTTCTAATAGCAAAGATTCTAACTTTAATTTGAAAACAAAAACAAAGCAAAAGCAAAGGGTAAAATTAACATACCTCTGGGTCCATGGTCCCGTCATCACAGATCACTAGCATAATGGTCTCAAGATAGCCGTCGTCCTCCATCATGGGTACTCCGTTTGTCGATGAAAGTTTAGTGTCAAAATGTATAAAAAAATCCTTTTCCTACATTCTTCTAACTAATTTCCTACAAATAAAAGGGTTAGTGTAAGTATTTAACTTAATTTCTTTGATTTTAGGAATTTATGTTAAACTTCTAATGGTTATTAGTTGATTTTAAAATAACTCTTTGAATTTAAAATAACTTCAAGGCCCTATTTCCAACCACCTTGAATATTTGTTTTAATTTAAGAATTAATTTTTAAAAGATTAATATCTTCCAAATTAATAATATTTCAATGAATAATCAATTTTATTTGTTATTCATTAGTCTATTATTTTTGTTGGATTAATCTATTGTTTTGTTGACTTTTTGTCTTTTCCTATTTGGCTTATTAGGCCAATAAAACAAAACCCCAAGTCAACAAGACCAACTAATTTCTTCCAAAAATACTAATTGATAGAAAAAACCAAATTCTTCAATAGTAAAAGGAATAAAACCAAAGAACTATTCTAAATGAATAGTAGGTGAATAGTAGAAAAACAAAAATAATTTGTCTTGAATGAATAGTAGATGAATAGTAACGGAATAAAAACCAAAACAAATCTAAAATGAATAGGAAAAGTACAACAAAACAAAACAAATGAATAGAAAAAAGAATAAAAAACCGTGCCAAATCCAAAAGGAATAGTGAAAAACAAAACATCAGGCCAACATGAATAGTGAGATTCTTTAGGAAACTAGTTTTTTAATCTAATTATCCCCAAGCCGCCACTTTGTCTTCTTTAAGTGGTTTTCTTCTTCAAGTTTAGTTGTCAATTGTTGTTGTGGCTATGGAGTTTGAGTTGAGAGCGTGAGTGTTTGAAGTGAGTTGAATTTCTAAGTATTTTAAGCCAAGATTTTAGATTAAAAATCAAAGTTGGGTTGGTGTGGCGAGCAATGGCCTAACCTTTAAAGTATTCGATTTTTGTCAATGGTTTTTTCTCAAATTGTGGTATGAGTTTTCCAATGCAATTCGAACCTAGACTTCTCAGTTCACTCCCTGGACTTCCTTTGCGACACTCCCCAGCGACCTTGCAATTCCCCGGCGACCCGGCACTCCCCAGCGACCTTGCAACCCCATCGACCTTGCAACCCCAGCGACCCGGCAACCCCAGCGACCTTGCAACCCCAGCGACCCTGCAACCCCAGCGACCCGACAACCCAGCAACCCCTGTACTGGCCAGCCCAGCTCCGATATCGGACTGGTGACTGGTTCGAGTTTTTGAACTTTCCTACACAATCCTAAACAACTAAAAAGAACTAAAATTTAAATTAACTAACTAAGGGTGAAGTGGACTCTAATTGACTAATTTTTATGCGTTTTTGGGGATAAAACAAAAGGAAGCTAACAAAGTCTAAGGTTTTTTGGAGCTATACTAAATAAAACAACTAACTAATGATATTTTGGAATTTTCAAGATAACAACGCACAACAAATCTAAACTAAACAACGCTAAACTACCAAGGAAATTTTGGGAATTGGGAAATAAGAACTAAACAAGACTAACTATGGCAAAGATTAACTAACAACGAGGGTTCGAACTTGGTGAAGGTGGCAAAAGCAAACATGAGCAAATCTCGGCAGGAAAAAGGGAACCACTTGATGTGGAGTTTTGGCTTAAATAGCCCAACCACCAAGGGTATTTTCCAAGGTTTTTCCCGTTAAGTCTTAGGATCAAAGCTTCGCCGTGCGGGAGCAACCCCAGGCTAAACTCGTCACTTATAGTTCCAAGTATCTGCAGGAATGTCTTAATTCTTAAAGGAGGTACACATGAAAGTATTTAAACCGAACACTAAGGACTAAAATAATTCCCAAGGTATCAAATGGTTTTAATTCCTAATTGAGGTACACATGAAAGTGCTTAAACCGAAAATTAGGGATCAAGTCAAACCAAACTTTGTTATACAACGAAGTTTGGCTAATAGTTTGAGTGTGAGAATCTTTTGGTAAAGACTAGCTTTACCGCCTTAAGAATCCTAACTCAATAGCTGTTGCAAGAACACGAAATTAGTATGTGACAAGGTACGCAAGTTTTGGGGGATGAAACCTCCCAAAAGTATGAACTTAGTGTGGTTGTAAAGGTTGAAAGGAAACCCCGAGTTCTTAACCAAATCCTCCACTAAAAGAAGCAACGAAAACGAAAATGAACAAAGATGACCAAAATTTGGTCTAGCTTAATTGCTTCCGACAAAGCCGGTAAGCAAATGGAACAAAGAAAGAGTGTCTGTACTCCGACAGAGTGTCGGTAAGCAAATAAATGAAAAATGGGGTACGACAAACTTCGCGGGGAGGCCTTATATACTCGCTAGAAGGCCCCACCACTTAGTTTACCATGAGATATTTGGTCTTCTTACTCAAAAACTAACCTAAACTAAATTCTAAACTACCCTAAGATATTTCCTAAATAATCTTTGTTTAATCTTTAGAATTTTCTAGAACAAGCCTTAATTAAAAAGGAAATCTTGTCCAAATAAAATCTAAGATTTTTCCCAAAGATATTTAGGAATTTAACTATTTTGACCTTGAGATATTTTGCAAACAACCCTAAGATATTTTCAAATATTCTTAATTTAATCTAAATTGGCTTTGAAAGGAAAGATTTGAAATCTTAACTAAATCCAATCTTCGACTTTCACCAAGATACTTTGTGAAATAACTTTGAAATACCGCTAATTACTCTAAAAAAGTCAACGCTACGGCTGAACTCTTCCTATTTTCTTGAGAACAACTCCAAATTGAAATTCGATTGCGCCATCGCGTTCAGAAGACCCCGATTAGTCTAGAGAACCCCTTACCCCCCACTTCCAGGTTGTAAATATGTATAAAAACCACTCACGGTAATTTCAAAGAAAAGTCAAAATCCTAGTTTATGGAATTTGCGTCTCCCAAGAAAATTGAGTAGCCAGAGTTGCCTGGAAGGTTTGTGAGAGTAAGAAAACATTCCTTGTTTGCGACATTTGGACACCGTTAGCTCCTGGTTCGCCGGTCAACCCGCCGTCATGTTGTAAATTCTTGTTAAATTCGATGTTGTCGTCGATTCTAGTACTTCTGACTATCAAAAAGCCTTCAAACTTGACTGGTCGCTTATTTTATATATAAAACTCTAATCTAATTTTTAGTGAGATTTTACCGCACTCTGGATAATTTCTAGGAAATTACTATCAGTTTCAAAGACGGTTGACTTCCCATGGAGTCATCGTGGAGTTTTGTAAAATCCTGAAACTTTTGGGCAATCTTCTAGAAAGTGTTCAAAAGCTAAGGGCAAAACCAAACCTCCAATAAAAATGCTAAATTTAGCAGTTCCTTAATAATTTCTGCCCGAGGGGGAAATTAGTCTGGTACCGGGGTTTGTCGTAGATGATTAGCTCCGCTGTTGACCTCTTGGCATGCTTTTACCCTAAAAGCACCTTTTTATAAGCTCCAATCACCTCGCCCTTCTTCTACTTTGCATTTTGGTTCGTATTCTTCAACATTTGTAGGTTTTCACATAACTAGTCCAAATTTTACATGAATTGGATCTATATACTTCTAAACCTGAACATAGACTTTATGATTCAGCCAGGCTGTCACATGTGCTCACAGGTTGAGTTTTACATAGACAGGACATTAGAACTGGCTAATTCTCACATCCTCATATCTCTCTAACACGTAAATATGGATTCTAAGACACTAAACTAAGACCTAAATGTAGAAAAGTTAAGTATTTTGTGCTTTCCATGATTTTAGGACAATTCCTCACTAATCTGGTAGGGACTTCTACCAAACTCCTCTCAACTACTAATTCGTACTATTTTGCATGAATTTATACTAAAAACTAACAATAAATCACGAAAAATAAACCCAGAGTTCCAAGTGCTAACTTGAGGGCTCATAAGTGGGGAGGATATTCAAAGGATACTCAATTCTCTCCAAGGCCTATAGGTGGGATCACCTAGTAGACCACCAAGGCAAGACCAAGTAGAAAAATTGATTTCAGCATTTATTCAATCTCCGTTGGCACGAAACCGCATTGGAGTCCAACTTCAAAGATTATTTGACACTAAGATATTAAATGCCAAGGTTGTGAGATTTTAGATTCAACAAGGTGGTGCTCACATTATTCGTGAATGACGGTCAATAAGCCTGTGATCAAAGCACCTTCATGTCGATTTAGAGGAAGAATAGAGGTGGTGGATTTGGTAGTTCCACATGTTGCCACTGTGTTGAAAAATGAGGGCCAACAATGGGAGGTCGTGAAGCACACATTCTCAAGGCCCATTGAGCTGCCAACATTTTCCTTGATCTTTACAGAATTTCAAGTTCAAGGCTATTTGTTTCATACTACTTGACAATGGAAACAAAGTTGGTGGTTGAAAATAGCTTCTAGTGTTTGGAATGCTTTAACGCTTGGCTTTATTGATTGAAAAATGTCACACACTATCTATTCTGAAGCCATTGCAGGAAAGCACAAGGCGTGGCAATATTATTTGTGAAAAATGACGCATACGTTAAAACAAGATTCACCTCGGCGACCAGATATAATAGGAGTGGTGTACCATTTGCTAGTGAGATTGTTTCTAAGCTATTGAAAATTAGTAAATTTGTACCAATTTGACCTCAAAGTCAACGGCTTTTCTTTAGCACAAGATAGCCAAGTGAAATAACATCGAAAACTAGTGAAGATCAAGTAGGTTGGGTAGAAGAAATTACAAGTGAACAAGGGAAAGATTTTCCAATCATTGTGGTGAACCAATGGTAAGATTCACACACATTGAGTCCATTTTTGCTTCGGATGATATGGCTATATCATATGGAGGACCCGACTATAGAGTACGGCAGTTCTCGAGTGCTATAGGCATCATGGAGGTTGATGACTTCAGGAGAGAGTTCATCAGATGGTATGAGCTTCAGAAATCACGCAACACCAATTTCAACCCCTACATGATATGAAGGGCATTGTTTGGATGCCTTGAAAGGGCACCGCTGTCAAACCATAAAAAAAATTAAATTTCTCTATTCTACAAAGATTTTGGCATGGCAGAATTATTACGCACTGAATTACTCAAATGTTAAGAGCTCCCAATTTGTCACATGGAACTTGTAGATTTTTTTTTGAAATTTGAAATTTAAAGTTGATAAAAATATATAAAAAGCCATAAAATGAGTGTAAAACCATAAAAGGGTTGTATCATATCCATTAAAGTATTTGGTTTGGTTTTGATTTTATGCCTAGAATTCCTCCAAACCTTGCCTAAAAATAGTTTAAAAATCACAAGATAGCAGGATTTGGTGGATTTGAGTCACATAGCCCAAAAGGGTTAAATCCCACCATGAATGTGACAATTAATGACTAAGTGTGGGCGCTAGATTACCCACCCTTGGTAATAGAGCGAACACCGACCAGGTTCTATGCCTTTATCCACATTTTTAGTATATGGGGGTGATGTGAGCGCGGTCCATTGTGCCTTCCAAGCAATGAATCTTTTTTGCTAACGTTTCCTAAGTGTCGTGGATGGCAGCAAATAATTAGAATGCATGTAGTAACTCACAAGGTAACTGCAATGCTCAGGGGTAATGGTAACATTCTAACTCCCTAACTATCTACCCTATGTTGAGGGTAGACTGGGTAGTTGGCGTCATTTTCTAACGCTCCTAACTACGTAAAAAAGGGGAATCCCTATGTTCCTTCTATGAACTTCTAAGACTATCTTGGGTTTTTGAACTCCACCTAGAAGTTTTACTTTTAAAAGCTATCCCTAAAGTTTCAGCTCTTACTCTAACTTTTAACTTCTAAGTGTACTCTAGGTTTTTAGCTTCCCAACTAATTTGAGAATTTAACTTCAAAATTTAATGCTACCGGTTGACTTTGTTTTGACTTTTGATTCCAAGTTTTTACTCCTAACCAACTCTAAAATTTACCTTCTAAAGTTAACTCTATGTTTTGACTTTAACTTCAAGTTTTCACTTCCCTATTTTATTCTAAATTTACCTTCTACGTATGACTCTAGGTTTTTGACTTTTAACTCTAAATTTTTACTTCTAAAATTAATCCCAAATTTTAACCTCTAGGTTTGACTCTACGTTTTCACTCTCACTCTAGATTTTTCCAACTAACTCTAAGATTTACCCTCTAAATCTAACTATAACTTGTCACTTTTCACTTTAGCTTTTTACTCTAACTTTTTACTTCCCAATTGACTCTAAAGTTTAACCTTTAAATTTAATCTTAACTTTTGACTTTAGGCTTTTGACTTTCTACTTCCCAATTTAATCCTATCATTTTAATCCTAGATTAACTCTAAATGTTACTCCAAGTTTTACTTCTCAATTTTACTCTAGCTTTTGACCTCTAACATTCACTCTAATTTCGAATTTCTAACTTCAAGATGTAACTCCTACTTCTACTCGTAATTTCTACCTCCTAATTTTAGTCTAAAGTTTTTACTTTTAATTTCTACTTTTTACTCGGATTTTTTACTCCCAATTAACCCTAATTTCCTTTTCGAAACTACCCTAAGGTTTCACTGGGAATTTTAACCCCCTAAGTTACACTTCCAAATTAATTCTACTTTTTAACTTCCCAAAGTTAACTCTAGATTTGGACCTTAGAATTTTAACTTTTAAGAAATAAAGTTGTAAGTTGATTCTAATTCTAACCACTAATTAATCCCTAATTTTAATCCTAAATTCTCTTTCTAATTTAAACCCCTAAGTTCCGTCCATGATTCTTTTTGGGTGAATTTTATTCAAAATTCCTCCGTCTTACCCCCTACCGCTTAACTTAGCCTAACGCGGTCAATTTAAAGCCAAATCCTAAGTGTAATATGTTTTTGGAAACCTCTATCCCTAATCTATAATTTTTTGAATCTAAACTTTTAATTTGCACTAATCTCGGATGCTAATCACGCTCTAAGGGCTGATTAGAAAAATAAATGCTAATTAGGGAGAAACATCAAAGATTAAATCAAAAACTCACCTCTTCACTACCGGTTTTGGAAATAACCTCGTTCACATCCACGTGTACGTCCTCATGCTCCATGGTAGTCTTTGGTTTTGTTTTGAATTTTCTCCAAGCTCACCGCTTATTTAGAAAATATTACAATTTTTGATGATCTAAACTCCCTCTTTCCCATCCTCCTTTCTTTTCTTTCTTCTTCTTTCTTCCTCTTTCTTCTACACTAGCACTATTCCACCTAAGCTTTTATGAGTTTTACACTATAGTTTCAAACTTCAAGAAGGGTTTAAATGTTCCTCCTACCCTCTTACACAACTTTGCTTTGTGTCATTCTAATCCTCCTCCCATCGGTCACTATGAATTCTCAAGATTTCTTTTCCTAAGCCTACCTACTCCTATCCTAGGCTACTATTTATTGTCTCTCACCTTTCTTGCCTACTTCTTCTCCTCCTTTCCTAATCTCCTTCCATTGTGTGTAGGTGTGAGTGGTGAGAGGGACGATTTTGTGTGCAGGTACGGTGGTGCTCCGCTCTCTTCTCCCTCCTCCCTTTTGTATTTTTGGCCCTAATCCTACTTCAACCCCACTTAGCACGAAATTAGTCCAACATGCTTTTGGTTTGGTTTGTCTTTGTTTGTATTCTGGTTTGAGAAAACCAAAAAAAAAAAAAAAAAAAGAGAATCAAAAAATTGGGGAGGAGCCCAAATGGCCCCAACCTCCCCTGCTGTACCGAGAGCCTGCTGGCCTTCCCGGCTCGCTGGCTGGGGGGTCGGCACAATTTAATTAATTAATTTTTTTAATTAATTTTTTTTTTATATGCTGGTTCTGATTGTTGGCTGGCGTATGCTGGTTCTGATGTTGGCTGGCTGTTATGCTGGTTCTGATGTTGGCTGGGCGTATGCTGGTTCTGGAGAAAACTGGATTTTTTACTTAAAGCTACATATAAGACTAGATTTCTGACTAAGGCTAAAAAGACTGGATTTTTGGCTAAGGCTAAATAAAAAGACTAGATCCTTGACTAAGGCTAAAAAGACTGGATTTTTGGCTAAGGCTAAATAAAAAGACTAGATTCTTGACTAAGGCTAAAAAAGACTAGATTCTTGCTAATTTAGGGGGGAATAGAACTTTGGGGGGTGCTAGACCCACTAAAATTTTTGGGATACAACTAACTAATTAAAACTTTGGGGAACAACTAAACTCTCTAAACTTTGGGAAATGACTAAACGTCACTTAAATGCAAAGGAACCTACATATCTTGGAAGCTAAACTCTGGAGGTTTCCACAAAGGTCTTGGAAACTAGACTTTGGATCTAAACACGAGGGAGGTGCAAAGCTTCACCGTTAAATTGATTTTAACACCAACTTTAGGACTTTTTGACACCCCGGGGATTCAAAGCTCCGCCGTCTACACTTTTAACACACGCTTTAGGACTTCTACTTGTCACTAACTCAAAGCTTTGCCGTTTCCAAGGGGGGTCCACACAATGAGAGAGACTTTTAGAACAGGGAAAAAATTATTTTTTTCTAAAAAAACACATACGAGTTCAAAGCTTCGCCGTCCCGGAGGGGGGTCCACTCAACAAGGAGAAGATTAGAAGAGGGTTTGGGATAAACTTTAGCAAAACATGTACAAGGAGGTTCAAAGCTTCGCCGTTCTGGAGGGGAGTCCACTCAACAAGGAAAAGATTAGAAGAGGGTGTAACAAAACACAAAGATAAACACACAAGTTAGACCACGTGGCAACACAAAGCTCACACGCTAAAGGCCCCCCAAAGCGGCATCGCCAAGGTACGGTGGGGGGTGACTTCAGGATTAGTGCAAGATACAAAAAAAGACTCTTAAACTTCACAAGTTAGACCACAACACGTACAAGAGGGAGAGAGCGGCTCTCCACTTACAATAAGGTACCAAAAACTTCACAAAAGAGTACACAAAACAAGGTAGAAGGACCCCCAAGGACCTTCAAAGCTTGAAAATAAGCAACAATGGAGCCAAAAGTGCTCCGAAAACACCATAGAGGTTTTTGGCTTCAAACGCCAAAATATCCAAAATAACTTGGACCACGAATCCAAAACAAGAATTGGAGGTGTTTTAGAGAGAGAAATGGGGCTCTTATATAGGTTTCTCAGGGGCTCACCCCTCTCTCTAAAGCTCTAAGGTAACCTTATCAACGGGGATTTTCATCCTCATCCTCAAAGATTTTCATCCTACATCCTAAATTTCTACTTCTACCATCTATGCTGGACCAACATCCTAACTTTTGGAAATTAGTTCCAATCGCCAAACGGATTGCGCCGTTGGATTCAGATCGCCGTGTTTAGTCCTAAATCCCTCTACCCCCCGTACCAAAGCCAAAAATCCATCGTAGGTTAATTTAGTTTAAAAACCAAACCGTGGTAAAATCCCAGATCTTGGGGGTCTCCTATTTTGAGAAATGTGAATAGCCTAGGGTCTGTGATAGGTGCGAGAGAGTCGGGTAGGACTTTTGATTGACTTCGTTTCGCCATTGTATGGTCCCGGGATGCCAGTCAACGTGGCGGAGACCCCGCCACATGGTTAATTCCCGAGGAATCTCGCCAGTTCGGGTACTTGCCGCTATCGGAATGTTGTGAAACTTCACGGAGCGCATTATTAACATAAAACAAGCTAGTCTAATTTTTAGTGAGATTTTATTGTAACCTGGGTAATTTCCATGAAATTCCCGTTGGAGGTTAGAAGGGTTGACCACCCGAAAAAGGTTCTTCTGCAAGTCGGAAGATGCCAGGATTTTCACGTGACTTCTCAGGGAATTGCATGAAAGATGTGCAGGTGTGTTTCCGTACCTGGCACGATTGGTCAACGGAGATTAAAACTGGCCATCTCCTTGAATTAGCGACGGTGCGGGAATCTTCTGCAGGTGGAGGAATCTTGGCGAACCGATTTTGCCGTTGGTCTTCTGGCATGGGATTCATCCTAGAATACCATCCATGGGCTGTAGATTCCTCTAGGGGCCCGGTCTTGCGTGAGTGGCTCTTGCATGCTAACAATCGGGATTTTAGAAATTCGCCGATCTAATGGGGAACTCTAAATTTAACTCTAGGACCCAACCTAGTGGCCTCACTGTGGATCCCTCGGACCGACCTAGCCATGAATTGCCACCTTCATGGTGGGATTTAGCCCTTTTGGGGCTGTGTGACTCAAACCCTCCAATTCTAGCCAATTTGTTATTTTTGTACTATTTTTAGGCCAGGTTTGGGGGAATTCTAATTAAAATACAAATCTAGACCAATTACTATAATGGGTATGACACAACCCTATTTTGGTTCTACACTCTTTTTATGGGTTTTTGTATATTTTTATCAACTTTAAATTGCAAATTTCCAAAAAAATAATTCTACTAGTCTCAAGTGACAAATTGGGAGCTCACACTAAGTCGGTCCGAGGAATTCACAGCGAGGCCATTAGGTTGGGCCCTAGAGTTAGATTTTGAATTCCCCATTAGATTGATGAATTTTGAAAATCCCGATTGTTAGTATGCAAGAGTCACTAACGCAAGACGGGCCCGTGGAGGAATCTACTGCCCAAAAATGATGTTCTAAGATAAATTTCACACCAAGATTTCTACTACAAAATTAATTCGTCAAAATTTCCTCATTTACAAAGGATTTCCACACTATCAACAATTCAAGGAGACGGCCAATTTGGATCTCCACTGACCAATTGTGCCAGGTACGGAAACGCACCTGCACTTCTTTTACAAGACTCCCTGAGAGGTCCCGCGAAAATTTTCGACATCTTTTGACTTGCAGAAGAACCTCTTCCGGACGGTCAATCGTTCTAACTTCCAACGGGAATTTCTTGTAAATTGCCCAAGTTGCGGTAAAATCTCACTAAAAATTAGAATAGTTTATTTTATATTAATAATGCGCTCCATTAAGTTTCACGACATTTCGATAGCTTCAAGTACTCCAACCGGCAAGATTCCTCGGGAATTAATCACGTAGTGAGGTCCCCGCGACGTTGACCGGCATTTCGGGACCATACGATGGCGAAACGAAGTCAATCAGGAATCCTTTTCTACTCTTTTGCACTTATCAGAGACCCTAGGCTAGTTACTTTTTTCAAAATAAGAAACCTCCAAGATTTAAGAATTTACTACGACTTGATTTTTAATCTAAATTAGCCTACGATGGATTTTTGATCCCGGTTTGAGGGGTCCGAAAGTTAAGGACAAAATACAATGATTTGGAGCCAACGGCGCAATCCGTTTCATGATTGGAATTAATTTCCAAAAGTTAGAATGTTGGTCCAGCATAGATGGTAGATAGTCGTTTTTTAGGATTAGGATGAAAATCTTTGAGGATGAGGATGAAAATTCAAGTTGATAAGGTTTTCATTAGGAATTTAGAGGGGAGAGTGGGTCTTTGAAAACCTATATAAGGGCCCCATTTCTCTCTCTAGAATCGCCTCCATACTTGTTTTGGATCCGTGGGTCCAAATTATTTTGGATATATTGGCGTTTGAAGTCAAAAACCTCTACGGTGTTTTCGGAGCACTTTTGGCTCCATTGTTGTTTTATTTCAAGCTTTGAAGGTCCTTGGGGGTCCTTCTATCTTGCCTTGTGTACTCTTTGTGTACTCTTATTGTGAATTTGAGGTCTTTCTATCATTTGTGTATCCTCATGAGCTTACTTGTACAGTTTAGGAGTCCTTTTGGTATCTTATACTAATCCTAAAGTCACCCTCCACCGTACCTTGGCGATGCCGCTTTGGAGGCCTTTAGTGTGTGAGTTTTTGTGTCGACCCAGCAGCTGAGTTGACCAAGAATTTTCTGTCTTCTTTAGGTTGAAATTAATCAAATTTTCCTTCACTGCGAGGGAATTTGCACTACAAGGGCATTTCAACAACAACTAAAGGTCAATTTCTAGCATAAGGGCATTTCTATGCCAATGACATTAATACAATGAGGGCATTTGGACTGTGGGAGCATATTGTTGATGAGGGTATTTTGATTACAAATGCAATTTCACTATCAAGGTATTCTTACCATGATGTTACTTTTATAATGAGGCTAATTTCACTAGAAGAACATTTGTGCTCTCTTAATGAGGGTATGCTCTCCTTAAGGCCATTTCCATTTCAAGGGCATTTTCAAGACGATGGCATTACCACAATGAGGGCAATTTCATTACAAAGGCATTTTTATTGTGAGGGCATTTTTACTACCCAAGTATTCTCACCACAAGGTTACTTTCACTTTGAGTGTATTTTTATCAAGAGGGCATTTTACCGCGTTTTCAATAGGAGCCCATATTTCACAATGGGGTATTATAACTATAGAAGCATTTGCATGAGGGCATTTTACTCAAAAGGCAATTCTACCACAAGGGCACCTTGACTACAAAGGCATTGATTCTATGAGGGCATTTTGACCACAAAAGCATTTTTTAAAAAGGCATTATAAGAATATTCTCACTTGGAAGAAATATATTCTCACTTTTCTACCTAAATTTTATCACTGCAAGGGTATTTTAACTATAAGGGTCATTTTTTTAAGTGGCCATAATTATCACAAGGGCATTTTTTCAATTAGGGCACTTTTAATACAAGGAAATTTTCACTTCCAAGGCATTTCAATTTCAAAGGGATTTTCATTATATGAACGTTTTTTGTATAAGGATACTTCATCCTCTCATAGTAAAAATGACCATGTAGTGAAAATGCCCTCGTTGTGAAAATATCCTTGCAACCAAAATGCTCCAGAAATAAAAATGCCCTCAAAGCCAAAATGTCTTCAAAGTAAAAAAGCCCTTATTTTCAAACTACTCTCCTAATAAAATGGCTTTGGAAATGAAAGTGCCCTTGTTGTGAAAATATCCTTGTTATGAAATTGTCTTGGAAATGGTATTGTCTTTGTAGTGAAATGCCCTTGTTGAGCACTAGCACACTACATTGGACCAAAACTAACACAAATACAATCATAAAAGTCCATTTCATTTTTTTTTGTATATATGACCACCAAAATAATTTTTTTCTATTATCCGTTTATAATGTATTAAAGCAAAAGATGAAAAATTTTAATTAAAATTTCCTTGGTATAATTATGTAAAAGTAACTTCAAAGATGATATCAAATTTTAATTTATTACAATGCATTGTAGAATGGATCATAATGAAAATGGACTCTATAGAAAGTTAGATCACCTTTAGAAATACTTATAAAAATTGTTGTGATAAGATAGATTTGTGCAATGATTATTTAAGGATGTCTAATGTACACCCCCAAAAGTCCAAAATCAATAATATTTTTGGCCTTATTGATGAAATGCTTTTGTAGTGAAAATGCCTTTATGGCAAAAATGTCTTCTATTAGGAGGGCATCTCTACAAGGAAAGCATATTGACTACAAAGGCATTTTCACTATAAAGGCATTTCCTCCACAACAGCATGTTAACTACTTATACATTCCTTCTACCAAAGTATAATGTCTACTTTGTCATTTTCACTCAAAAGACACTCTCATTTAACTACTTTTGGACTTTTGAAAGTCCAGAATTAGTAATGGTCATTGGGTGATAAAAATGATCATCAAGAGGTAATACAAAACATCAAAACATGTATGCCAAACATCATAAGATTGGTACAAAACATCCAAAGATCTCCCAATATTATTATCAAGAGATCTCCCAATATAATGTTTTGTCCAGAAATCACTGGATTATAGTCCAAAAGTAGTTAATTGTGATATAGTCTCACTATAGGGGCATTTTGACTGCAAGTTCACTTTTACTAAGGGGACATTTTCAACACTAAGGCTTTTCACTATAAGGAAATTTCTATTGCAAGGGCAATTTCAATTCAAGTGAACATTTTCACAATGAGGAAATTTTCACTACTTGGGATTGACACTAAAAGGAATTTGGGGAGCTCACTTCCCTTTTTTATTTTGTAACCCCGTGCATTAACTAGATATTTATTTGGAGGCTATTGACTTAGTAATTATGATTTTAAAGGACCCTTTTAGAAGAAAAAAAGCTATTTGGTCTTAATTTTAAGCATCCTATAGATAATTACAAATAAAAATCTAGCTTAATTCTTTGCATGCTATAGTACTTACAAACTTTACAAATTTTGTTTTGTTTAATAATGAAGGATTTTAGGATGAATGCTAGGCATGAAGACATACAACATATTTAAAAAATGAAAATCAAACTCAAAAGCAATACGAAAGAAACAATAATTGATTAACCATTTAACCCTTAACTTCTTGAACAATCAGAATGTGGTCACTGTGATTCTTACAATATTTATGCTACTATTAAAAATACTTAGATAAAGTTGCACTTAAAGTGATAATTTGAAGAATCAAGTTAGCCATCTTTGTGTGGTTCAAGTTACATAATAAGCTACTCCACGTTGGAATTTGGAGGGCAATTTGCCACCAGGGCATTTTCACAACAAGGGCATTTTATGTCCAAGGGCATTTTCATAAAACCCACGTTGGAATTTGGAGGGCATTTCCACTCCGAGGGCACTTTTGGTCCATGGGCATTTGCACTCCAAGGGCATTTTTGGTCCTAGTGCATTTCCAGAAAACCCATGTTGGAATTTGGAGGGCATATTGCCACGAGGGCATTTCCACTGCAAGGGCATTTTTGGTCCAAGGGCATTTTCGTAAAACCCACGTTGGAATTAGGAGGGCGTTTTGGCACGAGGGCATATCCACTCCAAGGGCATTTTTGGTCCAAGGGCATATTCATAAAACCCAAGTTGGAATTTGGAGGGCATTTTGCCACGAGGGCATTTCCACTCCGAGGGCATTTCTTGTTCAAAGGCATTTTCATAAAACCCACGTTGGATTCTGGAGGGCATTTTGCCACGAGAGTATTTCCACTGCGAGGGCATTTCATGTAGAAGGGCATTTTCATAAAACCCATGTTGAATTTTGGAAGGCATTTTGCCACGAGGGCATTTCCACTCCGAGGGCATTTTTGGTCCAAGGGCATTTTCATAAAATCCACGTTGGAATTTAAAGGGCATTTTGCCTCGAGGGCACTTCCACTCCGAGGTCATTTCTTGTCCAAGGGCATTTTCATAAAACCCACGTTGGAATTTGGAGGGCATTTTGCCACGAGGGCACTTCCACTCCAAGGAATTTCATGTAGAAGGGCATTTTCATAAAACCCACGATGGAATTTGGAGGGCAATTTGCCACAAGAGCATTTCCACTCCGAGGGCATTTCTTGTCCAAGGGCATTTCTTGTCTTAGGGCATTTTCATAAAACCCACGTTGGAATTTGGAGGGCATTTTGCCACAAGGGCATTTCCACTCCAAGGACATGTTTGGTCCCAAAGCATTTTCATAAAACCCACGTTGGAATTTAAAGGGCATTTTGCCACGAGGGCATTTCCACTCCGAGGGCATTTCTTGTCCCAAAGCATTTTCATAAAACCCACGTTGGAATTTGGAGGGCATTTTGCCACGAGGGCATTTCCACTCTGAGGGCATTTTTGGTCCAAGGGCATTTTCATAAAATCCACGTTGGAATTTAAAGGGTATTTTGCCACGAGGGCATTTCCACTCCGAGGGCATTTCTTGTCCAAGGGCATTTTCATAAAACCCACGTTGGAATTTGGAGGGCATTTCCACTCCGAGGGCATTTCAGGTCCCAAAGCATTTTCATATAACCCACGTTGGAATTTGGAGGGCATTTTGCCACGAGGGCACTTCCACTCCGAGGGCATTTTTTTCTACGAGGGCACTTCCACTCCGGGGGTCAAGTTAGGCAGCTAGGGTCGACCCGGCAGTTAGGGTCGACCCAGCAGCTGAGTTGAAGCTCAGACACTCTATCTTGCTTCTTTTTTTTTCCTTCCTATAAATGAGGGATCAGGACTTTATAGGCTAGGGGTTTAGAATAAGAAAATAGAAATTAGGAAAAGGGAGAAAAAAGGGAAGGGGGAGAATAGAAACAATACCTCCACACGTACACCTACAAACAAGCACTCCCAACTCTGTCACCAACAAAATGACAAAGACAAGAATGGAAAGAGATTAGAGAAGAAGGAGATGAAATAGGCGGGAGAAGGTGAGAGACGATCAATAGTGTTTAGACCTAGGATTAGGTAGACCTAGGGAGGAAATCCACAAGAATTCATTGTGACCGTTAGGAAGAGGATAGGAATGACACGAAGGTAGAAAGGTGTAAGAAGGTAGGAGATGCCATTAACTCTTTCTCTTGGAGTTTGAGACCAAAGTGTAAGACCCCATAAAGGAATTTGGTGGAATATTTTTAGAGTAGAAGAAGAGAAGAGAAAGAAAAGAAAAAGAGAAAAATAGGAAGAGAGTTAGATCATCAAGCGCGTAATATTTTCTACAAATTAAGCAATGAACTTTAGAAAAACAATCAACTAAATGAGTGACTACCATGGAGCACAAGGATGCGTATGCGGACGAGGACGAGGTCATTTCCAACACCAGCAGCAATGAAGTAAGTCATTGAACTAATCTCTGGTGTTTTCTTCCTAAGTAATTCTTGATTTTTTTTATTAGACTTTAATTTGTGATTAACAAGTATAGATTAGCAGAAGGTAGAAGTTTAGATTTGGAAGTTCATAAATTAAGAAATAGAATTTAGAATTAGATTTAGGAGGTGAAAATTAGAGTGAAATTGAGAAGTTAAAAAGTTAGAATGAATTTAGAAGTTTCATTTTAAAAGTTAAATTCTCACATCAAATTTTAGAGTAGTTTAAAAGTAAAAGGTTCAAGTTAATTTAGGAGTCAAAAATCAGAGTAAAAAGTAGAAATTAAAAGTAAAGATTTAAAGTAAAATTAGGAAGTAAATTTAGAATCAATTTTAGGAGGTACATTTTAAGAGTTAGAAATAGGAGTTAAATTTTAAAGTTAGTTTAGAAGTTAGAGTTAGTTTTAGGAACAAATATTTAGAGTTAAAAGTTATCACTTAGAGCTAGTTTTTAGAAGTAAAATTTTAGGATTAAAAGTTAAAACGTAGAGTTAAAATTGAAGAGGTTAAAAACTAGAGGTAGAAGTTAAAATTTTGAGTTAATTTTAAAATGTAAAAATCTAGAGTTACATTTAGAAGTTAAAATTTAGAATAGAAGTTAAAACTTAGAATTATCCTTAGGGGTTAATGTACCGTAGGTTAAAAAGTACTCCCTTTGTCCCAAAATGATCTTCTTGTTGGCCTTCATTTTTTGTCCCAAAATGATCTTCCTGTTGCAGTCTGTGACTTGCGAATTGGTCAAATTTGACTTTTGATTGCTACTGAGGACCAACAAAACAACTTTGAGTAGTAGTTCTCCCTCCATTCATGCAATCATTAGTTAAAAGATAAATAAAACAATTAATGGGGTCAGTCAACACTATTTGTTTGTATTTTTTGCATCTCTTTGAATATTGCCCAATTGAAGGAGATGAAGCTTTTGGAGCTGGAATAAAGGGCCACACATGGGCTTAGGCATATACTAAATGCCTACAAAATGATGACCTCACTCTCAACAATTAATTGACCACTGGTGATCTTTGAAAATGCCCAAAAAATTCTACTTTTCAATATTCCAAAAACTACATTTCCAAAAGGACTTTGAAACTCAAAGTTTCTAGAATGCTAGGAGTACACCAAACCCTACTTACAACACAAAATAGGTTTCTAAAATGTTATTTTTTGCCTTAATCTAGAATATTTTGTCCAACAGGAAGATCATTTTGGGACGGAGGTAGTAGAAGATAGTCTTAGAGGTTCATGGAAGGAACCTAGGGGGTCCTATTTCAGTTAGTTTGGGGCGTTAAAAATGGCGCCAACTACCTAGTCTGTCTTTGACATTGGATAGGTAAATAGGATAATAGAATTCACCGTTGAATTACCGTAATCATTGATAATTGATAGTTAGTGTGAAAGTCGCATCACTTGCATCTTTAGGCATTTCTTTTGTCTATCCACGACACTTAGGAAACATTAGCAAGATCAATTGTTTGGAAGGTATAGTGGACCGCGCTCACAACATCCCTTAAATCAAAAGTGAATAAAAGCTAAGAACCTAGTCGTGTTTGCTCCATTACCAAGGTTGGGTAATCTAGCGCCTACAGATGCATAAGGAGGAAGGCCCAGCATAGTGACCACAGCTAGCAAGGGCAAGCAAGAAGAAGGGGATGCAAGTATGGAAGGCACCGAGGCCACCGTGATCACGACCACTATGTTAGAGGCTGACCCACCTCCTTTCAACCCCACAACACGATTATTCATGCAGTTGCAACAAGATTATCAAGGTCAGTGGGCTGACAAAATAAAATCACTTTGTTCATTTGCTCGAGAAAGTGACAAATTATTGTGAGAAGCGCATTCAAGACTGAGGCGGCTAATTTCTAACATACATGAAGTGATTGAACATCACGCGGTTCAACACTAGTACTCTATTTTGAACAAGAAATTAAAAACCCTTGTTCATAGGGAGGCTTTGAGGTTAGGTGTACCACTAACCTTGAAGTATGTTTTTGAGACCTCTGACAGAATCAAGATCAATCTCTTGGAAGAGAAGGTGGTCATGGGTTTCTTGCATAAGAAAGAAAAATTGTCAGAGAAAACCAAAGTGGCTAAAGCTAGCATTCCAACCAATAAGGGCAACTCCGAGATTGTTTGTTACAATTGAGGGGGCGTTGGTTATTGCCAATGGAATTTTCAGAAGCAATCAAAAAAGGAATCTATCAAGCTTGGTGGATTCTGTTTTGGATGTGATGTCAAGGGCCACTTGGAAGCTAATTGCTAAAATATCCATCCAGAACTTAAGCGTAAAGGGTCCAAGGATGCCAAAGAAAAATAATCCAAAGAAGCCAAGTCCACGGGAAGAAAAAAGAAGTTGTAAAAGGCCCAATTCACGGATTTAGAAGCCAAAATGGCAGCAATGAGTGCTATCATCAAGGTCAAGGGGTCCTTTCCACAGTTGAAGACAATATCATTTTACGCAAAAGAAGAGGACCATATATTGTATGGTATGGCGGATCCACATAGAACGCCAATGGATGTTTTTGCCATGACATGGAGCAAAATCGTGGTGCATGATGTACTACGAGGGGCAGGTTCGAGGTTGAATCCTCAATGTGGCGAGGCCAACCGCCAAGCTCGGCTGTCAGGGTCATTTACATTGGAAGATGTGATGTCCACTTCATCTATGGTTCCACCTAGTCGGAACTCGAGTGGTTAACGAGTTGCTCAAGTTTTCAATGTGAGAAACCAAAGTATGGATACATTCTTTGAGGCAGCTACAGCCATATGTTAAGCTCCATTATTGTCTGCATCTATGATTGCACATGCACAATTTAGTGCGGCTACGGTGTTTCAATTGGCGGCTACCATGTGTGAAAAAGGCACCTCAACAACGTTAAGCGCCGTGAAAATTGTGCTTGAACCGACAACAACAATTGATAGTAGTTGGATCGAGTCAGAGGGCCTATTATCAGCGGCCGGTCTGTTAAAGACCATGCCAGCATGCCCGGCAATAGAGAGGTCATCTATTATTCCCAGAGTGGTGGTTCTTGACAATTTTCAGGGCATTTTTCAACTTGTTGGGTTCAAATTGAAAGTTTTTGTTCCTCAACAAGTACTATTGGATTCAGATGCACAACCCTTGATGCTAAGCGATTCAACCATTGATGGCTTGGATTTGACCGAGGATATGTTGGAAACGTGTCCATGGATGATTAATACTTCTATGGGAAGGATGGAATAAGCAAATGGCATCATTAAGAATGAGTTGACACTGCGATTCTGTCATGATGATGTTGAAGATGTTACCTTTATGAAGGTGAAGGCCATAGTCACTGAGATCAAGTCATATAATGTCTTGGTTAAGGCTATAGTATTATACCCTATAAGCTTTACTTTGGACTTCTGGAAGGAGGCAGCTTCTTATAGACCGGGATGGCAAGCAGGAGATGGCCGTAAGGCCTAGCTGCCAACTCGTTTTATACGAGTTCTTACCAATAATTTTGTTGATCTCCATTGTTTTTCAAGGCTTGTAGCAGAAGGTTAGCCTTGGTTCGAAGAGGACTTTGAAAATCCTTTTATAATTGGTTGGCTATCCACGTTTAAGAAGATGACAACTTGGACATGCTAGAGGTTGGAGGCGACATATTATACCAATCAGGTATGGAAGCGGTATAGGAGAGCACCACTACGCTACAACAAGCTGCAAAAGTGTCATCCAGGAGGCATGGAAAGAATCATTATTGCCATGAGAAGAAAATACAAAAGATGGAGGTGTGGAAGATGTTGCTCACCGCTCAATACTTCTACAATCCATTGAAAACTACTAGATGAAGGTATCATCCATTTGGAGTTATTTGGTGGTATTGGCACTAGATTGGCCGTAGTATTGTAGGCAGGGTTGAAGGTTAAACACTACATTCATGTAGACAATGTGGTCATGGCACAGCAAATGGCCAAGCGGCATGTTCGACGATTGCACCAAGCCTTTCCATCCCTATTGAGCACTTATGCCATCAAAACCGCATTTTCTGCTTTACCTAGTGACATCTCATTGATTTCACACAAAGACATGGTATGGCTAGGATCTGTAGATTTAATTGTTGCAGGGTGGCCCCCGGGGAGATCACTCCTTGTAATTTAAAATATACACCTGAGTTAAGAGGGTATTTGATGTGGGGCTATTTACCTTGATTATTGTATTTAAGATGATCTTATTTTTACATAAAAAGCTACGAGGGGTATATTTTCAATACCCTATATTTTTTATAAATTCATTCATGCAATTTTTTAAGTGGGGCTATCTTACACATAAAATTTAAGTGTACAATTGATCAAGTTAAATGACCAATTATATATTGAATGATCAATTGAAAATCTAGATAGGATCCTATGAAATCAATTTTTGTTGGATGTTTACAAAATTTTGATATAAGATGTGAACATGTTTCCCCTTAGTGAGAATATATTTTTTCCTGATTGTGTACCCAAATCAAAAGTTACATTGCCTTGAACTTTTTTAGCAGCCTGGACAATTTGGGCATCTTTTGGGCACCTTTTGCTAAAATGCTCATCAACTTTTGAAATTTGGCATGTACAAAACTAATAAAATATGGCATACAATTGTCAAAAAAATTTAATTCTCAAATCACATACTAAAAGGAGTCAAACTTCATTAGCTATGTTGGAGTGGCTTCAAAAAAAAACATTTTCTTCTAATTTCAAGCCCTATTATCTTGCAATATATGAAATCAAAGTTCTTAAAAATTTCCCACATATTCCAAATGTTTGTCTCTAATTTTTTATCTTTTGGATTTCAAATAAATTTTTTTTTATTGCACAAGAAATCATCAAAAAATGGCTAGTGTATTGCCAATGTACTTAACTTCCTAACATTGCAAGTTGATTTAGAATAAACTAGACTCCATATTTGCTTTTGAAAATTTTCATGGGTAAACCTTATATTATATATGTATGAATGGCTAAAATCCTCATTTTTATGAAGAGAAAAAATTATACTCCAAGAGGGCTTGAAGTTTGCCGACTTTGTTTTGCAAGAATAGGAATAAAGTTTTTTTTCTAACTTCAAATGTTATAATCTTTCATTCCAAGTGGTCAAATGGGCTGAAATTTTTTCCATACATTGACTTATTAGTTTAATACACTTTTGTCTGGTTGGTTTCCAAGAAATAAAATTTAATTGATTTTAGACAATGCATCAAAAATGGGTAGTTTTGGACTTTTCTTCTTTCAAAACACCCTTTGGTCTTTAGGTATTAATAACAGATTTACCATTGAATAGTTCAAAAAATCTCCATTAAAAATATTTAATGAAAATTCTATTCAATATGAATGTGTTTAACATTTATGGCTTCAACGAATGAAGTTAAACAGATTATAAAACTTATCCTCATGGCATACAGTTTTTAGTTTGTTGAACTCACTAAGATAATTAAACCTCCCAATTTGTACAATGTGACAATTTTTGCCACTTGTGGTCAATGCCTTACGTTTATATTTTATTTTGTTGATATATACACTACTAGTACTGTAACAAAATTTCAATCAACCACCCTTTATTGTAGATTTTCTTGGCTATGTCCATTTTATCATCCACACAAAATTATTTGTTCACATCTATACTCATTGTACTATGTATATCCTAATTTATATATAATAGAATATGTAGCATTTCATGGACCCTATAGTAGCCCTACATATTATATAAATTTTCTCTGTTTTAAATTAAGTGGACCCTATCTTTTAACTCACGTAGTTTTCTAAAAAATCGGGAGTGATCTCCCTGGGGGGTGGCCATGCCAATGCATGTCTATGATAGGTAAGCAAAACGGCTTGAAAGATGTTCATTTTTCACAATTTCATGACATGGTGCGGGTGATGCGCTATGTTCAGACTTCGCAACAACGACCACCAGGATATATTATTGAGAATGTGCCCATGGTGAGTACGTCACGGGCTTGCACTCTTGAGAGCATTCATCGTATTCATAGGATTCTTGGAGTCCCTATATTATTGGATGCAGCAGCACTCAGTTCACGAGCTCATAGACCGCGGCTTTGGTGGACTAACATAGCACTGGTGGAGTTATTACATACAGCCATCAGGCGCATTCACCGCCCTAATGTCTATGTCAAAGAGATTTTAGATCCATATCATTCACCTCAGAGTGTTTATCATAATGACCAAGCTTCATTAGCGATAATCAATCGCAAAGGGGAGTCACGATGCGCATTGCCCACGTTGATGAGTTTTTCACAGTCCTACGCATTTAAGAACAATGGTCTTGGTTTGGTGTGGGATGCTCGTACCAAAGAGATGGTAGAGCCCAATGCCGATGAATAGAAACGGGCTATAAGATTCCAAACAGGAGTCACCAATACTCCTAGCATCACAGAGTTCCAACGACAATATCTTATTGGCCAAGCCATGGATTTAAATTGCCTTTCATGGATTGTTTCACTTATGGTGGCCGAGTAAAAGTGGTTAGCTTCTTCATTATCGTTTCACTTGGGATTCTATGAGCTGCAAGCAGCTATTAAACCATCAAGTTCTGGTGGGCTAGACTTGATGGTTGGACGCGAAGAGGCCTTTGCAGCTCATCCATGGATTTTATGGAAGGATTCTTCATTTTTCTCGATTCCAATTATTTGTTGGTCTGATTGGGAAGAATTGGCTAAACCTAAGATTGAATTGGAAGAGCAGGTAGAGAAGTTATTCTTAGAAGAGCACATATCGTGCCAGAGAAATGATTTATGGCAATTGGGCCAAGTTAAAGACCAGTATGATATGACTGGCACAAAGCAAGAAGAGTTTGCTCCAAATGGCTTGCAATAGCAGCCAAAGGTGGAGAGATCTGCTTCAAAGGAAGATCGAAAGGAGGTAATGATCGAGGAAACCTGAAAACTGTTAATAGGCCTAGAAGATGAAGCAGAGATGTGGAGGAGCAAGCGTTCTTCAAGATGTATATAGATTCTTTTGCCTTTAATATCAAGGACTTGGGAGTCTTGAAGGGACAAGAGGTACGTATTGACTTGAAGAATGATGCACCAATTTATCGCAAGCCGTACAAGTATAGCGAGTTAGAATGCAAGATGATCCAAGCCCGAACCAAGGAGTTAGTAGAGGTGAGATTGGTAGAGTTAGCACCACCCGATTGTGAGTATGCATCGGCGACAGTTATGTCATGATCCTAAAAGGATATTTTTGAAAATTAGACTAAGAAAAGGATGTGTGGGACTATCATAAAATTAATAAGTTCACAAAGTCAAACCGTTATGCAATGTCAACACCGGAGGAAAACTTTGATACCATAGGCTCCACCAAAGTATTTAGTATTTTGGATCTTCGATTGGGCTATCATCAACTTGGTATAAGAAAAGGTGATAATAACAAGACGACGTTCTGAAGAATTGATGAAGATGGAAAGGACCAACTTTATTAATGGAGATTCCTTTCATTTGATTTGAAAAATGCACTTGCTGAGTTTCAAAGAGTTATAGATTGCATATTTTCTGCCATAGATTTTATGAAATGCTACATTGATGACATTATTGTCTATAGCATGAATCAAAAGCAACATAGAACTCATTTGAAGGAGGTGTTTGTTAGACTAAAACTTCACGGATTAAAACTACATCTGAGCAAATGTAAGTTTTATTATGACCGTGTGGAATACTTAGGCTACATAATATATCCAGGAGGGTTGGGAGTTGTTGCTAGCAAAGTGAAAGTGATGATGTCTGTTCTAAGGCCAAAAGATGTGAATAGATTGTGGGCATTTGGGGGGTTGTGTAATTATTACCAAACATTTGTAAAGACGTTTAGTGCCATCACAAAGCCATTGACCATGTGACAATGAATGATCAACCTTGGATATGAAGAGATGAACAAGAGCTTGCCTTTCAACAATTGAAAAAACGTTTATTGTCGACATCCATATCGAGGAGGCTAATTTCTAGTAAATCATATTAATTACACACCGACTAGAGCTCACTAGAAATTGACGTGGTGTTGACTCAAATGGACGATGATGGCAAGGAATTTGTGGTAGCTTATACCAGTTGCTCCAACAACAACGCGGAGGCACAATATAGCTCGTATGAGCATGAGTGTTTAGCAGCAATATGGACGATTGTTCATATTTGTTGTTACTTATATGGTAAAAAAATTTCTATTGGTTACAGACCAGCAACCATTAACCCCTAAAGGATCAACATGCATTTTTTGGTTGTATAGAAATTTTGGGCAGGTATGTGTATCTAGATATTTTCATATTTTAAGCTGAAATTTTAATAGAAGGTGGGCACAAGGAATATCTTTCATATGCACCAAATTTCATGACATTTGGAAATAGGGGTCAAAAGGTATGGCCAAATATGTTACTTCTTTTTGTAACTGGGCAGATAAAAAAAATCATTTTTTTCAAAAATAAAAATTTAAAATTGGTTTTCTAGAGTTATATATATATGTGGAAAGCTTTGAATCATTTCACTTCGACCAATGAGTCAAAAGTTATGAGGGTTTTTAGTTTGCGGGTAGTTATGGATTCTCTACTCTGAAATAAACTTTGAAATTGTTTATTTAACTCAATTTTTAATATTTTTTGAAAAAAAAAATCATAGGATTTAGGTTGTTTATTACAACATTACAAGCATTGGGATTGACATTTTTTAATTCCATAATTAAATTCTTAACAATTTGGTATTTTGGATCATTCTCTACTTCTTTCTACTTATTTTTTTTGTATATATTGTACAATTTCAAATGATTTGAAAATTTTTAAGCATGTAGCCAACTTGTTTAGGAAAAATAATCCAAAGAAGTACCACCATTTTTGACATTTTTTCATACATATGTGACCTTGCGAAGTGCAGCTGCCTTGTTTTTTGCAAGGACAAAAAAATGATTTTTGCCAATTCAAATGCTAATATCTTCCAATCCACATGGTGAAAAATTTTGAATTTTTTCCCACATCTTCTAAAACTAGTTTACTATAAGATCCTACGATTACATGTGTCAAAAAAGTTTTTTTTTCAAAAATTTGGTTCTTGTACTAAAAATGGCAGTTTTTGAGTGTTTTCGGTGAAAACATAGTCATAGAACTTTAGGGGTTAAAGTGGCTAATGGAGTCCAATAAGCTCATAGGCAAGCTTGCACGATGACACTACAAAAAAATGGCCACATATGTGACTGCGAAAGAATGACTTCTTGTCCGAAATGACTGAAGAATGACTTGGGCTCCCTAATTGCACCAACAGTGGATGCTCCACAATGTCTGAGTTGTGTTGCAGTCACTAGTGTGACTCTGGAATGAAGAGTTTACAATGTCCAAGCTTCATCTGCAAGTTTTTGTTGACTATGTCGTTGAACTTTTGATGTAGACTCTGTCAGTCAAAATAGAGAAAACCGCTGTCACATGTAGTGACTGCACGGCACTTCAAGGCGACTACGTAATGACTTCTGTGTTACTTCGATTGAGCCATTTGAAGTCATTTATCAGCGCAATAGAGTGTGATAGAAAGAAAAAACCTTCCTTCCGAGACAATTTTTGTTATCTTTTTCACTTTTTCATTAAATTTTTTTTTATCTTTTTTTTTATCTTCTCCTCTTTTGTATCTTTGTTTTTTATTCTTCACTTATCTGTTTCATAAACTGTAGTTTTCTTTAACTTATTTTTAGAAGAAAAAATTATTTCTTTCTTCTATTTTTTTATATTATTTTTTGTTTTTTGTTTTTTATGTCTTGTATTTTTTTTCATTTTTCATTTTTCCTTCTTCTTTGCAATACTTAGGCATCTCAAATCTTTTTTTTTAATCTTTTTAGGTTCTCTAATCTTTGTTAACCCCTAAAGGACCAAGCTGCGTTTTTTGGCAACATAGCGATTTTGGGCAGCTCACTGCGAATGGAGTTTTTAATTATTTTCTTTGAAAATTTTACACAACATGTGCCTGAGGAGTAGCTTTAAGGCCCAACAATTTTCATAACTTTTGACTACATAGATAAAAAGTTATTGCATGATATGTGATTTTCTTTGAACTTTGGGCAGCCCGGGCAGCTCTGAAAATTTCTTTAAAAATGACTTTTAAAAAAAATAAAAATTTGAAATTGGTTCTTTAGATTTATATAGGCTTGGGAAGCTTTGAATCATTCAATTCCAATAATTGAGTCAAAAGTTATGAGGAGTTTAAGTTTGAGGGTAGGCATGGAGTCTTTGAAAATCATAACTACCCGCAAACTTAAATTCCTCATAACTATTGACTCAATTATTGGAATTGAATGATTCAAAGCTTCCCAAGCTTATATAAATCTAAAGAACCAATTTCCAATTTTTATTTTTCTTAAAAGTCATTTTTAAAGAAATTTTCAGAGCTGCCCGGGCTGCCCAAAGTTCAAAGAAAATCACATATCATGCAATAACTTTTTACCTATGTAGTCAAAAGTTATGAAAATTGTTGGGCCATAAAGCTACTCCTTGGGCATATGTTGTGTAAAATTTTCAAAGAAAATAATTAAAAACTCCATTCGTAGTGAGTTGCCCAAAATCGCTATGTTGCCAAAAAACGCAGCTTTTTCCTTTAGGGGTTAATCTTTTACATTTTTTTCCTTCCTAATTCCTCTATTCTTTCTTTATCTTTTTTGATCCTTCTAATTTTATCTACTCTGTATTTATATTTTAATTTTTTTCATTGGGATCAAATGATATGAAGTCATCTGCTTGAACTTCAGAAAATGATGCATACAAAAAGATTTCCTCCTTCTTTGTCATTCTTTGTTATCTTCTTTATTTCTTGTTCATTCAATTTTTAAAATTTATTTTATCTTATCATCTTTTTTTTCCCCTTCTCCCCTTCTATGTACTGTTTCTTTTTTTTCTTTTATTTTTATCAATTTCATTTGCTATCATTTCCTAAATTTTTTTTTGGAAAGCAACAAAATTCACTTTAGGATTCATTTACACTCCTACCAAGGTAGCAGCTATGATTTTTGGTTTACTTGCGTTGGTAACTTCACAATACTTCCGGACATTGCATATGATTCAAAATAAATATTGTTGAGGTCCTAGCTTAAAGGCTAAAAGGAATTCTCATGGTCCCAAAGGCTAGAAGATATTCTCGTTAAGTCTTGTTTTACCCTTACATGGATAACAACGTTGCCTCTCTAGTGCCACTTGAGAATGACTTTGTGAGACTGCAGAATGAGTTGAATATGTCTTGGACTATTGTGCAACTATTTTATTACTGCTTTGGCACAATGTGCATTGTGATGCATTGTACAATTTTCAAATATCTTGCGTATCTCTCATCACACTTCCTCTACATTTGTAGTACATTTTTATGTACGCCATATATAACGAGGATGGTCAAAAGAAAATATCATTTTCAATCCCTTTTTCAAATTTGTCCATAACTTTTGATTTGAGGCTTAAAATCTAGAACGAATTTCAGGAGATGAAAGTGAGATTGATTTTCCAACTTTTTCAATTCAAAGTTTTTTGAAAAAAATTCATCTACTATGCCTAAATGAGGTTTGAAATATTACTTGTAACACAATTCCTGCAGTTTACATATCCCACATGGTTTGTCTTGCCTCCTATCACCCCACTTATATAAAACGCTTGTCATTTCATTTTTTTATACTCATACACTAAGTGACTTTAGAAGCCAATTGACACATATGCCAAATACAATGTATGGGGTACGATGTATGATATACAATGTATGTATATGTTGTATTTTATATAGTGTATTGTATATGATATATTGTTGTGGAAGTTTGAATGTATTCATATTTGATTGCACATTGACTATTTCATGTGTAATTTTCATTACACTCTTTTTTGCACATATTGTCACAATTTGAAAATAATAAAAAAAATGATTTTCTATACCCTTGGGAAATGACCTGAATCCTAAATCTATTTAACTTCAGAATAATTATAAAATGACATGCCATGTGGCAGCATTAGATTGGTGCAAAAACTCCATTACAACTTCTAAATGACTTTATAATGACTTTTGACGTGTCAGTCCACGTCAGATGTATAATGGGTCAGTCGTAATTTCAAAATGACTTTGCAATGGTTGGACACGTGGACAGACACATGTCAGCTCAGGAGAAGCTTCCTTAACCCAAACTTTCTTTACTACTTGGATGGAATCTTTACTCCCATCCATCTACACATCCAAGGCAAACTTCGTTGGTGATAATAAAAACCCGAAGTTATAAAGAACTACTTGTCCACAATGACTCTAGGGGCCCCAAGTCATTCTACTATCATTTGTGTCCGGAATGACTCATTTGTAGTCAATCTTTAAAGTCGTTTATGTGGTCGGTTTTTGTAATCTAGGCCCTAATGCTAATGGAGTATGACTTTAAAGTTGTGTATCGTGCCGGTTTGGTGAATATAGATGTTGACGACTTGAGCCGCAATCCAAGTCTTAGCCAAGTAGATTCTACGAGGGCTCGATGGCATGTGGAGGAGGGAGAAGATTTGTTACAAAGGTGGCATTCTACCGCCTATTTGAGTATGCTGACGATGAATGGAGACATCGCTGAGGAAGCCATTGGGGCCACAATGGATGCGGATGGTGGTGAAGAGTCTCGAGGCGCCAAGGATATTTTTGATGACGTGGAGGTGATGAAATACTTAAAGCATGGCGAATTGGCGGTCAACACGTTAGCTAAGGGAAAAGATCGGATTCTACAACAAGCCAAGCGGTTTGTGTGGGAGGGGGTTCATTTGCTTCAAATTTGGCCAGATGGCAATAAAAAGGTGGTATCGGCGACTCATGAAAGAGTAAAGTTGATAATGCATGCACATGAGGATTTGGAGCACTTTGAAGTGCGAAGAACTCACAGCTTGTTGCAAATTCACTATTGGTGGCGAGATATGTAAATGCAAGTTCAACAATTGGTAGCTAGGTGCATGATGTGTAATAGAGTGTGGGCATCATTTAATGCCCCAATGCCTCAATTACAACCATTGCCAATCATGGAATTGGGCTATGGATGGAGTTTGGACTTTGCAGGACCGTTGCCGGTGACCCTATAGCATAATAAGTATATATTGGTCATTATCAAATATTTTTCTAAATGGATTGAGTTGATGGCATTTCCTGACAAGTTCAGTGAAGGGGCTGCTTTATTCATTTTTGGATCATGTTTTCAGTCGCTTTGGAGTTCTAGCGGAGGTATTGACTAACCAAGGATGTGAGTTTCTTGAAGAATTTCAAGCCTTATGTGAACAAACGATAATTGATCACCACACTACTTCGAAGAATCATCCCGAAGCAGATGGATTGGCGGAACGCATGGTGCAAACCGTCAAGAGGGGACTTTGAAAGTATAGTTTGAAAAAGGGGCATCATAGAGATTGGGACTTACAACTACCATGGATAGCAGTGGACTATCGATTCAGTAAGCAAGCCTCTCTCGCTTTGTTTTCACCCTATTATTTACTGTTTGGATGTGTGAGCTTCCAATTTGTCACTTGGGACTCGTAGAATTATATTTTTAGAAATTTGCAATTTAAAGTTGATAAAAGTATACAAAAAACCATAAAAAGAGTGTAGAACCGAAATAGGATTGTGTCATACCCATTATAGTATTTGGTCTAGATTTATGTTTTTACTTAGAATCCCCCCAAACTTGACCTAAAAATAGTATAAAAATAACAAATTGACTAGATTTGGAGGGTTTGAGTCACACGGCCCCAAAAGGGCTAATTTCCACCATGAAGGTGGCGATTCATGGCTAGGTTGGTCTGAGGGATCCATAACGAGGCCACTAGGTCGGGTCCTAGAGTTATATTTAGAGTTCCCCATTAAATCGACGAATTCCCAAAATCCCGATTGTTAGCATGCAGAAGCCACTAACGCAAGACCAGGCCCTTGTAGGAATCTACAGCCCAAGGATGGTGTTCTAGGGTAAATCCCATGCTAGGAATTCAACGACGAAATCAATTTGCCAAGATTCCTCCACCTGCAGAAGATTCCCGCACCGTCACTAATTCAAGGAGATGGCCAGTTTTAATCTCCATTGACCAATCGTGCCATGTATGAAAATACACCTGCACGTCTTTCATGCGACTTCCTAAGAGGTCACGTGAAAAATCCCGGCATCTTCCGACTTGCAGAAGAACCTTTTCCGGGTGGTCAACCCTTCTAACCTCCAACGGGAATTTCATGGAAATTACCCAGGTTACAATAAAATCTCACTAAAAATTAGACTAGCTTGTTTTATGTTAATAATGCGTTCCGTGAAGTTTCACGACATTTCGATAGCAGCAAGTACCCGAACCGGCGAGATTCCTCGGAAATTAACCATGTGGCGGGGTCCCCGCCACGTTGACCGGCATCCCGGGACCATACAATGGCAAAACGAAGTCAATCAAAAGTCCTTCCCGACTCTCTCGTACCTACCGAAGACCCTAGGCTATTCACATTTCTCAAAATAGGAGACCCCCAAGATCTAGGATTTTACCACAGTTTGGTTTTTAAACTAAATTAGCTTACGATGGGTTTTTGGCCTCGGTACCGGAGGTAAAGGGTTACAGGACAAAACACAGCGATCTGGATCCAACGGTGCAATCCGTTCGGTGATTGGAATTAATCTCCAAAAGTTAGGATGTTGGTCCAACATAGGTGGTAGAAGTAGATTTTTAGGATTTATGATGAAAATCTTTGAGGATGAGGATGAAAATCCGAGTTGATAAGGTTACCTTAGAACTCTAGAGGGAGAGGTGAGCCCTTGAAAACCTATATAAGGGCCCCATTTTTCTCTCTAGAACACCCCGAATTCTTGTTTTGGGTCCGTGGGTCCAAGTTATTTTGGATATTTTGGCGTTTGAAGCCAAAAACCTCTACGGTGTTTTCGGAGCACTTTTGGCTCCGTTGTTGCTTATTTTCAAGCTTTGAAGGTCCTTGGGGGTTCTTCTACCTTGCTTTATGTACTCTTTTGTGAAGTTTTGGTACCTTGTTGTAAGTGGAGAGCCTCTCTCTCTCTCTCTTGTACTTGTTGTGGTCTAACTTGTGAAGTTTTAAAAGTCTTTTGGTATCTTGCACTAATCCTGAAGTCACCCTCCACTGTACCTTGGCGATGCCGCTTTGGGGGCCCTTTAGCGTGTGAGCTTTGTGTTGCCATGTGGTCTAACTCGTGTGTTTTCTCTTTGTGTTTTTTTTCTTATACCCTCTTCTAACCTTCTCCTTGTTGAGTGGACCCCCCTCCGGGACGGCGAAGCTTTGAACCTCCTTTGTGCATGTTTTCTAAGTTTATTCCAAACTTTCTTCTAACCTTCTCTTTGTTGAGTGGACCCCCCTCCGGGACGGCAAAGCTTTGAACCTCCTTTGTGCATGTTTTCTAAGTTTATTCCAAACCTTCTTCTAACCTTCTCCTTGTTGAGTGGACCCCCCTCCGAGACGGCAAAGCTTTGACCCTGTGTGTGTTCTCTTTAAAAGTTTAGTTTTTTCCCTCTTCTAAAGTCTCTCTCATTGTGTGGACCCCCCTTGGAGACGGCGAAGCTTTGAACTAGTGACAAAGTCGAAGTCCTAAAGCGTGTGTTAAAAGTATAGACGGCGGAGCTTTGAACCCCCGGGGTGTCAGAAGTCCTAAAGTTGGTATTAAAACCAATTTGACGGCGAAGCTTTGCACCTCCCCTGTGTTTAGTTCCAAAGTTTAGTTTCCAAAACCTTTGTGGAAACCTCCAGAGTTTAGCTTCCAAGATATGTAGGTTCTTTTGCATTTAGTGAAGTTTAGTTATTCCCAAAGTTTAGAGAGTTTAATTGTTCCCCAAAGTTTTATTTAGTTTAGTTGTTTTCCAAAGTCTTAGAGAGTTTAGTGCACCCCAAAGCTTTATCTCCCCCTAGTTTTAGCAAAATCCCATCTTTTATTAGCTTGTAGCAAAAATTTAGTCTTTATTTAGCTTTTAGCAAAAATCCAGTCTTTATTTAGCCTTTAGCAAAAATCCAGTCTTTATTTAGCTTTTAGAAAAAATCCAGTCTTTATTTAGCTTATAGCAAAAATCCAGTTTTAGAACCATAACCAAAAATCTAGTTTTAGAACCATAACCCAAAAATCCAGTTTAGAACCCAAGTCAAAAATCCAGTTTAGAACCTGAGCCAAAATCCAGTTTAGAACCCGAGCCAAAATCCAATTAGAACCCGAGTCAAGTCCAGTTCAGAACCGAGTCAAGTCCAATTCAGAACCAGTCAAGTCCAGTTCAGAACCAGAATTAATAAAAATAAAAATAAAATAAAAAAATAAAAAATAAAAATTCTTTTGATTGACCCCCTTGCCAGCCAGCCGGGAGGCCAGGCGGGCTTGGCTCGACAGCACAGATTGGGCCCCAGTTCGGGCTCCCCCATCTTGGACTCTTTTTTTTGGTTTTTTTTGGTATTCTCTCAAACCAAAACACAAAACCAAAACAATACAAAACAAGAGATGTTGGACTAATTTATGGCCAAGGTGGGGTTGGAGTAGGATTAGAGTCTAAACACAAAAAAGGGAGGAGGAAGAAAAGAGCAGAGTACCACCATACCTGCACACAAGGAAGCCTCACCCTCACCAACAACTACAAAACACTGTACACACAATGGAAGAAGGGTAGAGGAAAAATTGAATGAAATAGGGGAGAGGTGAGAGAGACGATAAATAGTGACCTAGGCCTAGAGCTAGGTCGACCTAAGAGAAAATCTTGAGAATTTGTGGTGACCGTTGAGAGAAGAATTAGGATGACACAAAGGCAAAATTGTGTAAGAGGATAGTGGGCATCTTAAAAACCTCCTTGGAGTTTGAGACCATAGTGTAAGACTCATAAAAGCTTAGGTGGAATAGTACTAGTGTAGAAGGAGAGAGGAAGAAAGAAAAAGAAGGAGAGAGGAAGAAAGAAAAAGAAGGAGGAAGGGAAAGAAGGAAGTTAGATTGAAAAGGTGTAATATTTTCTTAATTTAAGCGGTGAGCTTGAAAAAAATCAAACAAAAACAAAGGACTACCATGGAGCATGAAGATGTATATGTGGACGTGGACGTGGACGAGGTGATTTCCAAAACCGGCATTGAAGAGGTGAGTTTTCGAATTAATCCTTGGTATTTTTCCTAATTAGCGTTGATTTCCTTAATCAGCCCTTAAGGCGCGATTAGCGAGCCGTGATTAGTGCAAAATAAAAGTTTAGATTCAAAAGTTTATAGATTAGGGATAGAAGTTTCCGAAAACATATTACACTTAAGATTTGGCTTTAAATCGACCACGTTAGGTTAAGTTAAGTAGTAGGAGGTAGGACGGAGGAATTTGAGTAGAATTTCATCCAAAAAGGAACCATGGACGGAACTTAGGAATTTAGGGTAGAAAGAGAATTTAGATTAAAATTAGGGATTAATTAGCGGTTAGAATTAGAGTCAAATTACATTTTAATTTTAAAAATTAAACCTCTAAGGCAAAAATCTAGAGTTAACTTTGGGAAGTTAAAAAAGTAGAATTAATTTGGAAGTTGACCGGGGTTTAAATTCTTAAGTCAAATCTTAGGGTAGGTTCATGTAAGAGTTTAGAGTTAATAAGGGAGTCAAAAATTAGAGTAAAAAATAGAAGTCAAAAGCGGAAGTTAAAAATCAATTGAGGAAGTAGATTTTAGAGTTAGAAATAGGAGTTAAAATTTAGAAGTTAAAAGTTGGAGTAACAATTAAATAGAAAATATCAAAGTTCAAAGTAGAGGTAAAAGTTAGAAGTAGAGTCAAACCTCGAGGTTAAAATTTAGGATCAATTTAGAAGTAAAATCTAGAGTTAAAAGTTAAAACCTAGAGTTAAAATTCAAGGGTAGATTTTAGAGATAATTTAGGAGTAAAAACCTAGAGTCAAAAGTTAAAGCATAGAGTTATAATTCAAGGTTAAATTTTAGAGTTAATTTAGGAGTAAAAACTTAGAGTTAAAAGTTAAAACATAGAAGTTAAAATTCAAAGGGGTAAATTTTAGAGTTAACCTAGGAGTAAAAATCTAGAGTTACATTTAGAAGTTGGAAATTAGAGTAAGAGTTGAAACTTTAGGGGCAGCTTTTAAAAGTAGAACTTCTAGGCGGAGCTTTAAAAACCCAAGATAGTCTTAGAGCTCGGGGGGGGGGCACCTAGTATTTTACTACAAACCACGTGCGAACAAGTGGTTTCTAATGAACTATAATTTCAACTTAAAATTTTGAGGGTTGCTTAATAATGACTATAGGTTTCTATTGCCAAAATTTCAAACTAAAATAATAGTTGAAATGATTTGTACAAGAGGTTGAAAATGGCCTAAAACGGCATGTTTTTCAACTCAAATATTTATAGAGATCACATTTAGATGACCATTGCATCAATACTCAACTCAAAATGAACTTTCAATAGAGAGCTATTTTTAGGAATTTTTTGTTCATTTTTTAGACAATTTTTTAGGATATAATATAGAGGTGTGAAAGTTAGTTTTCAGTTGTACAGTGTATCTAATTACTTCAAAAATTTGTAACTAATTATCATTAACAAATAAAATATCAATAATTCAAAACATAAACTTTTGAAGTAGGAAAATCTAGTCATATTTTTTTTATTTCATTTTATTTAAATTTTAGGATATAATATAGGGGGTCCAAAGTTTTGTTCGCACGTGTTTTCTAATGGACACTCTAAGTGACCCCCCCGAGTCTTAGAGATTCATGGAAGGAACATAAGGGTTCCCCTTTTCACGTAGTTAGGGACGTTAGAAATGACACCAACTACCCAGTCTACCCTCGACATAGGGATAGATAGTTAGGGAGTTAGAATTTCACCATCACTCTGATCATTGCAGTTAGCTTGCAAGTCAATACATGCATTTCTAGTTATTCGCTGCCATCCACGACACCTAGGAAACGTTAGCAAAAAAGATCCATTGCTTGGAAGACACAATGGACCGCACTCACAACACCCCCATATATTAAAAAAGTGGATAAAGGCATAGAACCTGGTCGGTGTTCGCTTTATTACCAAGGGTGGGTAATCTAGCGCCTATAAGGTGTCATCCGATTTTACCAATGGCAATCAAACAAGATGCAAACAAGATATTGGATCACATGGATGATCCAGACACTTGGGCTCACGTATGCAAGCAACGTGCGGAATTATACAAGAGAGTGATGCCAATGGCTTTGAAAAACCTTTCTATTGTGCAACATAGAGATATGCTACATTATGCTACAATACGAGGACGAGGCTACAAGCCTCAGGTGCGACATTTTCTGCCTAGTGACTATGTCTATTTGCAGCAAACGGCACCTACCACCCTCGACGTGAATGCAGGGCCTATTATTCTATGAATGTGCGAGGCGCTTAAGTTGGGAGTGTTGCTCTTAGAAGGTCGTGATGGCAAGATCTGGAAAGATCACACGCGCAATTGTGCGCCATGTCATTTGTCACACATTGATGGACATATTGATTCCAGCAGGTTACAGATTTTGGCTGGGCTAAAATGCGTGTTGTGTGGGAGCGCTAAGAGCGCTTCCACTATGGTATTGTGCAATGTTTGTTCTACTGGGTGGCACATGGATTGTTTGACTCCGTTGTTGCAAGAAATTCTGGTGGGTCGGTGGGTTTGTTCCAAATGTGTGCCAGAGCATGGACAAGCATCTTCATCTTTGTAGGGTTTTCCATTGGATTTACGTTGATTCTTCGGAGAAAGCCACTGAGTTCACCAGTGTGAAAGGGGCTTCAACACCGACAGAGAGGGCAAGTAAAGGAGTGGTTATCAAATCACTTGCTACATCTAGTGTACTCTTGTATCATAGGTGTTTAATTTCTTTACTTTGCTATGGATGTCGCTGGTGTTTAGTGCTTGTAATGATAGGATGTTTTTTGCATTTCTTTTGCTACTTGCAAAATTTGACGTGATTGTGATATACTTCACAATCACGTGGCGTTTTCCCTATGACCACGGTGTCCACCGTTGGTTAAGAGTTATTGAGCCTTGGTGTGGTTAGATTGCTAGCCAATTACATGGTTCATTGTTGACTTGTGGCACGCTATCTCTTATGTTAGCACAATGTGATCTTAGCACAATGTATTTATGCACAACAAGTGGAAACTCAACCAAAAAAAAAGTGACTTTGTGTGAGGCCTAATGAATTTGATCCTGATATATGGCAGGGGGTTCTTTTGCATCTTCGGAAAAGAGCCTTCTGCAGTGAACAAAAATTGTCCTATATATAGCTTCTCAACTAGCCCCATCCCTTGAATTAATTGATAAGTTCTTCATGGGTATTTAGCAAAGCATTATACCGTTCCAACATAAAAAAGACCATTGGCAAACAAAGAATATCACATAGATGTAAAGCTAATAACTATTTAGAGTGTTAGATCATGTGGGGCGATTGGACCAAGGACTTAGAATATGTCGAAAGAAGGCTTGAGGCTCTACATTGAGCACAGTGTTCACTGATATAATGCACAAGATATTGCCTGTCTATTGATGATGCTTTAATATTCTTAATTCTTAACCCTAAAATGTTCAAGATGAAGATTATGAATGGTCAAACAAGCCTTGTCCTTCCTAAAAAATGGGTGATTTTCAACCAAATTTATTGATAGGTAATTCTTTGAGAATATATATGCATCACTTGGTGAAAGGCTCCTCATTAAGGAACTAAAAAAATTTAGAGAAGAAATTGCTAAATTCACAAATCAAAGAAGGTGCTTTTTTTATTGTATTTAATAAATTCCTACCTCCTTTTCCTTGATCTAAAATCCACCCATGAAAATGATCTTTTTTTAATTCAATTTTACCTAGCAAAATAAAACTTACTAAGTCTAGCTTCTAATCCAATTTGAAATTTTGGAATTTGAAATTGCATATTCTATTACCATTTGAACTTTCTGCCGATTTATTTATTTTCTAACTATAATATTACACCAAAATTTGGCTTACATCAAAATGTTCAAACCATAATGTACACATACAGTAAAAAATTTAGATTTTTTAAGCTTATTTTTGTATTTGACATGAATTTTCTTCACTTTTTAAAAAAAATTCATTATTATTTCAAATTTTCACAAAAATATCTAAAATTTTAATAGCTTGTAGAGGACATGTGAATTAATCACTGAAAAATTAAAATTTTAAAATTTCAATCCAAAAATGAAGCATCCAAGGTATAGGCCTTTCATGTTTGAGTACACAATGATACACTTCGATGTTTTAGAATTACATAGGGATTCCTTTGCGTTCCTTGAAATACGAGGTGGCCTTCTAGCAGAAAGGAGCATGTTGAGCATTAAAAAGTAAAAATCTTGATCTGAGCTTTGCGCAAGTATATAACAAAAGGATACCCCTCTTTTTTTATGAACAAGGAGAGGGTTGTCACAAAAGTAGTAAAGAATGTTCTAAGAGAAGAAGTTTAAAATAATAAGGGGATTGCCTTTAGCGTTTAGATAGTTGCAAGTGTCAAAGTAATTTTGTTATGGTGCAGACTAGAAGTCAATATTATTGATTTCTTTCATCAGAGGATTTTTGGCTAGTGGTGGATACCAATAAGGTTTTTCAACCTAATTCAATGTTGGACACCATTAGGAGGCAAATTGAAAGAGTAAGTACAAATATAAAGATAGAAAATGATTTTTTTTATTGAAAAGTGATTGTCACATTTGGTGGTAATGGTTGGAAAAATAATTTAAAAAGTAGAAGCCAAAATTTCTAAGACATTTATAATAAAATTTGACTTTGAATGAAAAAAAAATCTTGCAAAAATATATTTTAGCACTTGCCAAGCCTCATTGGTTTGGGAAAGACGAGGCCTATCATATACAACAATTATTATAACAACAGTGAATGAACTTGCGCATGCTTTGTTTTTATTGTTTCTTTAAAAAGTCAATCTTTAGCTACAATTTGCTTACGCAATCTATACATTTTAGGATTAACCTAAAAAAATTAATGTTTGATAGGAGATGTTGATCTTGACTATTAGATCTTATAATATATAATGATTCTTAAAATGTTTTATGCACATACATACAAAAATTGCCGTAACTAATTGAGAAATTAGATTTTTTCCACAAATTTTGCATATGATGAGGTGCTAGTAATACACTTGTATAAAATGATTCTTTAAAAACTTTAAGTAAAACTTTGAAATTTTTGAAATTTAACTCAAATTCATTAGTAGAAAAACATGTCTAATATAAGTACAAAATTTTTAGAGTATCTAATAAGTAGAATAAAAATAATTTTGGAATTTTTTGTAAAAAACTCTTGAATTTTAAACTTTATTGAGTATAATGGTAATATCTGAAATGCAATCTTATATATTTACGTTTTTTTATAATGTACTCAAAAGATCTCAAAAAATTTATAAAAAATTTGAAAAGTGTATTTTTATATGCTGTTTTTCATGCTATTTTTGAAGATTTTTGGAATAAATTATTAAAACATTACTATTTGGAATTACATTTTGTTCAATAATAATTCATTCAATAAATTTTTAGAATTCATAAAACTTTTATTATAAAATTCCAAGAACAAATTCTCATATCCCCTTACTAAAGGAATTTTAAAGATTTTGAACATGTGTGAAAAAAATTCACCAACCAATTTGAGACAAATTTTTAGAATATCTAAATTCATTTAGATATTTGAAAAATCATTTTATGCAAGTGTGTTATTTGTACCTCAACATATAAATTTTTTGTTAAAAAGAAATATAATTTTTCAATTAGTTATGGCAATTTTTCACGTGTATGAAAATTTAGGGAGATTTTACATTATGGCCCAAGTCCAATTCCAATCAAAACATTGCCACAAAAGCGACCATGTGATATAAAAGAAAATTAGATTGGCTTTCAATGTAAAGCGGCCTTTGGGACCAATTGATGGCAATACTCTTATTGGTTATTGGTTGATTTTTATGGTTTTGAAATCAGGTCAACATTTGGGTTTTAATGTAAAGTAGCCCTTCAAATGCGCCATTGACCCGAAACCACCATCACCACTGTGCACATCTCCAAAATCAACATATACCTATGTAGAAAAAACAATTTTAGAACCCCTACCTAAATAATCTTGACCCTTCATAACTTTTGCATACAATATCCAAATGTCAAGATAGTCTTTAGTATGTCAGAACTTTTTTTCACTTGCCAACAAGAAAGTACTAAAAATTTGAACAATCTAATAATAATAGCTACGCTTAGCATCAAAAAGGGATTTTTGGGGATGTCCACTTTAAAGTAGTCTGCTCTTAAAAGTGACCATTTAAGGGCTAGTCCACATTCTAAAAGTTTTTTCATGAATAAAAAGATTTTTAGCTCACTTTTTAGGGAAAAAAAATAGATGTGAAATGTGATACAACTAGTTTCATGTTTTTTGATCCATTATTGAATTACTTATGAATTTTCAAAGATTTGGGTTGTAAGCACTTGATTTTGGCTATAGGTCTCCCAAAATTTGTCTACTTGCAACGTGTAAAGAGATGTGAGGAAATTGAGGAGATTGATTGGTTCTTGTAATAAATAACAATTTTTTCTTGATTCACTCATGGCTAAAGAAGTCCATTTAATCCCTAAATGTTTTTGACTATGTTTTCAACAAAAAACACTCTAAAATTGCCATTTCTATTACAAGTACCAAATTTTAGAAAAAAGACATTTTTGGACACATGTAACCATAGGATCTTGTATTACACTGGTTTGAAAAGATGTGGAAAAATTTTCAAAAGTTTCTACTATGTAGATTGTAAGATATTAGCGTTTGAATTGACAAAAATCCTTTTTCTAATCCTTTGAAAAACCATGCAGTTGCACTTTACAACGTCATATTTGTATGAAAAAATGTCAAAAATGGTTGTGCTTCTTTGGATTCATTCTTCAAGGCAAGTTGGCTACATGCTTTGAATTTTTCAAATCATTTTGAATTGTACAACATATTGAAAAAAATAGTATATAGAAAGAAGTAGAGAAAGATTTAAAATACTAAATTATAAAGAATTTAGATATAGAATTGAAAAATACCAATCCCAATGGTTGTAATGTTGTAATAAACAATCTACATCCTATGATTTTATTTTTTTCAAATTGAATTAAATAAAGAACTTCAAAGTTTATTTTAGAGTAAAAAATCCCTAATTGGACACAAACTAAAACTCCTCATACCTTCCATTTCATTAATCAAAATGGAATGATTCAAAACTTTCCATGTATATATAAATCTGGAAAATCAATTCCAAATTTTGGTTTTTGAGAAAAGTGTTTTTTTAAGAATTTTTTGAGTGCCCGCCGAGGAATGAAAATTACATATCATACAATAACTTTTTAACCATGTAGTCAAAAGTTATGAAAATTATTAGGCTTAAGTGCAGCTACTCCTTGGACCTATGTTGTGTGAAAATCTCAAAGACAAAAATTAAAAATTCCGTTTGTAGTGAGCTACCCAAAATGGTGATGTTGCCAAAAAACAATGTTTGGATATTTAGGGATGATTCGAAAAATGAATATCCATTCTGGAGCTATTTATAGGGATGATTTGAAGAAGACATTCGCTTTTAGAGCAAACTACCTTGCATAGGAGTCACCGTAAGGTAGGAGCATCCATTCCCATTCGTATACCCATTGTTTTACTGTAGACTTCCCTTAAAGTATCCCCAAAAGTACCTTGAAACCATGCCAATGCTTAGTTGTGGTTGGTGCTTGCTAATTTTTTTGAATTACCGTGTTAGAATCTAGGTAGCTTAACTAGAATGCAGTTTGAGGTGCCCTACAAAGTTCCACTTTGAAAATTCATAGAAAATAGATGCCTTATCCAAAAATTCTAATTTTCCTTTGAAAATTCATGATTTTCATTTGCCAATACTGCAAAAATACTTTTTTTTAGCAAAAAGTGCCTCCAAGTATGTTGAGTTTCTTAGACAGACAAGAATAGGTGCTTCTACCTTAACCCTTGAACGATGCGGTGGACGTTTGGCGTCCGATGAATGACAGAGAATCTTTGCATGTGGATAGAAGTACAACTATTCATCCTCCAAAGTTTGTTGCGAAAAGGGAAGGTCTTCTACAGTAGATTGACTTCCAATGAGTGCTTTTTCATTTTTTTAAGGCAACGATTCTCACGGTATTCAAACAGATGATTTCCACGGTCACCAGTCCATCCTTTAAGGGTTAAATGCAAGTGATGGATTTTGTTGACGCCCACTCAGGAGAAATTTAAAAATCCTTAAAAATAGCTGAATCGGCCACATTTTGGGAGCCATCCGAAATTCCGAACGCAAAGACACAGTACCGTAGTGGCAAAGAAAAGGCGGTTCCCGAGAGTCCCCTCCCAAGGACGAACTGACGAAGCAAGCTCGCCTGCTTGCTCTGGTGCTTCCACTAGAATTTGCCCACCTATCAACTCTCTCGTTTTCTTCAATTTTCTTTCACCATTTTTCCACCGAAGGTACTTCCCTCGTTCAAGTTGCTGTCTTGGCGTCTGTTTCTGTCAAATGTCGATGTTTTTACCATATACTGTAAGTTAGCGAGGCTGTGAGTTCAGGTGTTAAGAATCTCGTGTTGCGAGGCGCTCTGCTTGTGGTGAAATTCCCGGAATCAGTGCTACTGGTTAGGTGCGCGGTGTCAAGAATGGCAGGAAATGCCTGCGCGCGACGATAGTTCAGTTTGGCAGGCCTTTGCATTGAGAGGGTGGGTTTCGGTTTCGCGGTGGGTGTGTGGGTTTGCAAATTAGGGAATGTGTTATGTGTGGAAGCTGTTGTGATGGTCGAATGTGATGGTATCACTGCGAGGCGTGCAATTGGGAGGCGAATCTTGTGTGCTTGGTTGGCTTAAGCAGTCCTCAGTTGGGGTGTAAGTTAGAATTTGCTAAGGGGTTGGCAGTGGTGGTGGCAGAGTTTTTGTGGCCAGCTGAGCGCATTTGTGTGGTGGATTTAGTTGGTCATTGAGAGATTAGGTCTGTTGGAATCTTGCGCAAGGGATCATTTTGCGGAACCGTGGTTGAATTAGGCTTGAAATGTTGGTACTGCGCTTGGATTCTGGTTGGGTCGGGCTCGCGAGATCCGGTATTAAGGTTGTTGAATGTGTGTGGTTGACTGTGATGCAGGAAATTGGCGGTGTTGGCATAGTGTTATTTACTGGGAAGCCTGGTGGTCAGAACTCGTAGGAGGTGGGTGTTTGTTTGGGACGCTATCCCGGAAGCGTAAAGTAGTTGGGATTTGAACACAGACATACAGAACACGAAAGAGGCGAAGAGGCGAGGAGGAAGTTGCGGAAGTTATCGGAATTGCAAGTGGGTTTGAGGTTAGATTGCAGTCGAGGACAGCAGGGCAGGAGGGGTTTGGACAGGCGGCACATGAATGCGGCGAGCGCGGAGATGCTTGGTGTTATGGTTCCAGGACCTACAATCCCTGGTATGAGCTCCCCGTCCGTGTCGGAAGACGGTTCTAAGAAGATCCGGAAGCCTTACACGATCACCAAGTCGAGGGAGAGCTGGACGGAGCAGGAGCACGATAAGTTTCTGGAGGCCCTGCAATTGTGAGTGCGTCCATCCTGGTTTGTTGTGTTTTGGGTGAGAGATGAGCGAGTAGCACGGTGTGCTTTGGGGAAATCGACCTGGTTGAGCGGTATTTTTCGACCATCGTGGGGAGCCTTTATGCGGGTGTGAGGGTGTTAAAGTTGTTGAGATCCAATCATTTCCGTGGGCATGATGATTGCTGAGGTCGCGGAACTGGCATGGAACCTTGGGTAGCATAAGGTTTTTAGGAATCGCGAATGTTGGACCTGGGCAGTTGTTTGGTACTCATCATTCAGGGGAGGAGGAGCGGACCCTGGATTGGCGTTTAGGGACGTGGCCGCGTGATAGTGCATCATCGTCTGGTGTTGTTGGTAGTTTAGGAAGATGTCGCTGAGGTCGAGCTAGGTGTGTCATTTCTTGTGTTCATAACATTGTTAATAACGCTGGGGGTGAACTTGTTTATAATCTGTAGAGAATCATTGCCTGGCTGGGAAGTTGTCATGCTGGGGGCTCCCATTTCCTGTGGAAGCAAAAGGGATTATAACTGCAGATTATAACTAAGTTCACGCCGAGGCATATAGGGAGTCATTATCCCTCCTCCAGGTTAACAATGTTCTGTTGTCCGCTGAGTGGAATTGGAGAGCATGATTTGACCCAGAGATCCTCTTTCTTTGCTGTTATTTTATTGCACATGGTTATTTGCAAACAGGTTTTTTTTCCCAGTTTTGTTTGAGACCTTTGGGTCCTTTGCGAGGGATGGTAGGTGGGTTGTGGGGGTATCATGCAAGTAGCTCCTTTATCCTTTGAGCTGTTGACCTGTGCCGGTCATGCATCTGCCGGATTGATTTCAACCGCCTTCTGTCCGTTCGTGGTGGTTTTCTGAATGAAGGCATGGTCATGAGGTTCCATTTGGGAGATCGAGAGTGGCCAGTGTGCCAGCGATGTTAATTTCCGCTGTAGTGGTCAGTCCTTGGGAACTGGGGGACTTGCTTATAGAGAGTAGCATGTGATGCTGTCGTTTTAGTCAGCTCCAAGTCAAGCGTTGTCATGGGAGGAGTTGGGAGATGTGTGAGACGCGCTGTCTGAAATCAGCAGGTTGATTTCTGGATATGGAACTTGTCGTCATCTAGTGTGAGGGCATTTTGTATCTGCGTCCCGTTTTGGGAGTGATTTTTGGCTTAGCGCAGTTTGAAGCGATAGGTTGGAGGATGGGCCTTTTGAACAGGAATTTCGTGACGTCCTCTGATGGTCGTCTGCTTTTCTTTTGGTTTTGCAGGTTCGACCGCGACTGGAAGAAGATCGAAGCTTTCGTGGGTTCTAAGACAGTGATTCAGGTAGTGCATCGTCTGGCCTATATCTTGAGCATCGTGAGGATGTGCACGGCCGTGGATTGAGTTTCATGTCATATGAGGGCTAGATCACAGCGGCAGGCTTTGAAGGTGGTGGCCTGGGGTCATGCGGGTTGTAGTGCGCTGTGTCGTTCCGTTGAAGGAAAGATTCGGATTTGTAATAGATATGAGATTTTGGAAAAGCTGCTTGAAGTCTGTTGTTGAAATCGTTGATGACCGATGTAAGACTGGGGACTCATTCACGTGGCGAAGAGGTATTATTAACCGTTCAAGTTGTTAGGGGTTTGATGGATTCGAGTTTGATTGTGACTGTGGGTTTGGCTTGTGCGCAGATTCGAAGTCACGCGCAGAAGTACTTTTTGAAAGTTCAGAAGAATGGGACTGGGGAGCATGTTCCTCCACCGCGTCCGAAACGGAAATCCGCTCAGCCGTATCCCCAGAAGGCACCCAAATGTGGTAAGTTCCTTGACCTTCAGATTCATGTCTGAATGAAATCTGGAGTGGGTGTCTGAACATGTGCATATGGGTGGTGTCGTCGTGGATGGTCAAGTACGCGGGAGGTAAGCTGAGGAGGCTTGGGTCTATGGTCACGACGGAGGGCCAGACTCGTAATGGCAGTCAGTGTGGAAGCCCTTGGATGTGCGTCTCACCATTTCTTTTTTCACCTTGAACGACTCGGATGTTTCGACTGGGAGTAGAGCTTCAACAGGAGGCGAGAATGTGATGGCTTTGTTACTGTTGGAGAGTTGGTGATGTGCTCTTGAAAATGAGTCGTTCGATACGAACTGGTCGTGTAATTCTGAGCGGGTGTGGTTCGTGATGTCGGTGGAATTGGCGTCTCAGGGAAATGTGTGGCTTTGGGACTGACATGAACACATACTTCGTTGGGATGTGGATTAGCAGCACAAGTGCAGGCTTCGGATGGGCTGAGAACTCAGGCTGCTTAGTCGGAGTCTAGCTGTGGCACAGGCTCTCAAGGCCTTGCCATGTCCCCAGCTAGCCCGTCTATGTCAGCCTGGGTTCAACATTCCGTGTCTCCTAATGCAAGTGTTTCCTATGATGCTCCCGGTGAGTGCTCGGTCCTTGGCTGCATCGAGTGTGGGGTGTTTCTCCAACCGGGTCATGGCGTGCCTAGTAGCATCACTTGTGTACCGAACCGGATCGAGGAACGCAGTTCATACTTGGAGTTCATGAGAGGATGTCCCGGGGAAGTGAGTAGCTTTGGCGGAGTGTGTCGGTATTTTGCATGTATGGATGGTCCTTTTGGTTTGGAGAAGGGAACACAATGAATGGCTGATATGCAGGTCACAAGTGAAATTACTCACGCGCCCAGTAGCCTTTGCAAGAGATGCGGTCTTTGTCAAATGGTGTAGGGTCCCTTGGCGGCCTTGTCCATTGTGCCGTCGATAAGTGCTACTGTTGTAAATCTGGGATTTCGGTTGGGTGAGTTGTGAGAGTGGGTGTGGTGTGAGCTGTCGCTGCGTTTTGATCGGACGTTGGCGGAGATATGTTTGTGTCGTTGGTTTGAGAAGAATATCGAATCCGGTGACGGATGGGCAGTGCTTTAAGCTTCAGGCCTCTGGGTTGTGGATCATATTCTGCGAATTTTGGCACTTGGTTGTGGCATGGTGTCCGTTTTTGACGAAGTGTATGAGTGGCCGCGGTTGAATTGTGAATGTCATTCTTCTGTGCGCTCGACGTCGTCGCCGTATGCGACATTTTGCTATGGCTTTCCTTGCGAATGGTCTGTTTCTCCGAGCCTCGCGGGCCGCGGAATTTTAGGAAATGACTGTCGGGTTAGGAGAGAGGTCTTGCGAACGATGTATCAGGGTTGAGTCCTCAATGGAGTGGGTGGCTTTTCTGTGCAGGCATCAAACCCGAACCGGGAGGCGTGAGTTTGACTGCGGTGCGCGCATCTAGTAACAGCCTGAGTGGAAGTTCTCCCGGCGGCTGGCCGCATCATGCGCTGCCTGCTAGTCAGCTTGGCCCGGAGTCTTGCATACGATGTGAGCTACTTTTTCAGTGTTTCCTCTGTTGTGACCATGAAGTGGGATAGCTTCCTTGGTGTGCTCATTTACGATACGACGTGTATGGACCAGGTTTTTCAGTGATGCGAGTGCTGTGATGTAGACGGGCGTTAGTTGCGAACTGATGTCGTAAACGTGTTTGTGTTGGTCCCAGCTGCACCTGATTTCGCGGAGGTTTACAAGTTCATCGGCAGTGTGTTTGACCCCGGCGTCGCCGGGCACCTTCGGAAGCTGAAGGACATGACTGCCATCGACCGGGAAACCGTGAGTTTATGATGCGAAGCTTCGTTTTTATTTATCTTTGCAAGGGTCAGGGGACTCTGCAAGAGGAACGGCATGGACCAATAGTCGCTGGGATCTAGTACGATTGTAGGCAATAGAGTGCTTCAGTCGACGTGTTTTTATGTGCTAGTGTCTGATCAGGATGTTACAGAGGAAGCTACGCTGTGCGGGCCGTCGTTTTGTTCGTTTCTGACTCAGTTCCGTGGGTGTCATGCAGGTACTGCTGTTGATGCGCAACCTGTCCATCAACTTGGCCAGCCCCGACTTCGACGAACTTGTAAGTCCAGTGGATTGACTTGTCTGGGCAGACTGGCCCAGAGTGTTAGTCGCAATCTAGCTGTTTGCAAGTTATGCAGAGCCTGGGGTTGCTCCTGAAATTCTGGGCGAGTTGCACAGATGGGTGGAAGAGACGATCGCGAATCTGATTCTTCCTTTTATTTTATTTGCTTATGTTGGAACAGAAACTATTTTTGTCAGTTTATGACGAGAGGGGAATCAAAGGAAAGTGCAGTTGGGCAGAGGACTTGACAAGTACTCCGGGCGCTATTCCTCATTCGCGTTCGGTATGGCAGCGATGATTCCCGGCTTGTTTGAGCGGATCATTTTTGAGCAGGCCAAGAGTTCGTTGCGTCGTTGATGTTTGTACATTTCATATGCTATGTGGTTGCTGAATTTGGTCGAGTGGCATGTTGAGGTGTCGAGTTGTCGGCCTTTGATTGAGTAGTTTTGTTGTGGTGGTGCTGCAGCAGGATGCCGGCGACGATACGACGTCGGCCTCCGGGCAGGCAGCAACGACGGCCCCATCGACTCCGTCGTTGGTGAGCCCAAGAAGCGCGGACTCGGATCACTCGGAGCAGAGAGCAGCTTCGGCATTGCAAGCATACGTGGACAACAGTGCAGATGCGGGAACTCCTCGAAGGCTCTCCTGCGATGGCGGAGGAGAAACCATGTCAGCCTCTTTCACGAGCTGCGGGGTGTCTCCTGCGTCCCCTGGGATTCCCGAGTCGGGGTCGTCGTCGGTGCCCAGCTCCGGCGCAGTGTTGCAACCTATCAGCGCCGGGGTGGCAGTGAAACACGAGAGCTTGTACTCGGTTCCCAGTTTGAGCAGCCTGCCGAGTCTGCCTAGTCTGCCGAGTCTGCCCGTGGGCTTGGTCGGGGACGACAGCGGTGTAGATACGTGGTGGACTTGAGAGGAAGTCCTTGCTTTTTGATCGACATGATTGTACGAATAGCAGCATCCCGAGTGTTGGGATGGAGTGTGAATAGGATCTTGGTTGTGTGGTCCGGAGATGAGGTGCCTGGCAGTGCGGAGAGTGTGGAGTATGTAGAGTACTGAGCTAGAGGCGAACCAGATTTGTCTCACCGACACGGAGAGTGTGTAGTAGTAGCCTGCGGTATTTTCTTTTCCCCCTGTCCCTTTTTTTATTTCCAAGTGTTGTTGAGAAATGATGCTTAGAGATGGTCGGAGCTCCGAGTTTTGGGAGAGTGTGGCGTGTACATGTGCGAGTGATGTGACAGTGATGAAGACATGCATTATGGTTATGATTATTGGGGAATTAAAGGCGGCTTTTCCTGCGTATTCCTAAGTAACTTAGAGACTTGTGAATTGCTTGGGGGTTTCCTCGTGTTGCGATGAGGTCCGAGGAGCTAGCCTTTAGAGCAGGCTAGGGTGAGTGGTTTTTGGTCCTTGTCTAAAGTTTGGTCTTGTGTACACTCAAGAGTCTGGTAATAGAGGTTCTGACAGATGGTGGATTCTTCTGTATCGGTCGATTTTGTGTTCCCACCATCACTGTTGTCAGGGGAGATTGAATGGGGTGGACTGCCGTAGGGCTGGGTTTGGCTGGTGATTGATTCGTTGGCCGATTGTATGTTCGTTTAAAAGTGTGGACGGCCTGATTTGGATGTTTTGCGATTGGAGAGTTTGTAGAACTTGGTTTTGTTTTTTCGGTCCATGCCGGTCTCTTATTCTCTTCTTTACAGACTTCGTATTGGCTATGCAGTGAAATGCAATCCAGTTTGATATTGCCGTACTTCATTTTTGACTGAGAATAAGTATAGAACATCTGGATGGTTTCTAGTTATGCCATGCTTTTAGAGAACATCATGCGTATACTCTTCTTATTAGTCAGGATGTATTACTAGCTTAATACCTCATTATTACATTTTGCTTTCTCATTGCACCAGCAGTGTAAAAGAGGTGGACGTTTTTAGTGACCACTGCGTTTCAGGGTCTCGAGTTTGACTGTTATTTTAGTTTGCTGCATTTTGGGTTCACACTTGCTGGGGTGGGTGGTAGGGTAGGAGCAACTGCAATGTAAACTGATCCTAATTATGTAGAACACAAAGTTTGATATTACAGATAAGCGTGGAAACTTGCACTTTGTCGTTGCTGTAACAGGAACCGCGCAACGATTTCAGAAGTTGGAACTCGTGTTAAGCTAGGTTGTCAATTTTCGAGGGTGGGACAGACTGCGATTTCTCGCAATATTGCCCAAGTCACGAATATCAGCAAGAACGAAAGATTTCAGTCAGCCCTTTTGAACCCCATTCTCCGAAACCATCTTAAAATCGAAACCTCGACACTCATACTCCCAAAAACGTGCTTTTACCCTTCACTCGTACTTCGTACCTGTAGTCACCCTCCAAGAGCAGAATTCTAGCTTGAGACTCACAAGATTTATACTCCGAAGACAACACAAAGAATGCTTGCCTACCAAAGAATGCTAGTGTACGGTACTTACAGTAGATTGTAGGCGGCAGTTGGCAATTGCAAGTGACAGCTTTATCAGTTTGAGGAAAAATCAAAATGAGATTATGAAACGTGTATTTTGGCGATAAATGAATTGGTGTGCATTACACTTACAACTTCAAAAATGCAATCGTAGACTGTGCTTTTGTTTTGAACTTTATTTAAATTTGTGTTGAAACATGTTCAAGAGTCTCCAAAGGCTCTAAAAAGGTCTCCAAAACCACCAGAAGCACAGTGCAAAACAAATCAACAGGTAGCATGAATCGAAGAGCAGAGGCTTTGATGAACTGTCGATCAATTCAAAGAATCAGACCGATAATATCTTCTGAGAATTCTGGTCATAATTTATAATCGACCAAAAGTTGTTTAGAGGAATTTTGGGCATAGTCGCTGCAACTGCCTTGATCATAACTTAACGGTGCTTCAAAGTGCTTAAATTCTTAGGACCGTTGCAGCTCTTACGTAATGGCTCTAGTTTAACAATTTTTGTAGAACCAATTCCAATCCCAGGTCTCTAAAATCTATGCTTGTTCAAAATTTCATTTTACAAGAAACTTGGAATTGCTTGCCAATGCTTTACATAAAAATTGCGATTAACTTTCTGAAAGTTGGTGTTAGTATGGGCGGCACCTCTGCAGCCAAGTAGGTTCAGCGTTTACTTAAGACCACTGGTGTAAACATTGCCCAATTGCCTGCCTAAAGAACAACTACTGTCTTGGCAAAGTCCAGGTATAGCTATACCTTACTCCTCACTCACAATATGAAAATATGAAAATGGAGAAGATTTAGTCTACAAGCGAATAATGTAAAGGGACTTGCACACTTGGCGTTAAGCAAGCAGCGGGGGTCCGGAGATAATGCAGTCAAACCTCGTAGACTGATTGAGCACGGAAATCCAGACCAAGGTGGCCCCCGCAGCTTCCAGAAGAAAGTGAGGGCGCAGCCAGTTAGACTCCCAGCCATTCGCATATGCTAGGTTCTTTTCAACTTTTGAGCGACAGAGAAGGCTTGTTTGACTGCAAGTTCACACCATAGCGAAGGTATTACCCTGTTTTAGTGGGTCCCTCGGTTAGTTTTGTTGTCACCACTGCCCGTGGAAGGAGAAGTCGCTAGCGCAGGACATCTTCGGCGGAGGAGCGCAGGGTTTTCCGCTGCACTTAACGGGTTCATCGAAACGCTGAGGACGAGGTGCGGCACTCGAAGATTTGTCGTCACGGAGGCGAAGACGTTGCTGCTGGAGGCGGCGAAGGTGAATTGAGAGTGAAGCGAAGGAAGGGCGGGCAAGAGCGGCTTGGAACGGCGCTTTTACAACAGCAGCGCAGGCGGAAGCGGTGACAGACTTCGGAGTGGCGGGCGTGCGTGAGGTATGTTTCGTGTTCCACTTCTTCAATTTCTGCTGTGCTTGGTTCCGTTTGCGAGAATTGGTTGTGGCCGACGAAAATGTCTTCTCCGAAGAGAAATAGGGTTCTCAACAGAGTGGTCAGGTAAGGCCACAGTGTCGCTGGCACGCCCTTCGCTACGTGAACTCAAGTTGCGTGGAAACTTGTGGTTTTCCCTGTGCGCAGAGTGAGAGAAAGTGCGTGCCAATTTGTCAGCTTCTCCCACCGTCAAACTTCCCCATGGATGTGATCGACAGCCCGAGATGCTGTCCATGACGTCTTTGATACTCTTGCTCCTTCTGCAAGCGAACCGCAGTCTTCAGCTTCTGAGTGGCGACGAAAGCGCCGAGGAGTATAGCGAAGAAGCCGCCATGGACTTGGACTTTCAGTGTACTACTTCTTCGCAAGTTGATGCCGTCAACCACGCTTGTCTGCATCATTTCAGGCTTTGGAGCAGTCTCACGGCATTGGAAGGTGACCTCGGCTACTGGGTGAAACCGCGATCTACGACGTGGTTTTCCCGTTTTCTTATTCAAGAGTACGACGACGGGCGTTGGGTAAAAATGTTTCGTATGACAAAAAGGGCAGTTTTCTCTTTGGCGAATCTTCTGCAGCCAATGATCCAACGGAGGAACACCAGGTTCCGTCTTGCCATTCCTGTAATCGTCCGTGTGGCCTGCTCATTGTTCAAACTGAGTCACGGTGCAAGTCTGCTGGTGTGCAGCGAGCTATTTGCGGTGGGTCGCAGCACAGTCTGCGTTATGCTCCGAGACGTCGTCCATGCTGTGAATGTTGTCCTCAGGTCTGAGATATCCTGGCCTGCTGGTGAAGCTCTACTGCATACTGTAGCTGATTTCCAACAACTTTGTGGCTTGCCCGGCGTGGCTGGAGCCATAGATGGTACGCAGATTCCCATTTCAAAGCCCAAGTCCGGCGCAGCGGATTACTATTACTTTTAAACTGGCGGTTACTCCATGAACTGCCAGGCTGTTGTTGGCAGCTCCAAGCGTTTCATCGACTTATACATGGGCATGCCGGGGTCGACTAACGACGCCCGCATGCTTCGGAGGTCGACACTATATCACAGGGCACAGCACAATGTGCTATGGGATGCTGGCACCAATTTCGGAGGATTCTCACCTTATCTTCTTGGTGATGCCGTCTATCCCCTATTGCCATGGCTCATGGTGCCCCACCGGCAGCAGAGGCAGTTGGCGGTGGCTGACGCTTTGTTCAACAAGAGAATGTGCAGGGGTCGTGTCATTGTTGAAAACGCTTTTGGTTTGCTCAAACAATCCTTCAAAGAATTGCAGGTGAAGTCGGACCTTGAGGTGGCCTTCCTACCTGATGTGGTCATGTGTTGTGCCTTATTGCACAATGTCTTGTTGAAGCAGAGTCACGAAGATGTCGAACGCTTGTTAGACGTGCTGCAATCCGAAAATGATGGCATGGAAGTGGACGAGGAGAGGCCAGTGGTGCCTTTGGTAGTGGACCGTGTTGACGGAGATGGCGTTCTCGGTTTGGCAGCGCAGAAGCGGAGGGACCTCGGAGTCTTTCTAGCTATCCATCGCACTGTTCCTGTGTGAGTGTGCCTTGGTCACTGCAGTAGTTATCCAGTACACATATGTACATATAATTTTTTATTTTTTTTATTTTTTTCAGTTTTTTCACTTTACATAGGAGAAGGTTGACCATCTCCCGGCTCTCTAGGACTACTGTACATGTATATTCGGCATAATGAAAAACGACTTTTTACTACAAACTCCTCTTCTTTACTTTGTACATCTATTTGTCTATGGAAAAGTGGCACGCATGCCTGCTGAAGCATCTAAATTCGGTGAAGCATCCGTTTAGTCGCACGTCAAAAAAAGGTGTACAGATACTGTACACAGGCCTTGGAAGTCGAGCTCGGGTGAGTGGGGTCGGAGCGCTCCAATGAGTGGTCAGAGAGGGTGTCGAAGAAGGCAGGTGTCTCCCTTGATTCCTGCAGCCAGCCTACTTGGTGCCCATGTCTTCGGCAGCGGGCTCCAAACTACTTGCAGGAATGGAAGGGCAGACCTCGACAGGGTCGACTTGCTCTGGCAGATGTGGCCCACTTGGAATTCGAAATTCCACAGGCTTGTCACCATCGATCCGACGATGAAGGCCTCCAGGAAGCACACTTGACAGCTGAGCAAGGCAATTCACGACTTCGGCCTGCTTCTCGATCGCTAGTCGGGCATTATCATTTGCCAGTCTAGCATTCTCCTGAAACCGCCTCTCTGTCGCGCTGAAATTCCATTTGTTCGCCAAACAAACGCAGTTGCACCTCGAGCTTCGATTTCTCGATGTCTTGACTGGCCGTTGCCATGTCCTTCATCTGCCCTGCCATTGCTTGACCAGTAGCTCGCGTAGCTTCCGCAATAATGGAATGACCCGACAAATTCTTCCGTCGAATGCCGGTGTTCCCGAGACGCAGTCTATATAGGTGCAGCTTCGCCCGTCTCACTTGAACTGAGCACTACAGGTGTGATTCCAGCAGGAACAGAGGACTTCGGTAGTGTACTGGGAGACCCGCTCTGATTGATCCGGACCTTCTCACTGTTGACTTGACGGAACGGGGACTGAGTGGAGGCCGTCAAATCGTCGCTTGCCTCCTCCGTCGTAGCTACAGCAATGGGGTCATCAGTGTCCATGTCAGTGCCGCCCTCGTGCTCGACGTCTTTAGTGGCTGGTCCCTGCGTGCGGTAATTGTTGTCGTCGACGCTGAGAAGGTCACGAGTGTGCGGTGGAAGTATAGTCGGTCTGGACCCGAACCATTCATTGATCGATGTTGTTGTCTACAAAGCTTCGAGGGAGTCCTTCCGCTTTACGCTGCGACGTAGTCATTCTCCAGTAGTCTCTTGCATTGACACCGGTGCGTGCGAAGAAGTCGGAAATTCTCTTGAAGTCCGGTATGATCTGGTTCCACTTGCTCTTGCAAGCGGATCCGTCTCGGGGGCATGGCGAGCAATTCGCTTCCATGACTATCGCACTAATACGCATCCATTTCCCGGCATCGGGATTCATGAGGTCTTGAGTATCAGGCGTGTCAAGTTCCTCTAGAAAGACAGTCCGCTTAGCATGGATGAGGGCATTAATTTCCTCTGCCTTCTAGTTGGGACCCCGTTCCTTTCGCACACGCTTCGCTGGATTGGCAGCCTCAGCGGCATTGATCGTCGTTGCTGGTCTCGGGATGTCTCTCTGAGCGTTATTTGTCGAAGGCTGTTGACAGCCAGGTGAATCGGTACCTGAGCAACACAGCAAGGAGAGAATGTTATGAGTATGTGGAAAACAGCACCGAGTCCGTTGGTGGGTTCGCAGCGCTTCATTGGTTGAGCACTCACTGATACAAAGCGACGGAACCTGACCTTTGAATATACAAGACATTGCAGGAAAAAGAAACTCACCTTGGATTGGAGTCGGCAACGGTGGAAGGTGCGCTGCTCCGCTCGAAGATCGGCGCTGCCCTGCGTAGACAGTAAGCAACATGGGCATCAACACAACTCAACGTCGACTGAATGGAATCAACATTCATGAATGAAGTGCAGCAATGCTGCACTCAAGCGAAACCACGAAGACTGACCTTCGGATTCGACTGCCGCTGAGGCCAGCGCCGCGCCATCTGATCGAGACTTCACTCTCCTGTCCATGACGAAAGCTCTACACACAATGAAAAACAGACATTCAGAGCTCGACATCACACACCACGATTTACTGCACACAAGGAGAAAGGTGCATGCAGCACATGCAGGAGGTCCGCGACGTGAAGCACCTGATTTCAAAGTTTGCGCAATTCCGTGACAAAAGTGTGAGTTCTGATGCTAACAGTCTGTGCGTTCTGATGCTTCCAATGTGTGAGAGAGCCTGCAAGATTTCGAGCAACCAGCTTTGTAGTGCAGGTCGTTCTTAGCGTAGCCGTCGAAATTCATGTCCACTTACTGAGGCGGTGCTTCCCAGAGCGTACGTCCACGGGCAGCTTCATGAACAAAATTACAGCAGCCGTAAAACACGCCGTCCTACCTTAAGCGGCCCACCAGACCCCCATTAACGTAAACCGTAGTCACAATTCCATAACCTACGTTTCCGGCTGATACGGCTTCTAATTTATTTCGGCCGTTCAAGACGTTCCTTAAAATATCCACCGCTTGAGTGACCACCGCTATTTCCTGCGGCCACGTCGGAAGACACGTAGGCTCGGCATTTGTAGAATTCTGCTGGTCTGAAGGCTCCCACATCTAGGCTCCTCAAACTGGCCGCTACGACCGCCCTCAGCGCCAAGTCTGGACGGGCCTTAAGCATGATATTAGTTATTTGTGAAGTCATTTAATCCCTAAAGGACCAACTGGAATGTATGCTTGCATTTGTTGTTGGAAAGGTTAGAATGTTTAGTTTCACATCCAAATTTGTCATTTAAAAAAACAATTGCTTTGCTCTTTGTATGGTTGTGAACATGAAGTGGTGACTAGGTAATGCACCAACTTTCCAATCGTATGCATTGAAATACTCAAATCTGTCCCACAGTGCACCATTGGATGCACACCAAATTTGGCATACCACAACATCACCGAGAGCACTTCCACTTTTAACGGCTGAAAGTGCTACATACACTTCCTAAAGAAGAATGTATTGAAAACAGCAACTGAAAATTGTCTTTTCTAAAAAAACTGTCTGATATCTAACGGGTAAAAATACCTGCATTGAACTCCTATTCCGATATTCAGTTTCGATTTAAATTCTGATAATGACAAAATTCAAGTGCTAAAACTTGATCACGAAGGTAATTCCACGAATAAGTTCAATAACATCATGAGCAACATATAAGCACTTCCTTATCTCAGTTGGCTCCTTTGCCTCAACAGATAGTTCCAGGTCCATTATAGGACTGAGAGCAGTTAAAGTAACTTGTACGAACATCAGCACCCTCAGGTGCAAAAATTGAGAACATGCAGTAGCTTGATAATCGAACAAGTATTTACACCGAATGATAACTAGTGGCTACCAATAAATTAAACCTACGAGTAGACCGTGCTGCCAAGATGTGTATTTGCAACATATCAACATTTTTGAGCAGCTATAAGCACACATCCACTGGTGCATGTTCTGGCAGAACTCTGGAAACTCGATCCATTTGAACTGGAGTTTTGAGAAAAGCCAAGTGTTGGATCCATGTGCTGACTTGAGGAACATCTTTAGTCCTTGCTCTCAATATTTGGACATGTCTTCGAAAAGCACCGGAATATCCCATCAGGTTGCGCACAAAAGTTTCTGTTTCCAGTAAGCAACTGCAATGATTTGTGTCTTGCTTCCCAGTTTCCTCATTCGCCGTCTGGAATTTGTGACGTCGTCTAGTTTGGAATTACTGTGTGTGAATCATCCTCATAGTCCATCAAGTTTCTCTCACTTGACCTGGAGGACTTGCACTAGCACTCAAGGGTCTGGGAGAAAGTGCCACATGGGCAACAGAGCTTTGTACATTTCCTCCAACAGTGTAGACAAGCCCACCGGGTCCCTCGAGAGTAGTTTGGGCTGAAAGTGCGACTGTAGATAATGCAGGCGCTGTTGAATGCTCCACATCCATGGGTGCCCAACTTCGATCTGCTTCAGCAGGAAGAGGTGATTGTGATACTGGATGGTTGCTCGATAAAACATTCGTTTTTTCGGTATAGAAAGTCTTCTCTACGAGCCACAGGAACACGAGTAGAAATTGGTTATATGGTCAATTTCATTAAAATGGCGGTATTCCATTATAATGGCACAACATTCTATTAAAATGGCACTGAATTTGTCAAAGATAACACTGCATTCCATTAAAATGGCATAGAATGTGTTACAAATGGCAAAATAATACCGCCATTTTAACAAAATTGACCATTTATACTGAAAGCAAGTAGACGGAGAAGAGCAAGTTCTGGGAAATTATGCAGAAAAATGCCAAAAATGGACGGACTCGTTGCCTTATTCCAGCTTCCGAACTCTAGGTTTTGTATTTGAACAACTTACTAAACTAAAAATTTCACAATACAGTAGAACTTCCCTATGTCGTTCCTCTATAAGCAGGTAAACCTCCGTAAACCAATCTGTCAGACCGGTCCCGGACTGGGCCACATAACAAAGGTTGTGACTAAAAATGACCCTCGAGAAGCCAATAAACCTCTATAAACCAATTTGTCAGACCAGTCCGGGACCTATCAGTTTAGAGAGGTTCTACTGTATTAACACAATATGCTTATATATAACCAGGAAGCTCAAAATATAGCACCAGGAGAAGCAGATGAGTAGCATTTAGAGGTTAGGTTATCTTGTGTACCTGAGGAAATTAGAATGGTAGGAGCAGTCCCTTGCGAGAGGAAAGCAGGCCCCTTCTTGGGACGAGGCTGTAAGATCACATGTCCAAATTTTACATCAATATCAACCCTCAAAAATACTTCTACTCAGGCATGAGAAAGAAAATATGGATGCAAAGAGATGTTATGAGAGGAGCAAGGGTTAAATCAAGCGAACCTTGGCCTGCTCTTCGCAATATTTCACAGCCTCTGCTACACCACCGGTACGCCCATGCACGAGAGTATAAGCCCAAATTAGTAGCTTTCTGGGAGTGCTGATATCCAATGGTTCAACTCCAAGCAATGGTCCTCCAGGCAATGATGAGGTTGCCCCTTCTACTCGATTGGGCAATTTTCCTGGCTGAATGAGGTACAGATTTATTCCGCTAGGAAATGGGCCAGAGAAGCTATCTCTATAGAAGACGTAAGTGGAACGCAACAAAGCAGTCGCCTTGTCCAGATTTTCAGGACTTGCTTGTTTAACCAACACGTTCTTCATCCTCTTGATCAAAGAATATGACCCACTTAGAGTTGCAGAGCTGCCAGTGCCCACGGTTGAGCTTGAAGGTTCAGCACCAAGCGCTATACTGTCTTGGGGTACCAAAGGATGCTGGCTTAGTGTGGGAAGAGTGTGCATTTCGTAGGAACTTGTTGCAATAAAGTCATCCTGTACTCCATGAAAACAAATCAACGCGAGGAAGGATAAGTACAAAAAAACAGAGTCACGCAGGGTGATCGCTATAATGGGTGATAATGGGTGATCGCTTCTTTCTCTGAGAAGCACGTAGGGTTGAGGTTGTAGCTATCATCAGTTACTAATGAAATGAAAGAGTCACGCATATAAGTTGCAAGCAACTATCTCTGCAGTCAACTTCCAAATGACTCGATTATGACACCCTAGTTGATGGAGGAGATCATGTAGCGTGTAGGATCATTTGAGTGAAGAGCACATACTAACCTTGAGAACTGCATCAAATCCTTGATACAACTCAGCAATAAAAGACAAACACGAAGAAATGCCGCTACAAAATATCAAGAGAATCATGATAAAAATATAACCTGCAAATTGACAAGAAGTTGTTCCTGATCCTTTCTTTCCTCTAGTCCTTGTTCCATACTCCATGCAGTTGTGAGAAGGGTTTCTTGTGAAACGCTGGTGATGGAACAAAGGGCAGTGCATAGAGCACGGCACCAGGCAAAGCAGGCATGCTTGCAAACTTGTCCAGACTGTGCGCCAACAAGCTTAGGATTCTTAAACCGTTTTCTGATGCGTTCGTTCACAATTTCAAGAGCATCTACACGCTTATCAGCCTCGAGTAATTGGAAATAACGGTGGGTGTAACTGCATAAAATCGATGAGCTGTGTCAGAACCAAACAAGTACATCAACATGACTAATCCTATGAATAATGAACAAAGATACCGAGATTTATGCCATCTCTGCTAGATTTGTTGATTAACGATTCCCTGTGGAGACTTAAAATGGGCTTTCAAAAGTATCTCAGTCGGTAGAATTCGCACACCTATATATGGCACTTTCAGCAACTTCTGGCGAATTCATGATTCCTGCTTCTGCCAAACTTAAACCGGCAGAATCAGACCAAGAGATCCCGTAGTCCATGTACAAGTTGAACATTTTCTCCAGAAGAGGGTGTAAGCGCGTCTGAGAAGAAGGTCCTTCAGAGTCTGCTTGGCAAATTGCACGTGCCAGGGCTAAAATATATTTTCCCAGTGCCACGCGAGAGATATCCTCCAAGCACAAAGAAAACTGCGATTCATGAAAAGAAACTATCAGGTAATGAAACGTATGAGTGATGTAAAATGCTAACAAAAGTCTACTATTAAGTAGAGCATGTCAGATCATACTCAATAAGAGAACGTTGTACATTAGAACAATATGAAATATTTTAAAGCATAATAGAGAATGCAATGAGACACAATAAGTTACCTTTCTGTCCGTTTTCAGGCATGTGTGAGCCCGTTCAAGGGTGCAAAGATCTTCAGTTTCTTCACATAAGGTCAAGTAGAAAATAAGATATTTCCGCACACAAGAGATGAATTTGCGGGAGCTCTCAGGCATCCCCAGTTCCAAAACTCGCTGATGAGCAGGTTTTTTCCTGAAATGAAGACAGTAATTGAAGTCAATGAAAGACATGCACCAACTAAAGCAAGCAGTTTCGACGCATTTTCAGACGAACTAGAACAGATACGGTTTGGTCATGAAGATCTGATCTTCTACCAATGTTTACGGAAAAAAAGATGAATTCCGACTATTATAATGGTTTCTTCATTTACTGTCTCTGTAGAATGCAAATCTCGGGTATATCAGATCAAGGCTCTAGTTCCAGAATTATTGGATTATTGGGTAAATTTGAATCGAATAAAAGGATCATTCTTAGTCCATTCAGGCTGTATAATGACAACACTATTATTTTACCTTAACTGCATCACCGTTTGAGCATTTCCATTTTCCGAAGACTTGTGCTAAAATTTTAGAGAAGTTCATACCTGGACTTTCGTAAGTGACTTTCATCGATCTCCCACATGTTGATTGTGAACAAGGATCTGTGCGTCTTGAAACAGAAAGCAAGTTCTTCCTTGGCCTTTTCAAGGTCGTGATCGTCACCACGGCAATGCAAGCCTAATGCCAATCTATACCGAGCCTTGTGAAAATGTTTGAGTTCTCCATCAAAACATGATTGCAATGCTGCTGCACAGTCATCAAAGAGTGCATTCCAGATCTGGTTGAGAAGCTCCTTGTCGACATCCTCCTTTAAGTCTCCAATAAAGAACTTTTCGATAGCCTATCATTCATCCATAAAAGATTCTCGTAAGTAATTATTAGTTCGGAGACTGCACTTCAGGAGTTTCAGTATGAGTTTAGATTTCTGCCACAGTACAGCTTCACTGTAAGTTGTATTGCAAGTCAACAATACTCTCAAACGTACTTCAACTTAACGATCGTTCGCATCAAACACTTATCAGCTAGAATGTCCTTGTACCACTCTGCCGGCAAAAGTTCAGATTAATTTGAAATACCAGACCTTTCCTGTCACTGCATCTTGTGAGTTCGGGCCTTCCCGCACACCACCCTCAGCAGACACAATTGCAGACTCCCCTACAGGACCCGATATCTCAGGAAGAACTCCAATGGCAGGCTTACATATCTTCTCCACTTTTTCTAGGGTAGAGGGAAGGAAACAATATTTTCCAACAGTCTGCAGGCATGAACGAGGAGCATTTCATCAGGAACCACAAAAACCAAGATACTTATCCAACTACAAGCTTGGTATTCAATAGTTTGTGCAGAAATCCTAAGCGGGAATACCAAATCACAGGAACTATTCTAATCTTAAGGGGGACTAAAATCGAAAGTAAAAACTTAATCACTGGCTCTATTACAAACCTTGTGATCAAATACATCATGCTACCATCTCCAAATTACAAAGAAAGACCATGGAAGAGCATCTGGCTATGACGCAGAAAGATGCATCGAAAACTTGGGCTTATTTCAGAGGATGAAAACTTGCAATGCAGGGTATAAAGATCACGTGAAACGAGGATCAGAAAGAACCTGAAGAATAGTTTTGTCACTGTGTCTGCTACCACACAAGAGCTTAAAACGAGATGCATGAAGGCGGTATAGTGGGTCGACAGCAGTTGCATTCATCTCTATGCCCTTCTTGTAGTAGGCAAGGGACACTGTGTGAGGATACTCCAGTTTCTCGCCAAGTTTTCCACAATAAAATACATGAGTCCAGTGCGGCCTGCAAAGAGGGCAGCCCATATGATCACAAGCAACATCTTACTGGGAGAAGCTACATCAAACCTCTCTAACCATACTCACATTGAGAAAAAACGCACTGGTCAAGTGATACATACTTGAAAGAAAATGCCATTTCGAAATGGCTGAAAGAATTTTTACAGGCAGCGATCCAAGAAGCGTCGTGAACAGGAACGTGCCGCCTTTGATCATACGACGGTACTACATTCTGGATGGAATCATAGTAAACCAGGGCCAGCAGCTCGTTTACTTCGCTCTACAATTAAAGGACCAAATTCGCATTAGCATGCTGGAATGCCAAAAATGTGAAGGGAACAACAGCTCTTAGAACAAACTTCACTTTCATGTACTTGAGTAAGCCAATGATCTCAATGATCCATGAAAGATGGAAGGAGGATAGGAGAACATTGACAAATAGCATACAGTGACGGCTCTGGTTGCACCTTTTGATCGGGAGTGACAGCAAGTGTAAGAGCCATCAACAGGCTGCGTCTACTTTGACGTCGACTTAATTCCACACGAGATGCTAAGAGTCCAGTTTTACGCCATTCTACCACGTTGATATTCTTGCTTCCATCATTAAGGAGTAAATCGACTTCCTGAAGCATAAAACCCCAAAAATCAGCATCGGAAGAGCCTCACCAGCTTCAACATGTGCATCAATGAAATAATACGGGTATTTACAAAGACAAAGACCAGAATAAAGCAAAATCGTGGAAGCAGCAATGAGCCAAATGCAGAGGCCTGCTGCCGATGTTTAATATAAAATCAATTCCTTCAATAACCTTACCTCGTCTAAAATCTTGGCAAGCTTCAACCAGCTCTCAAAACGCATTGAATTGTAACAAAGATCATACTTAAAATAGTTTGCATTCGTCTGGACAAACTCTTCCCCTTCTTTAGTTTGCACAAACCCTGGCCACTTGTCGCTAGCACTCATGTCCTCAACCTGAACAGCAGAAAGATATTTGCAAGCATGCAATTCTCTCTCAAATTCAGATTTGTACGCAACAAATTACTAACAAAAAGCAAGATATGTGAGTCAATACTGACGTCCAATGTCGTCACACGCCATTTTTCCCCAAAGGCAATCAAGAAGCTTAACCACTATCAGCATCGAAAAATTGAAGAAGTATAGCACGCCTCGACAAACTTAGAAGCCAAACCACAAACAACTATGAGAATCTGATGCACCTGCTGGGCAATTAGGATGTTCAGAAAAGATGCAGTGCAGGAAGGAACAAGACCTGAGCAACAAGGTAGTACAAGTTTTTATAAACTGTGGTATAGGGACCATTCTCTGCTTCAACTCCTGCTCCTGGAAGAAACCTGTCTGAAATTTTACACGAAGATGATGCAGAGGAAAAATTGGAAGGAGCTGGAGCATCGCTTTCAATTTTCACCGCAGTTCCTGACTTCAAGATGGCAGAATCGACTTCTCTCCTTGAATGCAGGGCATAATTAACAACTTGCTCAGCACTTGTACCAGATTTCATCAGGTCCCGAAGCTTGTCTTCCTCAAAGTCCGGATCTTCTAGATATAAATCCACTGATTTTTCTGAAAGAACCTCTGGAGGGGGACAGGAAAACTGCTTGTGAACCGCACGCAGAACTTTCTTTAGCTTCACCAATCCAGCTCTCTGCAAAATAAAACAGCAGTATTGTTCATGTGTCGCAGCGAGACCTCGGATTAGAATAACGAACTTCAAAAACTTTAGATGGGTATTACAGTGCAAATGAAATAGGAGTGCCAACTTTATCGTTCACGGACTCTCCATCGGACATTCAGAGCACCGCGACGTTCGAAGAGTAATGAGGTGCAAAGCCTATTTGGATTGAGTGCGGGTTTCGTACCGAGCAAGTCTTTGCATAAGGTAGTATATACTGCAAGACGCCAGCACACTGCTCCATTGTCTTGTAATCCCCTCGGTTAGTGTTCTGGTGCTCCATAAGACCATCAGTGCCAGTAGCCTCTCCACGCAGATTAAGCCCGTACAGGCAAAAGAAACTTTGGTCAAGTGCATAATCTATGCCAAGCTCAACCCGTTTCTTTTCAACGTCTATTGCCTCTGTATCTTGACTCTCATCGTCAACGGATGTGACCTCTTTGATTTCATTGACAGATTTCTCATTCGCTGCAACATCGTTCGCTTCTACTTGCCGAGAGCTGGGTTTCTCAATAATCATCACATCGTCGTCAATTACTATCTCCTTCTCCTGTGAATCATCTGTACAAGCCTTGACAGGAGACTTATTCGTGATCTGAGGCTTCAAGCGGGACTCAAGTGCTCCGAGATGCTTGATGCTCAGCTTAAGGAACGCACCTTCTCCACCTTCAGAATCTTTTCCAGCACAACAAAGTCCATACTCTGCCAGTATGTCGTGGAGAGTAACCAACAGAGACACCTGTGCAACCAATTGTAGAGAGGTAAAAATACATTGGGAATAGCCAGGCCATGAGCTTGCCAAAAAAGAATCAGAATGTAGAAGATCTAACCACAGTTACATAGTGCATCAAGCGATAAGCTCCATCCATAAAGAGACGCAGATAACGAGTCCCAAATCAAAATGAAGTCCCAAATATCTGGTCATTACAGTAGTCAACAATAAACAGAAGAAACGCACTTTCGCATACTTGTTCTTACCAGCGCAACTCTGGGACATTTTGCAGTACAAATACGAATTATACTTGCGCTCGTGAGTGCCAGGATGTTTCTAACCTCCACATCTAAATTGAATGTACAAAAGAGTACATAGAGGACGACCAATGAAAATGACAAGTAAAATGAAGATTAAAATACCTGGTGTTCCATTGGGACTGCAGGTTGCAGATGCTGAAGACGGCAAAATGAAATTGCGGAATCTACATAGCAGTTGCTGTACGCTTGAGCACTCAGGCTAAGGTTCATTACTCCTGTATTGCCCTTGCGATGTGACAGCGTCTGTACAAAGTGGCACATCAAGGTAAGTAAGAGCACCTGAGTACGTCCTAAAACTGGTGAGAGTGACTTGTATCCCTCTGATCCCTCCAGTGCATCACTCAGACGAGCCGCGCAAAGAGAAATGTGATGGATTTCCTCCGCCACAAGTTTGATCCAAGGCCCGCTCGGAGTAGCTTGTGTTACATCCACTTCCGTATCCAATGTACTGAAAGAACCATCATTATCCTCCCCAATCTTCACCTCAGCTAGTCCAGCTGCACGACATAAAAGTCTAAGCCTAAGCTCACGACATTGAAGAGCGAGAACAAGGTTCGGAGGTTTCGTGTTATCGCATGCTGTAATTAGCATCTCCAGCCCTTTCAATTCGTGAGAAGAAACCGCAGCATCACCTCTCTTGAGATCTTCGCTTCCACAAGTTGCTGTATTTGAAGACCGACCGTTTCCCTCTAGTAGAACTGGTTTAAGTAAATGAATAAGATCTTCATACTGGCCCTTTTCTAGCAACTTAGCTGCAGAGTGTTTCAAGATATTCTCCACCCGCAACTCATGAAGCTTCCCATGCACACGGTCCAGAGAAATTTCTTTGTCCAGCTTACAATGAGGCAGTAGAATCAGCGCACAAGAACACTTGCACTCTTGATACTCCAGTATCCTTTGACATCTTTCGAATTCTCTATGAGCCTGCTCCCACTGGCCGGAATGTACCCAAAGCCTGCCATTCAACCAATGAAACCGTGTCCAAAATGACCAATCATACCTCTCATCCAAAGGAGACATCTCTGGGATACTGTGGCTGTCGAGAAGCTTGCTTTCGGAAAACGAGTGTACATCCACCCTCCTTGAAGCGAATTCCCTGGAACCATCTTCGAAATTTGCTGGCCTCCTTTCTTTCTCATTTGATCCATGCGCAGTGGCACTTTCAATAAGACAGCAAACGTTATAATTGCAGTCCTGAAAACACTGAGAAGCAGTGGTATCGTTTGTAGCTGAAGTAGCCATATCCATGTAAACCTCGGCAAGAAATAGGCTGCACGCAGCGCTTCGATCAGCTGCCCACATACGTGTCAGTTTTTCAAGGAAAAGAAGCCATGACAAAGATTTTCGTTGACTCGGACCGGAGGCCACGACTCTTTCCAACAGCAATTGTGCTATGTGGAAGATGCCACTATTCTGTGCAACCTCTTTCAAAAATCGAAGCACTACTTTTTCTTCACCCACGCTATTATTTTGTCCACCATTCCCTTTCTGATGACCTTCTGGTTGTGCAGGCCTACTGGGGCCACAAATAGAAGTGGAATTCACTTCTGAAAGAGGCTCCTCTTTTATGACCTTTTCAACTACAGATTGAGGTTTAGTGGTTGAAGAATCCAACCTACGAATCACAAACGACTCCAATGTCTTCTTCAATGCTCTAGCGGGATCGTTGCAGTGGCTTAAACCTTCTCCCTCCTTGTCGAGTCTCCTCCCGCTACGCAGTTTTTCAAGTCGAGTACTACGACGTTCGTGCGACGGTTGGTCCCACTCAATAGCTGGATCTAGTGGCTTCGATGAATCTGATGGTTTAGAAGCTTCCAATTTCTCTCCGGAGCCCTGATGTCTCTGCTGTGCGGAAGCGCTTTCCACATCCTTGGGTCCTTCCGTACGAATTTCTGTAGCTACTTCAGTTCTCGGTTCGACTAGTGATGGGGACACTCCGGATCTTTCTCTATTTGCTTCTTCTGCTGTCTTGATGACGGAATTATTACTAAAATTATTACTAAAATCCTCATTCTGCATGTCACCCTCCTCGCCTGCTTCCAGCTCTTTATACTCGCTGTTGAGATCTACGATAATTGGGTTGCTTTTTTGGACGGAGAACTTCACTGCGGCATTTACAAGTCCAGCTGCACCGCCAGCAGATGCAGCTCTCTGTTGCTCAGGCTGATTTCCTCCAGGTGAAACAAGAATTTGAGCATTGAGTGTTAAATCATTGTCTTTCCAAAATCTACCCCCCTTCAGAACGTCCGTCACTGCATTCACAAGGGCAAACCAAGAAGCTTCTGGAAGATTCACATCAATAACGTGCACCTTCCTTTTTTTCTTCTGCTCCTCCAATTCATGAGCATTTTCCAGCTTGCGTTTATTGACAAAAGAAAGACTGAAGTACTCTGGTTGAAGTAAGTCAAACCCTCTTGGAGACATTTTTAGAGCAGGAGAAGACTCTCGTTCACTTCTAGAGCTCTCAAATGAACGAGAACTGACCCCTTGTTCAATTGCCTGCTGAATCTGCCCCGCCCTCGGGTGAGACGGTGACAGCTTCAGCAACTGCTTGGCCACAGAGAGGCATGCTGACTCGTCTCCAACAGCAATCAGAATCTCCACCAGCTTCTCCATGCAACTCCCTATCATGAAAAGTTTAAAATGAGTTAACGTCCACAATTCGCAGAAGTAATGCTTCGGAACATTTAACGTCAATTGCAAAGAAACGACATTTCATTGGATGAAGACTTTATACATCTTGTTCACTACTGTGTTTCTAAGAATTGCGAAGAAATGACACTTCTAGAAGCACAAAAGTGAACAAGATGCGCAATATGAGAACAAAACTCAAATGAATTCAACTGAATTTGCCATCAGTGGCCAAGTAAGCATAAGAGTTAATCAAAGCTCACAATGGCGCGGGCTGCAGCGCAAACCCTCCTCAAAGGCTCGACGAGCAATATTGAGATTGCCGAGTGCACAGGCGAGAGTTCCAAGTCGATTCCACAAAACCACATCCTTCCCGTCAATAGCAGACGCTTGTAGAAAGCAATCCACAGCTTCGCCATGGTGGTCACTGCCCTGCTTTGAAAAAGTTTCTGCAAGGTTCTTCAAGGCCGAGTACCTGAGATCAAAACAACACTAGCCTTCAGCGAACTCCATAAAGGAAATCGGGAAAAGGACGCCTAACATCAACAAGTAATGAGCTGAAGTTCATAGACACCCTTTGCGATTACAGTAGCAATTTCAGATGAAAATCTCATTCGGAGTCAAATCCAGGAACAGCATTCAGATTTCAAACCACGCCACCATGAATCAGTCCACAGACTCAAACAAATACAGAAAAGAAGAGTTTTCCACATAGGTAGTTAAGAAGAGTTTCTAACCGTAATTGAAGCATAGTATTGGAGCCTGAGACCGGTTCGACCTGTGAACAAAAAATTCTCAATCTTCAGACACCTTCAGCAAGCACAGCTTCATTCCAATAGAAGTACGAAAGGCAGTAATACAAGACCGCCACAACTTAGAGACCAGTAAATCATACCTGAGCCTTAATTGATATAGGATCTTGCAATATGCTCTGGAAAAGACTCTGTGCCTTCTCAATTTGGCCATGTTGCAAATTAGATAGCGCCTCTCCATACATTTGCGTTAACCGAGACTCCTGATTAAAAATTTCAACAAACTCGATCAGAATCCACGCAGTTCCACACTCTCTCACGTCGTCGCTGTCATTATTATTTGCATTGTATTCTCTATGAAACAAAATAAAAAAAGACAATGTAAATCCAAGAGTACGACCAAACCTGAGCTTCTTTTGTGGGAGCCAAGGGTTCTGAGAAGTCCCGCGAGGTGTCGACATCGTTGATAGCCGCAATGTGAAACTGTACGCATAACGAAACCCTTGAGAATCATCATCGCAACAATTCATTGAGCTCCCTGTAATAAACAATCCTAAAATTCGAAATACGAAAGAAACGAGCTCCATGAAATTAACGAGAGAGAGCAGCAACCACTGCGATAGTTACCATGGCATAGTCTCCAGGTTTGAAATTGAGCGCCCTAAACGTTCGCCGAAAATAACTTGGTTAGCGCGCAGACACAACAAAATCTTCCGTTGCGCTAAGCTTCTTCGTCTTCTTCATCGTCTCCGACATCAGTCGCAGACTCGTCTTCCACAACCTCGGGACACCATGGCCGACGCGATCAATAAATTTTCATCACCAAGGTCAAAGCTCGCTATGGAAGCTCCCAAGTTGTTTCAGCGGTAACTTTGAAGAAATTATAACCTTTGAGTGCAAACTCGGAGAACACTAAGTTACAAAGAGGAGGGCCAAAATATACCTTCACATGAACGCAAGGTTTTAGGTTATTCCGGGTCTAATGAATTCATTGACTTCTTGGGTGTGTCATAGCATTGTATAACTAGCATTTGATCTCCCTTCTCTAGAATTTGGTTTGAGTAAAGGTATCTATTCTTGATGCAATTCCTGGCGCACTGCCTATTCATGACAAGGTAAAAGGGACGTAATGACAATTTTTTGTGAAGCACATCAGTTTAGGGTATCAATCAGAGTTGGTGGATATACTTCCAGGTTGGGATCAAGATAAATCTAAAAGTATATTCAACAACATTTTAGGGCACCTTAATATGCCTACTAGAATAATATATGGGATTGGATGGTTTTTTATTGTATTTGCCAAGGGTTGGAGGAATATTTCATTGCGGATTTTAGATTAATTTGGATTTAGTAAAGGATATTGTAGTGTGCAAAAAGGAAAGTTTTTTAGAGCAAAAAGTGTATTGCCTATGTCCTCATAACTATGTCTAGCAGATTATGACTTTGATCCCTAATCCCTTCCTATATGTTTCAAATTAATTGATTCTTTCTTTGCAATATTCCTTATTTATATTTGCCTTAAAACAATAAGGTTTGTTTCTTGCAATCTATGTCTAGTATTTGGTTTTTTTCCAAATTTTTTTTTCTTTACAAAATAATATTCCAAAAATCTTTGAATCTATTTTTTAAAATAATTTTTGTTGGCTTGAACCACCCAATAAAAATTTACATTTTACTTTTATTTTTATATTTACTTTTTGCATTTAATATTACCAATTCAATTTATCCAAAGTAAAATCTAATTTGACACATATGAACTATTTTATAATGTCTAAAACCAACCACAATATTGTTTACCCAATGAACTGGGGGTCTTTATTGTAGTTAAAGCATTTGCCAAATCACATTTCTCAACTTTAATTAATTATTTAGTAGGATATGCTAGTTATGACCATTTTCATCATATTTAATTAATTAACATTAATCTCTAAAAATAAACCTTTGATAAGTTTGGACTACGTGAAGAAGATTTTGAGGTTCTTTTTATTTTTCATAAATAACGATTTTGCATAGGATTTGCCTTTTTATGTCACAAAAATACAAATGTCATCCAAATATTGTTTTTCTCAACACAATTTTCTACTACACCAAGATGATTATTTAATATGGGAGAATAATTAGTTGGCATGAAAATTAGGATGCCCTATCTAAAAATGCTACCACTGCACACCACCAATGCTACAATGCCTAATTTGCAATCATGATTGAATAGTACGTTCTTATAATAAATAGATTAGACCATACTAAGTGTAATCATTTTGGTGTAGTGATGTTCACTAATTTTTGCACAAGAAATATACACTAAAATTATTGTTTGATAGAAATTAGCACAATGTAGTAATATTTAGCTTGTATTACTATATTTGGTGGTTAGGGTCGGCATTTCCTACCAAGTAACTAATTAAAGTTGAAAAATATGATTTGAAATTTTTTTAAGATAAAAGGCTAATCTTTTCACATAATTCTTTTGAATTGTTGAAATAAAATCTCTAAAGTTCATACAATGAAGTTTTAAAAATGATTTTCCATAAGTTATGTTCTCTTTTCTAGAAAAAATTGCCACCATTGACCATTGAGTGTAATAATGAAAAATAGTGTGACTTTCAAAGATTAAACTTAAAGAAAATTCAAATTGCCTTTAGTTTGAGTTTAAGTAATTTGATCCCTTTATTTTTATGGAGGCACATTCTTCCAAAACTATTTGAGCTCTTTCTTAAGTATATAAGTTATTCCTAAGATTAGTACAAATTTTTTGAAGTCAATTGTGGACCTTTTGTGAATAGACTTTTTATTTATGTCCCTTCCTTATAGATTGAAATTTACCTCTCACTCTTTTTTTCCTAAGGTTAATATAGGAAGTCTGCAGACCAATTGGGTTCTAAATGCATACCCTATTTAGGAACAAGTGATAATTATATTCCTTAAATATCTATAACTGTTCTTGATGGGATAGATAGGCTTTTAAGGGGACAGTTTATGGACCTCCTACCTTAACCCCTAAATGCCCAAGGTCTTCTTAGAATTTGCTCAAAACTAAACAAAAAGCCTAAGTTTTGATAAATCTTATCAATTTTTGAAATTGTAAACGTATAAGTTCAAATTGAATGTACTATGGATTACATATATAAGAAAAGAAAAGAAAACAATATCAATTATAGATTAAAAGACTATAATGTTTGATCAAAAGAATGATATAACAATGAAAATGATTTGAAGTCTTTTAGGCCTCTTTTTACATGTCAAATCTAATATTGAAATCTTGAAAAAAATATAAACCTAAAGGACATAATATGCATACCATAATTAAATTACGGCTTTTCAAAATCTACTTTACAATTCTATTAAATGAATTTCCAATGTCATGTCTCCCTTCCCCCAAGATCCAAGAGCTTCTAACAATTAAAAAAACAAGATTTGCAATGAACACCTTGCACAAAATAATCTTCTTCAGAAAATTTTAACAATTTTTTCCGAAATCACGTTTTTTGATGCTTAAAATAGACTGTAAAGGATATTCAATAAAAAATACTAAAAAATATGATTCGGTAAGAATTTATTTGACTTCATAGTTTGTTCGACACCAAAACAAAGGGGTGTCTTAGACATTTAGAGTTTAATTCTACCTTGGTTAAGCTTTTCTTAAGTTTGTCAATAGTCAATTTTTTTATTCTATTTCTGAGATAAATCGATAGTTGACTGTCCTGTAAGGTTCAAGGAAAGTAACCTGAGTTCGCACAAAGCTTTTCCATCCATACAGGAGGAGCTTCTCAACCAATGCCAAGTGTGACAAGAAGAAAGGCCGATTCAGGATGGGTCAGATTCGTACATCCCGAATCTAACATTTCATCCATCCCCTCTCTCTCTCATTATCATCCATCGATTCCATTCAAACCATCTTCATCGCCATCGCCACGAGCCGAGAGTGGCCTGCAAGCTCATCTGGCCGCTTCTTCTCTCCGGAAGAAGACGACTCCGGAGGAAGCTCATCACAATCCCCCCTCCCTAGTAAGTTAGAATTATGAATCTGCTCATCTGTTGCTGAATGCCGCCATTTCACAGAGATTTCCGTTTCCATAAACCCTAAAAAAAAATGGCGCTGTCTCTCGCCACTTCGTCCGTTCTCCCTCGTTTTTCACATCATCATGATCAGACATCCGTGGCCCGCGTAGCTCGCATTGTCGTCTACAATCCCGTTCTATTCTCGCCTCTGCTGCCAAGATTACGGAAAATTCAGAAGAGTAATAGATTAAATTCAAAACTAGGGATCAATGGCGAATTGAGATTGGAAGTGCTGCAGCTGCGGTCGGTGCAGATTGTGGCAAGGGGGAATGGCGGCGGTGAGTTTGGGGAATCTGGTGACAGAATTGCTTCGTCGAGTGGGCGTCGAGAGGATTTGTGGCAGGGGGGAGTCGGGGAGAGAGTGTTCGGTCGGCAGCGGTGGAGCTCCTGGATGGCGAAATTGGTGACGGCGTCGTCTGCGGCTGCGGTGTGGGTGACTTCAGCTGCGATTGTGGTGTTGTTGGTCATGGCGGAGCCACGGGACGCTGCTGCTCTCAATCTAGCGCCTCGGAAGTTGCAAGGGGATGAGCTGGCCACTGTGCAGCTGTTCCAGGACAATACGCCCTCCGTTGTGTACATCACCAATCTCGCAGTTCGGTGAGTAATTATCGTACCAAACCCCGCTTGTAACGGGGATACAATTTGAAGTTCTAATTCCAGACACTAAACTGATATGGCATAAGGGATGCAATGGTGCATGTCTGATCTCAGAGGACGACATTGAAGAGCTTAAGATTTCGTGAACTGAGTGATAAGTTCCCGATGAAGTGCACGTCCATGAATTTCTACATGGAGCATCTAGAGACCTGACAGATTCTTGGTTAAATTCAGTTCCTTCTAGGTTTGCCTACTACAGACACTAATTTTATCTATGGTCATACTCCGTTTAGGGTTTGGCTATGTGTATTAAGGCATTAAAAGGAGCGTGCTGGAGAAAATGCAATTTTGTTGTGTATCTTGTTTGATGTCAATACACATAAACATCTCTATTGTAACCTTCTCTAAAATGTCATTCTAGAACATCCTACTCACTTGCCACACTCTCATATTTGACTTTAACATATTGTTCACACATTTAAACTATATTACAGCGAAGAATTTGGGACTCCAGTGGTCAGATTTAATAGGTTTGAGGGCTTCTCATCATTCTGGAGGTGCCAGAAACTCATATCTGGAGAATACTCCTAATTCGTTGGGACGAACATTCAAGCACTAGATTAGTGGAGCTTGAGGAATCAAGAGAAACGCACCTTTAGTTCTGTAATCTGAGGCTGATGTAGGTACACTCAAACCTCTGTAATATGACCTTCACTAAATGACATTCTAGAATATCCTGGACACTTCCTACACTACCATTGGCTGTAATTCATTTACACGTGCAACTACTGGGACCCAAAGTGGTAAGATTAAAGAGGTTTGAGTAAAAATATTACCTTTCAGCAGTCTGGAGATGTCAACAACTCATGCCTCAGGATTCGGCGTGAAAAACTGATTCGTTCGAAGGGACTAGTGGAGCAGAATTTAATGGAATTTCTTTGATGTGTTTAGAGCCAACAGTCTTGTTTAAAAACTGTGGGGTGGTTGTGCATGCAGGAGAGATGTCTTTACCCTGGATGTGATGTCAGTGCCGCAAGGATCAGGTTCAGGATTCATTTGGGACAGCAGGGGTCACGTTGTAACAAACTACCATGTCATCCGAGGCGCTTCAGACCTTCGGTACAATTTGCATCTTCCTCAAATTCCTTCTCCTTTTGCTTTAGCGTGCTATATGCGTCTTTATTCGCATTTTTAGGGCTAGGTTGCACATTTGAGGGTTTAGAAGCCCCAAAGGGCTACTAACCTAGAGTTAGGCATGTTTATTCTAGGAAACAAGATTCAAGGATGCCTCCAATAACAAGAGTATCTGTTAGGGGTGTCAGACCTCATGATTCCTTTCCTCAAAGTACTAGCCCTTTCCTAGTGTGAAAATCTCCTTCTACTGTCAAGTATCTGCTCACTACCTCAGTAACTCACAAGCGAACCCACAAACTAATGAAGACACTTACGGAAAGAATAACTTATCACGCAATTACGGGACGTACTTGGAGACTTCATAAAAAAAACACTCAAAATTAAAGGTGTTGCGGGAACCCTTTTATGTGATTCACCTGGATGCTGGAGTCCTGTTGCGCTGATCTGAGAGACAACTCATCCATCTCGGCATGAAGCTGAGACAATTTCCTGTCTTTCAAGGTAAGTGACTCCTGAAGGTTGCTCACTGCCTTAAGGGCCTCTGAAAACTCAATTTCTCGGCTGGAAATTTCCCAGTTGGGGAGAGGTGAGTTAACTCCATGTCCACAGAAGTATACCTCGTTAAGACAATAGAACAGTGGAGATTATGCTCATTAAAGAGGGAACATGAGTAGTTACGAAGGGGACAACTAGGGACACATTACAGGACCACAACGAGAGTCGTAGAGATAAACTTAAGGAAAATCAATGTATCTGCAACCCAAAGTTAAGCACAAATTCAGGATTTACTAACAAATGAGGTAACTAACACCCCGTGTGCGACCCAGCCTTTATGCGCACAATGCTCTATGAGCATTGGCATTGTCTCGAGTGTTGAATTCTAACATAACGTCTGGCTCCTATGTTATCTTCGTGATCTCTAAAGGCGAAGTTTGTTTGCAATAGGGTGACACTGGGTGACCAGTCTGTGTATGAAGCGGATGTTGTTGGGTATGACGAGGACAAGGACGTGGCAGTACTGCATATCGATGCACCGAAAAGCGAACTGCGACCGCTGCCTGTGGGCAGCTCTTCTGACCTACTTGTAGGTCAAAAAGTATTCGCTATTGGCAATCCGGTATGCACACTTCCTTCCTACTTAACATTTTGATGACGAGGCTTAATTTTAAGCTGTGTCACGCGATCGTTTTGGTCATGTTCTTGTAATACTTACTCTTTCAATCCTTCATGTCTTGGGCGCAGTTTGGTCTAGACCACACACTTACTACAGGAGTGATCAGGTACTTTCTGAAGTTCTGTTTTTTCATATTGAGGGCCACTTTAGATTGCACAGTCGAAGCAACAAGCTTGAGATAACAAAAAAGCCTACACCTTGATTTTGTTCAATATGAACACTAATCCTTGTTGGTGCTTACATGAATCCTACGTGGCATGCTAATAATATTTGAGATATCAAGGTTCTAAGCTGTCTCTTGGAGGTGGATCCAACACTTTTACCTCAAATGTGTCATAAATGCAGTGAATTATTTTAAGCTTGTTAGCTCACTCCTCCTTGCACATGATGTTGGTTCAATTTTTAAGCTTATTATCTCAAGATTGTTACTTCAACCTGTGCAATCTAAAAAAGCCCGACGATTGTCTCTTATGCTAAGCCTCATTCTCATTATGAATTTCAAACTAAGGGTCATTAATTGATCCATGTTGAGCACAGTGGGTTACGGAGGGAGATCAGCTCTGCAGCAACTGGTCGTCCTATCCAAGACGTCATCCAGACTGACGCAGCCATTAATCCTGGCAACAGTGGAGGCCCCTTGCTGGATAGTTCTGGCAACCTGATTGGTATCAACACTGCAATATACTCTCCATCTGGTGCGTCATCAGGTGTGGGGTTCTCAATACCTGTGGACACGGTAAGTTGTATTCCCTTTCTAGTTCATAGTGAACCTCTTATTGGGAAGTAAAGTGCATATCTCGTATGCGGGCTAATTCGGATGTAGTATAATTCGCTATATCTTCTTGCATCATGTTTAATTGAATTTATGGTCGTCATTCTGTTGACTATCTTCTCTTTTTCTCTGGACCATGGGAGATAAATGTTAACCACGTTAAGGTAGATGATACTAATTGTTTCACTTAAAATATTCTAAAGTATTGTACAAGTGTGATTATTTGGAGATGATAGGGCTGTGGAGAGATCACTTTCGGCACAAGAGCTGAATCTGGTTGGATCAAATTTTGTTTCGTTGTGAATGAATTTCTTATGCAATTTCAACGTGGGAGGTTGTAGATCACTTTTAATGACAGTAGAGAACCCCTTTCCATTCAAAGATCAAAGTCCATAGAGATTTTGCCAAACCATGCTTACATCACTTGCTAATAAGTCCTACCAAGTGTGTGAATACCATAGTTGAGTTGTTGGTAACTGGGGTCAGCATAGGAGAGAAATAGGTCCATAATGGTTTTAGTATCGTCTACCTTAATCCTTTTTCATTTTTATTGACTGTACTGATCTATCTAATTAAAAAAAATTTATACATGTGTCCACCGGAATAGGATTTTCTTTGCTGAAAGAGTTTGTAACTGGCTTGCTTAGGTGAGTGGCATCGTGGAGCAAATTGTGAAGTATGGAAAAGTGACCCGCCCCGTGTTGGGAATCTCATTTGCACCAGAGCAAGCAGTAGAACAGTTGGGCGTGAGTGGCGTGCTTGTGCTGGATGCCCCCCCGAACGGACCAGCAGGCAAAGCTGTAAGTTCTCAAGAATGTTTCATTAGTGGAGAAATGCACCTCTCGGATGCTTTATTTGTGAAGTCTAATGAACTTTACCCGTATGTGTAAAATCCAAATAAATTAAAAAGTCAACTTTGGAAGCCAATAGTCAATTCTTGTGCGGCAACCTTCAAAAACATATTTCTAGGCTATTATTATCCTTTTTTTTAGTGGTATGTTTTTTGCTTCCTTAATGAATTGTTTGAACTTTATGGATATGGAACCAGTTCCTTTTGGTCATTTGGGCTATTAGGAGAGTGGTCTAAAACCCTTTTAACACTTGTTGAACTCCTATGTTCACATTTGTATTAACTTCTTGTGATATACTACTCTTTGACCATTCTGAGGAGCTTCTTCTGTTGGGAGCAGGGATTGAGACCAACAACGCGGGACTCCTACGGGCGCTTGGTGCTTGGAGATGTTATCATGTCTGTAAATGGAAAGAAGATTTCGAATGGCAGCGATCTTTACAAGATTCTGGACCGTTGTAAAGTAGGAGACACGGTACGACACAAATTCTCAGGCTCTTGTTCCTCTTGATGTTGAATCCGACTGCTAATTACATTGCATCCTCTATTTTAGACAAATTTGTCTTCGTAAAAACAGGGATTTTCAGCAATATTAAGCGTTTTTAGGAACTTTTATTCAGCATTACAGGAGTATTTGCCACATAGTTCATGGGGAGGTCTCCTATGGTCACCGTGATCATACAGAGACCTCATGTATCACAGGGAGGCCTTTTTATATACTCGTCGTGATGCATGGAGAGGCTTCTGTATGATCATTGTGATCATGTAAAAGACTTCCCCATTAATAATGAGGAAGAATCTCTTTTTGATGTTGTCTAAATGTGCCTGGAATATTTTACTGAAAATCCCTAATAATTTTTTTCCTTGCAAACCTTGACCTAAGCTCATGTCGGACCTCTCTGTTGTGTGGTAACAGGTGAAATTGGAGGTGCTTCGTGGGGATCAAAAATTAGGTGTGGATGTCACCTTGGAATCTAGAGATTAGCTTTTGTCTAGTCCTCAGAATATGCATCACCCCAACGTCCCTTGGCCTTGGCCTCGCTTTCAAGGATCAGGGCTTCTGTATTTTCGTGTAGATTACTTCATCAACTCTATCTCCAGGTTAAGATTATTGATGAAATTTGTGACCATACTTTCCAATCTTGTAAGATACGTAGGTACATATGTTCGGTGCTTCTCGCAACATATCTCATTAATGGAAAAGAAAATAGTGACTTTTAACTTTTGGTTTATCAGGATTCTTGATGGACTTCCAATATGTACAGTGCAGTACAGTATAATTGCTCATCATCTCAGGTCGTATTTGAGATCTAGACTGGTGTGCAGATTACTGGACCTTTCTGTCAGATTCAACAGACCTTTGTTGAAATAATTTATCTGCTGAAGCTGCGATGTTCCTTTCGGTGATATCATCTGATTTTCTCGTGCCGTGTGTAAACGTGGTAACTGCACATCAATGGCAGGCGCTGTTCTTTCCGCTTCAAATGAGCTGTTCGTACAAATCGAGTATCTGTTCTCTTAACACTCTGACTAATTGATTTCGCATATTCTGGTTCTTGTCATCATGTTGCATGCATGAGTGGGAGGACAATTTCCTGATGAAGTGCAGTAGGATGGATGCACAAGAATGACACCACGGCTTCGCTATACAGTAGAACTTCTACAGAGTGTGAACTTGCCAAACTTTCACAGAGTGTGACCAAGGTAAACTACCCCATTACGGACAAAATGGGAACAAACCCATTGTGGGCAAAATTGTAATGGTGGTGTACATCAGGGCTTTTTTTTTAGGCAAACTTTCACCAGATTTTGCCAAATCTGGCCATTGTGGCTCTGTCCCTCCAAAAAATGGCATGTGCAGTGAAGCCACAGGGAGGGACATGGGTCCAAAAAAAAAGCCCTGGTGTACATTCAAGTTCTGAAATGTACACCACCATTACTCTTTTGACCACAATGGACTTGTTCCCACTTTATCCATAATGAGATAGTTTACCTTACTTACCAACTCACTTGTGATCATGCCCTCAAAGGCTAAAGTTTGATAACAAAAATGATTGCAAGTACATGAAGAAATTAATTGCAGAACAATGAAAGGCTACCCCATTCACACAGGCAAGCTGGATAGGACGACAGTGCAATGCTTACAGATTCTAGCAAAATGCTCCAGCCATGGCCAACATTGTCTTCAATTGACGAAGAATTCAACCTAAGGTAGAATTACCAATTCCTGTCCATTTAAAAAATTTAGCATAGTTGGAGGTACTTTTTGCTAGAAAATAGTGTTTGCATTTTTTGTAGTATTGGCAAATAAAAATCATGGATTTTTTTTAAAAATAGAATCTTTGGATAAAGCATCTATTTTCTGAGAATTTTCAAAGTAGAACTTTGTAGGGCACTACAAACCGCACTCTACTTAAGCAACCTAGATTCTGACACAGTAATCTAAAAAAATCAACAAGTACCAACCACAATTAAGCATTGGCACGATTTTGAGGTACTTTTAGGGGCACTTTAACCCCTAAATGACAGACCCATCACCATTGATTTCAAGCCTCATTGCCCATCACTTAGATTGTTGCCATTTTGCAACTAGATATGTATGAAATTTTTTACATTTATTTTTCAAAGATGAAATTACATGTCTTCCTTACTTCAAAAAAGTTTTAGATTTTTTTGTAAAAAATTGATTTTTTCGAGAATTTTTGAAGAAAAAGTGAAGAAAAATCACATCAAATAGAAAATTATTTCAAAAAATATGAAAATTTCACCATATGTGTACATTACAATGACACATTATAGCATAAACTCAATTTCCATGTCATTCTATAATTAATATTCAATAGACATTGAAATACGTCCAAAATTCAAATTGCAATCAAATATTCAATACCAAGAATTTTTTCAAAATTGAAATTAGAGTAGATGACCTTCATTTTGTTAGTTGGGCTCAAATTCAAAAAATATCATTTTTTGGAGAAATTTTAGATTTAGAGCAAGGAGCAACAATGTCCCCAAATAAACTATAATAGCATATTTTGTGATCCGTTTTTTTTAAAACTTCTCATTTATGTGAAGACAAATACTGACAAGACCACAATTGGGTTCAATTCATTTACAAATTTTTTCAGTCGAGCTTCACTACAAAGTTCAACAACTTTAGGAAGCTCTAGCGTGCTAAAAAAATGCATCATTTAACTACTTCTGGACTATTCGATGAATTCTGGACTATGCACTTTAGATCTCCAGATAATTATCTCTCGATGTTTGTACATATCTTCCAATGTTTGTATAGATCTCCTGATAGATCCGTAGATCTCCAAATGGATCCGGAGATCTCCAGATGATTATCTTCCGATGTTAATTCTAGACTTGCAAAAATCCAAAAGTAGTTAAATGATGCATAAAATGAACCGATTTGGAAATCTCAAATTGTGTTGGAATTGCAATGAAGTGCATTTCAACTTCATAACAAGTGAAAATGGAATGATTTAGAATCATACAACAATTTGGAACTATCTATCATCTCATAGAGAACCATTGGAAAATAGTCAAAGATATTTTGCAATGGTGTGAAGAATAAGCAAGAAATCATACAAACAATTCAAGTGGCATGAGATTAAGTATCTCTAGAGCAATTATAAAGGTTTATTTCTTATATGTACCATTGAATAAAAGTTGTAATTTTCACAAATGTTGGCAACACTAGATAGTACAGTGTATAGAAAACACCAACCTCTCTATATGATTTTCAATTACATATGTGTTTGTAATGATGATAAAGTAGACTTCAATATGATTCCAATGCACTTTGAAATTTCGGTCATTTTTTAGCGCACAAGGACCTCCCAAAGTTTTCCTAATCTCAAGAGGATCCAAAAATTTGTAAATGAGTTGTACCCCACTGTACAAATTCAAATTGATTACTCTTGGTAAATCAATATGAAAGGTCAACAAGGAAATGGGGATGGAAGGTGCTTCCAATAACTTCATAGCTCATTGGCCATTGTCATCCAAATGCCACGGAATGGCATTCTAGACGTTCCAAGGTTAAAGGGAGTCTACAATAAAACTATGGGTACACGACCGGGAATTGGTGCTTCTACCTTAACCCTAGAACGCCAATAGGTGCCTTTCCATGGCATTTGGATGAGAATTCAATGGATTGGAAAGAATTTGAAAGCATTTTTTCCATCCATATTTTTCTTGTTGACCTTTCATGTTGGGTTATAAAGAGTATGCAAATGAGTTTGTAGTCTTGCCAATGTTTATCTTCATGTAAATAAGAAGTTAGTAAAAAAAATAGATCATAGAATATGCTGTTTTAGTGTATTTTGGGATGTTGTTGCTCCTTGCTCTAAATCTGAAATTTCTCCACAAAAATGATATTTTTTGAGTTTGAGCCTAAGTAACAAAGTGAAGGTCGTCTATTCTAGTCTCCACTCCAATTTGAATTTTGAAAAAATTCCTAATATTGAATATTTGATTGCATATTGAACTTTGGGTGTACTTTCAATGTCTATTATTTTCTAATTATAGAATGACACGGAAATTGAGTTTACACTATCATGATGTTTGTCATTGTAATATACACTTATGGTGAAATTTTCAGATTTTTTGAAATAATTTCTATTTTATGTGATTTTTCTTCACTGTTTCTTCAAAATTTCTCAAAAAAATCTACAATTTTTGTGAAGTAAAGAAGACATGTAATTTCATCTCTAAAAAATAAATATAATTTTTTCCATATATATCTAGTTGCAGCAAATTGAGTGATAGGCAGTGAGCTTGAAGTCAATGGTGGCATGGGTCCATCATTTAAGAGTGAAGACGTGATACTGCTTTAGAGTGCAAGACCGATAGTCTATCAAAACCAACCTTGATATCCACATGTGGGAGATCAAATTGTACCAGAGGAAAGAAACCCTAGGGACAACGAAACCCTCGGCCCTGAAATTTCAACCCTTCTTTGAAATTTGTCCATGACTTTGGAGATGAAATTTATCTTGATTTTCAAAAAAATTTAGTTCAAATTTTTTTATAGAAAGTTATTCTACTATGCCAAAAAGAGGTCTGAAATACTATTTTGAATACAATTCCTACTTTTCACTTAAATGTGAGTGGTTAAGCTCTTAGTAATTCTAATTTACATATCCCATACGGGTTGTTTACTTCCTACCACCCTACTTGTATAAAGATTATCTCTTTTTGTTTAAGAATACACAATGAATGTGACTTTGGGTGATTGCACGAAACACCTGTACTATCTGGTTGCGTTTTTTTTTTTGACCGTTATAACTTTTGCTATAACTATTGATTTATAGGTTTAATTCCAAAACCAAAAAAATGCTTCCTAGATGTCTTGATTGTAATTGTATCCCTTATTTTTCAGAAATTAAAAAAAACCAATTTATATTTAAAATTCAATTTTGTTAATTTGTCACACTTTGACATTTAGGGTTTTTTAGTACTATTGAGCGGTTTAAATTAATGATTTTCGGTTGAAATTTCTACGGTATATTCCCCTAGTAGGTAGACATGTTCATGCCAAAGATCATTTAAAAATACATTATTTTGTATCCTCCACAGCTGTGCAAATAGGCCTCCCTTGCGCGCGCACTTGTGAACAATAAAAATGGTTTTGACTTCATTTTTTTGGTCAAATCTCATCACCAAGAAGTCCTCCCAAATGGCCAATTTTTAGTTTTGTTCAAATTTTTTTTTTCTATTTTCTACAAATTAAAATGTCAAAGGATGTATTTTCCTCTTTGCTAGAATAGTCTGTAGAATTGTCCCAGAAAATACAAGTGCAATGATTTGCGTGTTATGAATTGCATTTTCTATGTACGACATGATATTTTTGCATTATTTAATGACAAATTGGACGCAGCAAAACGTAAATTTGACGTTGTTTGGTTCTTTTGAGACCAAACGTGAATTTCTATGAATTCTTTAATTTTCTTGCAGTGCTCGAAGTGTAGTAAGGTAAACCAACCTATGACGGGGGAAAATGATTGGTTTGTTGAATCGGCATTGTTGAAAATTTTTAAATTTTTTCTTATGTAAATACAAATGTGAGAAATGGGGAGCGCAATTAAATATTTTAATTTTGTGATAGAGTATGAATTTGTTCTGAATTTTTGATGTGTGTTGCCCAATTGGCCTCAACAAGTCTCTAGGCTACCTCCAAACTAGTGAGAGTGAAACCATAATGGTAATTTTATTCACATAAAGCAGTCACAATATTTTCTATAGCAGTCACAATATTTTTTAACATAGTCACTATTGTAGATGAAGGAATAAAAAAATCTCTCCTTCTGATAAATTTATACTAAAAAGGTGAAAGTTCCTATTGGAGACTCTAATCACTCCATCACCATCCTCCAAGATTTTGGCCACTAACTCAACCTACTGTAACATAGTTCAAATCTCATTTATTGGAAAAAGTTTGTCACAATTGTTTGCTAATGCAGAACAACCTCCTCCAATCTTGTTGGAGAATTTTCTTGAGTTTTACCAGCAATTTTCCTTCAAATTCCAAATCGAACTAGTATTTCAAGCATGGAGTCCAATGATTTTCTCTGATTTTTACTCAAAACAGAAATTTTATAGATCTTTTCACCGGTTTGTTCCTGATGTTTCCAAATTGCAGCTGGATTTCTTCCCAATTCCACCGGCTAGCTTTGAACTGGCTACCGGTTCTTTCCGAATGTTAAGCACTTTCAGGCTTTGAAGCTTTGAGAAAAGAGCCCGATTATATTCCATAAGGTATCCCTCACAGTGCATGACATTGGTTATAGTGTCTGGCACTATAACCAGTGCCAGGCATTGTGAAGACAGGGCTCTCAACTTGCCACCATGTGCTTAACGCAGCGGGACTCCTCACCACTCGGGCATCCCGTTGTGTGAGGGCCCCGCCCCTCAGCCTCGGGCTTCGCCTTCGGCCTCGTGGCAGGGCCCTCATACAATGGAACGCCCTCGTGGTGAGGCGTCCCACTATACATAAGCCTCTGATGTCGAACCCTACCAGAAGAAGCAGAGTGTGCCCAGGACGCCTTGAGCTCGAAACACGTTAAATCCTGCATTCAAACTGAGACCCGCAAAGTGAAAACGTAGAAATTGGGGGGATAAAAGTAAAATCTTGCCCCTATTTTGAGCCGTGTCTAGGGTTAGATGTTAACCTCTCTTAGCTAATTTGGGGCCTCCGATTGCAAATATGAATTCAAAATTCAAAAAAAAAATAATACGTGAAAAATAAAAAATTCCTGTGTTTTTTCAGGGGGTAAAATTCCTGCGTTTTCACCCTGCGGGTCCCAGTTCAAATGCAGGATTTAACATCTTGCCTTGAGCTCAGCTTCCAAACAAAAGCCCCGAAGCGATGGAGGTCAGGATCGTGAGCACGAGCGTGGAGCAGTCAACGCGCTTGTGACCCAGAAGGTCCCGCAGAAGGTCCCGCAGAGGGCGACGCCGTTCACAGCCGCGGCCACGTTCGGGGGAAGCACGCCGGGGGGGTGAGAACTCGGTGAGAACTCGGGTCATAGTAAGGTAGTATCAGCGCCCAAGGAGACGAGCCAACCACTATGGAGGTACTCTTGATGAGGGTTCTGAAGGTTCAAAGGAGCCGCGAGCAGTCCAGTGCCATTGCCAGCCTCATCTCTCCTAACTCGGACTAGCGAAGTACGTTCTAGAGGAGCTTGAGACAGTTTCGTTTCCTATCTTTTGATCTCCTCATCTTGTGTTCTTGAGTTCTCATCTTGTGTTCTTGTGTATAGTCTGCTCACTCCCTGTGTTGAGGTTGAGTTACCTTGTGTTCTCTTGTCCTTATTGCTGGGGTTTGCTTGCTAAGAACCTAGCACGAGGCTGGGAGGGTTTTAAAGACGAACTTGTTTTGATCAGATTGGTGCAATATAACGCTTGAGGCAATGGAACCCTTTTAGAGCTTTCCTGAAGAAAGCGTGGCCTCGAAATCATGTAGCTGTCTCCTCCAGGACTGAGCAAAAATGTGGTTGTGGTTTCGGAGGTAGTGTCTTTGTCGCTTTCTGACGGGTGAGTTTTTTTAATTTTTGAACAGGTTGTACGTGTGAGGAAACATCCTCGGGTTCAGAAGGTATGCATATGCAAACACGCACTAAGTAGATTCGGAAGACGCAGTTTTATGGCCATGTGTTACGTGTTTTGGTGACCCTATTTGGCGCGTTCGCATTTGATTTCGAGTTTTGATCATTTTTCTTTTTCAAAACATGATTGTAAGCTCTATGTAGAGAGACATCTGTAAGCTCTGTTTTTTCCTCTCGTAAATGAGATGCGAGAGAATGTGCCGAATAGTTCAGACGCTATTCACTATGTCCGTGCTCCCTGTCCGACAATGACGCAGATTGATGTGTGGAACTCTAAAAGTCGTTCCTTTTATGCAGGTCCAAGTCCAACCAGTATGCAAGCACCTCGCTCATTGAGGGTGTCAATACATCTGAGGAGGTGAATTGGTACCTCGGAAAGAGGTACAAGGCCAAGACCAAGAAGAATGGATCCCAGTTCCGCTGCATCTGGGGCAAGGTTGCCCGCCCGCATGGTAGCAGTGGAGTAGTTCGTGCTAGGTTCAGGAGCAATCTCCCCACTTCATCCCTCCTAAGTTTTTTCTACCTTTTGTGCCTTTTGTCTCTAGTTAGTGCTGAATATTTTACATCTCGATTTGGTGAGGATTTCATGAGTTAGGGTTTGTTAGGGTAGTAAGATACCAGTAGTATCAACGCCCAAGGAGACGAGCCAGCCAATGTGGAGATACTCCTGATGAGGGTTCTGAAGGTCCAAAGGAGCCGCGAGCAGTCCAGTGCCATTGCCAACCTCGCCTCTACTAACTCGAAGTACGTTCTAGAGTAGCTTGAGCCGGTTTCGTCTCCTATATTTTGATCTCCTCATCTTGTGTTCTTGAGTTGTGTGTATAGTCTGCTCACTCCCTGTGTTGAGGTTGAGTTACCTTGTGTTCTCTTGTTCTTGTTGCTGTTATCTGCTTGCGTAGAACTTAGCACGAGGCTGAGAGGGTTTTTAAGACGAACTTGTTTTGATGAGATCTAGTTGCAGATGGCAGCGTTGAACACGAAGGGTTTAAAATGAAAAGGGATAGTAAACAAGAGGAGGATCTCTCTAAGGTGCGTTTCATGCTTCTGGATTTGTGATTTTAAACTCCAAGAGGAAAGCACCTAATGACTGGCTTGAAGGAATCCTATTTGTGTGCATGATGAATAACTATTCTTGGCTTTCTTCTTTTGCAGCATGTTGTTTAGATTGAAATATGAAAGAGAAAGCATTCGGTGGGCCACCTAATTTTTCGTGTTGGATCATCTGTGTTGGATTACTGCAGCTGCTCCAATTCTTGGATGATGAAGCGGCGGGTCCTTCCAACGATGGTGACAATCAGCGGTGAGATGCTGATTAGTGAACACGCTCTGTGAGGTTTCTCAGAATGGCGAGTTTGTCAAAAAAAACTAAAGGGTTTCTTCCTCCAAGCCTGATGCTTTAATGAAAACTCTGAAAATGAAGATCTCGTCCTGGCTTTAGGGTGTTTTTTCAAGTTGGAATGCAACATTCTTAAGGCACGGAGAAGGAGGGTTTGAGATAAGCAGGGAACAATCCGCTTTAGTGTCTAATAATTTGTTTAGAAAGAGGGTATATAATCCTCAATCTCATTAACTTTTGACTTTTATTAATTCACTGGGTTCCTCCATATCTTGGATTTGGCTATGCAACCTTGGAGACCTAGTAGAATACCGGGTTTGCCCAGCCAATTCACTATATTGCTCTTGTCCTTTCAGACTTGTGGTTCTTGTTTGCTGACATTTATGAATTGTTGGTTTTGTCAGGGAACCAGAGTTGGAACCAAAACATACAATATTTCTAAGTCACAGTGGAGTTCAAAAGAATTTTACAGAGCAATTGTGTGTCAATTTGGAAAGGTCTGAGTACTCCCCATTCTTTGACAAACGGCCGGATAGTTTACCGAAGGGCAAAAAATTTCCTGAACTTATATTTCAAGCTGCTCAACAATGTCGTGTTGCAATATTGGTATTATCCAAAGACTTTTTCACCCGGACGAAGTGGCCCATGTTAGAGTTGGAGGCATTTGTGCAATCTCAAAAAGAGGATCTTGGAAAGCTTGCAATTCTCCCCGTGTATTTGGGACTCTCACGAAATGAATGTACAAGAAATGAAAGAAGACAACACTGGCTATCTGTGTGGAGAGGTTGGGCCCAAAATGAGGATAGGATTGATGTGGGCAAGTGGGAGGATGCATTGAAGGTTTTGGGTCCTTTGAATGGAATTGAGTATGAGAAATCCTTGGGTGAAGTTGGATTGAGAGAGCAAATTGTGAGTGCTGTTCGTCGCCTAATTCCACTAGAGAGCTCATGGAATATTGCACATGTCCAAGGGAGAACGCGTATACTCAAGGTGAAAAATCTTTGTACATATATTAAAGGTTATGAATGTGAATACTCTTGGACAATACAAGGGATGCCTACTCTAGCAAGTGGAAACATGGTCTATGTAGACTAAGAAAATGTCTTAGAAGAACACTGATAGTTCAATTGTGGGCCTAATTGTTATGATTGCCCTAGCCCATGTTGACCATGGGTTCACTTGTGTATAATCACACATAATATGATACAGGAAATCATGTCCACTTCTAGCAATAGGGCCATCAATTTAGTTGGCCTAGCTATTAGTGACCAATTCCAATGATTTTTTGGTGCACTCTTGGGCTAAAACAAGTCATATTCTTACTAAACTATTTTTTCTAAAGATTCCTATGGATCAAAGTATTTCTATTAAGTTTTTCTACTTTTAGCTACTATGTATGTTTGACTTGAAAGTATCATTTCTAACCTATACAAGACTAAATGGGTTAGAATAAAGTCATGTGTAATTTAGCCCTTCATACATTAATGATCTCCTTCCAAGTAAGAAGTCACAGCAAGGTATAAAACATAATATAAATCTAGTGTTTCTCACAATAAGTGCAATAAATGGCATTGTAGTATTGACAATGCAACAAGAAGTAGTTGCTTGGATCTAACAAGTTGATTGACATTGCTTTTCCTTGAATGTAGGCTATAATGAGGAAGCTCGTGAGTACAAAACCCTCGCCATTTTATGGTGTTCGCGTAGTGGGTATTTATGGCATGGGAGGAATTGGGAAGACCACTTTTTGTAGAGTACTTTGTGATGAATTGCAGATGAAGTTTGAAGGGAAAGTATGCTATGCCGAATTGGGAAGCAAGAAAAAACAAGTTAAGTTGCACAAGGAAGTGCTGCAAAGATTGACTGATGTTAACCATGAGAGTTTGATGGTTATGAACGAAGATATGGTTAGTTGAGCATATCCCACCCTTGTTGAGCATGATGTTTATTAGATGTGTTGATGTATTTATAACCCGATATCTTAATCTCAAAGAAGGCAACAATCTTAAAAAAGTAGTTTAGAATTCAAAGTAGTCAACTTGAAGTATGAGAGCTATGCATTATATCAGGAAATGAATGCCGCTTTTGAATCTAGAAATGTGCAATTGCAGACTATGGATCTTCTTCAACGACGTATACGTCAACAACGAGTCCTCTTAGCTCTAGATAATGTATGGCAAGAGTCACTAGAGCAAGCCAAGGATTATCTGAGGGCAGGTTTTCACCATGGTAGTATTGTGATGGTGACGGCTCGTTCTATTGACATACTTGGTCGCCTTAACATTGATCAAAGTGATTGTCTAGAGATGCCTGATTTGGAAGAGGAAGATGCAAAGCAACTATTTCTTTGGAGTGCAATTCCTCACATTGAATTCATAAGTGAAGCTGATGAGTCCAAAATCCAATATTGCATCAAGCAATGCCGGTTTCGCAAAGGTGCCAATATGGAGGAGCATTTTCATCCTTTAGCACTCAAAGTTTTGGGTGCTCAATTGGGAAGCCTTGGATGTGATCCAAGCCTTTGGGTGGAAAACTTATCTAAAGATGACAAATTCAACCACTTTCAAGAGAAGGAGAGTCCTATATTCAAAATCCTCCGAAAAGGTTATGATTCATTATGTAAAGAGGACCAGCTTTTGTTCATGGATGCAATCCTTTTCCATCCATCTCAAAGGAAATCTCCCATGACTGGTATGGAATTTGTAACTAAGGCTACACTTATGCATCATATCTTCCACCTTGATATTTATAACTGGTTAAGCATCGTGCACGACTTGTTGGAAGTGAGGTTCATTAAAGATCGGGTAAGAATTTAGAATACCGATTGTTTGAATCATTTGTCTTTTGCAATTTAATGCAACTTAATGCAACTAGATCTTGGTTTGAATCCATCGTAACTATCGATTAACTTTCTTGATATTGGGTTTGTTAACCCAATTTGTGCTACCTTTATATGCGTTTTTTTGCAAAGTGATCGGTGTAACTAGGATCCAAGGTCGAGATTGTAAACAAAGTTCTTGATCAATATTTTCTCCATAACTCTGTAGAGACAAATTTCTTGATCAATTTGGTTATTGTTGCGTTCTGGCCTTCCCAACATGATAGTGTGTTGTGCGATATTTGCAGTTGCAAGCTCTGAAGGCCAAATCGTTGATTGAAGATGTTGGTGATGGTTTCAATGGTGTCATTGTTCATGACTTGTATCTTGAGTTTGCCAAATCTAAGGTGAAGAGAGGTGCTCTAGATGCCAGACGTTGGGTGTGGTATGACACAGAAGCCGCGTATCCTGCCGACCTAGCAAAGAGACCATCTGGAAATTGTTGGTCCAATGTAGAGAGAATCTCTGTGAAGTATGCATATGACAAGTCAATCCCATGGTTGACAACTATGGAAGGATTGAAGTGGCAACAGTTTTCTAATGTTGTGGTGCTTCAGCTTTATATTGGAAGGAATGAAGTGTTGGATTTGCAAGGTTTACAATGCCTAAAGAGCATGGAGCTGAGGTGGAATCATGAAGGCTGTGAAGGTTATAAAAGTGGAGGCCAACTAATTGGACTTGGAGAGCTGAGGAATCTTGCCTAGCTTGACATGCACAACCTTCATTTTGCACCATGTTTTCAGGAAATTGGTCAGTTGACAAGGCTTGAGGTTTTACGATTGGATACGAATTGCTTTTATGAAAGCCCGCACTTAGAACCCTTAGGACCACCGAATCTTGAGAAATGCACTCAATTACAGGAGCTCTTGCTGGAATGTGCATGTCTTGTATCATTTCCAGATTTGAGCAAGTTGACATCGTTGACAAAGATTTTCTTTCACGGATGCAGGAATGCCAAAGAGTTGCGCGGATTGAGCTCACAAATGACTTCCCTGGAGGAGCTCTTGTTGTTTGGTTGCGATTTGTTAAGCCACTGCCCTGGTTTGGATGATGTGGTTTCGCTGCAGCAACTCAATGTTCAAGGTTGTTCCCAGCTCAGTCAGATTCCTGATTTGCACAAGCTTGCAAAGCTACGACGATTGAATATAAGGTGGAGTGGTTTCAAGAAGCTACTAGGGTTCAACGACTCCATGCAATTGCAGGAACTTCTTGTGAACGGTTCTACAATTGATGCAGTATCCAATTTATACTTGCTGAGGCATTTACAACGGCTAGATATGAGAAATTTCAAGCCTACGGTGCTGCCGTGGTTTGACAACTTCATTGCCTTGGAAGAACTCATCCTCATTCGTTTGCCAGAGGTGAAAGACATGCATGGCATGCGCTCGTTGACAAGGTTAAAAAGGCTGACAATAACAGGTGCCCCTAATCTGTTGCAGTTGCCTGAGTTGGGTGACTTGATGGCATTACAATACCTCTGCCTACGTGACTGTTGTCGTTTGGTAGGGGAACTTGAATTACCAGATCTTCACAACCTCATAAACTTGGAATTTTTGACGATTACCTCCACCCCAACCAGGAGGTTACCAAGCTTGGAACGTCTTATACAACTCAGGGAATTGCGTTGCCCTAGAACTTTGTTGGCCAAGTTACCCGATCTCAATGGTTTGGTCAAATTGGAGTGTATCCAGCTTTCCAATTGTCGTGAGCTGACAAGCTTGGAGAAGCTGGGAACCTTGCCTGCATTGATACGCCTGGAAGTTTCAAGCTGTAATAGTTTGACGAGGTTGCCAGATCTCAGAAGCTTCAGGAGTCTGGAGCATCTTGACTTTTGTCATAGTGGAGTGAGCCTGGGTCCAGAAGACATGAGGGCCCTGACAACCTTACCTGCACTTGACATGTGGGGTTGGCACAATGTCAAGCTGCGATTGCATGAGTTATTAGAAAAGATGTCCTTGATGGAGGTCGTCATGCATTTGGAGGCAGAGCAACTAGAGTATTTTACCACATTGCAGACAAGGACACAGATTGATTTGGAGAGCTGGCTGGAGAAGTAGAAATATTATTGTCATGCTTGTTATCACGGTATGTCTAAGGAGAGACGTTTAGTCCTTAAAGGCACAGCCCCCTATGGCCAAGGTAGTCCCCAAAACTTCTCTGATTATTGGATCTATAGGTTTAAACGGATAGGTTATTGGACCAACAATGTAGTCACCCATTGATCATTTTTCAGCTTCAGCGTTCTTCACGGGTTATAGCACTCACTTTAATCTTAAGAGGACGAGACCTATAACCATCTAAAGATATTTTGTCACAAATGATCTATTTTTTGAACCAATGTGTATATTCTTCATTTCTAGAGTGTTCTAGAAAGTCATCTATCTTGGCCTTGGGATTAAAACACAATTGTCTTAAGCTTGCGAGTGTGAGGCCTATCTCTAAGGCAATTAGCCAAATTCATCAAATTCTTGGATGAATAGGTTTGTTTTTTGTTTCTATCCTTTCTCTAATAGTCATTCATCAATCACTTTTTTGTTGCACATGCATTTAAGGTTAACCACATAAGGTACTATCACCTATATTTATCCAAAAATACATTTGACTAGGCTTCCTATTTTTAAGGCTTCTTATTTTTTGTTGGTTCTTATTGGCAATTGATAGGGTGTATTAGACTCTTTAACCCTCAAAGGACAAATAGGTGACCTTAGAAATCGTCCCTTTTCATTATTGTATGATTCATTGGCTTTAGAAATTGCAAAAATACTCATTGGAAGTCAAATTATTGAGAAGACCTCCCCCTTTTCACAACAAATTTTTGAAGATGAATAGTTGCACTTCTATCCTAATAGAACTCCTAGAAGAATTCCTTGTCATCCATCGAACGCCAAACGTTTGTGTCGATGTTTAAGGATTAAGCATGTATTCTTTTGGATGTCATATGAATAAAGTCGAAAGCTTCAATGTGTAGATTATAGGTGTGTTCAAAATTGATCATAGGCTCTTATGTGCAAAATTTTTATATTTTCAACAAGAATTAGCCCGGATCATATTTGAAGATATATAGTTTAGAATCAAGTGTAGTTACCTTAGTTGGTTGCATCTATGCAACTTAACTAATTAACAAGTCAGCTTATAAACATTAGAAAGTCATTTGGAAGTTATAATACGTTGTTGGCTTTTCTACATGTTGGTGACTTGTTTACCTTGAGAACAACATTGGTTTTATGAAACTTAGATTAAATCCTTGAAAATTTTCTAATTCTCAAATGAAATTGTAGAATGTAGAATGAAGTGAAATTCTTCATTGTCATTATGCATCTAATCCCATACACATCATTTTTTGTGCACTTTAACTTTGTTAATTACGACATGTCAAAGTTCTTATTAACTCTATAATGGTCTTTTTGCTCTTGAACTAATTATAGGATATAGAGCATTTATGTAGATAAAATTAACCATAAATTCTTTTTTATATCTTTAAATTTGGTTTAAATTACTTACAAGTGATACTCATTTTTTTCCTACAATTGTGAGGTTTTTGAAACAATTTGCTTAGATGGAAGATAGCTTTTCAATTCTTTTATGGATATTTATTTATTCATTTTTTGTGTAGATAAAATGAAAAAAAATGAAATTGAAAAGTGAATAAAACAACAGTGGTTCATGGCAAACTTGTCACATTTCATTTCCAACTATTTGTAGTATAACTACCATGTGTCAAACTAAATCCATAACATCTTTTGTATCCATTCTTTACTTGTAGAGAATTAAAAATTAAAAATATTCAAATTGTAAATAGAGACCTATCCAAGCTTGCATTTTAATACAATCCAAGATATTATACAATCAATAATTTTACAATGTTGTATAAAAATTATATCATTGAAACAATACAAGAAAAAATGGTGTTTTTAGTGAGTTTTTAAGTAAACACTAGAAGAAAACTGCATTGTATTTGACAAAAACTGCGTTGTACTCAACAAAAAGTGGGGGGTGGATTTTGTTGAATTCTCCCTTCATAACATAGAACTTTGCATTCTAATACAAAATTCTGCGTTTTACTTGTCAAATTTTGTGTTGAAACGGTGGAACGTAGAATTTTGTATTAGAATGCAAAGTTCTATGTTATGAAGGGAGAATTCAACAAAATCCACCCCCCACTTTTTGTTGAATACAACGCAGTTTTTGTCAAATACAACGCAGATTTGACAAGTAAAACGCAGTTTTTGACAAGTTAAATGCAGTTTTCTTCTAGTGATAGTCCTAGACATAAGATTATAAGTAATAACTTTTTAGGAGATTTTCACAAAAATTTACTAAAAACACGTGCATTTTTAGTAAATTCTACTAAAAATCTCCCTAAAGATCATTACTTATAATCTTATGTCTAGGACTATATTTAAAAATTCACTTAAAACACCCGTTTCTCTTGTAGTGAAAGGCAATAAAACATACATGCACTTGCTCTCAAAATTTGTTTTACAACTCTAAAATTGCCATAACTAACTAAGAAAATAGAATTTTTTTTAGAACTTGGTCAAATTGTGATTTAAGTAGCATTATATGCAAATAATTGAGTTTAAAATTTTTTAAATAAATTTAGAAGTTTTTAATTTAGTAATCTTGAAAGGAAAAAATAAACTTTTAACTTAAATATAAAATTTACAAAATTCTTTTGGAGAAAGACTGAAAATGTACTTGGATGCCTATAGTGAAAATTTTATAAATTTTTGGATTTATTGAATAAAACATTATTGACAAAAATTTGACATCAAGTGTATATACTACCTCCGTCCCAAAATGATCTTCTTGTTGGACAAAATATTCTAGATTAAGGCAAAAAATAACATTTTAAAAAGTTGTTTTGAGCTATAAGTAGAGTTTGGTGTATTCCTAGCATTCTAGAAACTTTGAGTTTCAAAGTCCTTTTTGAGATGTAGTTTTTGGAATATTGAAAAGTAGAATTTTTTGGGCATTTTCAAAGATCACCAGTGGTCAATTAATTGTTGAGAGTGAGGTCATCATTTTGTAGGCATTTAGTATATGCCTAAGTCCATGTGTGGCCCTTTATTCTAGTTCCAAAAGCTTCATCTCCTTCAATTGGGCAATATTCAAAGAGATGCAAAAAATAAGAACAAACAATGTTGACTGGCCCCATTAATCATTTTATTTATCTTTTGACTAATGATTGCATGAATGGAGGGGGAACTACTACTCAAAGTTTTTTTGTTGGTCCCCAATAGCAATTGAAAGCCAAATTTGACCAATTCGCAAGTCACAGACTGCAACAGGAAGATCATTTTGGGACAAAAAATGAAGGCCAACAGGAAGATCATTTTGGGACGGAGGGAGTATAATTTTGATATTAAAAAATGCCAAATGAATTTGAATCTTTAAAAGTCTTTTATGTATATTTTATTATATTTTGAGGTATTTTTCAAGTAAATAATAAAAAGCATGATATTTGCAGGTATCTTTTAGTTAGCTGTTAGTTAGTTCTATTGTATTCAAAAATTTAAAATGCTAATTCAAAAATGATTTTCATTCCGCCTACTATGAAAATATGTAAATTCTTTTGTGCAAAGTAGTTTATTGTTTTATTTTGATTTGATTAATATTTTAAAACTAAATTTTAATTTTAAGGTTTGAAAATAAATTTTAATCCTAGTTTGCTACTTAGACAATAACAAAATCTAATTCTGAGGAAAAATGTTTGATTCTTGAATTAGTTAATGGCCAACTTAGTTTGAAATTTATGATCTATTTTTGGATTCAATGCAAGTATTATACATAATATTACATTTAAATTGTTTGAATATAAAAGTGCACGTGTCCAAATTGCCTATAATTATCTAAACTTTATTGAGATTGTAACATTAGAGTATTAATATTATAAAAGAACTTGAAATCTTGGGAGTCAATGAAGTAATTTAATCCCTAAAGATCCAATCAACCATTGTTTGGTCATTACTTACTTGACATTGGGTGCTTGGGGGAGGAATTTTTTTTTCAATTTTTTTCAATGCAAACTAGATCAAGTTTTTTTCTATTTTTAAATTCAAAATTATAATTGCTATAATAAGAAATCAAAATAAGGAAAATATCTCAAAGCTTTCAATATTTGCTTAGTGTTGTAAAGTTTAACAATGAGAACTTCAACACTTTCTAAAAGTAATTGTTATTGTTTAATTTAAAGATTTTTTTTCACAAATCAATTAAAATTGTAAATTGGACCAAACATTTAAAAAATCAAATATTAAAGATCAAAATTGGATTTTTGATGAATTCATTTGAAGCAAATCTATAGAAAGTATTGAAATTTTATCATATGGATACTTTCTACTCTTGATGCTTAACATTGACATCTTTAATCACAAACTTCAAAAAGGTTATAGATTTTATATTTTAGAATACATTTGTATTTTGTCCAAACTCCTTGAGCCTTAATAGGTTGAAATCATTAATGGACAAGAAGTAATTTTCAAGAAAAATTGTCAAAAGTGTCATTTTTTGGTGTATTCATGTAGATTGAAAATAAAAACTATTTTTTTACAATTTCCGCTATTCAAAAGTGTTCTAAATCATTTTAGCAATGTGTAAAAAAAATCATTTCATTTAACACCAAGGATTGCAAGATAATAATGCTTGAACTAAAAAAACGTTTTTTTCATCTCTACTATATAAAGTTAGCAAACTTTGAGACCTCTTGGAGTGAAAATTTCCTCTAATCACAATTGAGCTTCTATAACATTGAGTAATAAATTTTGTTAGCTATACACATGTAGAAATTCCAAAAGCAATGAAGAGATCTACTCTATATCACCCTCCAACATGAAGAGTTCAAGTGAATCAACAAATATTGTTTGAAGTTAGAAGAATTTTCTTCTAATCTTGCCCAATAGGATTAGCAAAATTTGACTTCTCTTGTTTGGAGATTTTTGTGCTAAACATAGTTTTTTTTTTAAAATTTACATACTATATTATGTTAGTTACGTACCTACCAAATTTCTAAAGTGCAATACTTCACAAAATTGTTCCAATGTTTGTGAATATCTTCTTCTATTGACTATGGATACCACATAGCAAGTGCAAAAGGCCATGTGGCAATTGCAATTAACTTCTAATCTACATTAAGATGCCACATGTTGAAGCCGATGACATGCATAACTATCACAGTAGAACTTCTCTAATGCAATGACCTCTCTAAAGTGATGGAGTACTGATTGCCCATCATATACTAGGCCCAATCCTGGACATAAACTTTAGAGAAGTCCTTTGAGATTCTTGAGCATAGGGACTTGAGCCCCAATCCCGAAGCTATTATTTTAGAGAAATTCTCTTGTAATAGTAAGTTCAAAGTTAGATAATTCAGTGGAACAACTTTGTGGTTGCACTACTCCAAAACCAAATGTTTACAAACATTACAAGACTGACACATGTTCTAGTTGGTACGAAGTCAATTAATTTCTTCTCCATCTCCATGTAGGACTACCTGGTAGCTCCCTAGTATGCATGGAGGATAAAGTTACCTTTCTAAAAATGTGCTTGAAATTGGCCCACCTAATACTTGACAATTATGCAATAAAAGAGAATGCACAAAGATGAGTTCAACTACAGTTTGCAGCACTATCGAATTGCATATACGTGAGCTCTTTGAGCTATGGATGATGCAGCAGCCGGTGGAGGTGAGGTTTATGGTGATGAGACGACCAGGCGTGGAGACGAAGTGAAAACGATGAAGGTTGCACGAGCCATAGCTGGGATGACAGGTGGCGCAGGAGAGTTCAGCTACACGAGAAACTCAGTGATGCAATCTCAGTCCATAAATGTCTTGAAGCCAATCTCGGAGCAAGAGATTAAGGAGCTGGAATTATTGAAGGACTGGAGCGGGAGCACGATTTGTATGGCTGATCTCGGAGCGAATCCTCTTCGATATGCGGAGATCTGTTACCAAAATGTGTGCCGAGCAAGGTTGATGAGCAATGGGAGGAAATCTCCTGATGAAGTGCAGTATTTCTTCTGTGACTTGCCTTCCAATGACTTCAACAGTTTGTTCCTTCAATTGGAGGATTGGCAAAAAACGCAAACAAGCATGGAGGATTTCTATGTCACAGCAGTCCCGGGATCATTCCATAGACACCTCTTTCCCAGGGGAAGTCTTCATGTCGCAAGCTGTCTTTGCGGTTCAATGGATGTCACAGGTAACTATACTTGCAAATTATCAGTGTAACTGAGAATGTAGTTCCATTGTCATAATGTCAATGCAGGAGAGTTTTGCCGTCATGGCATGGTTCGATTGGTTAAGGAGAGGCAGATAATACTCATAATGCTCACTGCTTGCCTTGTGCAAATTTCCAACAGGGTGGCTGGGTGGGTATGAAGAAGAGCTTTTATTGGTGTGGCAGTGAGAATTTTGAGAGAAATATCTACTACTATCAACTTGTATTAACTTAGTGAGTTTGGATCCACCTAACATAATCTAGATGCAAGAGGCTTTTGCCGTTGTGGCATGTTTTGATTGGTTAAACAATCAAAGAAGTCAAATGGCTCAACTCTCCTACATTGAAATTATGTCCGGTAATTGCAAAGTAGGCCAAGTCATCAAAAATAATTGCAGGTTAGTAGGTCCTAACCGGCGATTATTTTTTATAACTTGGCCTACTTTGCAACTACCTAGTCCAAAATTATTGTCAATCACTACATACAATATAACAAACTGAACGAAATCATAGTAGTGGACTCGACTCAAGATTTTTCATGCATTGTGTGGCTAATATTGCTCCGTTGTCCAGGTGCCCGTTGCGGTGTTGGACAAATCTTTGCCTGCTTATAACAAGGGGAGAGTGTGGATTCACAAAAACAAGAATGTTGCAACAGTGCAAGCCTTCACGCAAATTGTAAGGCAAGACCTTCATAATTTTTTGCTATCTCGAGCATATGAAGTCATTCCAGGTGGTCTTGTTCTCCTTTACGCTCCCAGTCGTGCGGACGAGCACCATCCAAAGATCCAATGGCCTACGGAGGAGGAGTATGTGGGGCCTTTTATCAAAGTCTTTGAGGCGATGTGGAAAGAACTCATCATTGAGGTAGTCTCTAGTTCACTCAAGTCAATCTCAAAAAACCAACTAATTGCAATTGTCTCTACCCCAAATAGAAAGAAATGCATAATGTTCAAATATAATTTTTTTATAAACGGTGTATAAAGGATGCCAATGACCAAGCACTTACTTATCTTTTAAGTCATATATTATTGCTCAGTGAAGGGTGAGCGATACTCAGGCTAAAGGGATTTCAACGCAAATCTTTTACCTTAGATTGAAATATACAATATCCTCGTGTTTCTTTCTATAGAATTATAATAGATAGCTAAGGGTAGAACATTCTACAATTGTCAAATTCATTTAGTTCACCAAACTCATCGCATTTGCACGAGATTGATAATATTAAGTATGATTCCAAGATTCTACAGGAAATTTGCTCTTTGGAATGATGGTAACTAAGATGCTAAATTTGCTTTCAACACATCCTTGATTTATGGTTAATTTTGTTAAAATGGCGGTATTCCAAGTGCCACTTTGACAGTGTGCCATTTTCACCATCTAGGATAGGTATAGATTTCAGAACGGCCATTCTAAATTGTTTTCATGCCATTTTAAAAAATATCGCCATTTTAACGAAATTGCCCATATTTTCTTTGAACACCAAAACTTTTTGCATATTCTAACAATTACTTAGCCTCTCTCCTCGGGAATTCGGGAAGACTTAATGAAGAGATTCCAAACTTGCAGAGGTCCATCACCGGATCCATCACATGCCCAACGAGCTAGCGGGGTGATCTAATCCATTACATTTCAATGACTTTCTTACTAGTCTTTGGAGAGGTTTTAATGTTGCAGGGTATTACAGAAGAGAGAGAGAAGAGATACCTTCAACCTTCCAATATACTTTTATAGTATGGAAGACATAAAAGTAGTCACAGAGTCCACAAACGCTTTTTACATCAAACACTGTGAGATTAGGCAGCAAAGCTACTTTCCACCAAATGAAGTGGAGCAAATTCTTACTAATCCTAAGGCATACGGCCAGTTCACAAAAAAATTCACAAGGAACCTTGTGAATTCGATCATAGTGGAGCATATTGGTGAAGAGAAATGCAACGAGTTTTTTGAACGCTTGGAAAAAAATGCTGCTACAATTGTGCAGGAAAAGAAGGTGTCTAGCTTGCCCATGGATTGCATATTGACCATTTTGATCCAAAAATAAGATTGAATTTTATCTAAAAATAGGTCTAGAAAAAATTAGAGACATATTATAGTAGTAGATCAATATTTTCATTTCTCTATTTGAAGTTGGTATTTCATTGATATTAACCCCTAAAAGACCAACGTATTTAGAGGCCCAAAACTATTTCAAAATACTTGTCCCTATAGCAAGGTCAAAATCTTCATCAATATTAATTTTTTAACAAATTCAACCGTAGGATCCTTTGATTAACTTGCACAAGTACATTGTCCCAAAATTTTATGATGAATATCCCCACCGATTGCAAGATCAATGTGCCTAAACTTCAAAATGTAGACTTTTCTAGACCTTCCAAAAGGTGAAGTTTTGTCTTTCAACATTTTTAGAAAAAAAACATGTATGTCCTATTACTTGTTCATTTTAAACAATATGTTGGAAAATGGTTTGAAAAAATATGTAAAAAATTTTAACCAAAAAAACTTTTATATTCATTTGTAAAAAAATTGTAAAGTGAAAGGTAATACTGAATGAAGGATAAAACTAATATGCTAATAATTTTTGGAAGAATTTGAAAATTGTTAATCCCAATGGTGAGAATGCTCTAACAGACAATTAGTATCTTTTTTTTTAAATTTTCATTTGAAATTTTTTAAAATTGAGAGCAAAAGATGACTTTATATGTTTTTTCTACCTTTATTGCCCGCAAAATAAATTTCCTTGTAACTCTTACCTCATTATTAGGAATTGAGTGCTTCAATTTTTTTGAGTAGATATTAATCTACGCAATTCCAAAAACATATTTTTTATTTTTTTGGAATATATTTTTTGCTGCTCGGTTTGACATTGAAATTGAAAAAATCCTTCTAACTTTTGCATTATCTATTGGAATGACATGAAACAAAGCTTCACATGTAGATTATGATGAGTAGTATCCATCATAAAAAATTCATGCAAAAATTCCAAATTATGAAATCAATAGAGCCTGCCCAAGTTCTCAAAAAGCCCAAAGTAGGCTCCTTGGCCCTTTAGGGGTTAATGTGCCTTGTGCCATTGAAGAGCCAAAGTAAAATAAAAAATATTTTTTTAATTTTTTAATTTGTAAAAACTTTGAAAATCAATAGCTTTTCTTCCATGAGTTAGAACGCTATGAAGTAAAGTACATGCACCGCAAAGGGCTTTCTAATAGTACCAAGAATGCGGCCAAAGGACACATAGTCCAAAAGATCTCAATGTAACAAACAACCTTCCTTATTTAAAGTATAGATGTTTGAATGATTTTGTACAAGGTAATGCCCAATGAAGAAGAAATTATGAAAAATAAGGGCTTTAAGTATGGGCAAATCTAGACAAGCCTTAACTTTATTTGAAGTTATTTTTTTTTTTTTCTAAAATATTGTTCAATTTTATCTCTTGTTTTTTTAGGACTCAACATTTTTGGGAAAATGAATTGTCTTATTTTTTTGGTAGTTATCACTTCTCTTTTTTCATTGTAAATGTTCTAGTTAATTTGTGTATTTTTACTTAAAATATATAGATCTTCCCTATAAATGCTAATAATTTGTCTTGTAAAATAGCAATGCTAATTCTTTAATCAACACAAATGTATGTAAATACCTTTAATAAGTGTGATTGAGAATTCAAATAGAGTATGGAAGTATTTCTTGAATGTGCATTATTGTTAAAGCTAAAGTTTGAAAAAAGATTTCTAGCTAAATTCTAAAATGGAATAGCGCAAGCCTTGGAGCCTAAGTTTGGCAAGTTTGGTAATGCTTTTACTTCTACGTGAGTAGGGAGATGAATGAAGAGCTCAAGAATTTATTGTAGGAGCTCAAAAATTGCTTTTCAACATAATTATATGAATGCACTTCATCCATTTTTCCTATCTCCCACAAAAATCCCCCTTAAAAATACTTATAATCAGTCACCTACACAAAATAGTGAAAGTAGGTTGTCCCATACTAATTTCTTAACATTTGACACTATATAAATATTTACTGTTACTGTACAAAAATGTACTACTTTTGAATTAAGTATTGTTGTAATTGGGACTCATAAACCTCCATGTGTACAAATGGAAATATTTTTAGAGGTATTTGTTGACTTTGATGGCTTGTAAAGTAACTTGCTTGAGGTAAGGCAACTAGATAGTTAACCCCTAAATGCCCGAGGCACCAAATTCTGGTGTCGGCAATACTTTGAAGTTAAATAAAATCTAACCAAGTTGCTATTTTTAGCAACTTATATTTTTGTAAAATTCTTTTTGAAGTCTAGCTTTAGCTTCAAAAGTCCGATTTTGAAAATGATGGATTATGATTTTTCTACTCAAGATTTTGTGCAAGGGTACCCATTGCAATCTTGACTTTCCGTAGTGTTGAGGGCTCTTGGAAATGAGCCTCAAATACACTAGATCTTGGAGAAAAAATCACATTAGAAATTCATTTAAAAAAATTGTAGAGTAGATTTTGAGAAGCCATAAATTGATTGGGGTTATGCATGTCATGCCCTTTAGTCTCATGTTTTTTTGGTGACCAACTTTTTAGATTTGATATGTGAAAAAAAGATTGAAAGAATTTCTTGGTTTTAACACCCTCATGTTCAAACATTATAATCTTTCTATTCATAAGTGATATTGTTGTGTTTTCTTTTCCTATGTGATCTTTAACATGTCTAGTTTGAATTTGTACGGTTACAATTCAAAAAAAATTGATACAACCTATTAATATGTTGGCTTTTTGTTCAATTTAGAGCAAATTCCAGGAAGCTCAAAACAGGCCTTGGGCATTTAGGGGTTAAGGCAACCTAATTTTACTATTTTGTGTAGTGAATGTCATGACTTTTAAAGGTAATAAATACCCTACTTGAGAATTAGATTTGATATAAATTAAGTAATTTTTGCCAAAATGTACTACATGTCATCTCTAGATTGATTTAAAAACAAATGAACCTCTCAAAATCTGACATGATAATTCAATGCCGGCACTTGCTTAGAACCCTCACTACACTAAATAGGGTATTTAGTGTTGGCAACACTATTTGCGAACCATGACACTAAATATCATTAAGCCTACTAAAGTAAGTAACATTAAATGTAATTTCTAACATTAAATATACTCTATGGTAAATCTGAAATCTGAAAATGTTTACATTTAGTGTTAGAACTTATTAAAGGAAGGTAGAAGGGAAGAAAAGGCAAAGGCGGCGCATTGAAGTTTAGCACTACACTAATCGTCCTAAAATTCACATTTAGTGTAGGGTCAAGTAGGGTGGTAATTACACTAAATGTAATCCAACACTAAATACCCTATTTAGTGTACCGGTATTCCCTTTCAACATCTAAGTTAGTTACACTCCTAAAACTTGAATTAGGAAAGACAGGGATGATGCTGAATTCGATTAGGGTTTGGAGCTCCTTCGTCGCCATCGCCAAGCTCCCATCACCACTTCCACCACGGCGTCGGTGATGCACGGGCGAACAAGGAATCGCAATCGTCAGCAACAGCAAACCAAAGCATGAAAAAAGCATGTGCGTGTCGATGAGCATGTTCATCCTGCCGTCCATTGAACAGAGCCATTGAACTGTTGCTGCGAGAGTGCATCGAGGTTAACTTATTGATGGTGTCGTGGTGGCACCGGCATCCTCTTCACCAGCTCACAAACTTTGTTGCCGGTGCTTAGAATCACTCGTGGTTCGTGTGCGCTTCGCTTCGCCTCTTCCAGCCATGTGAGTGTTTGGGGGAGTTCTAGAGTTTGTGGAATGTTTGTTTAGAGTTGGCGAGGTCTGGTATTGGTATTTTTTTAGGGTTTGATTTGATAGGGGTGTGTGGTGCAACAGAGAGAAGGGGAAGGATGCAAGTGAGTGAGTGGTGCAATTTAGGAGGGGCACTAGGTGGATAGGTGGAGGTGATTGGGAGTTTTTTGAACGGTTTTGCTTGGGTGGTGGTTCAGGAGGCCGTCTGCACCTGATGATGATGAAGACAGGGAGTCGGAACCTACTCTGCAGGAAATCGTAAATATTAAGGTTGTTAACTTCCGCCTTTTGCAATCAGAGTTCTGTTCCTCTCCTTGGAGATGTGTCAAATGGTACATCTGCAGGTTTCTAGGGACATGATGACACCTTGGTTCATGTGTTTAAGCTCGTCTTTCGGGAAGCATTGGAATATTGCATTCTTTTGGCAGACTGGTTCTTATTTACATGTTAGTGTGACTGGTGCAGTTGATAGAGAGCGGGGAGAAAGAGAGATTGAAGGAGTTGTTGCGAGAGCGACTTATTGAATGTGGATGGAGAGATGAACTGAAGGCTCAATGCAGGTCAGTCTTCCTAGTTGTTTTGAACGCCACGGTTTGGTACGCGTTGATTAATTCTGGCGTCGTGAGAGAATTACGCATCTTATTATTCGCATCGTGAAGATTTGGGATACTTTGAAAGAAGTTATGTGTGCTGGGAGTCTTGAATGGCATCCCAGCTGGTTACTCTTCACAACATTTTAGAACATTGGCATATAGTTCACCAATTTCGAAAGCCTGACAATCACTGCAGAATTCAGTAAAAAGATCCGGAATTTGTAAGAGGTTTACATTGCTGAAGATACTGTGCAAAAAGAATTTGAAAGCGTCAAGATTCTCTTTGCGAGGTCTCAAAGGCAGCCACTCAAGAACGTTATGTCTGTGGCGTCAATCCATGTGGATCTCTGAAGCGATTTTTGCCGCTTTCTAATTCATTTGGTTGGTGCTCTTGTTGGCAGAGCTTTTACGAGAAAGAAAGGTCGCGGCAATATCACTGTGGATGAGCTTGTTCGTACTATTACTCCGAAAGGCCGAGGTTCGTTAACTTACATTCATCTGGTATTTCTGTCAAGATCTTTTAGCGTCATAGAATTTGGACATTAGTCTTCAGTACTTCCTAAGCCCGGGGATACAAGTAGAGACGGCGGAGGGCGGGGATACAGCTTTTGGTTGTTTGAAAAAGGATGCTATGTCATAGAGGGGTCGTTGGCTCATGTGGAACGGACTGTTGCAGCCATGGTGCCCGATAACGTGAAAGCGGAATTGTTGCAGCGTATTCGAACATTCCTGATGACTGACCTCTCCTGAAGCGATTGGAGTTGTCCTCCATTCGTTCTGTGCACAAAAATTAGGGAAGCAGCCACCACTCACTGTCTCTGTAATCAGCTCCTTGTGTTGTTTCATGTACATTAGCTTCGGTTCCAATCTCCATTAGGCGGTGCTTTATGCACCTTTGGACAGGGGACACACAGGTTGATTGCCCTTGTGTAGAGTACTAGAGTCATTCAATCTGAACTTCAAGATTCTCTTCCCTGAAAAATTTCAGGTGGATGCTGGCCTCTGAAATTATTCGTTTATATTACAGAAAGGGATGTTTGGATCAGTTCCAAGTGTACAATTGCTTGCAAGCTTTGATCAATGCTGCAATCGCCATTTTTTGCCCCTTTTGAACGTCGGAGTAGATTTTTTCAGTATGGTCAAATGATTGTTCTGAAATGGTGTAGTTCTCCTCTCTTTGGCCTGCACTCACTCTGGTCGCATGTGCAAGGTATGTGAGGTATGGTTATAGACATTATACCATTATATACGAGTGCTGAAAGGGTCCCTTCTGCTCTGACTTCTGGGTACTATTCATCTTTTAGAAACCAAACTCTAACCTTACCTCTCCATCTTGGGATTGGGTCATGTGGTCCTTCACAAATGCGCTGTTTTCAATCTCTCAGTAAGGATTGGGGCCTATACATATTAAGGATGTTCGCAATTGGTGTTAAAGAGGGTTGTTACTGAGGGTCTTAGGAATGAATCAGACCTCCTTCTGGACTGGATTCACGTTGCAAACATCACCTGTAACACCAAGTGCGAACATACCTTTATTAAGGAAGAATATTCGTCTTCTCCTCTCATGTTTTACTTGTGAATGTTGTTGCACCAACCAATGACAAACCAATCTACCGCAATCCATAATAAAGTTCTGGAAATCTTATTTTCTTTCTGAAAAAATTAATTACTTTTGCCATCATCTGGAGAGCCAGGCACAAAACCTATGTATTATCCTGAGTGATAAAACATTCCAAAGATCCCTAATAATGTTTCTAATACGTAGGAAAATTTTCGTGCTAAAGTTACCACGCAGCAGGAGACAAAGACGAAGACCAAAATCTCATGATCCTACACTCCATTGACATTATGTGTCTCTTGCATGTATTGAGGTATTGATGCTTCAACAGACTTGTTAGAATGCATGCAATAGTGGCTTGCAAAGAGGTAGATTAGGAGGGAGTCTAATCCTAGACCAAACAGTCGCTTCATCACATCCGTGGTGAATAATTATTATTTTTGAGAATTTAAAGTTCATCACTTTGAATATTCTTGTCTTCCTCATTGCAATCACCTTCAATCGTTTGCCTATTTCCAAAGGATTGGTGCATTTTATAGGGATTGATCGTACTTTTGAATTGTTGTTTCTCACAAGGGTTTACATGTTCAAGGAATAACCCTAATGAGTTTTTTCCAATATATGTAGGTGACTGGTGTTCAAGATGACAAGATGGAGTTGGTTGTTGCTTTTGGTAGTGGTTTTGAGTTCTCTAGTCTTGACCTTGGCAAATTCAACAAGTTCTACATGCAAGAGAAGATTCAATGGAAAATTGCGACCTGTTGTGCGCTCCCAATGCAAGAAAGTGAAAGCCACAAGTTGGAGACACGATTGCTGCCAGCAAGGGCTTCGACAATGACAAGGCTGCAATGGTTACAGGCCTGTGATTTCCTTTTGACTTCATAGTGGGTGTCAAGATAGGAAGAAGGCATGGTGAATGGAATACAAAGGTGAAAATGGACAGGGCTGCAGATTAAAAAAAGTGCATGCGGGCACTGCTTAAAATTGCCAAACAATCCAAATAATGATTCTCCTAACCTGGTAATTGCAGAATATTCTGCCTACATCTACATGCTCACTCCAAAGACAACCCCCTCGCATTTACTTAATAAAGTTATGCCTGCACTAACTCTTCATATCCCGTTGAATACTTTCCAGCAAGTGCTCCATACGATGCTTCATAACCGGCTGTCCTTTCCCGGTGGTCTTCCTGAATTTTTTCTGCACCTCTTTGCGTTCTTTCTTAGACTTCTCCCGGCCTGCCTGCTGCTCCTCAAACAGCGCTCGCTTCTCCTTACTTACTTCTTCCTCCTCTTGCTTCTTCTTCTCGTACTCCTCCCTCAATCTCTCCAGATGGGACGCTGGCTTAGGTTGACGACCTTTTCCAGACTTTTTCGGGTATTTTTTCTCACTCTCTCTCTCTGCTTCGGCTGACTGTAATTCCCTTGATGGACTGGGTTTCGCCTTCTTACCCTTAGGCCCCAGGGCTGATAAATCTTGACTAGGGACCTGCATTAATAAACAGAATAAGACAACCACCAAAACTGTAGTGATCATGTCCTCCACGAGGCCCTTGCGATGCAGCATCACATTCACAATTACTTGGAAATAGATACGTTGTCTCTATATACACAATGCAGCATAACTTCAGAGTATAGGTTCTTTGGAGCGAATGATTTCTAATGCTTTATTGCTATTCACACCAAGCAATGGTTAGTAATCTTCGGTCGTGCCTGCACCATCCAAGCAGCTAACTCGGGTGTTACGGTTTATTGGCAGGTTGGAAGTTAACCCGTGGACGCCCTGTCGATCAAATTTGGTTCATTTCATCCAGGGTATTTAGTAGCTGAAATTCACCCTGACCTTACCTTATTTCATTTATCCAAGTTGTGTTAAGACTTCCCATAAAGATGAGAATTGAAGAGAAGTAAGGCTTCAAGTCCTACTGGAAGCGTTCAAAACTGTGATACAAAGGCTACCCTTTAAGAATTAACGTGCAAGGATTTTCGCTTTCAAGTTAGCGAACTGCTGTTACTTGGTTGTATCGGCAAATATTGGACTTCAAACCACTGGTATATGCACAGTTAGTGTGCTTGTCCAAAATCCGGGAAGTTCGCTTAATTGGTGGAAATGAACGTAAATACTTTACAAGGTAGAGAGAGCTAGCACCAATTCACTAACACAACTAGGGCTGTGCGGCCATTTAGTAACTAATTTCGATAAGCAAACTAACGCTAACTCGGTTGATGCCTTAACTCTAATTGAGAAATTCTAAAAGTGACTTGCACAATCTCTCAACCCTGACAACTTACAATTCACAATAATCTATCATATTTACAAGCAGTAAGAGAATCACCTCAGCGTCGATAGAGAGAGGTATGTGAGGTCGAAATTCATGTCCTTCTTCTGCTAAATGCTTCAATGTCTTACGGTACTTGTTTACTTTCTTCGAATTCTGGTAAACCTCCCGCTGTTTTCCTACATTCAACATAGCAAAAGAAAGAATAGTGTGAATGAAAACTTTTGACCGTGAATTCGAAGACAGCGACACATGTCTCACCCTTAAACCCTAAACCCTAAAAACCCTCCCTCAGTGAAAGCACAGTTCAGGGAAAAAACAATTTCAGATACTGCATTTGATACGTATCCAGAAACGACCCTCGATTAGGCAGCAACTGTAAATAAAAGGTAAACTTACGAATTTGAGAGGCGGTTACGATAGGCTTAATCCTGTTGGCACCGACAAACGCCTCTAGACTCAAACCCTTTCCACCCAATCTCTTCTTCTTCTTATGCTCTGAAGCACCAACTGAGCCTCCTTCGACGTTCCTGGAGTCACCATCTCTCTTCTTCATAGCTTAAAATTCTATAATGCTCGAACACTAAACCCCTGCCACAGCGTTGAAGCTCCAAAAATTGCTTGAAGCTCTAGCAATTAGGGTAAGCTAGCCTGCACCACAACCCAAGTAAGCACAACCATCCTGAAAACCGTTCCCAAATTCCCCAGTGCCCCTCTTATCGTTCCCCCTAAATTGCACCACACAATTGCATCCTTCGCCTTCTATGGCTCGTCACACACCACCAACGAACACGAAAAGACAATTCCAGTCCTCGATAACCCTAAACTACCATCCAACACTTAAAACTCAATACCACATACCCTAGAACCCCTACGGCGTAGTGGTGGTGACTGCAAACTTGACGATGGCGATGACAAAGCTCGAAACCCTAATCGCCTGCATCATCACAATCCTCACTATTTCCTTACCGAGTTCATACTCCTCCACCACATCAATGATCGCCTCAAGAAATAACTCCTGCAGAATCGCCCATACTCAAGCTGCAGCAATCTGCACCCCTGTCTGAACGGAACCTCCAACAATCTGCAGAACCCACAAAGGAATGCTGCAGGCTCCTATACCCGCTCTAATACCTGCAGCCTCTTATACCCGGGCCTCACATACACTTACCTCATGCCCGGTTGATATCCCGCCCACTACACTAAAAAGGGTATTTAGTGTTGGATTACATTTAGTGTAATTACCACCCTACTTGACCCTACACTAAATGTCAATTTTAGGACGATTAGTGTAGTGCTAAACTTCAATGCGCCGCCTTCGCCTTCTCTTCCCTTCTACCTTCCTTTAATAAGTTCTAACACTAAATGTAAACATTTTCAGATTTCAGATTTACCATAGAGTATATTTAATGTTAGAAATTACATTTAATGTTACTTACTTTAGTAGGCTTAATGATATTTAGTGTCATGGTTCGCAAATAGTGTTGCCAACACTAAATACCCTTTTTAGTATACCATTACACCAGAACGTTGATTTATCCTTCATCAATCAACGGCTTGTAAGGTGGGTACCCCCAAAACCGCCACTAATTTTTTGTGCCTAATTAATACTCCCTCTATTTCAAAATAAAATAAGACCAGTGTTTCCTTTGTAAAATACAAAAAAAACGTTTTATTTTGAAACAGAGGAGTATTATTAGACTATTCAAAGTTTATATTTTCCTATTCGTAAGTGAAAAGAGGTTCCAACGCAATAAAGAATGCGACATTTGGATACTGTAAGCAAAAGTTATGAAGGAACAAAGTTTGGTTCTAAAAGTGTTTTTTCTACATGGGTACATAACTAATTTCGGAGATGCATACAGTGTGAAGATGGCAGTTTAGGATCAGTTGCGCATTTGGGGGGGCCCACTTTATCTGTTGTACATACACATACCACAATTTACTCAAGTTCTCAACCCTAAAAAGATATGATCTATCTCTAAGGTATTTTATTAAAAATAATTTGATTTTTGAACCCATAGGTGCATTCTTTGTTATTATACAAGTCTTGAAAGTCATTCATCAACCACTTTTTGACCCCAACATCCTTTTTAAGGATAAAACAACATGACTTACATGATCTTATTAATATGCTAAATCCAATGATATAGCTTATAGCGCTTACATGTACTTGTAAATTTGCAATCCAATTACAACACAATAGTATCTAGCAAACATATCTTCTTCTAGACTTAGACTAAATTGTACTAAAAATTGTCATAAATTCTTTTGGCCCACAAAAATCATAGCCTTTCCAAAGACAAACAACCAAACCTCAATATACTAACTCTAAAATACATCACTCATACTAAAGTATTAGTGTGGTCTTAAAAAATCATTCATCACAAACTTTCTACCCATCCCTAACCATACATTTACATATTGAAAAGATAATATCCTAAATAATCATCCAATAACCAAAAAAAAAACCTCACATATATATTTTAATTTCCACTACCAAATCAAACTTAAACTCATAACATCCAGATTCCCTTGTATCACTTTAATTTTTACCACACCGAACATACACGAAAACAATACATAGCACATATAACACACCTCTTTGCCCAAAACACAACACTAGAATAATCCACATATGCATTTATACTACACAAACACCGCTCTAACACTTCAAACTTGATTGAAAAACAATCACTAATAAAAACATATAATAATCATAACAACAATACATGTGGCAAGCTTAAGTAGCAAAAAAAATTATGATTATTTTTTTATAAATAAACCATAAATCTATCTCCACCTTTCATTTGTTTCTCTTCAAATAGTCTACACCAACTACGAAGTGAACAAACCTAGTATATACAATTGTATCCTAGGAAAAAAAATTCTCTATTAATGCTACAATACTATTCCTTAGTAGAGATATAAAAAAGAACCTTAGACCACATAAACAATTACAAAAAGACCACCCACCATCCCATATAACTCATGCAAATACATATTTCTTCAAACATGACATTTTTGTTATAAATTAGAACAAAAGAATTAGAATCACATAGCACAAAGTAACGAAGTGAAGTCACAATTTTGTAATCATATGACTTAGCTAGATGTGCCTATACACAAATATTATTCATAATTTTTTTTTGCACGGTCAGTATGTGTAGAGCCCACATGGATGGTTTTAGGCAATCTACGAGGGGAACTTGTACCTAGTGTAAGATGAACTAGTTGATGTTCTCCTATAAAAAAAATTTAATATAATAATGGAACCACCCTGAATTGCTTATTCTGTCGGAGTGTTTGTTTTAGGTGTACTTCTACTCACCTTACTTGCTTTTTAGGCAAGAATCTGCAAAGTCCCTACCTTTTTAAGGCTTTGAAGTTGAACATTAGATGCGCTTCACATTACAAAGAGGCATGTCTGGCACAAAGTCGGAAAGGCCACTGCTCTTCTGGCCTCTCAACAGTGAAAAGCAATCCACATATACGCTTGAGTGTGAAAACACAAGCGGCAAAAAGGGCTTCAAAGCTACAATGCTTGACAAAGTATTGTGCTTACAACCCCTTGGAGCCAAAAACCTCCGGAAGAATTTTGTTGCCAATGACAAGCCACATCAGCAATTGTTTCATCCATGTATAGTTAGGTCCAACTCATTTATGAATTTTTGGATCTTTCTAAGATTAGGAGAGCTTTGGGAGGCATGTGTGCGCTCAAAAATGAATGGAATTTTGAATTTCAAATTGCATTAGAATCACACTAAAGTCTACTTCATCATCATTACAAACAAACATATGTAATTGAAAATCATACAAAGAATTTGATGTTTTCCATATACTATCTACTATCTAATATTGCCACCCGCATTTGTGAAAATTACAACTTGTATTTAATGGTACATATAAGAAATGAACCTTCACAATTGCTTTAGAGATACTTAATCCCATATGACTTGAATTGCTTGTATGATTTCTTGCTTGTTCTTCACCCCAATGCAAAAAATCTTTGACTTTCTCTTACTAAGGTTCTCTATGAAATGGTAGATAGTGTACAAAAGAAATCCAAATTGTTCTATGATTTTAAATTATTCATATTTCACTTGTTATGAAATTGAAGTGCACTTCATTAAAATTCCAAACGCAATTTGATGTTTCAAAATCGGTTCATTTTTAACCTTTAAACGTCGATGCAACCATTATGTGGCCGATGGATGACAGAGAATCAAACTGTGTAGGACAAAAGTGCAACTATTCATCCTCGAAATTTGTTGTGAAAAGGGAAGATCTTCTACATTAGCTTGACTTCCAATGAGCGCTTTTGCAATTTTTTAAGCCAATGATTCACATGGTAATGCAAAAGGGTGATTTCGAGGGTCACCCCTTCGTCCTTTAATCCCTAAATGCCCAAGGCCTGTTTTGAGCCTCTTGGAATTTGTTCTAAATTGAACAAAAAGTCAACATTTTGATAAGTTGAATCAATTTTTTTTGAATTGTAACCATAAAAATTCAAACTAGACATGTTAGAGATCACATAGGAAAAGAAAACACAACAATATCATTTAAGGATTGAAAGATTATAATGTTTGATCATCAGGGTGTTAAAATTATGAAAACCTTTGAGCTCTCTTTTTGCATGCCAAATCTAAAAAGTTCAAGACCAAAAAAATTTGAGGTTGAAGGTTTTAACAAATATAGCCCCAATCAATTTATGACATCTCAAAATCTACTCTACAATTTTTTTAAATGAATTTCTAGTGTGATTTTTTCTCCAAGATCTAGTGTATTTGAGGCTCATTTCCAAGAGCCCTCAACACTACGGAAAGTCAAGATTGCAATGGGTACCCTTGCACAAAATCTTGAATAGAAAAATCATAGTCATTTATTTTCAAAATTGGATTTTTGATGCTAAAACTAGACTTCAAAAAGAATTTTTCAAAAATATCAACTTCTAAAAATAGCAATTTGGTAAGGTTTTATTTAACTTCAAAGTTTCTTCGACACCACATTTGGGTGCCTTGGGCATTTAGGGGTTAAGGGTTAACCCCTAAAGGACCAGCATGCATTTTTTGGCCGTAAGGAAATTTGGGGCAGGTCCGTGTGACTAGAGATTTCCATATTTTAAGCTGAAATTTTAATAGAAGGTGGGCACGAGGAATATCTTTCATATGCACTAAATTTCAGCACATTTGGAAATAGGAGTCAAAAGTTATGGCCAAATATGTTTTTTTTTTTCGTAACTGGGCAGTCCGGGCAGCAAGAAAAATTTGGCAAAAATTTGATTTTTTTTTTTTTTAATATTTTTTTTCTTGTAGGTTATATTTTTGTCTATCTGGAAAGCTTTGATTCATTTCATTTGGATTTGTTATGAAAAAATTATGGACATTCTTGTTTTTCGGGCAATTAGAGCATCTTCTTGAAAAAAATAACTTGTAGGATGCATTTCTAAATGCTATTTTTGCAATTTAAATAAATAAAAAAATTCTCATGGTTTAGTTTACTTGCTAGAACAATCTCACCATTGGGATTAGTGTATTTTAATTCCATCTAAAATATATTAATGTTTTAGATTTTCCTTCTATCTCGTACCTACTTCAACTTAATAAATTTTTAAGGAATGATAATTAAGTTTTTTTGAATTTTTTTTCTTCCCTAGACTCTCAACTCAATTCTCCACTATAAAGATTTGAAGTACAAAACTCTGTAGTGCAAAAATTTTAAGTGAAAAATGTTTAAAAGTCAAAAAATCTAGTCCCGCAATGTGCTGAAATACTTGTTTTTTCCACTTTAAACGCAGATATCTTGCAATCTGAGCAGTCAAAAATTCTGAAATTTTTTCCACACATTCTCATACTAGTTAGGTGTAAGATCCTACGGTTAGATGTGAAAAAAAAACATTTTTCAAATTTTTTTACTCCTTGCTATAGAAGTGGCAGTTTTGATGGTTTTTTGGCAGAAAAAAAGCCTTGGGCCTTTAGGGGTTAAGCATGCTAGAGCTTCCTAAAATTGCTGAACTTTCTACTGTAGGTTGGGAGCAGATTCGATACTCAAGTGCCGAATTAAATATTTTTTTGGAAAAACGTGGTTTGGCATTGTCACAAATATTTAATTAAAATTTTGACTTTAAAAAAAAAAATTAAAATTAAAATTCGGCATTTATGATCTCATATTGTTTAGTAAGTTATGGATTGAAAGTACTATACTTGTCAACTTTGGTTTGAAAATGATCAATGACTAATTCAAGATGATTAGAGTATTTTTGGTAACAGTTCATGATACTCATGGGAGTTACAGATAGGAAGAACTTTATGATATACAAGAATAGAGCTCATGGTAAGAGCTTAGATTCTCAAAAACTCAATTGTCTTTGTTTTTTTATTGAATATGGAATTTTGAACATTTACGGCATTTTGGCCATTTAATATTATACACATTAGGCACTTTTGACAATTAATTTTTTAAAAATTTCGGCTTAATTTTTTAAAATTATTTTACGCCGAATCTGCTCCCAACCTACAGTAGTGAAAACTAACTGAAAAATTCGTAAATGAAATGGACCTCACTTCCTACCGCTCTACGAGTGTGAAATCCCATAGCCATGCGCAACCAATTACAGTAAAGAAATGCTCTTGCCGCCCATCTTCCTACTGCTCATGTGAAGCTCATGTGAAGCCGGCCCTAACTTGCGGATCGTGGGGTCGCCCTGCGAAACGCCGGGTCGAGGAGCAGTTATAGGCGGGGATATGGTCCACAATCTGCAGTGGAGCAATGAGCGCCCGACAACTTGCGAAATCTATGCGGACTCAGATTCTTGTCAACCCCATCCAAGCCGCAAGCATTATTCTTGCTTCTTTCTTTGCGATTCACGCACCGAATTGCACGAACAATTCGAAAGCACTTCATTTGGATTCGCATCAGCTGGATCTAGCGAAATGGGCAACTCCAAGTGTAAGGACTTGCGTCCCTCGTCGTACAATTTCGCAATTAAAATTTCTTTTGGGTTTCCATTAGGTCTGCTGCGAATTTCGTTCATTTGCAAGGGAAATGGATCTAATGTTTCGTTTGAAGCGGATCCGTTGTGGAATGAAATTGTGTGCATTTGGAGCTGCTTTGTTGTGGAATGAATGGGTGTGCATTAGTGCAAAGGTTAGGTTTACTGGCTGCTTTGGGTTACTGCTTGTGTGTACCCTAAGACGGTAATGTAACCACGAATAAGTATTCGCTGAGTCGATTCTTGTTAGCAAGTGCAAGGGATTCCAGTGCTCCCAAATATGTTCGATTTGGATATTGTATGCAAGAGTTATGAGGGTTCAAGGTCTTGATGACCTAAAACGGACACAAGATCTGATGTTTAGGTGTTATGCATTCCTAAACTCAATATGTAAGATTTTAGAGTGTTGCAATTAGGGATCTCGGCTTTAAATTAAACGCCGATTGTGGATTGGAATTGGGGTGCAGCCAAGGGATTAGGAGACGCGCAGGTGAAGACGATTGTGGAACGAGTTTGGAATCGTTTTTGCAGCACCAGTGAGGGGTACGAAAGGCTTGGAGCTCAAGACTTGTACTGTGCCATCCTGCTGGTTTACAAGTAATCAACCAATCCTGTAATCGTGAATTCCACTGTCAATTCTTGCCTTCTTGCCTTCGTTGAGGTAGAGATGTTGTTGTCGTTGATGTTTTGTTCGATTGCTATTCTATATTACATTCCAGACCGTTATCATCGATGGCTGCTTTTTGAGTAGAGTTAAACTTTCAGATACTTTAGACGACATCGTAAATGGGATATTTCATGTCCACCTCTGTCACTCCGGTCATACAGAGACTTTCCTATTGTGCATGATCCCTGTTATGGAGAATGTTTTCACCGTTGGGAGTGATGAGTTTCGGTATAGGCAATCTCATGCCCCTTGTCAGTGTTGGCATTCTTGCAACTTTCGTAGTGATTGAAATCTAAATTGTTTTCATCAGAAGTTGAATTAGAGTTCCATTAGAAGTCAGAAATTCCTTTTTAAATTGGCTCAAGTACTCTGTGTTCCTTTTATTTATTACACAAGCCCATGCCCTAGAGAACTTTGGTTTGGCATGACAACACATGTACTATGTGACAAGCAGAAAATAACCTTGCTGACAAACTCGGAATCTTGAGAATTGGATGACTTCTTGACACGCGGATGCTCAACTACGTGGGGGAACTCAGGGATCGAATCTGCGAAGTTCTCTTTTAATGACTTAGTTCTGACTAGGAAGGCCCTGTTGTATATATTATTAGCTTACTAAGTTCCATCCCTTCAAACTTTATTGCAACAGCGACATCAACAAGAAAGTGCCAGGTCCGTATAATGACCCACCCTCAAAGGAAGAGGTGGAGGAGATTTTCAGGGTGAGTGTCCCCCTTTTTATGAGCATGTGCTTTCTTTGGGACTAGTATAGGACTATTGTTCTGTGTTGTTGTTGCACAGTAAAGTTCATAACGAGTACTCTTCCATTTAGATCTGTCGGGCTCCATTAGAAAAAATTCCATATTAATTTGACCCCTCAGACTCTCAGTTCATTATATTCACTGTTGCACACCCTAACTTGGAGAACTTTGGCTTTGCATGATGACAATGTGCTACGTGAAAAGAAAAATTTGCTGATACAGACTCTGAATCTTCATAATGTACGACTTTACAGCACATGGATGGTCAATTTAGGAACCAATTCTACAAAGATTCAGAGTGGTTCTTTCAAAGTGTTGATTGATGATGGATTTTTGTTTGCAACAGATCAAGGACAAGAATGAGGATGGGTACCTTGACCGAGACGAGTTCACAGCCTTCATTGAAACCTTTTTGAAGGACGTGACAGCGCAGGTGGGCAGCAACGTGTTGCTCTTCTCGTTCGTCATCCCGACCGTGGTTTCACTGAGCAGGCCCAAACTGGAGCAGCTGCCTCACGTGGGTCCTATTGTGAAAAAAGCCCCTCCGTCTCTCTATTCAGCGATCTTGACCACCCTCATTGTCTTCGTTGGGAGAAAATTCAAGAAGACCTTTTGAGTTTGGTTCTCATGCGTAGGTTTGGTCCTCCTTGCGTTTTTCCTGACCATAAAACTGTCGGGATGTATTGTTCTATGATGAATCACATTTTCAATTCGCCCTTGCAAATTGCATATGGTACGGATCATTGTTTTTTGTTGATGTTGATAGGTCATTTGGGGGCAATGAACTGGGTGTGTTGCTGTTGCAGTTATTGCAGCTAAGCTACTGTAGTTAACCTGTTTATTGGCTCTGGGCTGAAGGGAGGAGGCCTTACATTGACCAAAAAAATTCATGTCAGTGAATGTGAGGAAGTTGGAGTTGGTTTCCTCTTTCAATGCGAGCCCATAAACCGGTCAAATATATCCTTCGATCAAGTCAGTAGTTACAGTTGAATTCAACGACCTGTCAGAATGCTTTTATTTGGTTAAAGCTGCCTACAGTGATACAGTATGAGGTATCAAATTATTGTAGCACTGGCACTTCATGTTAATAATACCATAACCCTTAAATGACAGAGAATCTTTTTATGCAAGTGCAATTGTTCATCCTTGGAATTTTGTACATCTTGTGCAGTAGTTTGATCTCCATTTTTATGGTCACTAGTCCAATGCTTAAGGATTAACTTTTAGCATCCATTACAAATGGAATAGGGAGTAGTAGACCACGTATACTAAGCATCTTGAAATAGCTTACAATATTTATGCCCAACTATGAACACCTAAAATTTGAGCATGACTGGTGAACTTAGTAAACGTTGTGAACCATCATTATAGAAGGTCACTAGGAGAAGGCATTGAACATGTGTCATAATATGAATCCACCATTTTGTGTGCTCATTGAATTACTTTTATCATACATTGTGCTTAATTTGTGAATGATCTTGTTGTCAATCATTGAACATGTGTTCTCCTCATATGAATTTTTGAAATGAATATCTCTCCACTTTGAACCAGAATTCTCTATTTTCTCTTCAGCATACCTTCTCTTTTAGTTGCTAAAGGACATATTGTATTCCTTCATCAAAATTTCATTATATTTTGCTTAACTGTAGTAAGTGGTGATCATTATAGATGTACGTTTGTTCCCTACAAAACAAAGGAAGAAAACAAGAATGACTTGACAATTTTGTATAATACAACAATTTGCTCCTTTGATTACATGTATCATGTCGGGATGACTGATTATAGCCCCTTTGATCATTATGTGTACATAGACTTATCAAATTTGCAATTTAAATAATTAATCAAAAAAAAATGAAGACATATTTTGCAAGAACTTTGGTCCAACTCATTTTTATGAAAAAAAATTTACATTATAGGTGTGTGGTCAAAGAAAAAAGATATAGCTTTCCATTGTAGACCATAGAGGGGGGATTATTCATGTCCTTTTGGATGCTAAAGTGACTTCCATAATTCCCAACTCTGTTGCAATGATCCCAAAGAAATCCTTGAAATTTATAGACAAACAAGTGATTCCTTTGCCATAGGCATTTAGAGCTTGGTCAATTTTATACTCATCCATAATATGCAACTTAAATCAAGTAGACACATGGCTACATGTACTCATGTACACATAACCTCATATATATTGAAGCATTCTAAAATCAACCACACAATAAGACACTTCAAAAAATTAGAAAAATATTTTTATCATACAATAAGTCCAGATGTCTCATATTAATGAATGCAAGAGTTTTCAAAGACAAAATGGCAAAAAAAACAATCCCGTCATATGGTTATTACGATGTTCATTATAAGACCCACAATAATGCACACATGATGCAAAATTAAGCCATGACCTCCTTTGTATTCCAAATATTTCACACCAAAATCCTCCACCATCTTACCCATTCATAAGACACTATGTTCAACTCGTAGAATTCACTTTCTTTAATGATAAATTTTCACCAAAATCAATCCAACTAAAATATGATAAATAATTATCCATCACTTATACCAAACATACAAAATAATGGTTGGAACACACTACCACTCATTGTTTTAACAATTGGTACACGGGAAAACACACACAATGCATCAATTAAACTTCCTCATGACATATATAATCTCCTAACTTACTCCATTCAATAAACACTAAATAATATAAACAACATAACTCTTAAATATATTACATGTATAGTACCATAATTGTACTATATAAATGTAATTAGAAAGTAATCAACAAATACATCCACTACTAAATAACATATAGTACCATTCAATCACTCATTATAAAAATTCTTAAAACATCAAATTTAAGAAAATAAAGTAATCCAATGCTATCATTGTTTATGACAAAGCAATCATTAACCCCTAAAGGACCCGGGGGGGTCTAGATTTCCAAAATTGTAAAGATCTATCATAAAATACAATTTAGAATAATATTTTAATGATAAATCTCAAACAATAGTTGTAAAATATGATTTATAGATCATATCTATAAGGCTAGATCAACAATTACAAGAAACAATATTTTACAATAAAATCTGAAACCAAAAATTGAAAATTCCTTCTAAAATCAATTGTAGATTGTATAATTATGATTTAAAAATAAATTAATTTTTATAAGTTCAAAATGTTAAGTTCAAATCATTGTGATTTTTGACTCTTTATATTTTATTTTTTGATTCAAGTCGTTTTTGAAGGGTCATTTTTTGATTTGAAAAAGTTACTTTTTGAGGTTAGATCTTCTGATATTCTTTGAATTATAAAATATTTGCAAAGCAAAAATTTTCATAATCTAAAACGTACGAATGTTAAAGAACTAATACAAGAATCTTCAAAAAAAATTGATGGATGAAAAAACGCATTTCAATGAGTTTGGGATGTGTTTATGTTAATTTGTTGTTCAAAATCTGCACTTGTGGTCCTCAATACCCATGTGTACTCCTTCTTGGTTTTGCCCATTTAAGAAATTAGTATAGAGTCTCCTTCCTAATGGAGGTATGAAGTCTTGAATTAGCACACTTTGTTATTTGAAACTTCATGTGGGCCATGAGATGAACAAATTCTTAAATTACACCAATCTAAAATAAGATTGGAGTTAGTTTCTTCTTTCTTATTCTTCTTCCTTTGGATCCAAGTATTGAGCTCATTTTCAATGAATGGTGTTGGATATTTCCTCTTAGTGATATTTTTATTTTCCTACTTAAGAAAATGACAAATTTATAGATCATCATGTAGTGTATTTTGTTGGTATTTTGGCAACTTTAGCTCTTTTTTCTTTATTTGAAGTTTAATCCTATAAAGAGTCTCATTTAAATTTGATTCCAATCAATGAAAAGAAGCTTACCAAGTCTAGTTTTTTCTCCAATTTGAAATTATGAAAATATCTACAATTGAATATTTTGTAGCAATAGTTGAACTTTAGGTACCATAGAGTGCAAATTTTTTGATTTTAGAATGACACAATAAATTCTTTTGCACTATGAAGTTTGACACTACAATGTGCACCTACGGAAAAAAGTTGAATTTTTTAGCATATTTTGTATTCGATATGATTTTTTTATTTTTTTAATTAAAAATTCACAATAATTTCAAATTTGTACAAAAAATCCTAAAACTTTTATGACTTATAGATGACAATTATGTAATTATGTCTCTAAAAAATAAATACAAAATTTCATTCATATGCAAGCTGCCACTTTTTGTTATTGTGCCTAGTTATTATTATTAGACTAATCAAATTTTCTAATGCACCAAAAAACGCAACATTTGGATACCATACGCAAAAGTTATTGAAGAGACCAAGTTTTTTTTGGTAGATGTCTTAAAATCGTTTCATTTGAACATACTTACATATTGATTTTGGAGATGTACACAAAGTGATGACGGTGGTTTTAGGCTCAATGTTTTTTTTGGTATATCCACCTTAGTTGTAAAATGAAAGCATGCATAAAGACGAGCTTTGAAGCTTGAAAACGTGGTCATGTGCCCATCTTTTCAAGGTTAATTGTTTAGTGACACCCAAGGACTACAGGAGTTCAAAAATTGACTTTTAAGAAAATTGTTCAACTTCCAAATATTGTATGTATTTTTTATGACTGAAATTTCATAATAAGAGTAGGAAACAACAAGTTTTCACACTACACCTGAAAAACACCTTCTGTGATTCGTGGATTTAGCATGGCTTTTAGAGCTTGGTGAATTTTAAGGCTTCCTAAGGTAGGAGGCTCAAACTCCGATAGGGCATTTTAAATGAACAGGACACAGAGGTACATTTTGCTTTCTTTAATTTACCAAAATGTACAAACGATGTACATTCTAGGAGGTGGTCGCTTTTAGAGCCCTATGGCTTTTCAACTTCAAAATTTCATAACTAATTCCACAAAGCTTCAAAAAGTATGAAACAACTTAGGCCAGATGCCATTTCTTCTTATCTTTCAAGGAAAATTTACTGAAAAATATTTCAAGATGTTTTACCTCCCCAAAATTCAGGTTCAGGCTTAGATGGTCGCTTTATCGACCTCCTACCTTACTTCCTAATTTTAGTGCAGTATGAAGTTGATACGGAAACTTTGAGACGCTATAAATACAGTAGGCGTCAAGATACTGAACTTCAGCCTGAAGTCTCAAGAGTGGAAATGGCCTCATTGGGTACTTGCGCAGGGGTACCGAAGAACTTATAGTTCCTGCAAGGCCAGCTTCTTCTTGCAGATGCTTTCTTCAAATTTGCATTGCTATTACTACTGGAGCAGAATGGACAAATCCGAGTGTGAGTAGTTGTCTGAGCCTTGTTGATCGCAAACAAGCTTGATTCTCCAACACTATTTTTTTGAGGTTTGGAGCCGATATGCTGTAGAATGTGTGTGGTAAAATGGTAGCCAGGCTTTTAATTGTGAAGGTTGAAATTTCTGAACTTTGACAAGAGTCAATGGCTGAGTTTATGAGTGTGTGTGCAGCCAAGGGATCAGATCACCCGGAGGAGGAGAAGAAGGTTAGTACTTTGGAGAAGCCTCTAGGGAAGAAGGAGATGGATCTCGTGGACCAGGTGTGGGAGCGTTTCGTCAAGACCACACACCACGCCTTGTTTTGGAATGAGGGTTTCAAGGAAGAAAATGCAGGTCCTGGGCTTCGAATTCAAGACTTGTACTGTGCCATCTTGCTCCTTTACAAGTGAGTTCACCAGATCGATGTATCATCTCTCCCTCTCTTCACTTCCTTATGGACTTCTCTCTATTCCATAGCAAACTCGGTGGGGTTTTAGGAGTGTATGAGGCAGGCTTTTTGTTTGCTTTTGTACTGAAAGAACACCATCTGTAGTACATTGATTCACATTTGTTGCTATTCCTGTCGTTGATGTACCAGTCCTAGCGTTGTGCATCCTAGATTTTTTGCAGTTCAATGTTACAAATTTTGGTGCCATGGATTGTTCCAATAGTTAATGAAATCTATCATGGAACCCCCAGATCATTGTCCCTGAGATGGGATATTATGCCCTGTGTATGCATCCAGTTCTGTAGAATGTACGAAGTTTAAGAAGTATTTTTTTCAATTTATTTTGTAACAGCGACATCAACAAGACTTTGCGGCCAGGTCCACATCGTGACCCACCCACAATGAAAGAGGTCAACAAGTGTATTAAGGTCAGTGACTTGGAAATGGTTTGCAATTGCCGTTGTGTGGGAAGTCTCAACACAGAATTTGTCACTACGGTAGACTTTTAAGTCATTCCAAGCTTGTTCTATTTCGCATTGTGTCAATTTTAATTCTAACTTGTAGAGTACACAACATAAAAATGACACTTAGAACAACATTAGGATGTCTTTAGAACTTGCCATTGTAAGCATAGGCCTATATATGAAACCAAAAATATGCATTGAGACAACATTTTGCGAGATTGAATATCTTTAATTAAGACTTGTGTCATTTGAAGTACCTACACAATAACCGAAAATAATGAAGGCATTGAAACAGCATTCCATAATAGTTTCTTAAAACCGTGTCATGTTAAGCACCCCGGTACGCACCTACTCCCAAGTGTGAGAAATCGATTCATAAGTGAGAAGTTAAATGCAGTCATTTCTGTACTCTTGCCAATGTAAACTTGAGTTGCTGGTTTAAAATTTGAGTTGTTAATGACTGGTGTGCAATTACAATTACAGACCTGTGGCAATACCAATGAGAACACGATGGTAGGTCGGGTAGATTTCAACTTCTTCTTTGAAGAAATGTTTACAAAGAATACAATCCGGAGAGATGAGCTCCAAGCATTTTTCAAGACTGGCACAAATCAACAGTTTGTTCGTTTGGGATCCCAAACTAGACAAGTGAGCAACACATCTTTCTTGCTTCCTAGTAGAAGTAGGTTGTGTTCATGCAATTTGTCTATACTAGTAGTACAACCGTCTGCGATAACAAAGCCGGTGCATGCATTAGACACATAGTGTTTTCTTTTGTTTGCGAGAACTAGATTTTCTAGTAAAGAGTGCTTCCAGATTCTGTATAAAAATGTATAAGGACAAAGACGAGATTGTGATAGTGAGGCACTGTGCAGTTGTGAGACCTTATTGACTATCAATCATGGCTGTCAGTCAAATTTGCTCAGTTGTAGTTGATGTTGATACGACCTTAAATACAAAACAAAAGTCGATCTTGGAGGCCTATTTAATCACAGTGGTAACTTCTTCTGATGTAATCTTATTCTGCTGTAAGATGTTTTTGTACTCCTTATGTTTGTGTGCTGGTGGTGGGCAGGAAGCCGACTGTTCCTCCCAAGAACCAGGACCCAGTCGAAACGTGAAGACCGAAGATTCTGAAGACCTTCACATGAAGAAGTTCAAAGAATTGAAGAACGCCGCGGACGCTGAGGAGTTGAAGGCTTCCAATGGGGGTTGGAACGTCTTACGACACGGGCGTACTGATTCGGCGGTGAATTTGAATAGTTTCAGCGGTGGGAGTCATTTCCAGATCTTCAACTTTGCTAATGCCGATATGGACTCACTGGCCACATTCGTGAAGCAAATCCGCAAGTGAACTGGAGTGTGAATTTGTACGAGCAGGCTTTAGTTTACATGTGTTACGAGTCTACACTGTTGGAGTTGGAGTCTAGACAAACTGCACATCTGCTACAAGTCATGCTTACACCACTTGCAAATAAGTTCAATTCAGTGTATGAAAAGGAATGTGATTTTGGTGGACATTGCCTACCAAATGGGGTTATCTATTGATTGAAATGGGGCTATCTACTGTCACTCATGGTGGTCTACAACATCGCACTATGTAGTTGCATAAGAACTTCATACTTGTGATGATTTGAAAATTGCTCTCAATAACTTAGATTTGGTTTTCGTACCGAAAGTGATCCATCCACAACCCAGTAATTTAGCGGAACCTTGCTTGCAACCACTTGCGAATAAGTCCCAGTTGTGTGTAAATGAGGAACTGTTGGTGGAGTAGAACGAATTTCCAGACTTGGTACAAAACAAGCATTTAAGGAAAATCGAACTACCAGAAGTCGGTTCATTGCGAGCAATGAGAGCACTCAGGTCGCCATGCCTCAGAACTCAGAAGGCCCGGTCTCACAAGTTCCGTTATGAAAATGGACACTGGGTGTAGCAGGCGTTATATCTGATATCTAAAATTGATTCTCAAACCTTAAAACTTAAATTTATTTTAAAAATATTAATCAAATTAAAATATAGCAATAAACTACTCTGCACAAAAGGGTTTACAAATTTTCTTAGCAAGGGAAAAGAAAATTCGTTTAAAATTAGCTTTTTGAATTTTTTGAATAAAATAGAACTAAGTAAAAGATAACTCCAAATATTATGTTCTTTTTATTTATTCAACAAGACGTGTGGGCACTAGAGAAATCACCTACAAAATGATATATTGAAGAAAATTGGATCTATTATAAATATTAAGTTTTATTATTAATATTTTTTCATGTCTAAAATATTGAAAATAACTATATTGGTGCAACAAATGTAGACTATCTTTAGACTATTTGTAATGAATGCTTAACCTCTAAAGGACCAAACACCTTTTTTTGGCAACAAAGCGATTTTGGGCAGCTCACTACGAATGGAAATTTTATTATTTTTCTTTGAAATTTTCACACAAGATGTGCCCGAGGTGTAGCTTCAAGGCCCAACAATTTTCATAACTTTTCACTACATAATTAAAAAGCTATTGCATGATATATAATTTTCCACATTCCGCGGGCAGCCCATTAGAAGAGATTTGAGGGCTGTGAAGGGCCGTTTCAGAGGCCGTTCCCGCAGCTGGAAACAATCAAAATATAAAATTAATTAAAAAAATTTTAAAAATTTTAAAAAAAAAATTTTAAAAAAATTTTAATTTAAATTTTTTTTTTTTTTGACGTAGCACAGTCTTGGCCACGTCAGATTACTGCTCCCAGGCTGTTCCCAAGGTTTCTAGGGCTTGATAACTCGCAGGCTCTTAGAGCCCTCAAATTTCTTCTAATGTCCGGCAGCTCAAAAAAATTCTTTAAAAATTACTTTTTTGAAAAATAATAATTTGAAAATGGTTCTATAGATTATATATACATGGAAAAGTCAACATTGAATTCAAATCTCACAACACGCTCCTTCATCATTTTTGCAAGGCTACAAAAAAAAATTGGCCATGTATGACACTCTATGCTACCCTAAACGACACATATATTTTTATGTCCTATTGTATGGTCTCTGTAAGTCAAGTTCCAACCTGCATTAGGGGTTAAGACACATGTGTCTTAGCCCCAAGGCTGAGATGGATGACTTCCTAAAACACTATAGAAATGAAGAATACACCTATTGGTTCAAAAATCAAATCATTTTTGACAAAGTACCTTCCATTGGTGATAGGTCTCATCCTTTTGGAGTTAAAGTAAGTGTTCTAATCCTTGAAGAACGTTGAAGCCAAAAAGTCATCACTAGATGATTTCATTCTTCATTGTAGAAACCTACTAGTCCAATAATCAAAGCAAGCTTGGTGACTACCTTGGTCATAGGGGGCCGCATCTTTAAGTACTAAACGTCTTTGTTTAGTTGGAGTGTGATAACAAGCATGGGAAGGATGACGATAATATTTCTACTCATCAGACGAGGTCTTCTCATCAGACCAAGTCTCCTCATCAGTGCATGTCCTTGTCTGCAATGTGGTGAAATACTCCAATTGCTTTGCTTCCAACATTAGAAGAAATTTGAGGGCTGCAAAAGGCCGTTTCAAGGCTGTTCCTGCAGTTGGGAACAGTCAAAATATAAAAAAATTAAAAAATTAAAAAAAAATTAAAAAAAATTAAATATATATATATATATATATATAATTAAAAAAAATTAAAAAAATTAAAAAAAAATTAAAAAAAAATTAAAAAAAAATTAATTAAAAAATTAATTTTTTTATTATTATCTGATGTGGCACTCGTGTGACCATGTCATATTACTGTTCCTAGCGCGTTCCCAGGGCTTGAGAACTCGCAATCTCTTGGAGGCTTCAAAAATCCTCTAATGATGCAATACGACCTCCATCAATGACATCTTCTCAAATAACACCGAAAAACACACCTGAACATGGTCCCAACCATACATTTCGAGTCTAGGTAAGCCTGCCAGGGCCCTCAGGTCTTCTGGACCCAGGCTCACTCCACTATGAGAAAACTTGAGATACTCTACACTCCTGGAGCTTCTAAAATTTGACAACCTCATCAAACTACAACACCTTCAAACATCGAGGCGTATCAATGCAAGCAAAGTTCCCACCTTCTCCAAGCTTGTCAGCCTAAGGCATTTGGCAAGGTGGATACACTCCAAATTGTCCAAATCATTGCAAAGGGGTAACTCAGATAATAAAGTTCTAGAGCAACGCAATTTCCTGAGTTGCGCAAGGCATTCCAAGCTTGATAACCTCCTGATTGGGGTGTCGGTAATCTCCAAAACTTTCAAGTTTATAAGGTTGTGAAGATCTGGTAATTCAAGATTCCCTACTAAACTACAATAGTTATGTAGGCAGAGGTATCGTATTGCCATCAAGTCACCCAACTCAGGCAGATGTAATAGAATAGGGTGTGGGCGCTAGATTACCCATCCTTGGTAATAAAGCGAACACCGACCAAGTTCTATACTTTTATCCACTTTTTTAATATATGGTGGTGTTGTAAATGCGGTCCACTGTGCCTTCCAAGCAATGGATCTTTTTTGCTAACGTTTCCTAAGTGTCGTGGATGGGCAAAAGAAATGCTTAGAGATGCATGTGATAACTTCTAAGCTAACTGCAAATGATCAGGGGTGATAGTGATTTAATGTGAAATTCTAACTTCCTAACTATCTTTCCTATGTCTAGGGTTGATTGGGTAGTTGGCGTCATTTCTAACGTCCCTAACTACGTGAAATAGGAACCCCTATGTTCCTTCCATGAACCCCTAAGGTTATTCTTTATGTTTTTTCGTCCTTCCTAGATGTTCTACTTCTAAAGACTACCCCTAAGGTTCAACTTCTACACTAAATTTTGACTTCTAAATGTAACTCTAGATTTTTACTCCTTTAACTTAATTCTAACTTTTAACCTCCAAGTTTGACTCTATGTTTTGACTTTTGACTCTAGGTTTTTACTTCTAAAATTAATACCAAATTTTAACCCCTAGGTTTGACTCTACGTTTTAGCTTTTAACTCCAAGTTTTTACTTCTAAACTAACTCTAAAATTTACCCCGTGAATTTTATACTATGTCTTTACTTTTACTTTTAAGGTTTTTACTTTTACTTTTAAGGTTTTTACTTCTATACTACTCTAAATTTTACCCTTTTAATTTAACTCTATGTTTTGACTTTTAACTCTAAGTTTTTGCTTCTAAACTATTCTAAAATTTACCCTCCAAAGTTAACTCTAGATTTTGACTTTTAACTCTAGGTTTTTGCTTCTAATCTACTCTAAAATTTACCCTCCAAAGTTAACTCTAGATTTTGACTTTTAACCCTAGGTTTTTACTTCTTAAAATTAATCCCAATTTTTGACTTCTAGGTTTGGTTCTACGTTTTTACTTTCAACTCTAGAGTTTCTATTTCTAGAAACTACCTCTGAAATTTAACTTCTACTTCTAACTTTTTCTTCTACTTTAAGCTTTGAATTTACTATCTGATTCTTACCCCAAGTTTTAACTTCTAAGTTTAGTCCTAAATTTTAACCTCTAATTTTAACTCTAACTGTTAATTTCTTACTTCAAAATTTAACTTCTATTTCTACTTTAAAAATCTATATCCTAAATTGACTTCTAACTTCCACTTTCCAAACTTACTCTAAAATTTTTACCTTTAATCTCTACTTTCTACTTGGATTTTTGACTCCTAATTAACTCTAAACTTTTACTTTTACTACCCTAAGATTTCACTTGAAAACTTAACCCCTACTTTTGAACTTCTAAATTAATTCTAAATTTTTAACTTCTCAATTTCACTTCAATTTTCACCTTCTAAATCTAATCCTAAATTTTACTCCATAATTTATGAACTTCTAAATCTAACTGCTAACCTATTCTAGCTAATCACGGCTACGGCCTAATCAAGGAAATTAAGGAATAGTTAGGAGAAAAGGCCAAAGATTAGGTTAATGGCTTACCTCATAGTTGCTAGTATCGAAAATAACCTCGTCCACGTGTTCATGCGCATCCTTGTCCATGGTACTTCTTTGGTTATTTCTTTTCTTTTCAAAGCTCACCGCTTATTTTAGAAAATATTACACTTTGTAGGATCTAACCTCCTTCCTTCCCCCTTTTCTTCTTTTTCTTTCCCTTTTCTTCTTCTACAATACTACTATTCCACCAAGTGTATTGATGGCATGCTTACAACTCGAACTCCAAAGCCCAAGAAAATTAATGGTCTCTTCTATCCCCTTATACCTTCCAACTTTCCGTCATACTAATCTTTCTTCCAATGGTCACCAAGCTTTCCCGAAATTTCTTCCTAAATCTACCAGCTCTAGATCTAGGGTACTATTGATCGTCTCTCTCACCTCAATTCCTATTTCATCCTATTCTCCTCTAACCTTCCTCTATTGTGTAGGTGTGATTTGCTTGTTGGTGAGAGTTGGAATTTGCTTGTGTGCAGGTATGGTGGTGCGCCTCTTTTCCTCCCTCCTCCCTTTCTGTTTTAGGCTTCTAAACCTCTATTCCCACCCAGTTTAGTGGTAGGTTAATCCCATAATTTTTTTAGGGAGGCAAGACAAACAAACAAAAAGGACAAGTTAAGTAGCCTTGGCCAAAGCTCCCTGCTTGGCCGCCCGGCTCTCTTGGCTAGCTGGAAGCTGGCTAGGGGGGTCGGGTTTGTTTTAATTAATTTTTTTATTTTTATTTTTTATTTTTATTTTTTATTAAACTTCTGAACTGTATTTTTGGCTGGTTTTCTAAACTGGATTTCTGATCTGGTTTTCTGAACTGGATTTCTGGACTAGAATTCTGGACTGGTTTTCTAAACTGGTTTTTTGGACTGGTTTTTAATAGACTAAGAAAAGACTAGGCCTAGCAAAAAACTAGGGAAGACTGGATCCTTTCTAAACTAAGGAAAAAATTAGATTTTTGCTAAACTTTAGTAATACGGAACTTGCTAATGCTAGATATGTTGGAAGCTAAACTCTGGACATTTCCAAAAAGGTCTTGGAAACTAGACTTTGGAACTAAGGACTAGGGAGGTTCAAAGCTTTGCCGTAAAGTTGAATTTAACACCAACTTTAGGACTTTGTAGCACACTAGGAGTTCAAAGCTTCGCCGTCCGGGCCGTTTTAACACACACTGTAGGACTTTTTGTAGTCATAAGTTCAAAGCTTTGCCGTCCCAGGGGGGGTCCATATAACAAGGGAGACTTTAGAAGAAGATAGAAAAATACACTCTAAAAACAACACCTATCAAAGTCAAAGCTCCGCCATCTCAGGGGGGGGGTTTCCACACAACAAAGGAGACTTTAGAAGAAGGTAGGGCAAAACACTTAAGAAATACATACAAGTTAGGACATGTGGTAACACAACAAACTCACACTCTGAAAGGCCCCCCAAAGCGGCATCGCCAAAGTACGGTGGGGGATTGCTCTAGGGTTAGTACAAGATCCAAAAAGACTCCTAAAACCACCAATACTAGCTCACGAGGGCCCAAGAAGGACACACAAAGTATAAAACAACCGCTCAACTCACAACAAGAGCACAAAGAGTACACAAGGCAAGATAGAAGGACCTCTAAGGACCTTCAAAGCTTGAAATGCAACAACAATGGAGCCAAAAGTGCTCCAAAAATACCGTAGAGGTTTTTGGCTTCAAACGCCAAAATATCCAAAATAACTTGGACCTACGGATCTAAAACAAGAATTGGGGGTGTTCTAGAGAGAGAAATGGGGCCCTTATATAAGTTTCCAAGGGCCCACCCCTCCCTCTAGAGTTCTAAGGTAACCTTATCAATTTGGATTTTCATCCTCATCCTCAAAGATTTTCATCCTAATCCCTAAAAATCTACTTATACCATCTATGTTGGACCAACATCCTAACCTTTGGAGATTAATTCCAATTGCCGAACGGATTGCGTTGTTGGCTCCAAATCGCCGTGTCGAGTCCTAGTCCCCTTCGCCCCCCGTACCGAGGCCAAAAACCCATTGTAGGTTAATTTAGTTTAAAAATCAAATCGTGGTAAAATCCTAGATCTTGGGGGTCTCCTATTTTGAGAACAGTAACTAACCTAGGGTCTCTGGTAGGTGTGAGAGAGTCGGAAAGGACTTTTGGTTGACTTCGTTTCGCCATCGTATGGTCCCGGAATGCTGGTCAACATCGCAGGGACCCCGCCACGTGGTTAATTCTCGAGGAATCTCGTCGGTTCGGGTACTTGCCGCTATCGGAATGTCGTGAAACTTCACGGAGCGCATTATTAACATAAAATAAGCTAGTCTAATTTTTAGTGAGATCTTATTGTAATCTGGGTAATTTCCAAGAAATTCCCGTTGGAGATTTGAAGGGTTGACCACCCAGAAAAGGTTCTTCTGCAAGTCAGAACATGTCAGGAATTTTCATGGGACCTCTCAGGGAGTCACATGAAAGATGTGTAGGTGCGTTTCTGTACCTGTCACGATTGGTCAGTGGAGATTAAAAATTGGCCATCCCCTTGAATTAGCGACGGTGTGGGAATCTTCTGCAGGTGAAGGAATTTTAGGGAATCGATTTTGCCGTTGAACTCCTGGCATGGGATTTATCCTAGGACACCTTCCTTAGGCTGTAGATTCCTCCACAAGCCCTGCCTTGCGTTAGTGGCTCCTGCATGCTAACAATCGGGATTTTGGAAATTCGTCGATTTAATGGGGAATTCTAAATCTAATTGTAGGACCCAACCTAGTGGCCTCGCTGTGGATCCCTCGGACCGACTTAACCATAAATTGCCACATTCATGGGGAGATTTAGCCCTTTTGGGGCTATGTGACTCAAATCCATTAGAAAAAATTTGGACCTTGTAAGAGGCCTTCTAATTTTGACAATACTCCAATATATGGAGTCTAGTTTTGGTACATTGGAATACATGTGAAATGTCACTACCTTGTATGACTTTCTTGAAGTAAAAGAGTGGAATGTAGTGATATATATCCATTGAATAATATGTCCCATAGCAAACTGGATACAAGCAACATTTATTTTATAACAATATTGTCACAAGTACCATCATGAAGCACTGTTTCCAGCACTTGGAATAGTGATGTTGTAAACTAAATAAATCTTCTACATCATGTTTGATTACAGCACAAGGAGGGGAAGATTATCCATTTCATCATGAATAGAGATTAAACACGCAAAGATGGAAAATGCCAAATGTTGATGGCATTGCTGACCCCAAATTTGTTCATTGGATTCTATATTTATGTTTTGTTAAATTTTAATTTGAAACTTTGGTAGAAATTCAATTGCTTGAAAAGAGTTCAACGTTTGTAAAATAATCACCAATCTTTACAATTAGAGACTGCTTCAGTGCTGGCATCTGGGTTACTATGACTCTTGTTACATTTTTACTTCTTATACTCTACTTTCTATTGTACAGTACACTAAATAGTGAAATTAGGTTGCCTCCTGACTAATTTCTCTCCATTTGACACTATTTAAATACTATTATTGTACAAGAATGAATTCTTTTCAAATTAGGTATTGTTGTAATTGCTATTTATAGAAATATTTGTAGACTTTGATGGCTTGTAAATTAACTCTTTTGGAATATCTTAAACCCTAATTATTCAAGCAACCTATACTAAATAGTGAAATTAGGTTTCTTGAATAATTTGGTTGCCTTACGCCAAGAAAGTTATTTCACAAACCATCAAAGTCAACAGATATTTCTACAATTGATATTTTCATTTATACACATGGAGGTCATGAATTCCAATTTCAATAATATTCTATTTAAAAGGAGTGCATTCTTTTACAATAATAGTAAATATTTATATAGTATCAAATGGAGAGAAATCAGTGAAGAGCAACCTAATTTCATTGTTTAGTGTACAATAATTTCACTATCTAGAGTAAAAATAAAAATTATGCACTTGATAAATCAACAATGTGGATCATGGATCCAATCCTAGTTTACAGAGAAACGATGATAATGCAGTTTGATCATTTTGTCAATAAAAGAAAATGAATAAGATCCCTCAATTACTGTTCTGCAATTGGGCAATTGGACCCAGTTATTGTCATATGGTCCAAAAATAGCCAAAGGCCTGACTTGTTGTCAACAAGCTCCAGATACCTATTTGAAACAATTCAGTACAATAGTACATAGGGGGCTCAACTAATATACAATATGTCCAATCTCAATCCCAGTCTCAATCCTACTACACAACCTGAAACCCAAAACACAATAAAATAATTCAAGTCAATCTTTTCAGTTAGACTTCTGCTTTGTACCTTACACTGGAGGCCAATGGAAGTTGCCCACGCCATCCAAGACATCACATGGGTGGGCGGAGATAGGGGAATACTTGGCCATGTTTTATAAGAAGTACAATTTTAAAGGCTAATTGGGGTTGTTTTTGAGGGGCCGTGGAGGGCTCTTAGAGGGCTCAAATTTTTGCTAATGCCTCCAAATCTAGCCATCTCGTTATTTCTACTCTATTTTTAGGCGAGGTTTGGAAAGATTCTAAGTATAAACATAAATCTAGACCAAATACTATAATGGGTATGACACAACCTTATTTTGGTTCTACACTCTTTTTATGGCTTTTTGTATACTTTTATCAACTTTAAATTGCAAATTTCCAAAAAAATAATTCTACGAGTCCCAAGTGACAAATTGGGAGCTCACATAGGGGCATTACTTATTCTCAGCCTTTTCAACCTTGTCAACGACCGCATGCCATGTATGTCCTTAACCTCTAGCAAACCACTGAGGTAGAGTTCTTCCAAGGCAATGAAGCTGTCAAACCACAGCAGCACCATAGGCTTGAAGTTGAACAAATTCAGCCGTTGTAAATGCCTCAGAAATTGTAAATTGGGCAACTTGTAAACTTCAGAAATGGCCACATGAAGTTCCTCCAATTGCATGGAGTTGTTGAACCCTAGCAGCTTCCTAAAACCGTTGTACCTTATATTCAACCGTCGGAGCTTTGTAAGCTTCCGCAAATCAGGCAACTGTTTGAGCTGGGAACAACTTTCAACATCAAGTCGTTGCAACGAAACCATATTGCTCAAACTAGGACATTGCTTTAACGAATTGCAACCAAACAACAAGAGCTCTTCCAGAGAACTCATTTGTGAGCTCAATCCAACCACCTCTTTGGCATTCTTACATCCGTAAAAGAGAATCTTTCTTAACGATGTCAACTTGCTCAAATCTGGAAATGATACAAGACACATACATTCAAGGACAAGCTCCTGTAACTGAATGCATTTATCAAGATTTGGTGGTTCTAAAGGTTCTGAGAGCGGGCTTTCAGAAAAGCAATTCGTATGCAACCGCAAAACCTCAAGCCTTATCAACTGACCAATTTCCTGAAAACATGGTGCATAATGAATGTTGCGCATGTCAAGCCACGCAAGATTCCTCAGCTCTCCAAGTCCAATTAGTTGGCCTCCACTTTTATAACCAATATAACCTTTATAATTCCACCTTAGCTCCATGCTCTTTAGGCATTGTAAACCTTACAAATCCAACACTTCATTCCTTCCAATAAAAAGCTGAAGCACCACAACATTGGAAAATTGTTGCCACTTCATTTCTTCCAAAGCTGCTAGCCTTCGGATTGACTTGTCATGTGCATCATCAACATACTTCACGGAAAATCTCTACATTGGACCAACAGTTTCCAGATGGTCTCCTCTCTACATCAGCAGGATAAGCGGCTTTTTTGTCATACTATACCCAATGTCTAGCATCTAGAGTACCCCTCTTCACCTTGGATTTGGCAAACTCAAGATACAAGTCGTGAACAATGACACCATTGGAACCATTACCAATATTTTCAATCAACGATTTGGCTTTTAGAGCTTGTAACTGCAATTAGCAGACAACATGGGATCGGACCATATTAGGAAGGCCAAAATGCAAAAGCAACCAAATTGATTAGGAAATTCAACTCTACTTTGTTATGGAGAAATTATCATTCAAGAATCTTTCTCACTATCTTGACCTCAGTTCCTAGTTACACACTTACACAAACTATTTGCAAAGAAACACATATAAAAGTAGCTTGAATTGGATAAATTAACCAAATATCAAGAAAGTTAATAGATAGTTACAATGGATTCAAACCAAGATCTAGTTGCGTTAAATCACAAATGACAAATGATTTGAAAAATAGGTATTTGAAATTCTTACTCGATCCTTAATGAGCCTCACTTTCGATAAGTTTTGCACAATGCTTAACCATTTATAAATATCAACGCGGAAGACATGATGCTTGCCTGTAATCTTGGTTACAAAATCTTGACCCCAAGAACATTTCCTTTGAGATGGATGGAAAAGAATTGCATCCATGAATAAAAGTTGGTCCCCTTCACATAATGAGTCATAACCTTTTCAGAGGACGTTGAATATCGGATGCTCCTTCTCTCGAAAGTGGTTGAATTTGTCATCTTTAGATAAGTTCTCCACCCAAAGGCTTGGATCACATCCAAGGCTTCCCAATTGAGCACCCAAAACTTTCAATGCTAAAGGATAAAAATGCTCCTCCATATTTGCTCCTTTGCGAAACAGGCATTGCCTAATGCAATATTGGATTTTGAACTCATCAGCTTCAGTTGTGAATTGAATGCAAGGAGTTGCACTATGAAGAAATAGTTGCTTTGCATCTTCCTCTTCCTAATCAGGCATCTCTAGACAATCACAATTGTCAATGTTTAAGCGACCAAGTATGTCAATAGAACAAGACGTCACCATCACAATGCTACCATGGTGAAAACTAGCCCTGAGATAATCCTTGGCTTGCTCTAGTGACTCTTGCCATACATTGTCCAAAGTTAAGAACATTTGTTGTTGACGTAAGCGTCGTTTGAGAAGATCCATAGTCTACAATTGCACATTTCTAGATTCATTAGCAACATTCATTTCCATAAAGAAAGCAAAGTTTTGATACTTTAGGTTGACCACTTTAAATTCCAAACTACTTTTTCTAAGATTGTTGCTTTCTTTGAGATCAAGATATTAGATTATAAATATATCAATATACATCAACAAAATTAATCAACATCATGTTTGATATAGGTGGGGTATTCTCTACAAACCATAGCTTCGGTCATAAACATCAACTTGTCATGGTTTACACCAGTCAATCTTCACAACACTTCCTTCTGCAACTCAAGTGGACTCTTGCTTCCCTATTTTGAATGGCATACTCTCCCTTGGAACTTCATATGCAACTCATCGCAAAGTGCTCTACAAAAAGTAGTCTTTTCGATTCCTCCCATACCATAAATACCCACTACACAAACACCATAAAATGGCGATGGTTTTGTACTCAAAAGTTTGCTGATTATAGCCTACATTCAAGCAAAAGCAAAAGCAAAGGCAATCAATTTGTTGGATCCAAGCTACTACTTCTTGTTGCATTGTCAACCCTACACAATTTCTTCTAATTATTGTAGGGAACATTGGAGCTAAATTACAATTTACATCTTGCTATAACTTTTAATTTGTAAGGAGTTCATTAATGTGTGAAGGGCTAAATCATACATGACTTTGATTTGACCCATATTTTCTTGTGTATGTCAAAAATGAGGCTTTTAATTCAAACATATACTCTAGCTAAAAGTAGATAAAATTATTAGAATTACTTTGGCCCATAGTAATTGGTACCAAAAAATTTAGTGAAAATATGTCCTATTTTAGCCCAAGAGTCCATCCAAAACTACTGAAATTGGTCAATAATAACCAAGCCAACCAAATTGGATGGCCTCCCTTGCTAGAATTGGACATGATTTCTTCCATTCTATAATGTGCAATCAAACACAAGTGGACCCATAGTCAGCATAGGCTAAGGAAATAACAACAACAAATCTTGCAATTAGACTATCCGTCTTTTTCTCAATCATTTTCCTAGTCTACACAAACCATGTACCCATTGACATCAACAAGCATCCTTTGCAATGTCCAAGAGCATTCACATTCATAACCTCTAGGGTATTCACAAAAAAATTCTCACCTTGAGTATACGTGTTCTCCCTTGGATATGGGCACCACTCCATAAGCTCTCCGGTAGAATTAGGCGACGAATAGCACTCACAATTTGTTCTCTCAATACAACTTCACCCAAAGATTCCACACAGTAGAAAAAATTCGGGCCTTCTAAAGGGTCGCGAGTTCCCATGAATTCTCCACAAGTTTCGAATAGTTCCTGACTGCTGAAACTGCGCCATCGCAGCAGGGTGACATGGCCGGACCTCGGCCACATCAGATTTTCAAAAAAATAATAATAATAATAATAATTTTTTTCTTAAAATGAAATTTGGGTAAAAAATATATATATATATATTTTTTTCGGACAGCTGTGAGCTCCCAATTTGTCACTTGGGACTCGTAGAATTATTTTTTTGGAAATTTGCAATTTAAAGTTGATAAAAGTATACAAAAAACCATAAAAAGAGTGTAGAACCGAAATAGGGTTGTGTCATATCCATTATAGTATTTGGTCTAGATTTGTGTTTTTACTTAGAATCCCCCCAAACCTTGCCTAAAAATAGTATAGAAATAACGAAAGGGTTAGATTTGGAGGATTTGAGTCACACAGCCCCAAAAGGGCTAAATCCCACCATGAATGTGACAATTTATGGCTAGGTCGGTCCAAGGGATCCACAGCGAGGCCACTAGGTTGGGTCCTAGAGTTAGATTTAGAATTCCCCAATAGACCGACGAATTCCCAAAATCCCAATTGTTAGCATGCAGGAGCCACTCACGCAAGACCGGGCCCGTGAAGGAATCTACAGCCCGAGGATGGTGTTCTGGGATAAATCCCATGCCAGGAGTTCAACGGCGAAATCGATTTGCCAAGATTCCTCCACCTGCAGAAGATTCCCGCATTGTTGCTAATTCAAGGAGATGGCTAGTTTTAATCTCTGTTGACCAATCGTGCCAGGTACGGAAACACACCCGCACGTCTTTCATGCGACTCCCTGAAAGGTCATGTGAAAATTCCCGGCATCTTCCGACTTGCAGAAGAACCTTTTACGAGAGGTCAACCCTCCTAACCTCCAACGGGAATTTCATGGAAATTACCCAGGGTACAATAAAATCTCACTAAAAATTAGACTAGCTTTGTTTTATGTTAATAATGCGCTCCGTGAAGTTTCACGACATTCCGATAGCGGCAAGTACCCGAACCGGCGAGATTCCTCGGGAATTAACCACGTGGCAGGGTCCCTGCCGCGTTGACCGGCATTCCAGGACCATACGATGGCGAAACGAAGTCAACCAAAAGTCCTTCCCGACTCTCTCGCACCAACCGGAGACCCTCGGCTATTCACATTTCTCAGAATAGGAGACCCCCAAGATCTAGGATTTTACCACGATTTGGTTTTTAAACTAAATTGGCCTACGATGGGTTTTTGGCCTCGGTACGGGGGGTAAATAGTTCTTGGACTAAACACGGCGATTTGGATCCAACGGCGCAATCCGTTTGGCGATTGGAGCTATTCTCCAAAAGTTAGGATGTTGGTCCAGCATAGATGGTAGAAGTAGATTTTTAGGATTTAGGATGAAAATCTTTGAGGATGAGGATGAAAATCCTCATTGATAAGGTTACCTTAGAGCTTTAGAGAGAGGGGTGAGCCCTTGGAAACCTATATAAGGGCCTCATTTCTCTTTTTAGAACACCCCCTCACTTTTGTTTGGGTTCGTGGGTCTAATTTGCTTTGGATATTTTGGCGTTTGAAGCCAAAAACCTCTACGGTGTTTTTGGAGCACTTTTTGCTCTATTGTTGCTAGATTTCAAGCTTTGAAGGTCCTTGGGGGTTCTTCTATCTTGCCTTGTGTACTTCTCGTGTGTTTGTTGTACCTTTGTTACGAGTTAAGAGTCCTTGTTTCTCTCTTGTGATACCTTTGTGAGCTAACTTGTGAGTTTAGGAGTCTTTTGGTGTCTTGTCCTAATCTTAAAGTCACCCCCCATCGTACCTTGGCGATGCCGCTTTGGGGGGCCTTTAGCTTGTGAAGTTGTGTGTCTTTACGTGTCCTAACGTGTTGTCTTCCCTCACTTACGTGTTCTCACCTTCCTCTAATCTTTCCCTTGTTGCATGGACCCCCCCTTGGGACGGCAAAGCTTTGGCCTTGTCACATGTGGTTCTTAAGTTTGTCTCGTCTACCTTCTTCTAATATCCCCCTTGTTGTGTGGACCCCCCTTCGGGACGGTGAAGCTTTGGCTTTGTCACGTGTGGTTCTTAAGTTTGTCTCTTCTACCTTCTTCTAATATCCCCCTTGTTGTGTGGACCCCCCTTCGGGACGGTGAAGCTTTGGCTTTGTCACGTGTGGTTCTTAAGTTTGTCTCTTCTACCTTCTTCTAATATCCCCCTTATTGTGTGGACCTCCCCCACGGCGGCGAAGCTTTAAACTAGTGACCATGTCAAGTCCTATAGTGTGTGTTAAAATAGTCTTAGACGGCGGAGCTTTGAACCCGTGGAGTGTCACAAGCAGGGGTTTTATTTTTGGCTTTACAGTGCCATTTTGCACTCACAAATCCTTGCTGGCAAAGTCCCCATACAAAAATTTTGCCAAAAAAACAAGAATTTCGCCTCCTGTGCACCCGGGCTCATACCCCGGTAGCCACAGGGGCACCAACTTGGGGGGTATCGGGGGCGAGCTCACCAGGTATATACCTCAGGGGCGGTTCTTGTCCAACGGGTATCGTCCAGAATTAGGGTTTGGGGCACCTGATTTCTTGTTCACGTCGCCCATACGCGACATTCCTGAGACTCCGCTTCGCCACTCCCGCTGCAGTTAAGGGCCGCTGATCGCCACTCCTCCTGCAGTAATTCTTGTTTGTTCGCCACTCCGCGCGCTGTTACTTCGTTTGGGGTCGCCACTCCGTGCGCTAGGTCCCTGAGCCTGTTCGCCATTCATGGTTTGAGGGTTGTTGGTGTACCAGCGGCGGCGTGGTGCTAATTGAGAAGTTGGTACATTTGTTACCACTACGCTGTGCTTTGTGGTTCTTTGATTGCAGGTTTGTCTTTACGGTTTAGGATGAAGGAGGAGGCGCCTCCAATTACTGCGGTCCGTAATTCCACACATTAGCACTTCTACGTCCGTAATGATCTGCGTCGTTTGTTTGAGATTGGCCTCAAGTTCTTTCGATTGTTGTAGTCTCGTTTCGTTTGTCCACTTCGTGCTTTGTCAATTTCACAATTTCTGAGCCATGTCTTCGAGTGACGATTGTTCTCATGAACCCGTGGCAGGATCGACGGTGCGGGCTGTCGAATTGGAGAAATCCAATGCGGAATTGAGAGAAGCGGCTGTGCATTGGGAGAAGGAGGTCAAGCGGCTTACACTTGCTGATGCACGACGCAAAGCTTCCAAGAAGGCGACCCTGCAAACATATTTCAACAGTACTCATGGATTGGCGCCGGGCCAGCTTCTCTCGCTAGTTCTCGACAGTCGCTTTCCCGACGTCCCTGGAGTAGAGTCCAACGGTCTTCCTGAGTACCCATCTTCTGATTTCCAATCTGCCAGTGACAAGACTGTGTCCATTGACACACCACTAGGATCGTCCACTGGCTCTAGAAATACTCGAATTATAAGCTCAAAGTCTCTTCTTATCATTGTGTCTGATTCCTCAGAGGACAATAGTGGCCTGAAAGAGGTACTGGATGGATCAGAGGGGGAAGATGAAGAAGTGGAGTCCCTGCCACGGAAGAAGGGGGCAACTGTGCGAGGCAAGGCTGAAACTTCGAAGACCAAGGTTCAACAACGTTATGATCTGCACAGGAAATTTCAAACGGAGTGGGCCGCGAAACTCTCGTGGGCTGAGGGTATACTTGCGACTGATGGCGTTCTGCACATGGTTAAGTGCAAGGTCTGCAGTGAATTTGATCGAAAATCTTGCGTGATGGCCTCGAAATCTGACACCTTGTGAAAACATGATGGAAAACGTATTGCAAAAAAAGACTTGCCTCAGTATGGCGTCAAGAAGGGGGAACAGTACATTGCAGCTCAATGCAAACATCGAAAAAACATGAGACTCTATGCTGCTCGTTCCCCATCGTCAATCTTGGAGCAAGTTAATCACTGCACAACAGTGGAGTCCAGGCGGAAAAGGGTTCAATTCGCCACTTTATTCCAAGTCTTGCAAAGTGGTCGTCCAATGGTCGAGTTTGAGGCACGTCAAAGTCTTTATAAGTTGTTTGTTGTTCCAGATTTACCTGGTGCTCACTGGTGTGATAATAGTAGGTGGATTATGTCTTCTTTCATGTATAAGATTGTGGTTCAGGAGAATCAACGACTTCTTCAAAAGGCTAACTTTCTAGCATTGACGGTAGACGAGGTCACTGCTCTGGATAATGCGTCATATTTATCAGTTCATTGTTACGTGGTGTGCGACTGGGTGAGGGTTCCGTTGCTCGTGGCATTGCAGCGAATTGACTGTGCTTCTAACGCTGAAAACTTGACAAAACTCAAAGTTGACTGTGTGACGACTGGTGGTGGACTGGATACCAAAACAGTAGCCAAGAAGCTTATCAGCTTCGGCTGCGACGGCGCCGCTACGCTCTCTGGTGTATGTACTGGTGTTACGGTGCAGCTGAAAGATCAATTTGCTCCTTTTTGTCATGGTGTTCACTGTGTTGCTCACAGATGTAACTTTGCGTTTAAGACTTTGGAGAGTCTTGGGATTTTCGAATCCATCAACAAGGTCCTCCAGCTGACACATGCTTACTTTAACAGAAGTCCCAAACGCTTCACCCAGTTCAAATCATTGGCGGAATTAACAGAAACAAAAGGTCTTAAGATGCTGAAAAGAGTGGAAACGCGTTGGGTCTCCTTTATAGAGCCACTTCGTCGCTTGCTGTCTGAGTACCGGACTCTAATTTACTCCATGACCGCAGACTTGGATCAGAACGAGAAAGCAGAGGTGATCACTTTCTTTGCATTTTCATTTTCATAAATCAAGTTCATGTGTTCTTGTTGTGCTTGGTTGCTTTGCTCATCATTCTTCATTGCTCATTTTTTCTTTCTTTGATTATTTCTTAGCTTGATTAATGGTGACTTTGCTCACTTGCTGCTTTGAATACTTGTTATTTTGTTTAGTTACTTCTTTGAATAGGTGCTTAGTGTGACTACTTCTTAGCTTAATTAGATCTGACTTTGCTCACTAGCTTCTTTCATTCCTTACTTACTTTGATTACTTCTTTGTATACTTGCTGGTTACTTTCAAGCTAATTTGTACTATTGGTATTGGTGTGCTCAGGTCTGCTTGGTGTTCTTACTGGACCCCTATACTCTGCTTGGGATGGTAGCATTGCTGCCGCTCCTAGATGCAGTCGACATTCTTGTGAACTTTGCACAGAAGCGCGATGTCTTTATATGCGACTTCATAGCAGCAGTCAAAATCTGCTAGGCATCTCTCCACAGCATGTATCAAGATCCGTCCACTAACTTTTCTACAGATGAATTCTGGTCCTTCCAGAATTTACTTGACTGCAGCCACGAGCAGATTCACCTGAAGTGGAACACGGATCGCAGTGACGGATCAACGATACTTGTCTTCGTTTGTCACGGTGAACAAATCCATGCAGAACACAAACTTGCCCCAGTTGATCGGATTGTGTGGGCAGCTTTATTGGCAAAAATTAAACAAGAGTGCACAGGTCGAATTTGCTTTTTGCTTGCCTTATACAAACTGATTGCATTTACTGTTTTCATGAAAATCATTAGAGACTAGGGCTTCTTTGTGAATTCGATATTCAGCTGCTGATTGGGCTTGATTCAAGATTCAGATGGCTTTATATTCTTGTAGCAGGGGTTGGCTTGTTTTTAGTGGTGTTCTTGTTGGGGGCAGTTTGATTTTTTGGCAAGGGTTGGCTAAAATTAAAACAAACAGAAACTGATTTGTTTGTGGCAAAGGGTGGCTTTGTTTTGTTCATAGGTGTTTCAAGTTTGTTGAAATAAGTCAAGTTGGGCTCTCTTTCTGATTGCTGAATTGCCTTGTTGTTGTGGCAGGGGCTGCAACTAAGCTCATCCAGGAGCTTGATTCCCGATTCCCTGCTCAGAATGTGATGAGTGCGCTAGGTATTATGTACCCGCAATTTTGGTGTGACGGCAACGCAGAGGACCAGTTCGATGCACATATGAAAGTGTTGATGGACACTTACGGACATGGCAAGTCACTCGGGGAAGGCAGTGGCAAGCTAGTGCTACCGCCCCTGATCAATCGTAATCTGCTCATGTCACAACGTGGTCTGTTCAAAATCTGTATGAAGTCCAATGCTAGAGCAGCGATGCTTCCACCTTTCAACTTGAACCCGCTCACAAAAGTTTGGAGGGTACTTAACGGGAACAACAGCCTCACAAAGAATTTCTCGGACTTTATCAAACTAGCTGAGATTGCCGTCACACATGTGATAGGGTCTGTGGAGGATGAGAGGACCTTCTCGTCCCTTTCTTTTCTCAAATCAAAGTTGAGAGCTACCCTTGTTGATAACTTGGAGGTCGCAGTTGGAATGCACTCCCAGAAAGTTTTCACATTAGAGAATTTCCCTTATCAGAGGGCTTTTGAGGAGTGGTTCAAAACTGGAGAGAGAGGGCGGTACCTGTCCCACGCCTAATTGCAGGTTCTGTAGCTTGACTGAATCCTAGCTTGATTTGTCAGGAATGCAGGTTAGCTTCATTGATGTTACAGTTTCAAGTCTTTAGAATCATACAGGCAGTAGAGTTTGAGGCACTAGTTTTTTTAGAGTTGTCTATGCAGTTTGGCTGCATAGTTGCTTCATTAGTGACCCTTTGTTTGTGTTTATTCCGTCCATTATTTGTAATGGAACTTGATCCTGTGGGATCTTACTGCTTGCAGGATGGGAGCAGCTGCTTGCAGCTTCTTGCATTGAGTGGACTAACTTTAGCTCTCTTCTTGCTCATACATGTGAAGTTGTTGGTTGTTGGCTTGTTGTAATTGTGAACACTTTGTTGCTTTTGAGCTTTTTGAGCCAACTGTTCCTAATTGCAACTGTATTGTGCGACCTTCTTACTTGGGCGTCGGAGTTTCCTTGTTTGTGTGCAGGTATTCAACGTTTTGTGCATGTGCCTAACTACTTCCCCTTAGTAATTTGTTTTTTAATGTTTAGGCACATTCTCATTGAGGCATTGAAGTGTGTATGTGTGCAGATCATGCATGGTACAGAAATTAGAGAACTTGAACTACTTTTTTTTAGTTTGTGTTTTGCAAATTGATGTACTATTTTGTAATGTCAATCTTGCCCACAGTTTTCGCCAAAAATGCTATGGTTCACTCACTTGAATTTGCCATGTTTGCACTGGACGTCTGTTTGTTGTCGCCTTTTGTACATTAAGTTCTGGGATGAGGTCGCCATTGGAATGATGTTATGGAATTGTTTGTCGCCAAAAACTGAAACCATGAAAACGTAAATGTCGCCACTACAATGAACCCACCGAAACCAACAGGTCGCCATCCCGTCTTTAGAATTTCAGAGCATTTTGCCTTAAAGGCGATATCCTAAAAATGAAAATAAAAGCCCTAGTCACAAGTCCTAAAGTTGGTATTAAACCCAATTTTACGGTGAAGCTTTGAACCTCCATAGCCTTAGATTCCAAAGTCTAGTTTCCAAGACCTTCTTGGAAAAGTCCAGAGTTTAGCTTCCAAAATTGGTCACGAGTTTCTAGGAAGAGAGTGATCATCCCGTAACACTTAGCTTAGGTGACCGTTCTAAAAAGTTGGGGCCTAATCCCCCGGACGGCGAAGCTTCGATCCTGGCCCTAACCCCCTACTAAAAAATCCAATTTAAATTGTGTTAGTGGGTTCCTCTAAGGGAACCCGGTTGTGTGGATTTTTGGAAAGGCCAGCTAGTACATCGGACCAGCATACAACCAGCATACCGGACCAGCATATCGGCCAGCATACAACCAGCATACTGGACCGGCAGCCAGCCATACAGCCAGCATACAGCATCGGGCAGTCAGCTGGACTGAACTAACATCAGCATCAGGCTAAGTCAGCTTGACTGAACTAAACATCAGCATCGGGCTGGTCAGCTTGGTTGGACTGAAATCTAAACTACTGGATTTCCAGAACTAAACGGGACAATGCCCTGCGGGGCCCCAACCACCCTTTTTTTTTTTTTTGATCTTTTAAGTCTGAAATTTTGGAATCCAGTTGGAGAGAGGGAAAACTCAAATTGGAACTTCAAAAACACAAGAGAAAGGGGGGGAGAAATAGAGGTTGCCACTCCACACGCCACCTGCACAAAAACATCCTATCCAACGTGCATCACCACTCACACCTACACACAATGGAAGGAGATTAAGAATGGAGGAGAAGAAGTAGGCAAGAGAAGGTGAGAGACGATAAATAGTGATCTAGGTTTAGGCTAGGTAGGCTTGAGGAAAGGAAATCTTGAGAATTCCTAGTGACCGATGGGAGGAGGATTGGGATGACACAAAGCAAGGTTGCGTAAGAGGGTAGGAGGAATATTTCATTAGAAGAGATTTGGGGGCATTGGAGGGCCGTTTCAGGCTCGTTCCCAGATCTGTTCTCGATGCAAGAAGGAAGCGTCGGGCTGCTGTCAGACCCTAATTACCCCAAAAAAAAAAAAAAAAATTTGCTTCTGAAATTTAAAAAAATCAGTAAGAAAAAAAAAAAAAAAAAAAAATCGAAAAATTTGACGTGGCACTCTCTCAACCACGTCAGCCTGCGCGTGTGGCAGAGTTCCCAGGCAGGGAACTGCCTGATAACTCGTGGGCTCTTAGAGCCCTCAAATCTCTTCTAATGAAACCCTTCTTGGAGTTTGAAACCATAGTGTAAGACTCATAAAAGCTTAGGTGGAATAGTGCTAGTGTAGAAGAAGGAGGAAGAAAGAAAAGGAAGGAAGAAGGGAAAGAGGGAGTTTAGATCATCAAAAATTGTAATATTTTCTAAATAAGCGGTGAGCTCGGAAAAAATTCAAAACAAAGCCAAAGACTACCATGGAGCGTGAGGATGTACACGTGGACGTGGACGGAGTTATTTCCGACACCGGTAGTGAAGAGGTGAGTTTTTTATTTAATCTTTGATGTTTTTCCCTAATTGGCATTTATTTTCCTAATCAGCCCTTAGAGCGTGATTAGCATCCGAGATTAGTGCAAATTAGAAGTTTAGATTCAAAAAGTTATAGATTAGGAATAGAGGTTTTCAAAAACATATTACACTTAGGATTTGGCTTTAAATTGACCGCGTTAGGCTAAGTTAAGCAGTAGGGGGTAGGACGGAGGAATTTTGAGTAAAATTTCATCCAAAAAGAATCATGGACAGAACTTAGGGGTTTAGATTAGGAAGAGAATTTAGGATTAAAATTAGGGATTAATTAGCGATTAGAATTAGAGTCAATTTACATTTTTATTTCTTAAAGTTAAAATTCTAAGGTCAAAATCTAGAGTTAACTTTGGGAAGTAAAAAAGTAGAATTAATTTGGAATTTTAAATTAGGGGGTTAAAATTTCCAATGAAACCTTAGGGTAGTTTAGAGAAGGAAGTTAGGGTTAATTAGGAGTAAAAAATCCGAGTGGGAAGTAGAAATTGAAAAGTAAAACTTTAGACTAAATTTAGGAGGTAGAATTTACGAGTAAATTTTTGAGTTAGGAATAGAGTTAAAATTAGAAGTCAAGACTCAGAGTAAGTTGTGGAAGTAAATTTAGAAGTTAAACCCTAGAGTTAAAAGTTGGAATTAAATTTAGGAGGGTAACATTTAGAGTTAATCTAGGATTAAAACGATAGGATTAAATTTGGAAGTAGAAGTCAAAGGTCAAAAGTCAAAAGTTAAGATTAAATTTAAAGGTTAAATATTAGAGTCAATTGGGGAGTAAAAAGTTAGAGTGAAAAGCTAAAAGTAGAAGTTAAAAGTTAGAGGTAGAAGTTAAATTTTGGAGTTAGTTTGTTGGAAGTAGAAAAATCTAGAGTCAAAGTGAAAACGTAGAGTCAAACCTAGAGGTTAAAATTTGGGATTAATTTTAGAAGTAAAAATTTAGAGTTAAAAGTCAAAAACCTAGAGTTATATGTAGAGGGTAAATCTTAGAGTAGTTTAGAAGTAAAAACATAGAATTAAAAGTGAAACTTAGAATTACCCTAGAAGGTTAAAACTTGGAAGTTAAGAGTTAAAGTTGATTTAGAAGTAAAAATCTAGAGTCAAAAGTCAAAACATAGAATAGAAGTCGGTAGTTAATATCTAGAATCAAGTTAAAGAAGTAAAATCTAAAGTTACATTTAGAAGTTGGAGCTTTAGGGATAGTTTTTAAAAGTAGAACTTCTAGGTGGAGTCTTAGGAACCCAAGATAGTCTTAGAGGTCCATGGAAGGAACATAGGGGTTCCCCTTTTTACGTAGTTAGGGACATTAGAAATGACACCAACTACCCAGTCTACCCTCGACATAGGATAGATAGTTAGGGAGTCAGGATTTTCCCATCACTCTGAACATTGCAGTTAACTTGTGAGTTACTACATGCATTACTAATTATTCGCTGCCATCCACGACCCTTAGGAAACGTTAGCAAAAAAGATCCATTGCTTGGAAGGCACAGTGGACCGCGCTCACAATACCCCCATATATTAAAAAAGTGGATAAAGGCATAGAACCTGGTCGGTGTTTGCTTTATTACCAAGGGTGGGTAATCTAGCGCCCACAACAACCCATACCACTATTCACAGCATAGGGACAGATTGGGGAACGGGCCTGAAATGGCCCTTTCTTGGCCCCAAATCCCTTCTAATGTATTCAATTCCATTCGAAGGACCCCAAATCTTCAATGCATCCTCCCACTTGTCCGCATCAATCTTGTCCTCAATTTTGGCCCAATCTCTCCACACAGATAGCCAATATTGCCGTCTTGTTTCATTCCTTGTACATTCATTTCGTGAGAGTTCCAAATACATGCGGAGAATTGCAAGCTTTTGTGGATCCTCTTTTTGAGATTGCACAAATGCCTCCAACTCTAACATAGGCCACTTCGTCCGGGTGAAAAAATCTTCGGATAATACCAATATTGCAATGCGACATTGTTGAGCCGCTTGAAATATGACTTCAGGAAATTTCTGGCCTTTTGGTAAGCTATCTGGCCGTTTGTCAAAGAATGGCAAGTACTCCCACCTTTCCAAATCTACACACAATTGCTCTGTAAAGTTCTTCTGAACTCCACTGTGACTTAGAAATATTGTATGTTTGGGTTCCAACTCCAGTTCCTAACAAAGACCAACAATTGAAAAATGCCAACAAACAAGAACCACAAGTCTAAAAGGACAAGAGCAATGCAGTGATTCAACTGTGCTATTCCGGCGTTTGTTTACGTATGGAAGGCTACAAAGTCCAATCCAAGGTATGAAGGACCCAAGTAAATTTATAAAAGTCAAAGGTTAATGAGATTGTCGATAATATACCCTCTTTCTAAACAAATTATTAGACCCTAAAGTAGGCCGTTCCATGCTTATCTCAAAACCTCCTTGCTCCGTGCCTTACGATTTGGCATTCCAACTTGAAAGAACATTTTAAAGCCAGGAGGAGATCTTCATTTTCAGGTTTTTCATAAAAGCGTCAGGCTTGGAGGAAGAAACCCTATCGGCTTTCGTTGGATTCTCTTCATTTCTTCCTCCAGCTCCTCTATAGTACAAACTAGCCATCCCGCAGTTCGTCAGCTCTGAAAGGAGCTTCAAGCTACAGTCAAGTCCAAACAGTTCCATGCTGAAGCGAACAAGTCTGGGCGTACTAGGCCCTGCTGTAGGGATCCTCTTCTCTAGTATAGTTTGATCTTCCACATGGGGATCCGTCAAGCGTGGTTTGGATTGTCTGTCGGTCTTGCACCAGGAAGCAGTACAGAATCACGTCTTAAGTTGAATAATTTCTTGGCAGCAGCATGAGGCCAGATTGCACCGTTTCAAAATAAATGTCTACCTTTTGTCAGATTAAAGTAATCTTTTTTTGCAACAAATTTTCCATTTCTACAAAAAGTGTGGATGAAGTCGCCAAATTTGGATGAAAAAAGTGTATGAATATGATTGAAAAGTGTTTTTTTTGGTTCAAAAGATGGATGAATGTAGAAAAACAAAGCTTCACCAAATTTTAAGTGATTGCCATCTTTGCACTTTCTCAAAAAGTAAAAAAAACAAAAGAGTAGGTTGAATTCTTGATCCGTCAAAGACAACATTTGGCCAAGGTTGGAGCATTTTGCTAGCTAGAAGTTGCAAAGCACAGTCTTGTAATGTTTGTAGAGGCGTTCAGTTTGGAATAAGTTAGTGCACTCACACGATTGTTCCAATGAGTTATCTAACTTTGAACTTACTTTTATCATGCACAGATAAGTATGCATGTCATTGGCTTTTTTGACAAGTGACTTCTTAACTTACAATAGATTAGCAATTATCCCCTTAAGTTCTAGGACTATGTTTCACCCAAAAATACTAACAATAACATTTACTTTTAGATAGTGTCCGAGTTATCATTGTTAAACTTTACAACAGTAAGCAAATACTAAAAGCTTTGAGATATTTTCCTTATTTTGATTTTTTATTATACCAATTATAATTTTGAATTTAAAAAAAAACTTCATCTAGATTGCATTGAAAAAAAATGAAAAAAAATTCCTCCCCAAAACACTACCTAATGTCAAATAAGTAATGACCAAACAATGGTTGATTGGATCTTTAGGGGTTAAATTACTTCATTGACTCCCAAGATTCCAAGTTCTTTTATAATATTAATACACTAATGTTACAATCTCAATAAATTTTAGATAATTATAAGCAATTTGAACACGTGCACTTTTATATTCAAACAATTTAAGTGTAATATTATGTATAATACTTGCATTGAATCCAAAAATAGATCATAAACTTCAAACTAAGTTGGCCATTAACTAATTGAAGAATCAAACTTTTTTCCTCAAAATTAGATTTTGTTGTTGTCTAAGTAGCAAACTAGGATAAAAATTTATTCTCAAATTCTCAAACCATAAAATTAAAATTTAGTTTTAAAATATTAATCAAATCAAAATAAAACAATAAACTACTTTGTACAAAAGAGTTTACATATTTTCATAGTAGGCGGAATGAAAATCATTTTTGAATTAGCATTTTGAATTTTTGAATACAATAGAACTAACTAAAAGATAACTGCAAATATCATGCTTTTTATTATTTACTTGAAAAATCCCTCAAAATATAATGAAATATACATAAAAGACTTTTAAAAATTCAAATTCATTTGGCCATTTTGGTATATCAAAATTACACATATACTTGATGTAAAATTTTTGTCGATAATATTTTATTCAGTAAATAAAAAAATTTATGAAATTCTCACCCTAGGCATCCAAGTACATTTTCAATCTTTCTCCAAAAGAATTTTGTAAATTTTAGATTTAAGTCAAAAGTTTATTTTTTCCTTTTAACATTTACTAAATTAAAAACTTCTAAATTTATTTTAAAATTTTTAAACTCAATTATTTGCATATAATGCTACTTATATCACAACTTGACCAAGTTCTAAAAAAATTCTATTTTCTTAGTTAGTTATGGCAATTTTAGAATCGTAAAACAAATTTTGAGAGCCAGTGCATGTATATTTTATTGCCTTTCACTACACGAGAAAGGGGTGTTTTAAGTGAATTTTTAAATATAGTCCTAGACATAAGATTATAAGTAATGATCTTTAGGGAGATTTTCAGTAAAAATGTACTAAAAATGCACGTGTTTTTAGTAAATTTTTACTGAAAATCTCCTAAAAGGTCATTATTTATAATCTTATGTCTAGGACTATACTTAAAAACTCACTTAAAACACCTCTATTTCTTATATTGTTTCAATGATACAATTTTTTAATACAACAACCATATATAAAAAATGTTTTCCACTATTGTAAGGTTATTGATTGTACAATATCTTGGATTGTATTAAAATGTAAGCTTGGGTAGGTCTCTGTTTACAATTTGAATATTTTTAATTTTTAATTCTCTACAACTAAAGAATGGATACAAAAAATGTTATGGATTTAGTTTGACACATGGTAGTTATAATACAAATAGTTGGAAATGAAATGTGACTGAGAATGTGACAAGTTTGCAATGGACCAATGTTGTTTTATTCACTTTTCAATTTCATTTCTTTTCATTTTATCTACACAAAAAATGAATAAATAAATATCCATAAAAGAATTGAAAAGTTATCTTCCATCTAAGCAAATTGTTTCAAAAACCTTGTAATTGTAGGAAAGAAAAGAACATCACGTGTAAGTAATTTAAACCAAATTTAAAGATATAAAAAAAAAATTTATGGTTAATTTTGTCTACATAAATGCTCTATATCCTATAATTAGTTCAAGAGCCAAAAGACCATTATAGAATTAGTAAGAACTTTGACATGTCATAATTAACAAAGTTAAAGTGTACAAAAAATGATGTGTATGGGATTAGATGCATAATGACAATGAAGAATTTCACTTTATTTTACATTATACAATTTCATTTGAAAATTTGAAATTTTTTCAAGAATTTAATCTAAGTTTCATAAAACCAATGTTGTTCTCAAGGGGAACAAGTCACCAACATATAGAAAAGCCAACAACTATTATAATATAACTTCCAAATGACTTTCTAATGCTTACAAGATGACTTGTTAACTAGTTTAGTTGCATAAATGCAACCAAACCTTTAAGGTAACTACACTTGATTCTAAACTATCTTCAAATATGACCCCCATAAATTCTTGCCTAAAATGTAGAACTTCTATATATGAGAGCCTATGATCAATTTTGGATACACCTATAATCTATACATTGAAGCTTTCGACTTTATTCATATGACATTCAAAAGAATACATGCTTAATCCTTAAACATTGATACAAATGTTTGGCATCTGATGGATGACAAAGAATTCTTCTAGTAGGATAGAAGTGCAACTATTCATCCTCAAAATTTTGTTGGAAAAAAGGGAGGTCTTCTCAATAATTTGACTTCCAATGAATATTTTTGCAATTTTTTAAGCCAATGTTTCATACAATAATGTCATACAATAATGAAAAGGGACAATTTCTAAGGTCGCCCATTTGTCCTTTAAGGGTTTCAAAGTCTAATACACCCTTTCAATTGCCAACAAGAACCAATAAAAAATAAGATGCTTTAAAAATAGGAAGCATAATCAAATGTATTTTTGGATAAATATAGGTGATACCACCTTATGTAATTAACCTTGATTGCATGTCCAACCCAAAAGTGATTGATGAATGACTATTAGAGAAAGTATAGAAACAAAGAATGAACCTATTCATCCAAGAATTTGATAAATTTGGCTAATTGCCTTAGAAATAGGCCTCAATCACGCAAGCTTAAGACAATTGTGTTTTAATCCCAAGGCCAAGATAGATGACTTTCTAGAACACTCTAGACATGAAGAATACACACATTGGTTCAAAAATTAAATCATTTTTGACAAAGTATCTTCAGATGTTATAGGTCATATCCTCTCAGGATTAAAGTGAGTGTTACAACCCTTAAAGGACGCCAAGGTTGAAAAATGATTGATGGACAACTACATTGTTGGTTCAATAACCTATTGATCCAATAATTGGAGAAGTTTCGGAACTACCTTGGCCATAGGGCACCACATCTTTAAGGACTATGCATCTCTGCTTAGACGTACCGTGATAACAAGCATGACGATAATATTTCTACTTCTTCAGCTAGGTCTCCAAATTAGTCTGTGACCTTGTCTGCAATGTGGTAAATATTCCAATTGCTTTGCCTCCAAATGCAATATGACCTCCACCAATGACATGTCTTCTAATAACTCAGAAAAGGACACCCTGACATTGTTCCAACAATACATTACGAGTGCTGGTGAGGTTGCCAAGGCCCTCATCTCTTTTGGACCCAAGCTCACTCCACTATGAGAAAACTTGAGATACTCCAGACTTTTGGAGCTTCTACAATCTGGCAACCTCGTCAAACTATCACACCTTAAAACATCTAAGTCTCTCAATGCAGGCAACGTTCCCACCTTCTCCAAGCTTGTTAGCTCACGGCAATTGGCAAGGTCGATACACTCCAATTTGTCCAAACCATTGAGAATAGGTAACTCGGCCAACAAAGTGTCAGAGCACCACAATTCCTTGAGTTGTATAAGGCGTTCCAAGCTTGGTAACCTCCTGATTGGGGTTGGACTAATCTCCAAAAATTCCAAACTTATTAGGTTGTGAAGATCTGGTAATTCAAGATTCCCTACCAAACGACAACAGTCACGTAGGCAGAGGTATTGTAATGCCATCAAGTCACCCAACTCAGGCAACTGTAACAAGTTTTGAGCACATTTTATTGTCAGCCTTTTTAACCTTGTCAACGAGCTTATGCCTTGTATGCCCCTTACGTCTGGCAAAGTATCAAGGATGAGTTCTTCCAAGGCAATGAAGCTGTCAAACCACAGCATCACCGTCGCCTTGATATCCACCATATCCAGCCGTTGTAAATGCCTCAGCAAGTGTAAATTAGGCAACTCATCAATTGAACAACCGTCCACAAGAAGTTCTTGCAATTGCATGGAGTTGTTCAACCCCAGTAGCTTGTTGTATTTGTTCCACCTGATATTCAATCGTTGTAGCTTTGTAAGCTTCCGCAAATCAGGAATCAAGCTAAGCTGGGGACAACGTATAACATCGAGTTGTTGCAACAAAACCAAATCACCCAAACCAGGACATTGGCTTAACGAGTCACAATCAAACAACAAGAGCTCCTCCAGGCAAGTCATTTGTGAGCTCAATCCAACCACCTCTTTGGCATTCTTGCATCTGCAAAAGAGAATCTTTCTCAACGATGTCAACTTGCTCAAATCTGGAAATGATGAAAGACATGTGCATTCAAGCATGAGCTCCTGTAACTAAATGCATTTGTCAAGATTTGGTGGCTCTAAAGGTCTTGAGTGCAGTCTTTGATAAAAACAATTTGTATCCAACCGCAAAACCTCAAGCCTTGTCAACTGACCAATTTCCTGAAAACATGGTGCATAATGAAGGTTGCACATGTCAAGCCATGCAAGATTCCTCAGCTCTCCAAGTCCAATTAGTTGGCCTCCACTTTTATAACCTTCATAGCCTTCATGATTCCACCTCAGCTCCATGCTCTTTAGGCATCGTAAACCTCGTAAATCCAACACTTCATTCCTTGCAACAAAAAGCTGAAGCACCACAATATTGGAAAATTGTTGCCACTTCATTCCTTCCATAGTTGTCAACCATGGGATTGACATGTCATATTCATTATACTTCACGGCGAGTCTCTCTACATTGGACCAACAATTTCCGAATGGTCTCCTTATGAGGTCGGCAGGATACACGGCTACTTTGTCATACCACACCCAATGTTTGATGTCTAGAGCACCCCTCTTCACCTCAAATTTGGCAAACTCAAGATACAAGTCGTGAACAATGACACCATTGGAACCATCACCGATATCTTCAATCAATGATTTGGCCTTCAAAGCTTGCAACTACAATTATCACACAACACAACATCATATTGAGGAGGCTAGAACGCAAAAATAACCAAATTGATGAAGCAATGCAGTTCTACTTTGTTATGGAGGAACTATTGATCAAGAACCTTGTTTACTATCTCTTGGATCCTAGTTACACTAACTTATTATATGCATAGAAACCCATATAAAGGTAGCACGAATTTGGTTGACAAATGGAATATCAAAAGAGTTAATGGATAGTTACAATGGATTCAAACCAAGAGCTAGTTAACCCCTAAATGACGGACCCATGACCATTGATTTCAAACCTCACTGCCCATCACTCAATTTGTTGCCATTTTGCAACTAGATATGTATGAAAAATTTTATATTTATTTTTCAGAGATGAAACTACATGTCTTCTTTACTTCAAAAAAAAATTAGATTTTTTTTGTGGAAAATTGATTTTTTAAAGAATTTTTGAAGAAAAAGTGAAAAAAAATCATATTAAATAGAAAATTATTTCAAAAAATCTGAAAATTTCACCATGTGTGTATATTACAATGACAAACATCGTGGTGTAAACTCAATTTCCGTGTCATTCTATAATTAGAAAATAATAGACATTGAAAATGCACCCAAAGTTCAAATTGCAATAAAATTTGCAATATTAGGAATTTTCTCAAAATTCAAATTGGAGTGGAAACTAGAGTAGATGACCTTGATTTTGTTAGTTGGAGTCAAATTCAAAAAACATCATTTTTGTGGAGAAATTTCAGATTTAGAGCAAGGAGCAACAACTTTCCAAAATACACTAAAATAGCACTATTTTGTGATCCGTTTTTTTTTGTAACTTCTCATTTCTGTGAAGACAAACATTGGAAAGAGTATAAAATCAATTAGATACTCTTCATAACCCAATCTGAAAGGTCAACAAAGAAAAGAAGGATGTGAAAATGCTTTTGAACTGTTTTGGCTCAACAGTATTGTCATCAGAACGCCACGGAATGGCGTCCGCGGCATTCCAAGGTTAAATTAAGTTGCAAGAGACAAATGATTCGAACAATCAATATTCAAATTCTTACCCGTTCCTTAATGAACCTCACTTCCGACAAGTCGTGCACGATACTTAACCATTTATAAATATCAAGGCGGAAGATATCATGCTTAATTGTAGCCTTAGTTACAAATCTGTCACCAATGAAGACGATCTCCCTTTAAGATGGATAGAAAAGAATTGCATCCATGAATAAAAGTTGGTCCTCTTCGCATGAAGAGTCATAACCTTTTCGCAAGATGTTGAATATTGGATGCTCCTTCTCTCAAAAGTGGTTGAATTTGTCATCTTTAGATAAGATCTCCACCAAAAGGTTTAGATCACATTCAAGGCTTCCCAATTGAGCACCCAAAACTTTCAATGCTAAAGTATGAAAATGCTCCTCCATATTGGCACCTTTACAAAACCGGCATTGCCTAATGCAATGTTGGATTTTGGATTCATCACCTTCACTTATGAATTGAATGCAAGGTGTCGCACTGTGAAGAAATAGTTGCTTTGCATCTTCCTCTTCCAAATCGGGCATCTCTAGACAATCATTTTTGTCGATGTTTAAGCGACCAAGTATGTCAATAGAACGAGCTGTCACCATCACAATGCTACCATGGTGAAAACTTGCCTTGAGATAATCCTTGGCTTGCTCCAATGACTCTTGCCACACATTATCCACAGCTAAGAACACTTGTTGTTGACGTATATGTCGTCGAAGAAGACCCATAGTCTGCAGTTGTACATTTCTAGATTATTTAGCAACAATCATTTCCTTAAATAATGCAAAACTCTAATATTTTAGGTCGACTACTTCAAATTCTAAACTACTTTTCTAATATTGTTGCCTACTTTGAAATCAAGGTATCACAATGTAAACACATCAACAAACCTAATGAACTTCATGTTCAACAAAGTTGGGATATGCTCAACTAACCATAGCTTCAGTCATAAACATCAAACTATCATGGTTGACATCGGTCAATTTTCGCAACACTTCCTTGTGGAGCTCAACTGCTTCACTCTTGCTTCCCAATTCGGCATGGCATACTCTCCCTTCGAACTTCATATGCAACTCATCGCAAAGTACTTTGCAAAAAGTGGTCTTCCCAATTCCTCCCATGCCATAAATACCCACTACGCGAACACCATAAAATGGTGATGGTCTTGTACTCATGAACTTGTTGATTATAACCTATACTCAAGCAAAAGCAATGTCAATCAATTTGTCAAATCCAAGCAACTACTTCTTGTTACATTGTCAATATTACAATGTTTTTTGTTTTTATTGTGATGAACATTGGAGTTACATTATGTTTTATATCTTGCTATAACTCCTTACTTGTAAGGAGTTCATTAATGTGTGAAGGGCTAAATCACACACAACTCCATTCTTACCCATTTAGTGTTGTGTAAGTTAGAAATGATACTCTTAAATCAAACATATACTATAGCTACAAGTAGAAAAACTTATTAGAATTATTTTGGCCTATAGTTATTTGTACAAGAAAATTTAGTGAAAATATGTCCTACTCTAGCCCAAAAATCCACCCAAAACTATTGGAATTGGTCACTAATAACCAAGCCAACCAAATTGGATGGCCTCCAATGCTAGATCTAGACATGATTTCTTGCATTCCAATGTGACTGTGCAATCATAAACAAGTGGACTCATGGTCAACATAGGCCAAGGAAATGACCAACAACAAATCCCACAATTGGACTATCCATCTTCTTCTTAGTTATTCTCCTAGTCTACAAAGACCATGTTCACAATGGGGTTAGCAAGCATCCCTTGCAATGTCCAAAAGCATTCACATTCATAACCTTTAGTGGATTCATGAAAAAATTCTTACCTTAAGTATACGTGTTCTCCCTTGGACATGTGCACCACTCCATGAGCTCTCCGTTGGTATTAAGTGACGAATAGCACTCACAATTTGCTCTCTCAATGCAACTTCACCCAAGGATTCCACATACTCAATTCCATTTGAAGGACCCAAAACCTTCAATGCATCCTCCCACTTGCCCACATCAATCCTAGCCTCAATTTTGGCCCAATCTCTCCACACAGATAGCCAGTGTTGACGTCTTGTTTCATTCCTTGTACATTCATTTCGTGAGAGTCCCAAATACACCGGGAGAATTGCAAGCTTTCCAAGCTTGCCTATTTGAGATTGCTCAAACGCCTCCAACTCTAACATGGGCCACTTTGTCCGGGTGAAAAAATCTTCAGATAATACCAATACCGCAACGCGACATTGTTGGGCAGCTTGGAATATAAGTTCAGGAAATTTTTGGCCCTTTGGTAAACTATCAGGCCGTTTGTCAAAGAACGGCAAGTACTCCCACCTTTCCAAATCCACGCACAATTGCTCTGTAAAGCTCTTCTGAACTCCACTATGACTTAGAAATATTGTATGTTTGGGTTCCAAATCCGGTTCCCTGACAAAACCAACAATTGAGAAATGCCAACAAATAAGAACTACAAGGGACAGGAGCAGTGTAGTGGATCGGCTGTAGAAACCCAATGCTCTCTTTGTTTCTTCCTCCAAGTCCTCTATAGTACAAAGTAGCCATTTTGAGAACCCTCACAAAGCAAGTGTTCACTAATCAGCATCTCACCAGTGATTGTCTGCCGCTTCATCATCCAAGAATTGGAGCAGCTGCAGTGATACAACACAAATGATCCAATACTAAAATTAGGTAATTCATCGAATTATTTCTCTTTCATATTGCAATCTAAACCTGCTGCAAAAGACAACAAGCACAAATCGTTATTCATCATGCACACAGAAAGGATTCCTTAAAGCCAATCATTAGGTGGTTTCCTCTTGGAGTTTAAAATCACAAATCCAAAAGCATGAAACTCACCTCGGAGATATCCTCTTCTTGTCCACGATCCCTTTTCATTTCAAATCCTTCATGTTCATCATTGCCATCTGCAACTAGAGTAAACACACAGTTCCAAGCACCGGATAGTGGCCATCACTGGACAAGAACCGCACAGTACTCAAACTGTGGGAACGCAACAATCAGAACCCTACTCTTTGGATGTAACCTTAATCATACGCGGATGAACACTTGGACGACTTCAAGAATGGATGAAGTGTCTGATGAAACCCAATTACAATGTTTTCGAGAAGGCAATTTTTGACACTTTGTGCTGAGGACGAGCTGCAAAAAGTAAGGAGCTCTAACTTGCTGTGGAGGTAATATTTTTACTGTTTTAAGTGTTCCAAGTTTCAAAGAGTTTGAGAGCTTCATCAAGAAACAAGATAATTGACTCACATTATTTCATTGCTTGTTTAATTCTCGCATTATTTCATTGCTTGTTTAATTCAATACCCTAAACCCCAAATCAGATATTGAAGTATGAAATGCTTGTATGTCTAGATTGAGGAATCCAGATTGAGGAAGAACAATGTAGGGAAGCTAGTTGCCTCCACTCTGTCCCAAAAAGACCTGCATGGAACCGCAAATTAATTAAAACCAAGTTTCTAACCCCAGAAGCTATGAAGGTTTACCTGTAGTCTGAATATTTAAAACTGTACTAGAATATCAGATTTTAAAGCAAAACAAGTCACTATATTAGTGATCCATTTACACATGTATTTATGAAAGAAAATTAATTACAAAACTGGATTGATCGCTGCTCTAACCCTAATTGAAGAGAATAATTACACAACCTAAAGTACATTACATACCTCGGCATCAGCAGCTGCATTTAGAATCTTTAATTTAATTCAACCGAGGTGTAACTACGCACATGTCAGCAAACTATAATAAACAGAACGAAAACAAACATAGCCACTCACAGGGGTATAAAAAAAAAAAAACTTTAAAAACGTGGCCAAAACATATTCAGATAAACCACAATGAAGACTCACAAGCTACTGTAGTCGACAAGATCACAAACCCTAACAAATCCTAACTCATGAAACCTCACCAAATCGAGATGTAAAATACTCAGCACTAACAAGAGACATAAGGCACAAAAAGGTGGAAAAAACTTACGAAGGATGAAGTGGGGAGATTGCTCCTGAACCTAGCACGAACTACTCCACTGCTACCATGCGGGCGGGCAACCTTGCCCCAGATGCAGCAAAACTGGGATCCATTCTTCTTGGTCTTAGCCTTGTACCTCTTTCACCTCCTCAGATGTATTAACACCCTCAATGAGCGAGGTGCTTGGATACTGGTTGGACTTGGACCTGCATAAAAGGAACGACTTTTAGAGTTCCACACATCAATCTGCGTCATTGTCGGACAGGGAGCACGGACATAGTGAATAGCGTCTGAACTATTCGGCACATTCTCTTGCATCTCATTTCCGAGAGGAAAAAACATGCAGATTCTCTCTACACAGAGCTTACAATCATGTTATGAAAAAGAAAAATGATCAAAACTCGAGAATCGAATGCGAACGCGCTAAATAGGGTCACCAAAACACGTAACACATGGCCATAAAACTGCTTGTTCCGAATCTGCTTAGTGCGTGTTTGCATATGCATACCTACTGAACCCGAGGATGTTTCCTCACACGTACAACCTGTTCAAAAAGAAAAAAAACTCACTCGTCAAAAAGCGACAAAGACACTACCTCCGAAACCACAACCACAACTTTGCTCAGTCCCGGAGGAGACAGCTACATGATTCCGAGACCACGCTTTCTTCAGGAATGCTCTAAAAGGGCTCCATTGCCTCAAGGGCTATATTGCACCAATCTGATCAAAACAAGTTCGTCTTTAAAACCCTCTCAGCCTCGTGCTAGGTTCTTAGCAAGCAGACACCAGCAATAAGGACAAGAGAACACAAGGTAACTCAACCTCAACACAGGGAGTGAGCAGACTATACACAAGATGAGAACTCAAGAACACAAGATGAGGAGATCAAAAGATAGGAAACGAAACCGGCTCAAGCTTCTCTAGAACGTACTTCGCTAGTCCGAGTTAGGACAGACGAGGCTGGCAATGGCACTGGACTGCTCGCGGCTCCTTTGGACCTTCAGAACCCTCATCAGGAGTACCTCCACAGTGGCTGGCTCGTCTCCTTGGGCGCTGATACTACCTTACTACGACCCCGGCGTGCTTCCCCTGAACGTGGCCGCGGCTGTGAACGGCGTCGCCCTCTGCGGGACCTTCTGCGGGCAGCATTACTTCGGCTGGCTGGCTGGGCGACCGCCTGGGCCGCAAGAGCGTCTACGGCTCCACGCTCGTGCTCACGATCCTGACCTCGATCGCCTCAGGACTCTCGTTCGGAAGCTCAGCCAAGGGCGTCGTGAGCAAGCTCTGCTTCATCTGGTTAGGGTTAGGGTACGGCATCGGAGGAGGCTGTCAAATAGCCGGACGTCAAACCATCGCACGAAGTGGGATTACTGTAGCAACCCCCGGGGGAAACGCAGAAATTTTTTATTTGCCACATACGAAAAATCTGCAAATTTTGAATTCATACTTGCAATCAGAGGCCCCAAATTAGCTAGGACACGTTTACGTAGAACATACCCTAGAAATGTCACAAAATAGGGGGCTTTTTTAAAAATTATAGCCCGGAAAACCCAAAACCTACCCTGCTGGTCCCACTTCGTAGGGCGGATTTCACAGTGGTGCCGAAGAACTTATAGTTCTTGCAAGACCAGCTTCTTCTTGCAGTTTCTTTCTTCAAATTCGCATTTGCAATTACTGGAGCAGAATGGACAAATCCGAGTGTGAGTAGTTAATTATCTGAGCCTTGTTGATTGCAAACAGAATTTCACAAGCTTGATTCTCCAACACTGTTTTGGAGAGGTTTGGAGCCGATATGTTGTAGAATGTGTGTGGTAAAAGGGTAGCCAGGCTTTGAATTGTGAAGTTTGAATTTTTAAAACTTCGACAAGGGTCAATGGCTGAGTTTATGAATGTGTGTGCAGCCAAGGGATCAGATCACCCGGAGGAGGAGAAGAAGGTTAGTAACTTACTTTGTCGAAGCCCCCAGGGAAGAAGGAGATGGATCTCGTGGACCAAGTGTGGGAGCGTTTGGTCAAGACCACACACAAAGCCTTGTCTTGGAATGAGGGTTTCAAGGAAGGAAATGCAGGTCTTGGGCTTCGAATTCAAGACTTGTACTGTGCCATCTTGCTCCTTTACAAGTGAATTCACCAGATGTATCCTCTTGCTCTCTCTTCATTTCCCTATGGACAAGTTCTAAAAACATCCTAATGTTGCTCTAAATGTTTTTCTATTCCATAGCAAACTCAGTGGTTTTTAGGAGTGTATGAGGCAGGCTCCCATTCTCTTTGTACTGAATGAATACAATTTGTAGCACATGCTGTGTATGCATCTAGTTCTGTACAAAGCTTAAGAAGTATGTTTTTCAACTTGTTTTGTAACAGCGACATCAACAAGACTTTGCGACCAGGTCCACATTGTGACCCACCCACAATGAAAGAGGTCCAGAAATGTATTAAGGTCAGTGACTTGGGGATGGTTTACAAGTGCCGTTGTGTGGAAAGTCTCAACACAAAATTTGTCACTACGGTAGACTTTTAAGTCATTCCAAGCTTGTTCTACTTCGCATTGTGTCAATTTTAATTCTAATTTGTAGAGTACACAACATAAAAATGACACTGAGAACAACATTAGGATGTCTTTAGAACTTGCCATTGGAAGCATAGGCCTATTTATGAAACCAAAAAAATGCATTGAGACGACATTTTATGAGATTGAATACCTTCAATTAAGACTTGTGTCATTTGAAGTACCTACACAATAACCGAAAACAATGAAGGCATTGAAACAGCATTCCATAATAATTTCTTAAAACCGTGTCATATTAAGCACCCCGGTACGCACCTGCTCCCAAGTGTGAGAATCGATTCATAAGGGAGAAGTTAAATCCAGTCATTTCTGTTCTCCTGCCAATGTCAACTTCAGTTGCTGGTAACAAGTCATGCTTACACCACTTGCTAATAAGTTCAATTCAGTGTATGAAAAGGAATGTGATTTTGGTGGAAATTGCCTACCAAATGGGGTTATCTATTGATTGAAATGGGGCTATCTACTGTCACTCATGGTGGTCTACAACATCCCACCAAAATTGCTCTCAATAGATTTGGTTTCCGTACCGAAAGTGATCCATCCACAACCCAGTAATTTAGCTGAACCTTGCTTGCTACCACTTGCAAATAAGTCCAAGTTGTAAATGAGTTACTGTTGGTAATAGGGATCAGTATAGATGATGAGATCAGCGTTTCGTTTCGTCAACCTTACAGGACCACGTTAGTGAAGTAGTGAGCATGTCCAACATGCAGCAGAACGAATTTCCAGACTTGGTACAAAAACAAGCATTTAAGGAAAATCGAACTACCAGAAGTCGGTTCACTTCCATTCATTGGGAGCAATGAAAGCACTCAGGTCACCATGCCTCAGAAGGCCTGGTCTCAGAAGTCCGTTATGAAAATGGACACTCGGTCTAACAGGCGTTATATCTGATTCCAATGTTACTTATTTCTGGCGAATCTTTCCATCAGCTTGTGTGTGCACGCAACAATGGCATCTGAATCCAGGACTGTAGTCTCATCACTATCGTAATCAACAGTTTCTTGTGAATCGACGTCTGACATAACTTCCGTGGCATCGTCATCAACATCGTCTTCGTCGTTCCTACAGCACATCACGAAACAGAAATTCAGTAATTTTGTCTTTTCTGTAGCCAGGAAAACGCAATTACAGTTCTATTACGAATAAGTTACATCACTTGAATCTTGGTCAAATTATCTTCGCATAGATCGTAATTACAGTCCAGCCTGATATGAATCGCAACATAAATCTGCTGGCAAGACTGTTCATCTCTGTGCAGAATCTGTGATACAAGTCCTTCACAACAAAGATAGCAGCTCGGGATTATATTAACATTACGAAACAAAACATTCCAGGATTGCAACACTGACCCCTTTTTTTGGTCATCGATGATGTTTGTTGATTTCTTTGAAGAGGCCAGAAAATCATCAAGAACTTCATCATATATGCCCTTGAGCCTTTCAGCTTCTTGAAGAGTTGATGTGGAAGTTCTCGTGTAACCCTCTTCAATGGCTGCCAGCTCCTTGACTGCTCTGGGGACGAAACCCCAGTTCTCAGTTATACTGCTCAATCCCTGCTCGACATGTATTACACCATATTCAGTTCAAGCTCGTGCGTGCTTCATAAAAACGAACTTTCACTAGGCAACTGCATCATCGCACTCATAGAACAAAAAAAAGCAACAAGAATGGAAGTCTAAATCGATCTTCCCGAAATCTCTAATCTTCTGAATCTAATTCCAAGATTTCTCGAGAAATTAATTACATGGTCACTGAACTGACCTGATTATCAGTTAGACTTTTGACGGCATCCTCAAGGCAAACCAGTATACCTTGAGCTGCTGTAAACTCTAGCTCCTCAGGGTCGGGCTGTATCACCAATACATCATAAAGAATCATATTGAGATGAAATGGTGCGAAGAGAGTCTATAAGAAACAACTGCTTTGGTTGAACAAAAGTACATACAGCCGCAGGGGAAAACTCGTACAGATTTTTTCATACCAAGATTGTTCTAATCCTTTCGTTAAGTGGAAGTAATTCTGTCACTGCATTTATACAAAAATATAAAATTGAAGTAACATTCCAGTGCACTACCTTTGCATCTTGTTGCAATAGCCAATCGATTATCAATGTCAAATCCTCATGAGCCCACTTTCGAATTGCTTCTACAGATCCACAATTCACCTTCTTCCGCTTCACTTCTATTTTTGCAGGATCTGCAAATAATATTTACATAATTCAATATCCAGCAATCCTCCGGTTCAAAGCAAACATCCAATGGCTAACTAATAAGCAGATTGCACAAAAGTTGGTAAGGATGCATGCAATGATCACGCACAACCAGGTGACCAAACACCAAAATAGACGTACTTATCTCATTATCCGAAGACTTCTTGAAAAGACAAGTACCGAATTAATCATGAGAACATAAAAGTGAAATTATCATCAAACATAAGTTGTCCTCAAAAAACTCACCTGGCAATCTCCATGGTCTGCCCTTGTTCAGAACAAATCTGTAGACATAGATCAAATAGATCAAATCGAGTCAGCATGAAGCAGCTTTAGACGATGGACGAAGGTGCTGTGCGGTACATAATATGCACGATACTGTAAACAGCTCCAAAGGTAAGCGGGAAAATCACCTCTCAAAGTCCACAAGCTTACGCTTCTTGTGGCACTCCAATATCCAATCCTGCACGCTCTTAAAGCTGCAATCAAAATCAGATCCACAAAGCAAGAAACTTGAGAGCACATGAACTAAGAAATTGCCCTCAAACAATGTACATGCACAAACAATCCAAGTCAGTTCTTGCATAACATCCCCGAAGAGTATAAGTACACAGAACAAATCAACTCCAATATTGCTAGTACTTTCTAGTCATACTCTTGCGGACATATGAATCACTCAGATACCTTAGAAACGATAGATCCACCATTTGCTTGAACCTGCTTAAATTTTGGGGTATCCATATATGCGCACACAAGGAGTGTGCAGTCTGTGCTCCAGTCTGGACGATATTGTGCGCCCATTTCAAGTCCTTGAGTTCGAAGCTGTCCTCTTTCTGGATTTTGTATACCAGAAATCGTAAAGACTACACCCTCCTGCACGAACAGAATAACCTTTGCAACTCAAAAAAGAGAAAAAGATGAGAAAACTGAGCATGGGAAAAATTGTATGTGGTGACGGGGTCATATTCAATCACGGGAAAAACTAGTTCGGACAGTGAGAACTAAACATAACCCTCAATGCAAAAATTTCAAGTACATTGATGCGACAAAAGATCTTACCAGCAGTTTTGAGAAATCTCGCTCTGGTCCATCCTTGCTCCCAAAGCAGAGAACCTGATCTTCGTCTCTGCTGGTTCTACCCTTCTCTTCTTTAGATAGGTCCATCTTCCGGTGAGAGGATTCTCCTTGTACTGACTTAACTCCCGTTCTAAGAGGGAGACCATCACGTTTCTTTTCTATTCGATCTATTTCAAGCTCATTGTCTGCATTTTCACTAGCAGGACCTTTTGACAACGCATCTGCAGCTGGTACTGCCGAGCCAACCCTGGTAGAACTTTCTTTCTCAACCTTCGTTTTCTTTCTCTCCTTACTTTTCGTCTTCTTTGCATCTGGACTTTGTCTCTTCAAAGAAGAACTCCCAATTGCCTGCTCTTCTCCAGATTCACTACTATCAACCACCCTACCCTCGTGAGCGGAATGTTCCATCGTCGCAGTAACGGCTTTGCCTTTCAATGCTTGGGATTCAAGTTTTAAACTCCTGCCCTGTTCTGGATCCATCAATTCAATACCATTGCTGCCTTCGTCAGCCTCAGACTTGACTACATCTCGATGAGGACGTGCTTTAGGTTTCTTCTCTGGCAAAACGTCATCAGTCGTGGGCTCACTTGAGGATAGCCACGAAGGAAGTTTTCTCTTCGTGTTGGTCACTGCTGGTTTCGTCTTTGAAGTGAGAAACTGGGATGAGTTGTTGGAATTGGATTTGCAGGGGCACGGCGTGAAGTTGATATATGCCAGACCTATGCAAGCGCGATGTTCAGATGTACCAAACGGTTGGCGACAATTAACGCGTATCTTTCTCCAGCTGTGAAATCAAAAGACAAGAAACGGTTTGAGTTTCCAGAGTTTCTACATCTTGCACAATGCAGTTGGGGACAGGAGTAGTATTGAGACCCGCCTTGAAAACCAAGCGTTCTATACGATGAATTCCTATCCGAAGTATAGAGGACCCTAGTGCATTTAGAAAAAAACAAAGGTCAATGAGGTTAACCCTAGGTCCTTTTGTCATAAAATTTGATAACACCCCAAGCGAGACAACATGCACGACCAAGCAGCGAATCCTAAATTCTGAACGAAAAATTGATCTCAATAGATGTGGATCTCGTAACCGAAGATCTCCCCGCAGCTCGACACTAATTCTCAATTCTTGAAACAAATACAATGCCACAAATTATTGATTGCCTCAATGATTTTAGATACGCTACTCTAGCACGCTCTTCAGTGACATGAATAATTGAGCTCTGGTATCTTGGAACTCAGCGTATTCCTAATCACATTAAAAAGAGAAAGGATAGACATAGTTCGGTTACCGTTGCTGGGCAGCCACAGGTGCCAGCTTGTGATTACCATCAATGTCGTAGATGAACGCTTGATTGCGGTTGCTCTTGCTCATCAAATCCTTCACAGACATGACCTGAAGACTTAAACCAACCCTAACGTCAGTTGCGTAGCCTTTCCTCTCATCGCACAGTAGTTTCCACAAGGGTTTGGCAGTCTGTCAGCAGAAGATTTTGGCAGACTTGGGGGTTGGAAGCCAGTATTCACGGAGATTCATTGACATACAGCATGCCCTGAATCCATTAGCATTTTAGAGTACCTACTGTATTCAAGAGTATGTATTCCGCCTCACATCATCTACAGTAGTTTTTTGCAATGGTCGTGGTAAAATGCATGCAAGGTCATGAACACAATTCTTATCGAAATGCCAATGTCGGATTCTGAAGCTCAAATTGAGATTCAAATGCACAAACATAACATACCCTCAACGTCAAAGGACGGAGCTGGATTTTAAAGTCTTACAATCAACGGGCTGAGATTTAGGACACAGCAAGATTCGATACCATTGGTTAGAGAAAACACAACAAGATCCTACAATTGAATTCGCAAATTAGGTATCAAAATTGAAATTCAATAAGAACAGATTAGGTTGTAAATCAAAAATGCCACTCCCGTCGGTATTATGTCTGTCAATGACAACCGACGCCACAATTATCAAAGAGCGGCTCCGTAAATATTATCTTACAAATAAAATTTAATAACCCTGTACTTGTTTGCCGTTGCCTAGTCCGTAATGATTCTAAATCACTCACAAAACCTCAGCGGGATATACCGAGGGTTTAGAAATCCAGGGACATATCTGCAATAACGCACGAATCGAACCCGACCTATCCTTCTACTCAATCCAAATGAATTTCTCACAAACTTCGCCCCTCGCAATCTCAAAGATTCACGACGAAAAGCATTCACTACGCAGGTTGAAAATGTTTGCTAAAAAGGACTCTAATTTTCGTTTAGGTCATAATCACCTGTTGAGCAGACAACAGAAGCTCATAATCACTCTCAGCATCCCCTTGCACATCCTCTCGCAAGCCGTGCATCTCCAGAAGCGCCGATCCGGCGTTCCCAACCTCCACACGGTGGAACGCCGAGGGCGGGCGGGGCTCCAAACACAACCAAGCGTCATCCGTGGGCTTGTGCGTCAACCAGGGCTTGTCGAAATCCCTGTCCAGCACGTTGGAGCTCGGGTGGAGCTCGCTTTGAGAGGAAGCGCTTTCGACAAACCATTGCACGGGAAGCGATAAGTCTTCGGCTTCCTCCATGGATTCCAAACTTGGAGATTCTTCCTGCTAAAAAATCTGGCAAGGACGACTCCGCCACCTCATGTCGAAATGCAGAACTGCGCGCCGATTGTGAAAAAACACCGCGATCGTCAAGCTCTGCGCATCGGAGCCCCGAGCAGCGCACCAGACCCTTTGGCCTTGCGAACCTCTTTAATATCACTTTCTCTAATATCACCTGCTCTAATATCATTTGTACACATGAATTCTTTAGATTTTTGACTAAAATGTATGACTTATTTTTGTGAGAGAGAAAGATTGATTTGGATACATCATTTCTCTTACATTTTGAAATCTCACATTTTAATCATAGGTTGTTTAAAAAATGCACATTAAGAGAAGTTTATATCCCTCTTTGACTCTCAATAAGATTCAACAAAAACTTAGGTAAATTTAGAATCTTAGGAACCATGTGAAAATGCTTATTTGGACAATTTTTGATGTAGTTAGCTTATATCACCAATATAGAGTTATCCTTAAAGTCATGAAATGTCACACCCTCTTTGGTCCCTTTTTTGCTTTTAATTCTAAATCAATGTATTTGAATCTTTATTCAACTTCTATCTTTTGGAGATGACAATAAGGCATGATTGCATACAACTAATCACATTGGATTATTCCTTTCTAAAAAAAGAGGATTATCTTCTTTCTAATGTGAGATTTAAGTCCCACTCTTGAAAAAAGAGGAAGTCAAACACAAATCAGCACTACATCTCAAATGTTAAAAAACTCAATAGATATTGTTAAAAGTGCATTTGGGAGGCCAAAGGTAAGAGATACTACTAAAGGCAATTGAAGAATGGAGTAACACAAATCTATACATCCAGTGGCCTACAGTGCTTGGATTCATTTCGACAAGACATCTCACTAATTTTGGAAGTATTCTTGATACATCAAAGCTTAGAGCATCCTCAATCCTAGGTTGGTAAGGATCTATTCATATGTGAGCACTGAAGCAGAGGTGGAGCTCCAAGTGCCAAGCTATGAGGTTTAGTCCATGTCACATTGGGCTTCTGGATGTGCACAAGTTCTCCAAATAAAAAATCTATTTTGTTATTAACATTTGGAATTAATTGGTATGTGACAACCAATGAATGAGGTGAGACGAGAAGACAAATAGAAGATACTTTTAAAAAAATAGTAAGTCCGCTTGATGAGAAGGAGAATAAGCTTGCAAGTCCTATGATCAAGGAGGGTGGAGAAAGGGAAAGACTAGAGCTTCACATTGGAAATTGGGTTGGCAGTTTCAACATGCAAAACCCTAGGGCCCGGTTCAAAATTCGGTCAAAAATTCAGTCTAGTCGAGCATGCAAATAGCCCCTAAGAGAATCTTCAATGCTATGCCTATGAAAAAACATTGTAATAGTACATGCAATTTATATTCCTATCCCCTTTTCTTCACTATGGCTTTTCCTCTTGCAGGCGCCTCAATGTGACGACAATACTTGAAACTGTAAATGGCACAAACACGGAAGCAAATGAAGCAGGTGGTGGGAAAGGCTTGTAGTAGCAACTATGTTGGAATTTGCATTCAGTCGTTACAATTATTGTTGTTGACTAAGGAGTGCAAAGGAGTTTCAAGGGCACAACAAAAGACCAGTTTTTGCCACTCCAGAGGTAGAAAATGTCGAGCCCATGAAGGTAACATGGAAGGTGATGTCAACATTGAGTTAGGTTTTCAATACTTCTTTGTAATCCTTGCATATAAGAGCATCCTCAATGCTACGTCTATGGATGCACTACAACGGCAAGTCTCGCATGGGTTATAGAGAAGTATCGAAAACATAATCCATTGCTGATGGCCCCTTCTACGTTACCTTCATGGGCTCGACATTTCCTAGCTCTGGTGCGACAAAAAGTGATCTTTTACTACACCCTCGAAACTCCTTTGCACTCTTTGATCAACAACAATAATTGGGACGATTGACTGCAGCTTCCGACATAGTCACTACTACAAACCTTTTTCCACTACATGCTACACCTACTTACGTATCTATGTCATTTATAATTTCAAGTAATGTCGTTGCACTGAAGTGCCTGAGACAAAAAAAGCCACAATGAAGAAAAGGGGACGGGAATACAAATTGCATTAGAAGAAAAATGAGCCCTGGGGAGGGTTGTGAGTTCTTGGACAGCAGGGAACGCTAGCTAAATAAACTAGAAAATTAAAATTAAAAAAATAATAATAATAATAATAATAATAATAATTTTTTTGGCCGGCAAATTGGAGGCCTGATCTGCGCGGCACTGTGGGGGACAGTTCAATATTATAATTTAAAAAATGTTAAAAAAATATTTAAAAAATATTATTAATAAAATAAATACAAAATTTTGAAATTCCCAAATCTGATGTGGTCAAAACTATCCTCGTCAGCCTGAAATATTATATTATTATTATTATAATTATAATTTTTTTATTTTTTTTTTATTTTTTTAATTTTTAAATTATTTTTTAATTTTTTATTGTGGCCACTATGGGGAACTCCCGAAGAGTCTCAAAGGGAAGCAGATCTCCCAAGGGCTGAATTTTTTTCTAATGCATGTACCGTTGCAACGTTTTTCCATAGGTATAGCATTGAGGATGCTCTACATGGATACGTCCATAAATGGGTACTACAATTGTACATGCCAGGAGTTCATACGGTTTTTTTAGCTTCAAACCCTAGCCCAAGCGCCTCAACCTTGTCACACTATTGTGAACCCTAATAAACCTGCTAAGTTAACACGCAGGAGTATTAAGGTAGGAGGTCCATAAAGCAACCATCTAAGCGCTGAAACTAAATTTTGGGGAGGTAAAACACCTTGAAATATTTTTCAGTAAATTTTCCTTGAAAGACAAGAGGAAATGGCATCTAACCCAAATTGTTTCATATTTTTTGGAGCTTTTTGGAATTAGTTATGATATCTTGAAGTTGAAAAGCCATAGGGTTCTAAAAGCGACCACCTCCTAGAATGTACATATTTTGTACATTTTGGTAAATTGAAGAAAGCAAAATGTACCTCTGTGGCATGTTTGGGCCTCCTACCTTAGACGCGTTGACAGGAGGTTAAGCGTTTGAAAATATCTTACTTTCACAAGATTTGATGAAAACATAGAATGTTAAGAGAAAAATCAATGCAGACTCCAATATGTCCAACCCTCAACCCAATCGACTACACATGGTCATCAATACAGGTAGCTGTAAGTTCCAATCCAACGAAACCACTGAAATCTATTTTTGGGTCTTTGATCCCTAGACGGTTCTATGTTCTTTGGACTATATGGACTCTTTTGCGTGGCTCATCTCTTTGGCTCATATGGATTTCCCGCAATAGTACAGTTTTTTCCCATAACCGGTGGCCGTTGGAAGTTACTCACGACATGTTGTGGAACGCGCTGCTTAATTCTGGTCACGCTGCGCAACTAAAGGCACGTATTGGGGCTCAACATCATCCTCAACAGGCCTCTACCATTTGAGATAGTGTTGATAACATTTGGATTCACTCTCCGGTTCTTGCTAGTAGGCTAGACTCATGCATTATCTGGAACAAGAAGAGCCCTCCCCTTTGTTTGTTTCAGTAGTTATTTTTCTTTTGTCTCTTGCTCTTATCTCTCTTCAGTGTCCAGCTCTTGAGCTTGGATTGTTGTTCCCGGGTGTTTTTTTTTAATGCAATGGTTCGTTCCATTTGTTCAAAAAAAAAAAAAAAATCCACTGAAATCATCTATCAGAGCTCACTCGGTCACACCTCACAAGAAATCATTTATGAACAACACACATCCAAAACTAGTGAAATCATCTATCAGAGCTTACTCGACCACACCATAGAAGAAACAATTCATGATCAACATACATGCAATTGCAGAGTATATCAATGAGGTCGCTACAATTCTGAAGCTGCGAGACTGGGAGTCATAGCTTTGATCAAGCCAAAGATTGAGTGCAATGAGGCAGCTACAATTCTGAAGCTAAGAGACTGTCATAGCTTGATCAAGCCAAAGTTTTGAGTGCAAGGATACCGCACAACTAATACACTCAGTTCCATAGAGTGGAGAGGAGCTTGGACGGCACAACAAAGGACCAATTCTTACTGTGAGAGAGACAGGAAGTGTCGTGGTCACAAAGGTATCGTGGGAGGTGCCGCGAGCATTGTGTCAGATTTCCGTTGTTTTTTAGAGACCCACGCAGGACTTGCCATTGCCATGCCTGCATAAAGGACACACTGAGGATGCTCTTACGCCAAGTTGCAATTGCATAAGATGGCTCCACGATACCAGAGGAACAGGTGTAGCTAGCAGAGAGACTTACCGTGGATTTGAGACATTGTTGGATTAGGGTTGTGCGGAAACGCGGGAATTAGCTTAAGTCTTGGATTGAGGGAGAACGAGGAGCATTTTTCGAGAAGATATTAGCATTTGAGTGCTCCGGATTCAGAATTGTATCTACCGGTAATTGGATTCCAATTACGTTAGATGGCCAAGACATGAGCAGCTGGCAGCAAGGTGTACGTTGGATTGCAGAGCTCAGCTTTCGAGCTAGGATTTTGCGTAAACGAGTGTCGCTGCAAATGCCTAGTTTGAGTCTTGAATTGAGGGACTGAGGAGGCGCAGTACTTGAGAGCGGAGAATCGAGATGGCTGCAGGAGGAAGAATCGTGTTGTTCGACGCCCACTGCCACCTGCAAGACAGCCGCATCTTGCTCAAAGCGCCGGAGCTCCTTCGTATCGCCAGCGAACGCGGAGTGGAGTGGATAGCCGTGAACGGGACGTCGGAGGCCGATTGGCCAACGGTGAAAACAATGGGTGAGGATCATGCGTCTGTTATCCCTTGTTACGGGTTGCACCCTTGGTTCGTGAACGAGAGGTCGCAAGACTGGCTTTCCAACCTAAAGTCCATGCTGCAGAGGGATCCCACCGCCGCCGTGGGCGAAGTCGGACTCTGCCAGAGCCAACGAGGCAAAATGGTGGAGGCGGAGCTTCAATTGCACGTCTTGCGGCAACAGCTGCATCTCGCACGGGAGCTTCAGCGACCTGTCGCGGTTCACTGCGTCGCCGCCTTCGGTCCTCTCACGCAGCTGCTGAAGGAGATGGGGCATTTTCCCTCGGGATTCATCATGCATTCTTTTACAGGAAACCAGGAGCAAGTGAAGGAGTTGGCGAAGTATGGGGCATACTTCTCGTTCTCCGGGCACAATACGTCGCTGAAACGGGAGAAAGCGCAACGAATCTGGCAGGCCGTGCCGTCCGACCGGTTGCTGCTGGAAACCGATTGCCCGGACGCTCTTCCTCGCGTCGATCCGAGTTGGCTGGTCTGGGTGCCTGGAGATCCTAATGCCCCTTCAGAGCATGCTGAACAACCTGGGAAGGATGCACTCAACCAGCCTGCTAACGTCCGAGCGCTTCTCACTCATGTTGCGTCACTACTGGAGATTTCAGAAGAGGACTTGGCAGAGAGGACGTTCAGAAACTCCAAGTCCCTGTTCTCCTATCCGGGATCGAAGCTATTCCAACGATCTGTCGAAATTGCATAACGTTTATCTGTAAAGGGCAATAACGAGTCAATCCTACCATTATTAATTTCCAATGTCAATGCCTGCCTTACTGACTTCGTTGAGTACAGATGTTTTATTCGATTGCTATTCTATATTACAATCAAGACCGTTATCATCGATGTCTGCTTATTCTGCAGAGTTAAACTTTCAGAAACTCTTAAAACAACTTCAAACATGGAATATTTTCAAGCCTCCCTGTGTCTCTAATGTGATTCTACGTTGTAGTATACACAACAGAGCAATTTGACCAACACTTGAAACAGCACTGGAAATCTGGAATGGCTTGAAGACTCGCATCGCTGTATGCACCTATGCATAACCAAACCACAGAAATGCATGGAATCAACATTCCACAATAATCGTCATTGTATGCACCTGCTCCCACATGTGATTTTATAGTGCTGATGACTGCTGTACAAATTACAAGTCGTATGACGAAGACACGATGCTAGACCGTGTTTAGTTCAACGCCTTTTGTGAAATGTTTACAAAGAATGCGAACCGAAAAGAGAAACTCCAACCTTATTTCAAGCCTGGCTCAATTGAACGATTTGATCGTTCGGGATCCCACAATAAACAAGTGAGCAGACTCTTCGTTTGTCGGCTCTAGTCCAAAGGGGAGGAGGCTTTGCATTAACACAAGCTCCATCTATGGTGAAGCCCGAAAGTTTAAGTGTGTTGCTGCTCTAAAATTGAGTCTAAATTCTTAATACGAATCAAGCAACATCTATCAGTTTAGAGTGAGACTGTTTGAAAAGATTCTTTAATTCATTCCCAATGCTTCAATATCGACAATCTGTAGAGGCGTTTGCATAGGCAATCAAATCATTACCATTAGAAGAAAGTTTGGCTGCTTACGCATGAGTGCAGTGGGCAGGAATCCCAGACCAATCAGTCGCCAATTGTTCCTTCCAAGAACCAAGACACAGTCTAAACGAGAAGATTAGGGATTCTGACGACCTTTACATGAAGAAGTCAAATGAAGAACACGGATGCTGAGGAGTTGAAGGCTCCCAATGAGTGTTGGAACGTCTTACGACATGGGCGTGCCGATATGGCAGTGAATTTGAATAACCTCAGCGGAGGGAGTCATTTCCAGATCTTCAGCTTTGCTAGTGCCTGTAGACTCGCTGGCCACATTCGTGAGGCAAATCCACAAATGAACTGAAGTATTAGTTTGTATTAGCAGGCTCTAGTTTACATCTCTTGGAGTCTAGACAAGCTACACAGTCATGCTAACACCACCTGCTAATAAGTTAAATCCAGTGTATGAAAAGGAGTAATTTTCGGGAGGTGTACTGGGTTGTGGAGGGATCACTTTCGGTACACATTACTGAATGCTTAGACACGTTCGACTCCAATGTCTCACAGTTGCTAGCAAAATAATACGGATTATTCTATCTCCTTCAATAGCAAACGCGCGCATGCCGATTCAAAATTTACCCTGCGTTTCAGAAAATGAAAGAATAGCACTACTGCACAGTTCGAGCTCTGAGGGTTAGCAAACTAAGACCTTGAAAATTCAAAGAAAACCAAGCCACAGAAAAAGCAAGTGTACGGAAGACTACAGAGGACCATCAAATCTTTCGCAACAAGAATTTAGGAACATAATGATACAAAATTGGCTCACTTACAATCCTACAGGCACGTTGGGGTTGACAACCCCGGCAGTTGCCAAAGATGATTTTATAAGGCCTTCGAGTCTTTTCTGTAAGCTCTCGTTACCAAGTGATTGTAATACCTCTGCAGCAAATGAAAAAACTAAGGCACTTCGCGCAGTCAGAGCATCGATCCCCCGTGCCTGGAAATAAAACAACTGATCCTCTTCCAAATCTGAAATTGCAGCTCCATGAGTGCACTTCACATCATCGGCGATAATCTGTAAGTTAGGCTTAACGTTCACAGTTGCTCCTCGAGCCAGTAATAAACTACGACTCAGCTGCCCTGCATCTGTCTGCTGCGCGTACCTGCAAAGCAAGTAGCCAAAGACGGTACTCGGGATCAAAAGAGGCAAAAATTTGGGGACTTGTATTAATCTACTTCAAGAGTACAATGAGTTCATAGGGATGCTTCAAAATATTACCTGTTGACCTTCACATTGCCATCGAACACCGACTGGCCAGACCTGTGCGTCACGATACATTTGTGAATCTGGCGACTAGTTCCCCGTGGATGATTAAGGACCAGCCTGCTGTGCAGGTCTTGCACCTGCCGCTCGCTTGCTAATGAGAAGGTTGAAAATTCAGTCTGTGTCTCGGGACCTAACTGGATTACTTGAAGATTGTGCCTACTCAATCGTCCACCAATTTCAGCCTCTACCATCTTGTAAAAGCTTTTTTCTCCCTGGAACAAGCATACCCAAAGCAATCAACTTTCAGACCACATATTGAACTCAGTTTCTCTATTGCTTACACCCGGAGTATCTGCCTTGTTGGCCGTGTAGATGCATTTGATGAGTGGCATTCTTGGAGTGGTCTACCTAAACCCTAAAAGGAATGGGACAGACCTGAAACTCACTGTAACAGAAACTTCTATGGTTTCCTATTACATCAAATAGAAACCACAATTATCAGCAAACAAATAGCATCTAAGTAGTCAATCACCAGCGTAATTTCTTCCCTCAACTCTCCATGGACTCCCAAACCAACTACAAAAAGAGAGTAATCATAGCAACCAAATTCATGAGTCGTCCAACTAACCTGGGAAACATGGGTCTGTTTGATCTGCACAGCGTTTCTCTCTTGCTCCTGAGAGCAGCTGTGAGAGACTTCTGCCTCGTCCGCTAAATAAATTTCACAAACTGAGTTTGTCCAGTAGGCCTGACCGGGTGCTCCAACAAATTGCTCGAAGATCTCCACTTTAGCGCCCCTTTCTGCTACAACCAATAAACGAGGACTCGCCAAAGAGATGGAAGACCCCTCTTTCTCCCCATTTTTCGATCCTCCCCTTCCTGAAGAGTAGTATACTACGTGAATTGGTTTCGCTATTTGGAGACCTTTCGGCACAAAAATAACACCCGCGTCCTGCACCCCTAATCCATTCAGAAACGTGAAGAGGTCGTCTTGCGTTCCAATCGCAGGTTTGCCGAGATGATCTAATGCTTGTGTCAAGGCGCTTCCAGCATTTTCGGCCGATATTTTGCAGATGCTTCCAACGTATGCCCCATCGGATAAACCGTCTAGTTTCGAGAGGGACTCAGAGATCACACCATCGATGAATACAAGACGAAAAGTCTCCGTTTCCTCGAGATCGAGGCCTGACGCCAATAAAAACAGACATTAGTAACCACATAAGCTGTACCATTATCATACTGACCTACCGAATTCAGTACCATATGCCTCCAAGTTTTTACACATATTCAGGTACCCATTTTTCTGTGATTAAGATACCCTGATATATGATTCAATGGTACAGAGACCCTACATCTCAAGATTCAGTGGAGGTCGCGAAAACTTGACTAAATGCCGCACTAAGGTAAGCAAACCAGGTAGTACCGTCCAACATGATTACCTGAAGCAAAGTCCAATGCAGAAGGGGTTGGGGAGATATCAAGATTTTTCAGAAACCTCACATCGGTGAACCTGTAAGCTTCGTCCTTACTAGTAGGCCACCGAGAGTTCAACGCCTTCTCTGCTGACCGATCTCTAAGCTCTGCCAAAGCACGGCTGCCCAGAGTATCCCCACCTTGCTCGGGGTTTACACAATTTTCCAGCTTCTCTGCGAGGTCCAGCAGAAAGAAGTCAGGTCCACTGGGGTCCTTGGACAACGTGAATGATGCCTCCGCCTGATCTCTGAGTGATCCAGAGATAGAACCTGATTCTTCGGCCTTCACTGCTTCAGCAAAAGAAGCCCTGGTGCCAACTCCCAGCTGCCATTGCCGTACCCACACCCATACCCATACCCATACCCATTCAACAACCTCTCCAGCACATGAACCATCACACAATTACAAACCCTAAAGCGTACTGCTCTGGGTTTCTGCATAAACCATAGCAATGACGGTTTGCACAAAACCTTCAATCTAAGTAAATACGCAACTTTTTAGGCGCTTGGATCCAGTGTGTAACCGGGAAACGAAAATTCTTGTTCACATCTTTTCGATAACGATTTACATAGCCTTTTTTCAGTCTCCATAAAACAGAATCTCTTCTTGAATTGTAAGTGCACAGTAATTGATTGAAAAGCATACAAATTCTTACTGAATTAGACATCGGAGAACGAGAAATTCCAAATTCCGTTAACACCTTTCAAATCCGCAGACTTGCAAGATTTGTGCAGCATGCAAATCCCCTAAACCTCAAAATGCAAGCAACTTACCTTTGTTGCACCTCCAAAGCGCTGTGCACCGATTTTTGCTGGCACGAAAGCCTTGTGGGACGACACTCGCATTGCCGCAGCACCCTGCCTAGGAAACTGCCCTAGCGTCCCCGCCATTGCAACACTACCTGCCATCGCTGCAATTGCCATTTCCATACTCCTTCACTAAAACCTCTGCTCTTTGCCTTATCCACACTTGGCAATGAATATCCAAAACCAGCAGAAGTGATTGCCTCTATCATGGCAGAAGGAACCACAACTAGGGTTTCATCCAATGGATGATATTCATTCATCGAACTGCAGGTTTAAGTATGAGTAGACTTAATACTCGCTGAGCACTGAGTAAGAAGTCATTCTGTGTTGTGACGAGCATTAGAACACTGAGGAGGGCCGTGAAACTGGAACAGTAAGGTTGGAGGCTGTAAAACGGAGCGGGCATTAAAACTCAGAGGTACATTTTGCTTTCTTCAATGTACCACCTCTGCACATTTCAGGAGGTGGTCGGTTTTGATGACCACAAATGACCACTTTTTTTCAACTTCAAAAATTTGTAACTAATTCTAGAATGTTTCAAAAAATATGAAACGACTTGGGTTAGATGCCAATTCCTCTTGTCTTTCAAGGAAAATTCACTGAAGAATATTTTGAGGCGTTTCACCTCTCAAAAATTCAGTTTCAGCTCTTAAATGAGCGATTTCAAGACCTCCTACCTTAGTGATGTCCAGCGATCCCAGAACCTAATTGCCAAAATTCGCCCAAACGCTATAACCGTGCCACAGCGACAGCTCATTCTGCGACACCTATTTCCGCGTGTCAAAAGCAGGCAAATAAAGTGAACTGGGAAAAGTTGCTTTTCATATACTTTTTTATGCGGTATGGTGAAAGTTGCGACATGTGGGATACTTTTGTGCAAGACAGAAAACTATTTTTGATTTTACTTGTGGCTGCCATTACTAAGTGTTCAAACAACATGTTGCATACATGCGATTTTTTGTGCAAGGCTACAACATGATAGACTTACAAATTTATATGAATGCAAGCTCATTCCAAGTTTCCAACAATTTACAACTTAGTCTTCTAAGAATGAAAGGCAAAAATGAGTCAAATTCAAAGGCAAAATTCATAAATGAATGCAAGTGACAATCACAAATGAATACAAAACATTTTACTGACAATTAACCACATAACATTTCATTGACAAGGGAATTGAACCCTCTATGATTGCCCAATTTGCAATATCAATGTTCTGCACAACACAGAATACACAAGATACATCAGAATGGTTAGTAGAAAACCACAAATCCACAAAAATGACCCACGCCAAGTTGCTAAAGCTCTCCCGCAACTCCCAAAACTCTCGCTGCAATGTCCAAAAGCAAGTCACAAGTCGCAACAGAGTCACAAGCAGTAAGGTGCACAACTGAAACTTGAAGTCAAGGTGAATTTAAGTGGGAGAGCCAGCTTAACCTCATAAAACTAATGGAATCAAATGTTGTAGTGTGGATATTGCTCCTCGTCTCCTATTGTACCTAAGTTATACATTCCCTTGCTGGCCAACCTTAATAACACTTTTCCATGATTCAACCGCTTCCTTATAAGGGAAATTGTCAAGTGAAAAGTACTTTTGGCCAAACATACAGACAATAAGGGGCAAATATTTCCCTAACCTATTTCTCTGGCAAGATTTGAGAAATTTAAAAGTGGAGAAGCATCTCTCATCCTCTACCAAACCAAGAACCAAGCAATAACCAATCTCAACAAGTTTCATATACTCGGAAATCAGCTTACAGAGATGCCAAGACTGGGACAGCTTTTGCCAAAGCTTAATGACGGGATTAGTGTAGAAAGGTGGTCCACAAGCTTCTTCAGCATTTGCTCTCATTGTCACTTTGAAAAGGCCGGCCTGCTTGTCTAGATTGGATGTTGAGAGAAGTTTTGGTACCGTGTAGGGCTTTCCCTTGTCAATCAAAGGCTGCCCTTTGTTTAATTGACTGGTAGTGCAGTAAAATGACTTGAACACCGCCAAATGCTTCACAAAGGTCTCTTCTACCCCACCCTGCCGCCAGTATTGAGGATATATGATTCCAAACGCATCTAGAAAGTCTTGCTGCGGAAATCAACGCTCAAGCTCATTACACAAACATTGTGCATTCTTTGTACAGCCAAGTCACATATTCACATAACCATGTGAGTAAGTCAGAAGCATTTGAAGTACAACTGCAGTGAAAGGAAGTTCAAGCTCAATTGCAAGTCATATGTGAACCACAAGCCTACACCAAAGCTATCTACATATGCAACATCAAAAGCAACGAAAAAAATTTGGGAAGTTGAAGCGCAACCAATTGAACTGAGTCCAACTTGCACCTCTTGCCAACCCACCTGCAACTGGCCCAAAAAAAAATGCAATACAAAAAGAAAGCCTCCACAACATCAACAAAAAAAATTGAAGTAGAATGTGCACTCACAGTCTTACAACCAACCAACCAAATACACAGAAAGGAAACAACCAACCAAGCAAAAAAACAAAAGGAAAAAAGGATCTCATTTGCAGCTACACCTCATAGCTCCTGCACAGCCACCCTAAAACCACCAAAAAGAAAATGGATTCCCAACTTCAAAACCAAAGATGTTCCAAACCAATCAAGATACAGAAGAAGCAGATCATTAGAGACAAGGAACCAAAAAAAATTGGAAACCAAGAGCAAAGACCAAAAGAAAATTAGAAACCAAAAGCAAAGATTAAAAAAAATTGGAAGCTGAAGCTTACCTGAAAATTGCAACTCTATATTGTTTTGGAGCTGATTGAATTTTTCGTGGGTCACAAAAAGGTGGTTTTCCATCTGCTTGTTGTGATAGCGAAGGAAAACATAGGTGTGTCTGAAATCAAAGTACAAGTGCGAGAGACTGGTGTCTCCAGGAAGCAATTTCTACTACAAGGGTATCTCATCGCAAGACAATGAAACTAATTCACTGTACCGTTGAAAATCAACCTTGTTGTACACCGTGTTGCTGTCCAGAAACATACAAGCCAATTTGGCTTGGCATACTTCACGGCACTCATAAAATTGCAAATGAAAATATCATGAGCTTGTGACAGCTTAATTAAATAGTGGACAACGTTCATAAGGGCAATGAAAACGGCCAATGACAGCAGCAACTCAATATTGACCAAAAGATCAAAGTTATCGACAGTACTAGGAATTGATTTGTGACCAGCAACGGCCGTCATATCCGTCCCTATCTTCACCACAAGAGTCCAATACTCAAACATGATTCGCGAAGCATGACTTCTCATAGAAATCCAACGTGTTTCCACATTTTTTACCATCTTGTTTCCCTTAGTTTCCATGAGGTCAGCGAGCCTCTACAATTCAGCATGTCGTTTGTTGCTTCAGCAGAAATAGGAGTATACGGATTGGAAGAGGTCCTCCAGTCTAGACACCATCGGAAATTTAGACATTGTTTCCACATCCAAATTCAGACGATGACTTACACAAGAGGCTCTGATAAGAAATGGAGCCCATTTCTCCTAGATTTGTGTCATGACTCCCGTCCAAGGTCCTTAGAAGGTGCTGACTCTGTCAGCACCGAAACAAACTAGTTTTGAAGCGATCGCCTTACAAGACAACCTTCCCTCACCCATGAGAACGTGCATGATCACATCAGTCAATCGATCTACAGTGTCGCTCTTAGAATCACAAGACAAATGCAGGAGATGGAATACTCTCTCCCAGCAGTCCACTGCATACACATGGACACCGACGCTACAAGTATTATCTACTGTAGTTACTTCATTGGCACTAATGGAAACAATGCTAACACCCTGAACAACATTCTTAAGTGCAGCAAGAACGCATTCATGTAAGTGTTTATTCATTTTCCATCCGGTTCTCTCCAACCAATGCTTTCTGGGGAGATTTTTTACCTTCAGCTGCCGAAGCAAATGCTGATGCCACTCATAATCATACATCGGCCGACCATGAGACAAAATGTGGAAGAGGGTACAGAATTGAACTCCCTTTTTCTTTGTGTCGCTCTCCAAGCCGCCAAGCAGCTGCTCAGCCATGGTGCCCGCTTGCTTTTGCCCTGCCCAAAGTTTGTACAATTGCAAGTGCATGCAATTACGTTTTATAAAGACGTCGCCCTTCTTCAGATGCGGGAGCGGGTTGTTGTCTTCTTTACAGGTACGTTTCCCCTTGTGCTTCTTCAAGTTATCAAGTTTCGGAACCATAACTTTGCACCTCCCACTGATCGTTGTGCAGCTACGGCAGATGACTCTAACAGTACCGCCGTCTGAGTTAAATTCGCCCTCGACCCACGCAAGTTTGCAAGCCCAAACTTCTTGCCAACGGCGGGTGACGGTACTTGGGGTGGTCTTAGTCTTCTTCTGATCCAACGGTGCCATCGAATTGGTTCATTTTCCCCGCAGTTTACCCTCGCACTCGCTCGCGATCGGTGTAATCGGAGACACCACAGTCACCTCAGAAGGTGGGCAAGCACGAAGCGCAGGATTTGTAACTGAATCATCTAGGCTCGTCTCCGAAACATGGGTGAGACTCAACATGACGTATTTGTCCAAATCGCTCGTATTACGGCTTGACCCGAATGTCTTCACCCAAAAGTTGTCTGGGAGTTTCAATTTGGGCGCCATTTGAGAAGTGAACACCGCGCGCGTCTGCAAACCTGCACCCAAACAGCCCACCCCAGCAGCACTACAAGCAACCAATTAGGCAAGAAAAGAAAACAACAGTGATAAAAGTGCAAAGAAGATCAGTGATAGTAGAACCTGAGACGCTCAGATTGATTGACGGCAACAACCAAGAACCCCAAGAAGGTGAGAAAACATTGACAAACATCCAAAGTGCAAGACAAAGCAAAAGTGCAGCAATGCAGATCGAAAATGCATGAGTTCAGGAGTGAATGGACTAATTAAATTTTCGTCACAAAGTCTGACTACTTGAGAGGAACCGTTCCATCGCCGCCTCGCTGCCTCTATTCCCAATTGCAATGAATGCAGAAGAACCTCCAAATCTCTCAAAAATTCAAAAGCAATAAGGAAGTGGTGCAACAAATTGAGCTCCAGCATTCAAAGCCAACAAGGATTCCAAGGAAGGAAATCAGTTTTGAAAAAAAAAATTGAACGTGAATGCATGGCATCCATCTTGAGAACGTCTACAAGCACAAAGGGTGCTGATGGAAGCCACAAAGCCAATCACACTTAATGCTAACAAGGACATCATTCAGGAGCGTTAATGCGAAAAGAATGGATCAAACTAAAGAAGCACATGCTAATTGGGCCACTTTGGGAGGGAACCCCCAAACCCTAACCCTGCTAATTCCCTCCCTTAGATGCAGCCACTATGCGACATCATCAACAGCCAGGGAGCCTCGTCGCTCCCAATGAAAAAAAATTCAAAACTAGATGCTATTCGCAGGTTGGATGAACAATCCAAACTGCGACATTCTCCGGTGTATTTGTGAAGATTTGGCTCAAAATCTTATTTCTAATATGATTTCTACAATATAGATTTCACAGATGTCTCTCGCAAGTAGAATCTAGCGCAAATCAGCCAGTTTTGGGATCACTAGTGATGTCAACTACTGAAAATTTTTTAAAATAAAAAAAAAATATTAATTTTTTAAAAATAATTTAATCATTGAAGTCAAAAAAATTTCAAAAGAAATCAATTTTTTTAATAATTGAAGTCCCTATTGGCTAGGACTATCCTTTTTTGATTTTATCTTTGGTTTTTCAGTGTAGCACTAACATTAGTGTTGGTCCTACATTAGTATTGAACCTAAGTTTAGGGGGGCTTTACAAAACCAAGAAACATTACAAGAAAAATGGGACCAATGATGTATTATACATGTTCGAAACATAAAAACCTAGGAGAGTCTAGTGTTGATTTTAAGTACAAATGATACTTGTGCTAAAGTAATTCGTCCTAGAGTGAGTTGGAATCCTCTTTCACCTCCCTACAAGATCTAATGAATATAATTTATGTTTTATAGTAGTAAGTATATTTAGTTGCAATTAGTGTCAATTATGGGTGTACAACCTTTAAAATAAGAGAGCATTGGCAATGAATGTTGGCTAAATATTAGTGATATGTTATTTCTATACTTTATCGGCCTACAAATGCAAAATTTATTATTGTTCTACTATCAAGAAAGTAAAGAAAAGATTAAGCAACACATTAGATGTTTAAAATTTTAGTTTTTAAAATCATCATCAAAAATGTCCCAAGAGAGTGATCATGACAATATTGCTTGCTACAATGGCAATACCAACAATCAGTATTTTTCTTCTACTAATAGTACATTGGCATGATAAATGGTGGAAATTCAATTTGCTTTAGCAAGCTAGCAAACTTGCAATTGATAAGAAATTACCTAAATGTCCAAGACAATTTTTTTGCTTTTTGGAGTTTGCTTTAAACAAACAAAATGTGAAGTTTTGGTAAGTTCTATCAATTATTTTTGAATTGTAACTATAAATGCTTAAACTAGAAGTATTATAGATTATGGATTATTTAGTGAAAAAAACACTATATAATCAAATATGGATTGAAGATGAAAATGTTTGATCACAAGGGGGCAAAATTTGAAAATAAATTGAAGCCGTTCAATCTTGCTTTTACATTTTAAATCTAAAAGTGAAGTCATGGAAAAAATACAAGATTGAAGGATGTAACATATATACTGATAATTGATTTATGACTTCTCAAAATATACTTTAGTATTTCTTTTAATTAATTTCTAGTGTGGTCTTTTCCTCGAGAGTTAGTGCATTTAACTCTCATCTCTAAGAGCTCTTTACAAGACTTATAATGAACACCCTTTTACAAAATCTTGAACAAAAAAATCATAAACAATTTTTTGAGAATCAAATTTTTTATGTTAAAAATAGACTTTAAAGAATATTCAATAAATCTAGTAAAAATAACATTTTATAAAAAGATTTAAATTCCAAAGTTTGTCAACATCCAAATATAGTTCCATGGACATTTAAAAGTAATATAATGAGTTATATGAGTGGGAAAAAGAAGGTGATTTATCTTGCTAATAAATAACATGTTCCTAGTACCAATATTTTTAGTCCAAACTTAATCATTGGACTTAATGGGACAAACAAAAACTCTCATTAGTAGTAGGAGTATTGTTTGTGGAAAAATAGAAGGTGTCCAAATTGCATATTCGAATAAGTTTGAACTTTGTTTTCTCCTATTTTTTATTTTTTCTACATTTGAAGCTAGAAGGTGCCCAAATTGCAAATTGGAACAAGTTTGAACTCTTTTTTTTTTCTACGTTGTTTTTTTACATTTAAAGCTAGAAACCAAGTCATCCTGAAATTCTATCTTTTCTCAAAATGCAAAGAAAGGGAATAATCTTGGAAATCTTCAAAATTTGAGAGTCTCTTTTTGTTGTTCTCTCTTCATATTCCCTCCTATTTTTTCTTGCACAATAAAGGGGGGGAGGGGGGGCCGCCGGGACCTACTCTAAGATAAAAAGGCAAAAAGAGGGGGAGGGGGAGGGAAAAAGGAAAAAGGAGGGGGAGAGGAAAAAAAAAAAAAAGGAAAAAAAAGGAAGGATGGAATTTTTAAATCAATTAAAAACAAAACCTTAATATCAATACCTTAAAGAAGAGAGTTTCACCTCTTGATTCATTTCATTATCAATCAAGAGTGTAGAGGCTTTGCACCCTTTGTTTACTTATGCATGCAAAGTAAAAGTTGAATAAAAATAAAAATAAAAATACAATGGTAACATTTGTTCTACTTTGTTTTGTATGTGACGTTGAAATATCCCCGATTGCGCGCTCATTGGTCATTTTCTTTATACTATTGGAAAGCTTGACTCGATGAGGGTTATACCATTGCTTTTGGACATATGATGGATCTGTGAGCAATTTTTAAGACTATAAATTGAATTAAATTATGAAAAATGGAATATAGGATTTTTTGAAGTTTAGAGTTGGCATCACCAAAAAGCTCTCAATGAGTAGAAATGCACCAAAGTTGTTTTACACATTTGGTGTAGAAGTGTGAAAGTTATGGATTTTCAATTGAATTTTGTTTCTATAAATTTAATTTAATTATAGATAGATTATTCTAAAAATTAAAAACTAAAAGAATACATAAGTAAATCATGGAAAACACTTGGACAAGTTTACAACACCAGACAAGTTGTTTATAAGTTGAACTTAAAAAAATTACATTGATCTTAAATTTTAATAAATTTTAAAAAATAATAAAAAAAAAATCTTTGAATTTAAGGAAAAATTTCTAAATGCAATTCATAATTCAATTTAATTTTTTCTAAATAATTAAATAAGTATTCTACATGATTTAAAAATTTAAAAATTTAAAATATTCTAAACAATGTTCAATGCATTGTATATATTTTAATTGGTAAATGTTCCTATTTTTATTTTATTATTTATTATTATTTTTATATTTGAAAATTCAAATAAAATATTAAATCATTTAGCATTATTGAAGAAAAAAATCAATAATATAGTGAAGTGAAGGAAATATGAAATGATTGCAAAGCAATGTTGTCATTTTATTTATACAAAAGAAAACATGTGTTCAAATAGAAACATATATAAATGAAAACCAATGCTTTGTAAAAAGCATCAATGTGACAACTAAATTCTCCAAATCATTAAAGTTTTATATGTATGATAAATCTATATATTAAATGAAATATACATAAATTCTAACACGAGTGTGTGTAATATCTACTACATTTTCTATTTTCCTCTTTGTTTTCATTATTCTTTTTTTGCTTCAATTGAAGTTGATCTTGGATAAGGAAATTAGGATTTCTAATGCAGTTTTCTACCTAAAAATAATATTTCCATTGTATTGCAAACTTTTCCAATCAATTGTAATGTAGTACGATTGTTTGGTTTGATATGTTTCTTTTCATTTTGATGATGCAATAAATATGAAAAAAATTGAGTCTCTTTTTAGAATATGGAGTGCCTTTTGTTGCAGATGAAGGCATTGATTGCCTCCCTAAGCGCCCGGATATACACGGAGAACCATACATTTGATGTGTAATTTGAATCTTAAGACATGAATAATGTACTAAAATATGGCAAGATATTGGCATTAGATTGATAATTCAATAATTAGCAATTTTTCATTAGGATGTCATTTTAACATCTATACATGATCATGCTCAAATATGACACCATACAAATAGAATACTTAACCATTTTGTAGCTCCAAAGACAGACAAGAGGTACAATAATGATCCAAATTGGAACTACCACATGGATCTAGTTCAATATGAGGACAAATTTTCATCACTAATGTGTACCTCATTTCATACAGCTTTTACATCTAATATACCCCAAACATCATGTTGCAACTATAATTGGGCTTCCTAGAACCTTTTAGAGTTGAACAAAGAAAGCACATCACCGCAAACTAATAGACATCCAAGCAAAAGAATAACAAAACACCTACAAAAAAAACAGAAAAACTAATCAAGATTTGGAGATCAAAGAAAGAATTTGCACTATTTCAGAAGGTAGGAGGGTCAAAATCCACTCAAGCATTTTGAATTGCCTCTATAATTAGCTTTGAAATAGACATGAGATGGTCTTTAAATTGACCTCTATAGTCATTGAATGGATTGAAGAAAAAAATTATTTATTGCAAGAGCCAATTATTCTTGTTGCTTTCCTTATTTCTCTTTACAAGTTGTAAGTGAATAGTTTATGGAAGACCTAGGGTCATAAATAGGTGTCTACGACACAACTTGTTCAAAAATTTGTAAGTAATTCAATAATGCTTCAAAAAATACAAAAACACTTATATTACAATCAAGTATTCCACATCTCATTTCTCTTTGTCTGAAAAATGAGTTAAGAAATTTCCATCGAAGGAAATACATAAAAAAGGCGGACAAGCCCTTCAATGAGCGGTTTTCGAGCCTCCTACCTTATAATCTTTTGATCTACCGGTCCAATTCAATTGTTTTTATAAATCTAGTTTGAAATTGACCCAAATATTTTTCCTACTGGTTTTTTACTGTGCCCCCCTCCTTGGATGCTAAGGTAACTACACCCAATTGCAATCCCTTTCTAAAACTGACCCCTATATATTCTTGCCTAAAATGTACTCCCACCATTCATAAGAGTCTAGGATCGATTTTAAAAACACCTATTTTCAGCACTTTGAATATCCGTAGTTTATTCATACGGTGTCCAAAAAATGCATTCTCAGAGAATCTAAAATCTCCTTTGGACTACCAACAAGACTCCACAAAAAAATTCCAATATAATAATGAGAACCATGCTAAATTGCTTAACTGTGCGATTTTAGGTGTACTTAGCTTATGTCTATAAGAGTTCAAACATTCGGTCATATCAATTTCATACACAGACCAAAATGATTGACGCAACAAGCAATTGGACCTTCACTAACTTAATCTCTATCAACGCCAAAAAAGAAGAAGCAAAAGTATACCTTTTAACATAATGGTACTATACCTTACATAGCTCATGGCTTTAAAAATATATAATATTAAATTAATAAATTAATAACAATTAGTAGTAATGTACTTGTACTCTGTGTACTCATAAGCAATTGGTCAATTGGACCAAATGTTGCAGATCGCAAGTACCAAGTTGGCAACCCAGAGTGAGTTGAGTTCTCACACATCAATCCAAACTCCAAAGCTAGAACTTCGAAGGGAGAAAAGAATACTATCCACAACTTTAAAGCTATTGTCCTACTTTGTCCTATCTAGGAGTGAGACCCCACGGGAGTGAGATCTTTGAATTTTTTTTTTTCTACGTTGTTTTTTTACATTTAAAGCTAGAAACCAAGTCATCCTGAAATTCTATCTTTTCTCAAAATGCACAGAAAGGGAATAATCTTGAGAATCTTAAAAATTTGAAAGCCTCTTTTTGTTGTTCTCTCTTTATGTTCCCTCCTATTTTTTCTTGCACAATAAAAGGGGGGTCGGAGGGGGGGACATAGACCTTTTCTTTGTTTTCTCTCTTGACATGCTGCATATGATAATCATAATTCAATCCTTTACTTCAAATTCCCAACCTAAACACTCACTAAAATATGGGTAAGGTCAATTACATTGATCAATTACATATTGCTTTGACTTGGTTGTATGCCGGAAAATCAAAATCAATAAAATAAAAATAAAGTAAAAGTAAAAGTAAAAATAAAAATAAAAGTAAAATAAAAGTAAAAATAAGTGACCCGCCTTTTTGACGTGATGAACTTTTACCGCACCGATGGAGATGCTCGTAGCCCATTGCACAACTCATGACTCGTCCACATTCACTGCGACAATCAATCAGTGGCTTTGCCACCTGCGCATCCCCAAATCTACGAACGCAATTCGGTAGATTGAATCGAAATCTACGAAACCGAACCCCGAAGGCAAAGCGGGACAACAGAGCCTGAGCTTGAGTTCCGGTGACAATCGAGACCCCCGATCGCGAGTGCACCGCGAGGGATCCTCACGTCGGCAAGTCGATCGATCGATTCTTTGGCTGCCGAGGGCGACGACCATGGCGCTCTCGCTGCGGCAGAAACAGCTCGGTAATGCTCCTCTTTCCCTCGCAGATCTGACTGACCCCGAAATCGCACAATCGCTTTCCATTCAATACTTACTTCACCTGTTTTGGATTCAATACCTGTGGTAGTGATTCCCGTGGACGCAATTTTCGAACCCACATAGCTGAATCGTAAATTACGTTTGCTGGATTCGGGTGCAATGAGCTGAGTTCGGTGCAATCTTGGGGTGAGACGGTGTTCCGGAGCGGTTCTTGCGGGTGCGGATCAATGACATCGCAATCTGAAGGATTAGAAATTCGGAAGACAGGCGTTAGAATCTGTGTCCCCACTTGCCCTGTTTGATTTATGGAGTGATGGGGGAGAATCCAGCTTAGTTTCATAGGTTTAGGGTTTACGGCATTGGGCTCTAATTCTTTGATTGAGTGTAATCCAGCGAGGTTTTATGTGAGGAATGTGAAGAGGGATCGATTTCGTGTGTGACTTGGTGGAAGTCTGCATCATAGTTTTTTGAATTTAGGATTTTATTTTTATGTGGTTTTGTAGGTGAGTAAGTGGAAAAGGCCTGTTCAGATTCATAGGTTTAGGTTTACGGCATTGGAGTCTGAGTCGTCGATTTCGCGAATGATAGTGTATATTTTAAGCAAGGTTTATGTGCGGAATGTGAATCGTGATCGCGCTTGAGTTACTTTTCATGTGTGACATGTTGGATTCGGCCAACTTCTTCTTCTTCTTCTTTTATTTTTTTGGGTGCGTGTGTTGTTTTGAACAACCGCTGAAGTTGTGTGGAACCCTGTGTTTTCAGATGCTGTGGTTCGGATGCTGAACCTGAACCACCCAGTCATCAGCGGGGGTACAGCCGACGAAGAAGTGTACAAGGTGCTGATCTACGACAACTTCTGTCGCGACATTCTTTCCCCGCTCATTCGTGTCAACGACCTGCGGAAGCACGGCATTACCCTTTATTTGGGGCTCGACAAGGAGCGTCAGAATGTTCCCGACGTTCCCGCCATCTACTTCGCCCAACCCTCCCAGAGCAACATTCAGAGAATCATCCTCGATGCCTCTCGCGGGATGTACGAGTCCTTCCACCTCAACTTCTCCTCGTCCCTGCCCCGGCCTCTCCTGGAGGAGCTCGCCACGGGGACCCTCAAAACAGACAGCCTGCAGAGAATCGCCAAGGTTTATGACCAATATTTGGAGTTTGTGACGCTGGAAAATGGAATGTTCTCTCTGGCCCAGCCCCTCTCGTACGTGCAACTCAATGACCCGGCTGCTCAAGATCAGGATGTGGAAGCGGTGGTTGACAGCATTGCCAACGGACTGTTTTCCGTGCTTGCAACATTGGGCGTTGTTCCTGTGATTCGCTGTGCAAGGTATGTACTGGACTGTTCCTCACCTGCTTGGAAATGGTCACCACTTCTACAGACTTAAGCTTACCACACCTAACTGCAACCGAGTTTAATTATTTTTACTATAAGAATGCTCAAATTTTTATATACTCTTGTTAGCAAATCTAAGGATTCCCAGGTACTATTTGCGTCACTTTAAGCATTTTTGCAATTGTTGGAGCGTGGTTTTGAGAGATGTATAGAGATGAGAGATCTTTGGATACTAGAGCCGAGTCTGTTAAGATCAATTTTTTTAATCACTATTCATGAATTTCGTACCTATTTCAATGTGGGAGGTTGTAGACCACTATAAGTGACAGTAGCCAAACCCATTCCATTCAAAGACTAGTGATTGTAGACAATTAGCAAAGGCATACTTACACCACTATTTAACAAGTCTAATCAATTATACGAATAAATGAGTTGCTGTTGGCTGCCAGGATTATGATTTAAACATAGATAGGAGTATGATTTTGGAGATGTGCAGTGCAGTAGAGAGATCCCAGAGTTCCGGAGTCGGATCTGATTGAATCGGTTTTATTACTGTGTATGAATTTCTTATGCAATTTCAAAGGGGAGGTTGTTGACCAACGAAAGTGATAGGAGAGAACCCCTTTTCCATTCAAAGGAGCTGCTGTAGGTTACAAGGCCTCAGTGTAGGACACACGAATAGGTCCCTAATGCTTTCAGTATCCTTACGGCAGCTGCGGGCTTTTAAGGAAATCATGGTGGTGTGGGACTCATTTTTCGTTGCATTCTCTTAACATTTATTACTGGGTCTGGCAGGGGTGGACCTGCAGAGATGGTAGCTGGTGCTCTTGACTCACGGATACGGCAGCATCTGGTTTCTCGGAACAACTTGTTCACTGAGGCTGGGCACATGGGCACTTCGTTCCAACGACCTGTCCTGTGTTTATTCGATCGAAATTTTGAATTATCAGTGGCTGTACAGCACGTTTGGAGTTACCGTCCACTGGTGCATGATGTCTTGAATATGAAGTTGAATCGTGTCAACGTTCAAGGTGAAGGGGCCACTTTAGGGTTGAAGGGAAAGAGTGCAGGAAAAGCGTATGAACTTGATGATGGGGACTCGTTTTGGGTTGCAAATGGGAACGCTGTGTTTCCCCAAGTAGCTCAGGAAGTTGAAGTTCAATTGAGCAGGTCAGTTTTACCAATCCTTAAACGCATGACGTGTGTGGAATGGTTCCTTTACATCCAAAGTGTCTACGAATTTAGATGACTAACATGAACCGTATTGCGAAGATAGTTTTCGTGCACGGTCATTATGCATGAATCCTTTGCAGAGTGTTTTTGGTTTCTCCCTTCTCCCTTCAGTCTCTTAATTTTAGTTTGCGTTTTTTGAGAATGTATGGTCAGCACTGACTCTTGAAGTTATGTGTGATCAGGTATAAGCAAGACATCGAGGAAGTGAACAAAAAAACAGGGGGGAACGCTGAAGACTTCGATGAAAACGAATTGATGGGCAACACGAAGCACTTGATGAATGCTGTAAACTCTTTGCCAGAGCTCACGGAAAGGAAGCGGATGATTGATAAGCACACCAACATTGCTACTGCTTTGTTGGGGGAAATTAAGACTCGTTCTCTTGATACCTTTTGCTCAATCGAGGACGAAATGCTGTCAAAAGGCAGTGTGGATAAAGGCCTTCTTGCACATCTGAAAGGCAAAGGTACCAAAGAAGACAAATTACGGCTAGCTGTTGTATATCTACTTGCAGTGGAAACCACACCGCCAGCAGAGATCGAAGCTGTGGAAGCAGCCCTTCGAGAGTGTGAGGTCGATCCTTCTGCATTTTTGTATGTCAAGAGAATCAAGTCCCTCAACGTTTCACTCTCTTCTGCTCAAGCAGCGAGCAGGAGTAACCTTGGTGTATGGGGAGGCCAGTTCTACGAACAGGCACTGAGTTCCATCACTGCAGGTGTCAAGAATTTGCTCTCAGGTGGTAGGCAAGCGGCTCTGATTCGTGTTGTTGAAGCTCTGATGGAGGCTAAACCATCCCCTGAAACTGACCCCTACCTTACATTTGATCCGCGAGCTCCGAAAGGATCGTCCAGTGTTTCCAAGGGACCATTTAAAGAGGCCATTGTTTTCATGATAGGTGGAGGGAATTACTTGGAGTATGGAAGCTTGCAAGAATTTGCTCAACGGCAGCAACCGTCCAAGAACATCATTTACGGAACCACTGAGATACTCTCAGGGAAAGACTTCATTGAACAATTGGCTGTGTTGGGTAGAAAGATGGGGGTCGGGGGTTCTTCTACAACTGCTGCTTCCTCTTCCTAGCGGAGGAAGAGTGAATGTGAATATTTGCTGTTTCCCTTATTTTTGTTGGTGATTCCATTTAGTAGTTACAAGTAGGAAAGCGAAGATCAATCTACTGTATTAGTCCATAATTGACGGTAGTGTTTCATGGCATGTTGGAGATCTTTAGGAGATAATTGTAATGACTTTGGGTACATAATGAGGACTATTGAAATCCTTAGCTGTTTCACCGTATATGTGGCTCCGCGGTTCCGTTCTCTCCTGATTTCTCTGTTCTCTCAGCTTCTCTTTTTGCTCTTCCGGTATCCTTCTGCTGTGTCTTCTTCATGTGTTATGGAGTAGCATTCAATAATGTCTCTTATTTGCTGCATAGTGGTATTGATTTTTCCTTTTTTTGGCGGGTTTCAAATGCTTGATGTGTATCCAAGTTTGTGGTCAATGTACGCAGATACCATGTTGCAAAATTGTTAACTAACATCTGTTGGCATTCGAATTGCAGCAGGTCAGCTACCATTGAACGTGAAATTACCCTCACCTGAAATTGGGCACAATTGCAATATGCTAGTATTTCTCATACAATTCGTGGTCCGGAAGAGCTAAGGTGAGCCTATCTACAGTTTCCTCAATATTTTGAGGTAGTATAAAATTCCTTTCAACTCTGATGGGTTTCTTCGGAAACAGTTTTTTCGGTTCAGGGTTAGGAGGCAGGTGTTCAAGTTTGTCATTCCTATTGTTTGTCAGAAATGCTCTGCCTCACTTGTGTACGGCTCAGGTAGCACATTGTTTAAAGTTTCAAGAGCTTGGTACAGTTTGGTGTCATTTATGAGTTGACATGAAATACATGACCTCTAGAGTACCAATCAACCAACTCTACATGACACGTTATTTCAAAGTTTTCACCAGTAGAGTGCCCACCGTCAAGAGGTATTCTTGAAAACCTAGCCGTGTTACAATTTGTAGGGGTTAGCGTCTCGGATTGTCTAGTAAACCTTCGGGGGTGTTCGCTACAAGTGTTTCAGTCTAACTGCCTAACATGTCTTCAAACCCCTAACATTTTCCCCTCCTGAGCCTTTTTCACAAAGGACTGAGCCTTTACCCACTTAACCCTGAACCAAAAAAACTCCAGCAATTCAAGTGGCTGAGGAGCTTGTATCAGTATCTCTACGAGATGGTGCACCCCCTGCAGCCACAAACCGACCACAACATCAGGTTGATTCTCGCCTCTTTTTAGGAATTTCATGTGTTATTTTTCCAGGAAATTATGTAGGAAGGAGTCTACCGTAGTCTCTTCCCTTATGTTCTGTGTGATATGTCGGGTCAAGTTGGTTAGAGTCTAAATTTGAGGGACACATGAGGAGAATCAATTCCTCTCATTATACACTTTTATCCTGCAAGTGGGTCTGGGTTCCCTCGTGCTTTTCAACATTATCAATATCAAGTGCCTTGTCATTCAGTAATTCATGTTATTAATTAGCATCTCCAATAGTTCGCTCTCCTTTGAACTCCGAAAGGACCAAAGATTCCAAATTATCTTCATGTGGTTTTACCACTTTTGAGTGGGTCATGTGGGGACTTCTTTTTCAACTATTTTCTTTTTGACCAACACATGCATTGCTCTTCACTGATTCTGATGATCAATAAAATTTGGCCCCGTCTGAATTCTATTGTCTTCACAATACGATCAATTGAATTGATCAAATTTAAACCACGAATTCCTGAATTTTAGCAAAGTCTATGAATCCAAGGGCGTTAACCCTTGAAGGATCAAGACTTCCTGGCTTGAAAATGACCAATTAATTTGATCAGACTGAAAGTAATAGAATTCAGGTGTGGCGAAAGTGCTTGATCACGAGAATCATGAAGGGCATTTCATGTGTTGGTCGAGAAAGAAAGAAATTTGGACTCAAGAAAGTCCTCGTATGACTTCTAAAAAAGCATGACTATCAATTTGGGCTACGTGTTCCTGTAGGGGGTGACCTGATGACAAGAATGATGTTGCAGGTACGTACGATTTTTCCTTGTGATGGCAGCGATGGTCATGGCACCCTCGACGTGGGCTCTGGCACGAATGCACATGATGCACTTTGCGAGGCCGGTGGTCAGGATGCAGATCAATTGGCAACGCCCTTGAATTGCTGGAGTCGGATTCGGCTTGGAACGCAAATTTGCTATTAAAGCATGGATGGCGTCGGCCACTGGCATTTGTTGGGGACAGAGATCTTGACCTAAGCTGAGGCCGAGTGCCTCGCGGCGTGGACGGGGCAGAGTAAGCTTTGCACCGTCTGCAGTCGTCTGACCTGGCATTGCGGGAGGACTCTTTTTTGGTTCGCCTCTTCGAGGTGCCGCACCATGGGAAGAACCTCATTTACTGCTGGGCTTTCATTGCTCTTGTGCTGCGCATCTCTAACTCCATTGCTGCTGAATTGGTGGATTACTATCAGTATTAGTATTCTTGCTTGCTAGTCTTCTTTTTCTGCTTGCAATCGCCCTTGCAAGTGCATCCTCCTCAAGAGGATGCTCATGCCTGGATTACCTGGGCAAGGTTAGGGTGGTGCAGAACATTCTGGAGCAGTGCTGACCGCCCTCACTGTGATTTGCAGTAACTACATAGCTTGTAATGCTATTGAACTATCAATACGTGAGAGGATGTGTGACAAAGAAGAAAGAATCGAAGTATCTTGGATACTTTGATTCTTTTTTGAATTAGTAGTTGGGGTCAAGGCGTTAGCAATTCCTGTCAAGAGTGTTATTTTTTTGAGGAGCTTCTCCCTGCCGATAGCTGGAGTTTCTAATGCAGCAAGCACATGGCTATTAAGTGTGTCAAAGAAAGAAGAATCGAAGTATCTTGCATACTTTGATTCTTTCTTGAATTCCTTCTTCCTGCCATTGCTGGAATTTCAAATGCGGCAAGCTCATTGTCGTAAGCAAGTTCTGGATGATCAGGATTGAGTTTGATGAAACAGTGGAGTAGTCTGTGAATAAGCAGATTGTTAAATCTCTTGAATCGTAGTTCTGAAGAAGAATTGGTTTGTTGATGATTTTACCGGGTTTCCAGAAAATTGTGGCAGAATTAATTCCATGGCAAGAAATGATCCCTCACTCTGCAGGGAGTGCGAAAAGGTTTTTGAATTGCTGGAAATGAGGAATGTTGCGTTGCAAAGAGAGGTGTCCCCTCGTGGCATCAAGTCTCCTGAATCTTCTGTGAAGAGTTTTTATTCCTTCATCCACGTACTACTGGGTGTCAGGGTATGTGAGGATGATTTTTGCTTGATCAAATAGGACCCGCTAGTCAATAGATGCCTTTTCTCTTGATAAAATGGGCAACATCTTATGAATGTCTCAGCACAATAGGATTATCTAACAAAATGGAATGTACTGTACATTCCCCTTGAAAAAACTTTTTGTGATTTTCCACATCACTCGGTCCTCCACCACTCGCTTCCAAATACCACTTATGCTTGTGAACCATTGCAATGAATTTTTTTTTTTTCACAAATGAAATCACTTTCATTGCAAGAGTAAAGCACAACCAAAAATCATTGCAGTGGATCTTAAATCTTGCTAAAGACGAAATGTATAATTATCTACGACGGATACTGCCAAGTTCTGGACCGAAATTATTTGTGGAAGGTCGTCTTCTAGAAGTTCACCATTTTGTTGCTCCTCCCCTGCGCTCTGATGACTGCTTCCATTTGCTTAGGCATTCGCTTAGGTATGCTTTCAACCAATTGAAAAGTGTGAATTTGTGGATTTTATGGCTTCCCACACTACTTGCAGTGTTATCTTCATTTCCTCAACATTGTGAGGCACCAAGGAATGTTTCTGGATGGCTTTTTTCCTAGTGAACAACAAATTTTGAATTGGGCTCAACTGAGATTGCGCCGGCACTCCAACTTTTCAAATTGCATTCTTCACACAGATTGCAGAGCAACAATCGTAATGTTTGTATCCCGTCTTTACGCATGAATGTATGCAAACGTTATGCGTTTATCCTTCTAATTGCCGTGGTAAATTTCAGATGGTCACTTCCACGGATGAAAATCAGATGGTCAAATTCCATTTAGAAAAGAATTTCTCTTTCCTCCTGCTGCTCCCATTGCAACAAAGAGACGTTACCTATGCTATATGAAATTATGAATTTTCAAAAAAATTCAATTGCATGATTTTCATGTGCGTGTTGCATTTGATTCTTTTGTAACGATTGAGGTTTTGTTCGTGCAGTTGTTGATGCTAACACCTCACGTAGGGACTGGGAAACACAGAACTTCAAGAGGATCACAGAACTTCAATATACTTGCAACCAAATCAGACATAGCACTACACTTTAATTTGCAAAACAAGCAATTGGTAACAAAATATATGGGGTTGGAGCGAACTACCATTACTGATACGCAGGGCTGGATTTGAAGTCGGACATTTCCATCGTTCTCGTATCACATGCAGTCCGTGTGGAAGCATTACTGGATGTAGCATACTCTCTGAGTTAGGTTTCCATTCAAGCGGATTGGTCAAGAGGATCCGTTTACTGGGAAGTACTCAAACATCAATACGAAAACAATTAGGCACAGCCATTGAACCAGACCAGAACAGGACGGCCTACTGGATACGGATTCCTCCCCAGCCCTTCTGATGGTTCTTAAACAAGAATGGGCACATGGAAAAAGGGAACACTATGAAGACACCGGAGAACAACAGCCTCGGTAGTCCGTGAACGACCATAAAACTGATCAGCTATATCTGTACCTACATGGCCATCTAAAGATTTTGAACTACTAGAATTTGGTACCCTTTGCATTATCTAGGGCTTTGCTTAATACACTAAAGAACCAAATTGTGAGGGACCTCAAAAGTTGTTTTAAGCCTAACTAGAGACGTTGTTCAGGTGAAGCAACGTTTTGGCACATGAATTTAGCAACGTTTGTTGCATGTATGAGTTCTTGGTGAACTTGAGTTCTCATGATGGTTTACTTGTTCTCTTCTTTGGAAACATGAATTCCCAATAATTCATCTTTTTAGGGAGGATAGATATTTAATATTTTAATAATCTAGACCAATGAAAATTTGGTATCTGTATACAATATTTATTTAATAGTTATTCTATACAATGTAGTCTGCAATCTATTGTATAGTATATGTTGTGGATTTACATGAAGGAGACAAGACTATTATACTTCATGGGAGTCTCACCAAGGACAATGCTTATGGGATAAAGTCCTAGGTGGTGAACTTCATTCGAAACAAAGTACTTGGATGTTCTCTCAATAAACGTTGCTTAGGTGTTGCTTAGAAAATTGCCTCTTGCCAATCTTGCCAAACATTGCTTAGATGTTGCTCTATTCCCTGGCAACACTACAGACGTTGCTACCAAACATTGCAAACCCCCCCTTATTTTAGTAGTTGACGAGCCTTGTCCTATTTGCTAAGAGATCACACAACATCCCATAACCATGGAACCATAGGTGTACCCCGTATACTCTCACCCTGGCAAGCTTTCAGGTCCTCCACTGTCATTCAATACATTCAGTTTACAAGAATTTCATTCCAACTATGAGGTCCGTTTCAATAAGCAGTCACATCAAGAAACCCAACTAGAAACGGATTCCTATTCCCTTCTATTATTGTAAGAAACAATAAACCTCCAATTCTAGGTCTCCAATAGCATCACATGCAATTCAGCAATGGACGGGTAATGACTCAGTCCATTTCTGGCAGGCCACTGATCCAAAGTTCCAGCTCCTTATTGTTAAAGATGGAGATGAGCTCCCGCAAATCAAGCTCATTGAAGCCCTCCATGAATGGTTCTAATTTGTGGTCGAATCACAGTTTTCAGGTGATGATCTGCAACTGTGTCTACATATTCATGCTTACTCTCCTCCGTCACCCGAACGTCACGACCACCAGGAATAAGCTCAAAGTCCGTCACCGGCGACCAAACGATGAACAAAAAGTAAAGTTTTTTTTCATGAATTTGAAAATAGTTGTGTGTGCCTGTCCAACTCTTGTAAGATCAAACCTGCAAGTAAACATCTAATGAAGAGTAGAAAGTATGAATTTCTAATCCAAGAACTAGTCCAAAAATTCAGAGACAGAGAGATCATCAAATTTAATATTGTACCTCAGTCTTCTCATATAAAATATGCTTCATGCTCAATGTCAGTCCCAGAATATCACTAATATCATTCTGCCGTAAGATCACAACACAGAGTGGTCAGACTTTGTTGCTTCCCTAAATTGTCTTGGAGCTAGAGAATTTGCTATACAATCGATTTTCATTTCTTTCAGAACCGTAATCAACTCAAGGGATATGTAAAGCATAACATAAAGACTACTTTGATTTACAATTGAAAAAGAAACGTTTTGAGGCCTACATTGCTCAACAAGGAAGTGAGTTTGAGCTAAAATGTAATAAGTACTCCTTCTGCAATACAAGAAAGAGCATCATTCAAGGATCCACTTCAAATTCTTGAAGTAGCTTGGATCAACAAGGAAGTGAGCCTCGATGTGGCAGTGGTGTCTTCTTAAAGTTTGCCGTGGTCTCTTTGCTGGGTTCTACGATGATGTTTACTGGAACCTGCCTGCAATTGAAAGGTAAAATCCTTAGGTGTTTATTATTGTTATTGTCATCCTTGTTTCATATCTACATTCACTAGAAGAAACAAATAAATGGGCTTGAAATCCCATCCCCACATCAAGTCATTCCCATTGTTTCATGAACAATGTTACTCAGGTGAGATCCTTCACTCCATCTCTTTAAGCATTTTGGCATGTATGGTGGGGAAGAATGTTGGAAATGCGGTATTCCTTGTAAAGGGAATTGCAAATTGGAGTCTATGTTAAAGAAGACAATCACGTTTTGGGTACTGCAAATGTACTTCGAGTGAACTTTTGAATGTAGATTTTTAGGAACGCCAATTTCCATCTTCTAGACGGAGCTATTTCCACATTCAATTGAATCCTAAATCATTTCAGATCACTTGATTTATAATTTTGAGGTGATTGGTTCAGGGAGGTGATGCATATGGAAATGGGTGCTTCCATCGTATTCCTCGCATTGTTTTTCTCAGCAGCTTCATTTCTCACTCAGTATTGTTGTTATTAATATTATTACTCTCAATAATGGCGCCTTTTCATGTCGACAATGCTACTATTGTTCCATAGCAGAGATTGTGGAACTGAAGTTTGATACTTGACACCATTGTTTGCATGAACTTAGTTTAATGAGGACAATTACTCAGGTTCCGAAATCTTACATATTCTCGTATTCTAATGTGCCTGGGTTGCAGATATGAGTTTAAGCATCCCCGTCTAGCAAAACCAGCTCATTTACGAAGCGTACGTGAGAATGAAGCTCGCATGAAGCGCATGTTTGCAGACGAAGTGCTGCCTCAGATCAAGGCTAACAATTGCAGCATCATTCAACTGATGGAAACCATGGAGTATGCTTGCGAATGTTGCCAGGCTCTGGGTAGCACGTCACGAATTTTTTCACTGCCAGCAGCCGCTGTGGGACGTATTCCCGAGGATCTGAACTATTTGATAGACAAAGCCCATTCAACGGGGCTCCGGGTGTAGATGAACGTGGGTCACAGCCACGCTAGCACGAATGCTGTGGATGAGTTGGCGGGGTACGACTTGGGTCAGGCTGTTCAGGACTCCTACTTCCACACAGGTACAGTGCTGTTGTTTGTTAGGTGCAGTGATGTCGTTATGTTGTTCCAACATTTGAAGGTAAAAAATGATTTTCTGTAGTAGAAAATACAAAACTGATAATCAGTGCATTTATTTAACTTGATTGCCATGTTGACAGAACTTTCTAGATTCTTCTGTAGATTGCAAGCGACTGATTATATTTGATACAATTTCGGCCCAGTTTGACTTTTATTGGTAGTAAATCCGACAGCTTTGGTATGCAATATTTGGATACTTGCCTCCAAAATCTCCTTTGATAAGATTAGGCGAGAGTTAGCGAAGCCTTCAACCTTCAACCAGAAGATTCTAGTTTCTTCCAAAAATTTGGAGCAATTGTGATTATGTTTGAGACATTTTTGGCTCGGTTTGATTTCCTTGATGTGGTAAACCCCACACTTTCGGCTTAGTTGCCCTCAAATGTCATCTTAGGATAATGTTTGTGCACCACAATTTCATTTCGCGGGTGCCCTGTAACTGTGGGACAGCCGCCTATTCAACTACGGCTCCTGGGAGCTTTGATGGCATCACGTCGGTATTACATGTAGCCACTTGAACAAACAAGTGGATAAAATGCCATCTTATAGTATAATCTCTAGAATCTCAACACTAATTTATTGATACTATAATTACACACAATTTTGACCAATTTCTAAAACTAATCCCTACATATTCTTGCCTAAATTGTACATCCTCTATTTAAGAGAGCCTCGGGTTGCTTTTGGATACAACTATTTTCATTAGTTTGAAAATTCTTAGTTTATTGATATATTGTCCAAAAAATGCATAAAAAGATAATCTAAAGTACTCTTTTGACTTCCAACAAGACCCAACTAAAAATTAGGCAATTTTATGATAGGAACAATGCTCATTTACATATTCAAACATATTTAGGCGTAGATACCTTTACTTGACAACCACTTAATTGTTGCTTTTGACATAGAAATGACACTTAATGATAAATGATGAGAAAAGTTTAAAATTACTCTACGTTTGATCCAAAAGAGAGTTATAGGAAGTATGCAAGTGATAGTACCACATGTTGAAAACACTGTCCAAATTAGCATGTTTTGTTGCTTTAGATACAAACTAACATAATTTTGTTGATTTGAACGTCCAAAAACAATTTTTTTAAGACTAAGCTTAATAGGATTTTATCCAAACCAAAAGAATTTTTCCAAGTATATTTATATATATGGCCAATTTCGTTAAAATGGCGGTATTCCGTTAATTTGGCACTTTTAGCAGTTCAAACCACCCAGTCTGAATTGTTTTTTCTGTACCCAAATCTATAGCTGTCCTAGATTTTTGAAATCTACATCAATCCTAGATTTTTCAGACTGCACGATTTGTTATCTATGTCATTCATAGATTTCTAAAATCTAAAAAGGACCTAGATGTTAGCAATGTACACTTGTCCTAGATGTCACGATGTGAAAATGGCACATGGAATACCGCCATTTTAATGAAATTCGCCATATATGTGTGCAGCTGTAACAAAATTTATCACATATGTAACTCCATGTGTACATATCTTTATATTCCAATGTCTCCATATGTACATATCTCTGAATATATGTACATACCCATATTTGTATCTCTAGATTTGTAAAGTAAGTCATATTTGTATCCTTGTATCTACACAAAATAGTGAAATTAGGTTGCCCCTCACTAATTTCTTGACATTCTACACTATATAAATATGCATTGTTATTGTAGAAGGATGTAGTAATGCAAGAACCATGTATGTTGCATGGATTGGTGCCCTTTTTCTAGGCCCAGGTTTAGAGAGTTGCATGCGCCTCCATGTGATCAAGCAGTGAGTCATGAGGTAACTTCTTTGGACAAGGCAACCTAATTTCACTCTTTTGTGTCGATATCTACCGTGGATTGTATACCATATCCATATATCCACCGTGGACCCCAAATATATTATATTTTTTTAAGGTAACATAGTCAGCCACCTTGGATTTTCAGGGCAGAGGGGTGTCTGGTGTTTCTGAGGTGATAGTACATAGAAGTCAAATATTTGAAGTATCCATCAAGATACACGGCACAATTTGTACCATGCACAAACCAACCACAGCTATTTCTTTGTGCTATTGTATACTTGCTCTCCAAGTTTAGTTACCCGGTAATGTCAGTTCAAGACCTTGTAATATTGTATGGATCCTTGTCCTCCAAGTTCTGTTTCTTGCAACTGGTGTCACACTGAAATTGGCTTGTGTCTGCACTGTTTGGCACTCAGAATCCTCATTTGACTATGAAGGGGACTTCGACAAATTGCCAATCACTAGGAAATTTCTGTTGTAGCGATTCATCTTCTGCAAACCTCTATAATACGTCCTCTAAAATGATTTGCACACTTGCCATACTATCATTGATTGTAGTATACTTGTTGAGCACTCAAGCTATGTCGTATTAAAAAAAAACTATAGAAGTTCAAGTGTACAAATAGATCATGTATTTTATTGGTATATACTCACTCTGTCTCAAAATAAGACTGGTGTTTCCTTTGTATTTTACAAAGGAAACACCGGTCTTATTTTGAGACAGAGGGAGTATATACCAAGAAAGTACATGATCGGTGAGAATGGTCACCATGTTGCAATTGTCAAGAAACCAAACTTACATGTAAAGTAAACTCACCTAATTGCCATACCTACCTAAATGCAACACTTCAAATCAATTGATATTGAAAATATTTGTCTCCTTGACATTTGAACCATCGGTTTTAGATCATCTACTGATAAAAGTTTGAATTATTCAAACTTTTGCATTTAGTATCAAATGAAGCATTTTTGGGTGCATGGAAATTCTCATTGATTTGCTAACAAGTCTTATACCCTTAGAAGGACATTGAAGCCAAAAAGTAGCCAATGGATGCACTTTCAAGATTATTGTATATATGGGGAATGCACCTATTGGTCCAAAAATCATATCATTTTTTGGGCAAAGTACCTTGATGATAGGTCTTGTCCTTTCAAGGTTAAAAACTTAACCATCCCAATATGTGCAACTAAGCTCAACTTTTAATCCTAGAAGAACATGACCCTATCACCAAGAAATTACCAAAAATTATCAAATTGTTTTAGGCTGAATGGGTGCATTCTTTGTTTCCACAGCTTTCTTGAAAACCATTCATTGGACACTTTTAGCCCTCAACATACTTACTAGATTGAAGTGTCATAATTAGGTGTGCTTTACTTTTATCACACGATTTGTTGGCTCTACATTAGATAGAAGGAAATAGGCTTTACATTGACAAATGCTTAATGTGAGGATGTCTAACAAGGACCTTAGTCAAAAAAGCAAGCTTACCTAGTTCAACACAGACAATGAGAGCCTCTCATAGCAAAGCTGTTTAGTTGTGATGCAAACTGGTTTACCATGTTTCTTACTGTATGAGTGAGCCTGTCGGTATTGCTTCTGAGCTGCAGTTCAGCTCGTGAATGTCAAGACCGATGGGCAACTGCCAAAGCAGACACTGCTTCAGTTGAAGAAAAACATTCACAAGTCCGACTGTCTGCATCAAGAAGCTTACTTGAGAGATTCCATATTCTCTTCCTCCTGCTTCTGGGGTGTTACTATTGAGCGCATGTAAAGACCTTCATGGACCATTACAAGAAATTTCAGCCCCCAAAGGGGTCGCGAGTTTTGACCCCCCCGGGTGCAATTGAAGAAAAAATTCAAATAAAAAATTATTTGATTTCGGGTGCTGATGTGGCACTACTAGTGCCACGTCAGACTTTAATATTTTTTTAATATTTAAAATAATAATAATAATAATAATAATAATTTTTAAATATTATTATTATTATTTAAAATATTAAAAAAATAAAAGAATAATTTTTTAATTATTCTGTAATTGCACCACAGGGTGTCAAAAATTTTCTGTTAACGGCCTCTTCGAGGCCCGAAACTTCTTCTAATGCTGGCAAGGAAGTTAGTTGTGTAGGAATGACTTAACATTTGTAACAAACCAATTCAAACATGCAAGGAGGATAAGGTTTAGGGATTTTGTTATCTATAATGTTATCTAGACTGCACTTAGATACACTCTCTGAGATTTCTTTTCAATACCAAATTTGAACACATTGACCAATCAAAATCTTATGTTGGAGTTGCACTCAAGCCTCACACAAGATTGATTGAGAAGTTTGGTTACATACACACTACTCGAGTTTATGTTCATACAATTTTTTTAAACAAAAATTCTTAGGATGAATTCATGGAATTTTTTTCTATGAAAGACAATCATTTCTAACTTTGTGCACTCCCTAAAATGTTCAATTTTTTGTCATTAGTTTTCATGGCTTAACCTTGTAAGGATATAGAGGCCCAAAAGTAGTTGATGGATGAGTGTTCAGGAAAAACGATAGATATGAAAAATACATATATTGATCCAAAAATCAAATCATTTTTCAGAAAGCACCTAAGTGATAGGTTTCATCCTTTGAATGTTAACCCTTCAAAGACGCAACCCCCATAACCAAGATAGTCACCAAAATGCTTGGATTATTGGACCAATAAGTGCATTCTTTGTTTTTGGTCTCAGCGTCTTCTAACGGTTAAAAGGTGGGGATTAGGTCCCTTGACCTTAAAGCATCGCCAATAATACACCAAACAAAGTCAAAAATGGTATTTTGGGGATGATAATAAGTGAGCGATAAATACTTGACCTTGCCAAAATATTCTCTTTGATACACCCAAAATTGCAATTTTGGTGCCGGGGACAACAACTCTACTAGAACTGTTGTTTCTTCCCCAAATAGTTCATTCAATTAAGAATGATGGAGATTCTTTTTGGATTGGGCCACTAGGAGCCTTGTGGTTGGTTAGAAGACAAAATAGAGAGTTGCATCGGTGGAAGAAACAAGACTTTGTTGTTAGGAAACAATGTCCACGTAATTTCCTGAGAAAATGCTTCCTTGCATGGTTAGAGACAGCAGGTTTTTTAAAACAATAAATTGCCACAAGCCTTCACCGCACAGGTGCAATTTCTAAGAGGGAAGGAGTGTGACAAGCTCAAACCTGTCAGAGTGATGAAATTCGAAAAACGAAAAAACAAACAAAAAAACTGGCGGTGTGACCATGCTCCTACGGAGTCCAAATTCTGACTTGGCAAGAATGAATCCCGAAGGCTGAGTGGAGTGGACAGCAAGCCACTAATGCGTCAAGACAACTAATCTGATGCAGTTGACTCCACCAACAGTTCCGTACACCGAAACCGTGCAAGTGTGCAACTCAAACCGAAATTCAAAATTACGGCTCAAACTGTAATTTTTCCTTTATCAATAGAACTTGTCCATGTGTTTGAAGGGGACAAAAGATTACGGCTCAAAATTGCAAGACACTACTATATAAGGTAGGTGGCTCTAAAAGCGACACTTTAAGAGCTGATTGCATTTTGGGGGAAGCTAAACTCCTTGAAACAATTTTCAGTAAATTTTTGTGGTAAGAAAAATGGAATTGGCATCTAACCCAAGTCGTTTATTATTTTTTGGACATTCGTGGAATTAGTTATGAATTTTTGAAGTTGAAAACATAGTGGTTTCTAAAAGCGACCCCCTCCTGAAATGTACATTTCTGATACACGTTAGAGGCAAAATCAACCAGATCGCTTTTAGAGACAGGTCGCTTTTACAGTCCCCTACCTTATAACATTGCTAACCGGGGGATTCCTTCCATGTCAGAGTAGGGATAGCCCCGGAATGCCTAGGAAGGGATTAACTTATAATACCCTCCATCAGATTAGTTGTGTTGACGTATTTAGCTTGCATGAGATTGGTGGTGGTGATGTATTTGGCGTGCATCCCGTTGGATGGATTAGGTTAACTTTGAGTTGGCCAACCCTTGTCTCTCAAATCTATAGTGTTGCATTAATTATTACTATTATTTTTTTAACCTAGCACTGGGAGGCTCTCACTTTTAGGGGGAGTAAAAGGAAAAACCCTGGTGAAGGTTGTTATGTAAACCCATCCTCCCAAGTGGGCCCCATGGGATAATTTTTGGAAAAAAATCTTTTATATTGTGTTGATTTTATATTCTCTACCTCTCCCAGCTAATTGGAGCCTTTGATTGCAAATATGAATTCAAAATTTGCAAATTTTATCATAAGTGGCAAACAAAAAGTTCTTGTGTTTCTCTAAGGGATAAATTCACCATGTAGAGCCTACTTTGAATGATAGGTTTAGTGCCCTGCCTCAAAATTGACTCCACTTTTCCAGAACTATGTATGGATCCAATCTACAGTACACATTCATTTTTTTCAAAAGCTATTGGATGGAAGGAAACTACAATAGAACCTCTCTAAGTCGATCTTCTATAAGTCAATAAAGCGTTGTCAGGAAGTATTGATTGCCGGTCCCAACTTAACGATATGAACCACAGACAAACATGATGACCCTCCCTAATGTAATAACCTCTTTAATTCAATGTGTCAAACCTGTCCCAACTCTATTGACTTAGAGAGGTTTTACTGTATTTAGTGAATTGAGTGAACTGAATGAAGGTCTGCCAAGGCAAGGAGTTCTCTTTGTCTCTCATATGGCTACTTTCAAGGGCTCTAGTATTAAGGCGAAACATCCATAACTATCCTCGGATCCATTCATCTACTTTAGGCTTCCACAAAATGTATCCATAGACTTCCATTAAGGCGCCCTTCAAAATTGTCATTAAATTGTTTCCTTACTTAATAATGATTAGTTGATTGCTGATTTTGTCAAATTTTGGTTTTAGGTCTAGCTACATGACAGTTTCAGTGGTCTAGGAAGCTTCCACTTTGAAAATTTATAAAAATTACAAGCCATATCCAAAAAAAAAAAATTATTTGAAAATTCATGATTTTTAATTGCTAATACTACAAAAATATTATTTTTAGGAAAAGGTGCCTCCAACTATGTTGAATTTTTATTTTTAATGATTTTAGGTGTCTCCACCCACCCACTCCTGACAAATGAAAATGCCCTTCATGAGAATTAGATTTTGCATAAATTAAGTCATTTCTACAAAGAAGAAGGTGCCACATGTCCTCTTGTCATTAGTTTAAGATGACACGGATCTTCAAAATTTGACATGAAAATTCAATCTTGGCACTTCTTGGTCAAATTCGACCCACTCCTCTATCGCCAGATCACAAATGGTCTTGTCATACCCCGGGTGCAAAAATTGTAAATTTATTTCACCCCAAGAAGAAATGAAAAAAATTGGTGTAGAGCAGTTAGTTTTGTATCGCAGAACCTCTTCCTCCTTCCGTCCTGGATAGATTTCAACTAAAAATGAAAACCCCAGTAATTGATCTTTTAAGCAATTTTGGAGCAGATTGTGCACAGTAAGAGGTGGTGGAAGTTGTTCCCATGTAGGAAGATAGGAAATATGGGGATTACAAAATTTTCGTAATTTTATTCCCAAAATTGAATATACAATGAATTTTGGGAACCCAAAAGTGCATTTCACTAGTAGCCATGGTCTAGAGTCTTCCAATTCCAATCATTCAAGAACAATTTTTCCACTCACTGCTTCATACTTTCTTGCTCACTACTTTCCGGACAGTCATGTGTCATATCCTTATTAGTCCCAACCTTGAAAAAGACCAAGGAAATAGGTCCAAGATGACCCTAAATTACCGGATGATGGTGGTAAGGTACCCAAACCGAATGGTGTGGTTGCGGATTCGATACCTGGCGGCGACAGGTTGTGTTTATCTAGCGTGAAATCAACCTCTCTACCTAATGGAAACCCCTAGCACTGTGTTGTTCATCCCACGTGTGTATAAAAACAAAAAACAAGGAAAACAAGGAAATATATTCTAAGCTTTGGTTGGACATCTTTTACAGCCTTGGTTGAAAATAGAGCACCTCTGCAGGTTGGGTGCTGCACGTGATTGACTACTGATGCTTCTACCTTACAAATTCCAAAAATTCCACAATGACAGATTGTGGTCTAGCTGACCGACCCTCACGTCGCCAGTCACGTTACTTACCGGTATTTCCGTTTCGTGAGAATTAAAAATCTCCAATTCCAGTCCCTGTACGGCGAAGGACCGATCGTGCATCTACGGACTACGGGGACCCGGACGGGCGGCCGTGCCGTGCAGGACAACAGGGCGAATCCGACAGCGGAGGTGGACGATTGGTGGAGGGAGTTCGCCAATCACGTGCTCACGACGGGCGTTGGCTGGAGAAAGGGCCACCCGCGCTGAAGACTTGTGAGGTCACCGCCAGAACTTGGCTGCAGCAAGCGCAGAAAGAAACTCGTTAAATCCTGCATTCGAACTGGGACCCGCAGGGTGAAAACGCAGAAATTGGGGGGGGGGTTAAGTAAAATCTTGCCCCTATTTTGAGCCATGTTTAGGGTTAGATGGTAATCTCCCCTACTGTAGCTAATTTGGGGCCTCTGATTGCAAATATGAATTTAGAATTCAGAAAAAAATAATAATAAGTGAAAAATAAAACATTCCTGCGTTTTTCTGGGAGGTAAAATTCCTGCGTTTTCACCCTGCTGGTCCCACTTCGAATGCAGAATTTAACGTCCTGCGCGCAGAAATAGCAGAATGCGGAATCAATTCTTCCTCATTTTTATTATAATTATACCGCCCAAGCCATTGTCGAGGAAGTTGTGTTCGACTGTTCTTCGTCCCTTCCTCTCTTCAGTCACTTGACGTGGGCGTCAGAGGAGACCCGCACGGCTCACGTGGCCACGATACAAAAATATATTCCATATTTCCCATAGATGCTCAAAATCTACATAGACATTGTTAACCTTCAGGGGTCCCCTTCAATGCTTTTTTATACATTTTTTATGAAGTGAAAAAGTGGGGATACAAAATGTTAGTGAGGTGCTCCAAATTTCAACATTCATCCAGATATTCGATAGAAAATATCACATTAGCACATATCACATGTTCATAATTTTGTTTTCATCCACAATTTGGAGATTTCATCTAAGATTTATTTTTTAATTCATAGTTTTTTGGCAAAAACTTTCACGATTTGCTGCCATTTTTTAGCCAAATTATTTTTTTGGTGCAATCTAGCACCAAAAAGCCAAAAAAAAAAAGCCCAGATTTCCTTGTGCGTCCCTAGAAAGTAGGCTCTCCAAGTGCTGCAACTTCTTCAATCAAGTGAAAATGTAAAATTGCTTGCTGTAAAATTTGACCACCCATTCCAAAATGTAGAAAATCAAATAATCAATATCCACCTAGCTATTGGTTGTAACATTGTTTCGGTTGTGCCAATGTGCCTGAGGATGGGCCACTTCACCAAAACTGTACCTTTAGCATTGATAATCCAACAAGGAATTACCCCAATCTCATGTGCACAATTATAATTGAATTCCCCCTAAATATCTAGGGGCAATTTATACCCTTTCCTCAATACTCATGTGATACTTGGGTGATGCGTGGTGACATCTACATCAAAACTAAATAATACCTAAGTAAAATTTGCCTATTGCTCTAAAAAATAGGAGTAATGTGGCTATTTTGTCAAAAGAAAATAAAAATTTCCTTCACAAAAAAAAGCCAACGGCTTTGGGTTGTGCAAACAATTTTGAAAAACACACACACTGAGTGGTGCCCAAGGAAGCATATGGTCTGCACAGAAAATTGTTTTTTATTGCCCAAAGATAGATGATACCTACGGAACTTTGATGAAAGTTTCCATGATTCTTGAGCTCCGCCGGTCATCCAGGTGACCGAGCATCACTCATTCCGTGATCTCGTAGAGAAGCTTGAGCACCAAGTTTCCTGCGTGGAGGGTGTTTGGTGGTGTTCAAATTTGAACGTTCGTTGCGGCGCTTATCAGTTTACTTCTCAATCTGCCATTGAGAAACATCACAAGAAATTCAGAAAAGTTAGGTGAAATGCAGACGGCCAGGGTGAAATGGTGAATTGAGCCCTCCATGGCTTGACATTGTTAACTCTTAACCCCTCACCGCCCAAGGGGCCCAAAAGTGTCCTCACACAGTTTCAAGTCCAATTCAAAGAATTGTAACTTTTGAATCCGATGTCCAAATGCAATAAAACTTGTTGAGAAATTTGCGCCTTCTCTTCTAGTTTGTTTGGTAAAATTTTCAGATCAATCCAAGACGTAATGATTTTTTGGAAGCCAATCGAAGTTCACAGGTTCAATTTGATTCACCAAAGTGCAATTCATGGCTGCAACTTCGGGGGCTTGTATCTCCTTCATCTGTTGTTCGATTTCAATAAAATTTGTTGGGTTATATTACCCTTGAAGTCTAGTTACTGTGGTAAAATTTTCACGTCAATCCAAGTTGTTTTGAATGTTTGAGAGCAATTCAAAATTCAAAATCCCGGCATTCTTGGACTACAGTGAACTTCGGTGGCTTGTATTTGCTTCATACAGTGTCCGTTTCCAATAAAAAAATTTGAGAAAGTTGCGCATACTAGTCTAGTTTGTGTGGCTAAAATTTCATATCAATCCAAGAAGTTATGAATGACTGAGAAGCATTTTAGTAGAAGGAGGTTCAACCTCGTCTGTGTTTTCTGCAACTTTTTTTGCCTATTTTTTGACATTTGCAAGCTATTTTGCAAGCACATTGAGTCAATTGAATGATATTTTTTTCATCAATGTGTATGTATGCTGGTTTTGAATCACTTTATAGTTTAAAGTTTTTTCATTTGATTAGGTTTAGAAATCAAATTTCGCCTCTAAATGTGTTTTTAGGAAAATTTCAGCATCCTTTTTCAACACTAAAACATTATAATCTCGCAATCTATCCGGTCAAATGACTTCAAATTTGATACACATCATTTACAACATGTACACTACAAGATTGTACGGTTAAGATCTCTATAGCTTAGTGACATTTAGATCTATATCACTTCAAAAGCAGTGATGTTTTTGAACCCAAAACGGCCTTGGGCGGTGAGGGGTTAAAGGACAAAGGGGTGACCCTCGAAATCATCCTTTTGCATTATCATGTGAATCATTGGCTTAAAAAATTGTAAAAGCACTCATTGGAAGTCAAGCTACTGTAGAAGAGGGATAATGCCTTCTTGGATGCCTGGGTAAGAATTTGGAGGTTATCCAGCCTGAAAGTATTTTTCCTTTGAGAAAGGAGAATGCCTTCTTAGATGCATGGGCAAGAATTTGGGGCTTAACTATTTTGAAGCATTTTCCCTTCAAAGAGGAAGACTGCCTTAGAACTTGCATGTCTAGGGAAGAATTTAGGGGTTAACTAGCCTGAAGCATTCCCCTTGGGTGAAAAATGCTTTTTCTATTCATTTCCTTTATACTTTGATTGGAAGTAATGACAGAAATGTTTCAACTTCAACAAAATTTCAACTACCTCAGTTCTATGCCAATTGAAATTTTTGTGATTTACTGCTCAGCCTTTGCTCCTCCAATTTGTTTCTTTCATAATTTTTTCATTATTTATGTCTTTTAATTTTCTAATTACATGCCTCATAGGACAAAAACTCTCATTTACTTACAATTTGTCTTTTCTTTCTAAGTTGGGATTTTTAAATATATAACCCAAAAAGTCTACAAGGAATGACAAGACTAGATTATAAGGTGGATGAAGGAAAGTATAGTACTTTTAAACACTAAAAGGAATGGAGTATTGTATCAAAATCTAACGATTTTTTAATAATTTGGAATCAATTCAATTTTTTGGAAATAACTAACATATTTTGAAATCTTTGTTTGTATTAGTCCCTGCAAGCTATGAAGCCAACAAAAGTTCAACAATTCTTCATTATCTTTAAGTTTTTAAATTGTGTCAAAAACTAGTTTCCTTCATAATATCACTTGGACTTACTAAAATTTAATTACTAAATTCTAACATCTAATGGTATACAACCTAAACCATCACCAAAACTCTACACTCTTTCAATTCATCACACAATCTTATATTTTTTGACATTCACACTATTTTATATAATACTACTACTTATCATAATAAGTAAATGCACTAGAAGAAAAACGCGTTGGCCCTCGCAGTTTTGCGTGGGCTGTTTTTCGTTGAAAACCACGTTTAGAACGAAAAATAGCCCACGCAAAACTGCGAGGGCCAACGCGTTTTTCTTCTAGTGATGATTTTAAAACTTTCTTATCTATCTAAATGAAGTTTGCAGACAATATAACCCCAATATAGATTTGAAGTTTGTATTTTAGTGTTGAAGAAAGTCCTCGGAGTGATGTTTTATCCAAATAATTTCTTGTTCAAAGCAATGTTTGAACCTCACAGAAACAACCTTCATTTATGATCAATTTGATGAAATTGAGGTAAGTATTGTACAAGATATAATGAAAAAAATGCTAAAATTATAAAAAGAATATGGATACAAAAGGGTTAATTTCTTACAGTCAGCTAATTCTTAGACGTTCAGCTAGATGCACCAACAACTAAGGTAGGCATCCCAAATGCGCCACTGACCTTAAAGCGCCATCTTCAGTGTGTGTACATCTCCAAAATCAGTTATATACCTCTGTGAAAGAAACGCTTTTAGAACCAGACTTTGTTCCTTCATAACTTTTGCATACAATATCCAAATGTCGCGCTCTTTGGTCCGTTGGAACCTCCTTTCCCTTGCCAATAGGAATATATAAGAATTTGAACAGTCTAATAGAGTAACTAGGCACAATAGCAATTAGTGGGGCGGTTTTGGGATACCTACCTTGTATGGTTTTCCCTAACCCCGTGTCAAATTTTGGCAACCAAATCAAAAAATGTCTCCAGAACCGTACTACACAATCACTCCTTGTGGGTCAAAACAAGCCAAACTTTTAATAAAGAGTTAAATTCCTTCCTTGAAGTCTAAAAGAAGTTAGGCCGGAGTTTTTTATTTGAATTCATTTGAAAATTCAGATAAATAATAAAAGTATTCAATTCTTTATATCACACAAGCACGATCCTCTATTAAAAAAATTGGCAACGTATAATTTCGGAGGAAGAACAACTCCAACCATTCAAACAGATTCAGTGACGTATGTACTGTACAGTACACGGAGATTAACTGAAGGTCCCACAAGTAACGAAATAATTTATAACGTCGCAAAGGCCGCAATTGCCGCGCAATGCTTCGAAAGGACACTCGAAGGACCAAAAGTGCGAGCCGCAGTCCGGTTGCCGAGTGCAACGGGTCAGCCCGCCCCGGAGCTTTATATGCCTCCAGAGTCCAGCAAAAGCATCACTCGTCTTCTTCTTCAGTGCCTTAGCGGCGATCTTCACTGTCGTTTACAAGCAGCAAGATGGCGCACTTGCATTGCCAGGACCTGTCGGTTCTGTAGAAGATTGCGGTTCTGGTCATCCAGTGCCTCGACTTCGAGAGAATTCCAGGTTCGCTGTCGGAATTCAGAGTTCTCGCATTAGAAAAATCCAGTGAAAAGACCGCCGCATTTGAGTTTCGATCGGCTCAGAGCGAGAGGCTGTGGAGGGAGCAGGATTGGAGATTCACTCTTGAGGTTTTTGCAAGATCGAATTTCGTTGCTTGTGAGTGAAGTAATTCTCTCTTTCTATCAAATTCGTTTGGAGGCGACATTGTGGTGCAGTAGAGGCATTTTCAGAGGAGAGAGAAGATTTGGCGGTAGGTGGATTCCAGAGGATTTTGTTATTATTATAATTATTCTGAGCTTAGAGGGTTTAAGTGTTTAGCTGGTGCAAAGGATGGGGTTTTGCGCATTGAGGGGCGTGGGGTAGCGATATTCATTCGGTCTTGATGGGTTCGGTAGTTTGGTGCAGGTTTAGGATCTGTTGAGGATCAGCGGTTTGTTCTTTCAATCTCCGACGCATGGATATGAATGAGAGACTGTAGAGAGGAATTATTGTTGTCTCCTTGTCGCTTCACTGGCGAAACGCTCCATTTGAGGGTTCATTCGCCAGGGAGCGAGAGTCTGTGGAAAAGCGCGCAGGGTTAAGGATTTATTCTCAAGTTTTTTTACTCGGTCGTAAAGACCGACTTTCATCGCTTGTGAGTGAAGAAATTCTATTGTCCTTTCAAATTTTTGGTGGCGACGGGAGGTTGTTAGTTGATTCGTGTACTAAGGTATGGATGTAGCGTTGAGATGAAGGATTTGATTATTGAGCGAGCGCTGTAGAGACGGTTTTGCACATTTAGAGGCGTTGGATTTGAAAACTTCCATTCCGTCGTGACTGTAATCGGTAATTCTGTGCAGGTTTAGGGTCTGTTCAAGATCGGCGTTTTGCTAATTAATCTCCGACGACGCATGCACCTGAATGAACACCATAGAGATTGGAAGATCTGTGCTTTACTTGAGTGAAAGAAAACGAAGGGGACAATCAGTGCGCTCTGGGTGGCGCCATGGCAGACCCTGCCACTCCGGATATTTCAGGACCCGTCGCGGCTGTTGCTGCTGCGCAAGATGAAGTTCCCGCAGCCGGCGTCGACGGTGCGAATGAGAAAACACAACAGAATATGAGCAAGGAGGAGAAGAAGGCAGAAAAGGAGAAAGTCCATGTTGTGTCGTTTTACAAGCTGTTTTTATTTGCGGACCGATGGGATTACGTGCTTATGATCGTCGGCTCTCTTGGCGCAATCGGGAACGGCGTATCCGTGCCGCTCATGACAATCATTTTCGGTGACCTCACCAATGCTTTTGGGAACAATCAAGGTGATCAAAATGCGCTGGTTCGCGCAGTCTCGAAGGTGCACACCTTTTCTTTTCTTTTGTTGTCGCTCTTTCCTTTACGCAATAGAGACATCCTTTATATACGTGGTCATGTCGCACTCTTACCTCGAGGAAGGTAAGTTGATAAAAGTTTAACTCGAAGTTTATTGCAATTGGTCACTTTAGCACGCGCCGCATTTGCCTACTGAAGTCCGCAGGAGCTGAATCATGGTGCTTACCGTGTTCGCAGTGATACTTGAGCCTTCTTTTAAGAATTTCAGACATCTGTTTGAAGTTTGAATGTGAGACAAGGCAGAGCCGGGGGTTTGAGGATGTAATTTAAGATTGTCCGGCTTTCGAATTAATCAGCCTAACTCGTCAGAGACGCATGTAAAAATGTGTGTTAGTGGACCCTTGCCACTGGCATCGCGCACAAAGACTCCATTTCTTGTAGAATGTACCAATGTAATAGTAATTCCATGCTTTCACAAGAGCAGTGGGACTTTCCATCACTTCATTACTTGCTACCAGTTGCAGTGTCAACGCACTTCTGGAGATTTCGAACTTAGGCATTGCAATGAAGCTTGCCGAAAGACGTCCAATACCCTGGGCTTGTGCTCACTTGCCCGTGGCCTGAACTTTCGAGGGAATAGTTATCTGCTGTCGATGTTTAGAAAACGTGACCTTTTCCTATTTTCATGGTCTATATTCTCAAGAAGTAGTCTGGTCTAATACGGATGGTTCTCATTTGCCAACAATTGAAAGCAGACCTCTGGTAGTTTTCTGATCGGTGTCGGTATGCCCAGGCATTCGCGCACCGTTTCTTCGAGAGTCTCACGTAATCCTGCCATTAGAGCTGAGATTTTGACACCGGGAGTGTTGCTTGAACATGTGCAGGTAGCTCTCAAATTTGTTTACATCGGTATCGGAGCCGCAGTTGCTTCATACTTGCGTGAGTTTTCTTGTTAAAACTTTCCCACTTTCGTTTGTCGAGTTATCTCTGGGTTCATATCCAGATCTCATTTGGGTGAGGGATGATTATGTGCTCTCCCTACAATTCTCTATCGCGCTGTTGTATTCTGAACTATTTTATTTCTGTGTAGAGGTCACCTGTTGGATGGTAACTGGAGAGCGTCAGACAGCTCGCATCAGGAGTTTGTACCTCAAGACGATCCTGAGGCAAGATATTCCATTTTTTGACCAGGAGACTACAACAGGCGAGGTGGTTAGTCGGATGTCTGGGGATACTGTTCTCATACAAGATGCAATTGGGGAGAAGGTAATTCTTTGGACGCAAGAGTATCTAGTGTCTTACATGCAGAAACATTGATATCTGTTACCTTCGAACGAGTCTGTGAAAACATATAGTTGGCTGCAGAGGCCTTGTCAGCTGTAGCACTTTGAAAGAGTCGCATTTATATTGTTGAAGTTTGCTGCGTAGTGCTTTAATTCTTCTCGAAGTGTTCGTGCAGTGGTTTAAGTGGATTGGTTTCTGAGATCTTAAAGATCTGCAAAAATAATGAGCTTGACATTTGATGACAGGTCGGCAAGTTCTTGCAATTTGTGGCTATGTTTCTCGCTGGATTCGCAGTTGCATTTGCAAGAGGGTGGAAGTTGACTCTTGTCATGGTAGCGACAATGCCTCTTTTGATTCTCGCAGGCGGTGTCATGGCGATGGTGATGTCGAAGATGTCCGGCAAAGGTCAGGAAGCATATGCTGAGGCCGGCACAACCGTGGAACAAGTGGTCAGCTCCATCCGAACAGTAAGAAACCAGAGCCCTATGTGGTGTTTAATCTTGGCTTAATGAGTGTTTTGTTCTGGGGTCGTTTTCTCTCTCTCTTGACAATGTTTTCATTTTAGCTGCATCCCTCATCTACGGGTGATCAATTGACCAGTTTTGTTGTGGTGAGTTTCTATAGGTCTTGTCCTATACCGGGGAGAGAAAATCTGTAGTTGAGTACGATCACTCAATAGCCAAGGCAGAGAAATTGGGAATCAAGTCAGGAATTGCTACTGGTTTTGGTCTTGGATTTGCACTTTTCGTTATGTTCTCTAGTTATGCGCTGGCGATATGGTACGGTTCCGTGCTTGTGATTAATGACGGCTTATCTGGAGGGAACGTGATCAGTGTTATATTCGCTGTCCTTACTGGTGGGAGGTAAGTCGATCTTGCTCTTGCTATTGAAAGGTTGTTGTCGCCTGCAAGTGCAGCGAAAGAGTGTTCCGTGCATCGCTTATATTTAATTCTTTGGCTCCATCGATTTCTTTCTAAACTTGAAGTTCGAGATGTCTGACGATACCTCTGTTCCTCTTTCGTGTTGTGACTAGTTCATTAGGGCAAGCTTCTCCGTGCGTTCAGGCTTTCGCATCTGGTAAAGCAGCAGCGTACAAAATGTTTGAGGTCATTAAGCGCAAGCCCTTGATTGATGTATACGACCTGAGCGGTGAGATTTTGAAGAATCTCAGGGGTGCCGTCGAACTACGAAATGTGGACTTCACCTACCCGAGTCGTCCAGATGTTCCCATCTTCAGAAACTTTAACCTCGCTATCGCTGCTGGTACCACTGTCGCATTAGTGGGAGAAAGTGGAAGGTGAGATTCTCTGTCCGTTTGCTTGGAAATTCTTGTCGTCCCTTGCTAAGAATTTCGCGCCTTGGTGTTCATGGTCTCAGCTTTCCACTTAAACATTTTATTCGTTGTGTGGTTTGCAGTGGCAAGTCCACAGTCGTGAGTCTTGTGGAGAGGTTTTACGATCCGGATGGTGGGCAAGTGCTATTAGATGGTGTGGATATCAAGACCGTTCAGTTGCGGTGGCTGAGGCAGCAAATCGGTTTGGTGAGCCAGGAGCCGGTTCTGTTCGGCACCTCCATTAAGGAGAATATTGCCTACGCGAAGGATGGTGCTACAGATGCGGAGGTCGAGGCAGCAGCTGGCTTGGCCAACGCAGACAGCTTCATCACCAAGATGCCCAAAGGGTACGCCACACTGGTTGGGGAACGAGGAATCCAGCTCTCAGGAGGTCAGAAGCAGCGTATTGCGATTGCGAGAGCCATCCTGAAGGACCCTAAAATTCTGCTGTTGGACGAAGCAACGAGTGCTTTGGACGCTCAGTCTGAACATATTGTTCAGGAAGCACTGGAGAAAATTATGGTTGGTCGCACTACAATTGTGGTTGCCCATCGCCTTACTACCATCCGAAATGCCGATCTCATAGCAGTCATCCAAAGAGGGGTCGTCGTGGAAACAGGTATGGACGTGTGAATTGGGGTCACGCCGCATTCATCCTCTTGTTCCTACAGCTATCCTAGCCGGGGTTTTGTCAGTTGTACATCACTACTGGTCAATGTCAAGAATGTTCAAGTGTTTTAAAGCCTGTTCAGCATATCGCTAGGATGGTCTCTTACAAATATTAGTTGTGGGTGTACAGGGACACACGACAAACTTCTGTCCAATTCAGATGGAGCGTATTCACAGCTAATTCGTTTGCAGCAGATTCACAAGCAGCAGGACGATGAAATGTTGAACGGCTTGAATGTTGAGGATGAGACCGAAGCGATTAGCAGATCTCTCAGCCAAGGTTCACGTGGCAGCCGCGCTCTTAGTCTTCGCAAGTCGCGAAGTGCATCTCGTAGTGCACGTGACCAGCTCGGAAAGAGTACCAGAAGCGGTGAGACTGATGTTGAGATGGGGGAAAAGAAAAGCAGGAAGCGCGCTGAATCGTCCCTCTTCCGACTTTTCACATATAGCAAACCCGAATTTCACCTTTTCATTTTTGGCGGACTTGCCGCCCTCGCCAATGGGACCGCATTTCCAATCTTTGGACTTTTACTGTCAAGTATTATTTCTACTTATTACCAATCGGATAAGAAGAAACTGAGAGACGATGCGAATTTCTGGTCTCTCATGTTCTTGGTACTAGCGATTGGCATGGTTGTCCTTAACCCGGCACAATACTACTCATTTGCAGTGATAGGCCAGCGGCTTATTCGTCGTTTGCGTAGGCTAACCTTTGATAAGGTGTTGAGGAATGAAGTGGCATGGTTCGACGAGGAAGAAAATGGCAGGTGAGACGACTTGGCATTTGATGATGGCATCTTTGAGTCTTACCCTTCTGAATTGCAACCTCGGCATTTTTCGAAGTCAATCCATGGCCGTTAAATTTTTAGTTCTTTTTTATTGCAGTGGCTCTGTTGGTGCTCGCCTTTCCACTGATGCGGCAGCTGTGAAGAGCATGGTGGCAGACACCCTATCACTTGTGGTCCAGAACATCGGCACTATAATCACTGGACTAACCATAGCTTTCATTGCCGACTGGCGACTCTCGCTTCTAGTCCTGGCCCTTGTTCCGCTCTTAGGCTCACAAGGGTATTTCCAGATGAAAATGATGCGAGGTTTCAGCAACGATGCCAAGGTTCGCAATCTCCATCGTTGATCGTCTCTATGTGATTTTGTGGCTGCCAGCATTCAATATTTGGAATCCGTGTTCATTTCATGCCTCTTGTGGTATCTTATGCCGTTCAACGCTATTCTTATGATGTGTTCAGCTAGCGTATGAGGATGCAAGTCGCGTTGCAAACGATGCAATCTCAAGTATCCGAACTGTATCGTCTTTCTGCGCTGAAGAAAAGGTGGTGAATTTGTACAATGAGAAGTGCCAGAAGCCTCTGAAGAGTGGAATACGGCAAGGCTACGTTAGTGGAACAGGCTTGGCCTTCTCCAACTTCGTCCTCTTTGCCTGCTATGCCCTTTCATTTTGGGTTGGATCTAAATTGGTGCAGCAGGGTAAAACTAGCTTTGGCGATGTTTTCAAGGTTTTCTTTGCCATCACCATGAGTGCAATCGGTGTCTCACAATCCGCCGGTTTGACACCTGATTTAACCAAGACCAAACTCGCCGTAAATTCTGTGTTCGAGCTGCTCGATCGCAAGTCGCTGATCGATCCTTTTGTCATGTCCGGAAAGACTTTGAAGACAGTGCATGGGGACATTGAGCTTCGCAATATAAGCTTCACTTACCCGTCCAGACCTGCAATTCCCATATTCAGAGATTTGAGCCTCACTGTGCCTGCTGGCAAGGTACTTTTTTTCTGAGGCCCTGCTTATGTCACTACTGGCCTGTGAAGAATTCGTGTGCTGTCATTGTGGACGTCCTTTGAATGGACGGCTTGAGGTGCTCCATGTTCGTCACCACTGACTTGGAGTGTTCAACCAGATTGTATCCGTGTAATGAATGTGGCTAGTTGCTGTGTTTTTTGTGTTGTGAGCAGACTGTGGCGCTTGTTGGCGAGTCGGGGTCAGGCAAGAGCACTGTGATATCCCTACTGGAGAGGTTCTACGATCTGGATGGTGGCTCCATCCTGCTGGATGGTGTGGATATTAAAGAGCTGCAAGTGCGTTGGCTTCGACAACAAATTGGGCTTGTGAGCCAGGAACCTGTCCTTTTCAACACGTCCATAAAAGCCAACATCGTGTATGGCAGAGACGACGACGTCACCCAATCCGAAATGGAATCTGCCGCCAAAGCGTCCAACTGCCATAAATTCATCACAGGTTTGCCGGAAGGATTTGACACCACCGTGGGAGAGCGTGGTGTTCAATTGTCAGGCGGTCAGAAGCAGAGAGTGGCCATAGCCAGGGCAATCGTGAAAGACCCGAGAATCTTGTTATTGGACGAGGCGACGAGTGCCCTGGACGCGGAATCTGAACATGTTGTGCAGGAGGCTCTTGACCGCATCATGGTGAACCGAACCACCATTGTTGTTGCTCATCGGCTGTCCACTATTCGAAACGCCGATCTCATTGCTGTGGTGAAGAACGGGGTCATCGTGGAGCAGGGCAAGCACGACGAGTTGATGTCTCGCGAGAATGGGGCATATCATGCTCTTGTGCGTCTCCATCTCTCCTCTTCGTGATAGCCCTTGTAAGTTATGCTCATTGCCGTTCGAATTTTGTTCCCGGTAACAAATTTTATTTGGTTCTTCCTGAACCTTCATCAGAGGTCGTTTCGAGCATAGAAACGGGCATAGAACTTCGTCCTCAATTGCCGGAAGGGCTGGATAGATTAGTTAATCCTTAGGGTTTGGTTGACATCAATTTTTACTACCTAGTACAGATTCTTTTGTGGCTCCATCAAATTATACACTTGAGCACCCTTGCTGCTTCGATCCGCTGAGCGACGAGTTTCTGGACCTTACCGAAAGTTGTGGTCCACCCGTTGTATCTTATTTCTTCTGGTTTTGGTAATATTGGCTTGGGCTCTTTTATCGTCATTCAACTTCCCGTAAATCCTTTCGTTGATGAAACCTTCATGTGCAATGAGAATTAAGGGGAAATCCGTTTTTCCCCCAAACCCTTAAACCTGGCAGACTTCATGAGCGATCTAAAGATGAGTGAATTTGTAACTCATTATAGAAATGACTTAACCCTTAACCCCTCAACCCAGTAATGCTGCCGCGGACACTAAGTGTCCGACAGATGACAAAATACTTTCATGTAAGACAGAAGTGTAGTTGTTCATCCTTGGAATTTTGTGCAAAAGGGGAGGTTGTACAATAGTATGACTTCCAATGAGTACTTTTGTTTTTTTAAGAGTAGATGATTCATAGTGACCTAGAAAAGATGATTTCAGCACAGACCATCATGTCCTTACAGGGTTATGGACTAGACATTCAAATTTTGAATAGTGGAAGAGCATAGATACATCCCATGCAGAATAAAATGTTTTTTTTCATCTATTGATATTTTTTTATGATTCTTGCGTTAGTTTTTAACCCTATAATGTTGTTGTGGACACTAAGTGTTTGATAGATGACAGAGAATATTTTTATTTAAGATAGAAGTGTAATTGTTCATCCTAGAGATTTTGTACAAAAAGTGGAGACCTTCTATAGTAGTTTGACCTCCAATAAGTACTTTTGGTTTTCTTAAAGTAGATGATTCACATTGTATCAAAAAGGATGGTTTCTGCAGAGACCAGTTTGTCCTTACAGGGTTCAATATTTGTACCTTATATCAAGTTGTTTGTTTTGTTTTATTTGTTATAGTGAGATTTTCATTGTGCATCTCTTGGTTGCACTGTTGATACCATTGGAAAGCCTTCATTGAGGAAGGGTGCATGGACTTTGTTTTGTCAATGTTTGGACAAATGGTGCAAACATTATGGACTTTTTAGTTGTTTTTGGATCTTAATTGATCCTAAATTATGAATCTTTTGGATTGCGTGTCATTCAATTGCAGTCTTGGTACTTTATGTAAATTGAAGGTAGTCGGCTCCAAAAGCAACCACTTAAGGGTTGGTCCACCTTTTTTCATACATTTCCACAAACCAAAAGGATTTTAGGTCATTTTTAAAGAAAGAATAATAGATGGGCAATTGCAAGAAACACTTGTCCTATTTTGTGTCACACGTCGTGGGCTGATTTGTTTTTTGGCCATAACTATAGTGTTTTAACTCCAAATGACTTGAGATTTCTAGGGATGGTACTCATGACTATCATACAACTTCCTTGATTTTTTGGTAATTTTTAAAAATAGTCTATTATCCAAAAATAGGCCTGAAATTGATGTCACACTTGCGGTTTTGGAGGTTTTTAGTACTATTGAGTACGTTTTCTGAAAAGGTACATCAAGAAAATTATATGGAGTTGTTCCTTATATAGAAATATAACTTTTCACCAAAGGATTTTCAAAAATAATTAATTCTATGTGATGTGGAAGTCTACAAAGTGAACTTCCTTCTGCTTGCATTTTGAAACATATAAAATATTATTTTCATTGATTTTTTGTTGATTGAACATCTATATAAAGTTCTTAAGAATGGCCAGTTTTTTTTTTGTATTTACTTATTTTTACTATTTTAAAGTAATTTTTGAATCAAAGGTCCTAATTTCTTGAGATTTGGCACTTTTCAAGTTCTCCTACTTAGAGAATTTTTCTATGAATTTCCTTCGGTGAAAACCTTCATTTTAGAGGTATATACATAAGCCATATTTTTCTAATTTTTTAAGAATTAGTTTTCTATTTAAATAGTACTCCTAAAAAATTCATGAGTATTGTAGTAAAACGCAACAAATAGGACAGGTGTTTCTTGCAATCACCTAGATGTAAAATTTAAGACAACTAGTTTCATATTTTTTAAAGCATTATTGAATTACGTATGAATTTCCAAAGATTTGTGTCATAGGTACTTATTTGTGACCGTAGGTCTCCCAAAATCCGTCCACTTGCAACTTGTAAAAAATTGTAAGGAAACCAAAGAGAATGACTAGCTCTTGCAATGAATAACACTTTTTTCTCAATCCACTATTTCAATGGCTAAAGAGGTCAATTTAACCCTTAAAGGACGGATTGGTGATCATGGAAATCAACCCTCTTGGCATTGTGTGAATTGTTGGTTGAAAAAATTCCAAAAGCACTCACTAAAAGTCATAAACTATTGTAGAAGACCTCTTTTTTGCCCACAATATTTTGAGGATGAATAGTTGTACTTTTGTCTTACACAGAAGGATTACCTGTCATTCATCAACCAAAAATGGCCACAACATTGTTTATGGGTTAAGGCCACCTCATATCTACTCCAAAGCTAATTATAGGGACAGTTTGAAGAAAATGAGCACTTTTAGAGCAAACTACTGAACCTTTCAGATAAAGTAACCAACCTAATTGCCACCTCTTGATAAATGCACTTCATATCAATTGATTTTGAAGATATTCATCTCCATGCCATTTAGAACTATTGGTTTTTATCATCTACCAACAAAAGTTTGAACTATTTAAACTTTTGCATTTGGTATCAAATGAAGCATTTTTAAGTGTATTAGAATTCTCTTTGATTTGCTAACAAGTCTTAAACCCATGAAAGGACATTCACGCCAAAAAATGGCCAATGAGTGACTTTCAAGATCATTGTAGAAATGAAGGATGCACCTATTGGTCCAAAAATTATATCATTTTTGGGGCAAAGTACCTTGGTAATAGGTCTCATTCTTTCAAGGTTTAAAACTTTACCATCCTAACATGTGCAGTTGTGCTCAACTTTTAACCCTAGAGAGCGCAACCCTATCACCAAGGTAGTCGACCAAAAATTATGAGATTCCAAGATGAATGGGTGTATTCTTTGTTTCTATAGCTTTCTTGAAAGTCATTCATTCATTTGGGCACTTTTAGCCCTCAATGTACATACTAAATTGAAGTGTCTTAGTTAGGTGTGGTTACTTTATTACATGATTTGTTAGCCTTAGAGAGAACGGAATAAGCTTTGCATTGGCAAATACTTAATGTGAAGATGTCTAATAAGAACCTCAAGGTAGGAGGCTCAAAAACTGCTCAAGCATAAAAAAGAACCCTTGTAATTAGCTCTGAAATGGACATAAGGTGGACCTTAAATCAACCTTTGCAGTCATTGAATGGATCAAGGAAAAGAATATTATTTAATGCAAGAGCCAATCATTCTCGGTGCTTTCCATATATGTCTCTTTACAAGTTGCAAGTGAACAGTTTATGGAAGACCTAGGGTCCTATATAGGTGCCTATGACACAACTCATTTGAAAATTCATAAGTAATTCAATAATGCTTCAAAAAATATCAAACCACTTGTGTTACATTCCGCATCTATTTCACTTTGTCAACTAAAAATATTCCCATCCAAGGAAACACACAAAAAAGGCGAACCAGCCCTGAAAATGAGCAGTTTTTGAGCCTCCTACCTTACTCAAAAAGGCGAGCCTTACCTAGTGCAACACAGACAGTGAGAGCCCCTCGTAGCTGAAAGCTGATTATTTGTGATGCAAACTGATGTACCACAGTGTTCCTTATGTTGAGCCCGTGTTGCTTCTGAGCTGCTTCAGCTCGTGAATGTCAAGACCGATGGGCAACTGCCAAAGCAGACACTGCTTCAGTTGAAGAAAAACATTCACAAGTCCGACTGTCTGCATCAAGAAGCTTACTTGAGAGATTCCATATTCTCTTCCTCCTGCTTCTCGGGTGTTACCATTGTGCGCATGTAAAGACCTCGAGAAAGACCTTCATGGACCTGGCAAGGAAGTTAGGCAGTGAAGGAATCGGAATTAACATTTGTAGCAAGCCGGCAATTGAAACATGCAAGAAGAGTAAGGTTGCTACTTCTGTAATTGTCCCCTAAGGAATGCAAACCTCTATTTTCCGATGCATAATGAACAAGCAAAACACTTAAAACTGTAAAGGTATGTTTGCACTTGGTGTTAGAAGTGTTGTTTGGAATGTGAATTTAGTTCAGAAGTATGTCTAAACTCATTCCTAAGACACTCATTCCTAACACCATCTTTAACACCAAGTGCAAGTATACCTTAAGTAGCGGAAACATAACAACAAGGCAGAGTTGGGGACCATTTGGGTAATGATAGAGTCCATTTGCGGTACGTGGAGATGGTGGCTTTGGAATAAGACAATCAATGGTGAAGTTTCTTTGAATTTCTTATAAATTCATCAATTTGGATTTTGAACTCACCTACAATTTATTGATATCTTCCTACAACCTCCACTTTTGAAATTTGGTAACGTATTATGCCTTGAAATTTGGTAACTTGATATGTGCACATCTAGGTGTACACACCTTACACTAGAGAAACTTTACTATTTTATTCATAATGTTTTCTAGAATGCACTTAGATAGACTTTTTGAGATTCCTTTCTAATCCCAAATTTGAACACATTGACCAGTCATAATCTTATTTTGGAGTTGCACTCAAGCCTCCTACAAGATCAATTGATAAGTTTGGTTACATACATTCTATTGAAGTTTGTTGTTTATATAAAGTTTTTAACAAAAATTCTTATAATGAATTCATTAAATTCTTTTTTGTGTAAGACAATCATTTCTAACTTTGTACACTTCCTAAAATGTTCAAATTTTTTTCATTAGTTTTCATGGCTCAACCTTGTAGGGACATAGAGGCCAAAAATTAATTGATGGATGACTTTTCATAAAATTGCAGAAATGAAGATTGCATTTATTGATCCAAAAATCAGATCATTTATAAAAAAAGTACTTTGGTAATATATAGGTCTCATCCTTTCAAGGTTAATAGGCACTAGGGATTAGTCCCTCAACCTTAGAGCGTTGCCAACAATACACCAAACAAGCCCAAATTTGTATTTTTTTGGATGAAAAGTGAGCAAGAAATACTTGACCCGCGAAAATATTCTCTTTTGCACGCTAAAAATTGCAATTTTGGTAGGGCAACAATCACCTCTACTAGAATTGTTGTTTCTTCCTCAAATAGTTTATTGCATTAGTAATAATGGAGATTTTTTTTGTCTTAGGCCACTAGGAGCCTTGTGGTTGGTTGGAAGACCAAATAACGAGTTGCACTACACTAAAATTGATAAATAGTGTTGGGTGATGATTAGTGTTGTTCCCTGTTTTTTACCCCCAATACTATTTTCCAACTTATGTGTAAATAGTGTAGGGGCACTTAACTCCCGCCGTCAAACTCTGGCCCTTCTCTAGAAACTGTGATTTCCGCCTCCCGTTGTCTAATTTTGGCTCTCCTTTTTCTAAATTTTTTTCTTTTTTGCTTGCTTCTTTGCCTCACTCTTCCTTTATTTGGTGACCGCCTTGGAGAAATTGCGAGGAGAGGTGGAGAGCTCTCCGGTCCGTCAATGGAAGGATGCTCCTTCTACTTTGGGAGGGGGGGGGGTATACTCCGTGGTTTCCCGCTCCATGGTTTCCCGTCGCTTGATTTCAAACTTCCGTCGCCTATATCTTTTTTTTTGATGTATGTAATTGAACATTAGATGGCACCATTGGATTTGTCTTTCTCTCCTCTATTTCCTCTAAAAAATAGTTTTTTTTTTGGTTGCCATTTTTTTTCAGCATTTTTTTAGCATTTTAGCATTTTTTAGCATTTTTTCAGCAATTCAGCATTTCATTATTTATTTTAGCATTTTAGCATTTCATTATTTATTTCAGCATTTTAGTATCTCATTGTCTATTTCAGCATTTCATTTTGTTCCCATCTAACACTAAATTTACTCTCGTAAAAATTCTGACTCTCTCTGTCATTCATCAAATTTTACTATAGAGCTAAAATAGTGTTAGACTGGGTAAATAATGTTCTAATACTAACCTTGCAAATCACAATTAGTGTTACTGTTCACAATTAGTGTAGCCAACACTATTTACCAATTTTAGTGTAGTGGGACAAACAAGACTTTGTTGTTAGGAAGCAATGTCCATGTATTTCCACGAGATGACGTTCCATACTATAAATTGCCACAAGCCTTGACAATATTGGTGCAATTCTAAGACAAAAAGAGTTTGACAGGCTCAAAACCTATCGGAGTAGTGAAAAGTCGCCACAAAAAAACTAGCGGGCTGGAGATGCTCTTACATCTTACAAATCTGAATTGCCAAGAATGAAGCCCCACGGTTGAATGGAGTGGATAGTGGACACCAAGGCAAGCCTTCAGCTTCAAGCTTCTACACAAAATAGTGAAATTAGGTTGCCCTATACTAATTTCTCAACATTTGACACTATAAATATTTATTATCAAGTCTGTACAAGAAAGCATTATTTTTGAATTAGGTATTACTGTAACTAGTAGGACTCATGAGCCTCCATGTGTACAAATGGAAATGTTTGTAGAAGTATTTGTTGACTTTGATGGCTTGTAAAGTAACTTTCTTAGGATAAGACAACCTAATTGTTAAGGCAACCTAATTTCACTATTTTGTATAGAACCTCACGTTAGGAGAATGCTGGGAGCGAGCATGGAGTGGCGAGCGAGAAGCAGGGATTGGTGAGCAGAGAGCTGAAATATTAGAAGGAAAACCAAAAAAGTGAGGAAAAATGGATAGAAAAGTGGATGAAAGTTGATGGAAAAATGGATGAAATTTTAGAAAAAATACGGGAAATTGAATGGAAGAAATGGAAGAAATGGAAGAAAGGAATTGGAAAAATTAGATGAAAAATATGGATAGAAGTGGTTGAAAATTATGGATGGAAGTAAATGAAAAATATGGATGGAAGCGGATGAAAAACATGGATGGAAGAGGATGAAAAATATGGATGGAAGCGGTTGAAAAATATAGATGAAAGTGGATGAAAAATTATGGATGAATTATAATTTAGCTGTTTGAAGAGCACACTTGGCCATTAGAATTGCTGAACCTTTCATCTGCGGCTTCCCAGTTTGCGAGAAACTGCATGAGGCTACTTTTACAAAATCATGCTCGTGTGGCGACAAGGGTTTAGGGTGCTTACGGTGTAAGAGGATCATCCTACCAACTTCATCCACAAGAGACTAGGACAAGCGAACGAAATTAACCCCTAAAGGACCAAGTGTCCGTTCAACGTACGCAAGAAATCTTGGGTAGGTTCATATGAAGTCATTTTTGGTCAGATGTTCATGAAATTTGGACGCAATATACAAGTATGTGCCTCCTTCGTGAAAAAATAATTTTTTTTCCGATCGGGTGCCTGGATCAAAAACTATGCTGCCCTGAATTTTTTAAGTAGCTCGGGCAATTTGAGAATCTTTGGAGAATCTTTTGCAAAAAACTCATTAGCTTTTGAAATTTGGCATGTATGTAACTAATAAAATATGGCATACTATTGTTCTGAAAAAAACAAATTTTTAATACTCAAACCACATTCTAAGAGTAGTCAAACTTTGTTAACTATGTTGGGGCGGTTTTTAAAAAAAACATTTTCTTCTAACTTCAAACGTTATAATCTTTCAATCCGCGCGGTCAAATGGGCTGAAGTTTTTTCCACACTTTGGTAAAATACAATATTTCATTTTTGTACGGTTGAAGTTTAAAAAAAAAGTTTCAATTTTCAGTTTTGAATAATATACCAAAAAACCACAGTTTTTGACAATGTCTCCCTGAATACCCCCTCGGTCCTTTAAGGGTTAAACTGCATCAACACAATGAGAACATCGAATTTTTCATGAAAGTGGCTAAACATTGAGGTTCAGCATTTAAGACATCCTCTTCTCCTTATTATCATTACATGCCAACTAGCTCACCATCTTTGTGACATTCATCGTACACCCCCTGCAGCAGACGACGCACTCATCCAATAATACCCTAGAACTAATGAATTGCTTGTTTAATCGACCACAATCTCATAGAATTGTGCTTTCGTGGTCGCTAGTGCAAGCAAGTTAGAAATTCAGGAGTGCTAATGGAGGAGTATGTAATCTGGCTAAAGAAGATGCACGATGACTGTCACAAAGATGTCAAGCGTGTTGGATAATGATTGAAGTACAGACCACTAGTAATAATACTTCAGTAACAACGATACTGAACACTCCAAATGAGTAAGGCGATGTGGACGCTAGATTACCCACCCTTAGTAATAAAGCGAACACGTCTAGGTTCATATCTTTTATCCACTTTTTAATATAAGAGGTGTTGTGAGCGCGGTCCACTGTGCCTTCCAAGCAATGGATCTTGCTAATGATTCCTAAGTGTCGTGGATGGGCAAAAAGAATGCCTAGAATGCAAGTAATGTAGCTTTCAAGCTAACTGTCAATTATCAATGATCATGGTGATCTAACGGTCAAATCCTACTGTCCTAACCTTCTATCCAGTGTCTAGGGTAGATTGGGTAATTGGTGCAATTCCTAATGACCTGAATTCACTAAAATGGAGACCCCTATGTTCCTTCCATGAACCCCTAAGACTATTTCTATGGTTTTAACTTCCGGTACAATCCCAGCTTTAATCCCTAAGGTTAATTCTAAATTTTTATTTCTACTCTAGATTTTTACCTCTTAAGGTGAATTCTAACTTTTAACTTCTACCTCTAACTTTTAATTTTTCAATTTACTCTATGTTTTAATCTTTGACTCTAAGTTTTTACTCCTAAAACTAACTCTAAAATTTAACCTCTAACTTTACTTTTAACTTCTACCTCTAACTTTTAACTTTTCAATTTATTCTATGGTTTAACCCCTAAAGGACCGTTGTCCCTTCGGGGGGATAAATGCGTTTTCGGGCAGGTACCTACGGGCTGAAATTTTCTCTTAATTTTTTGAAACTTTTTTTGGAGGTAGAAAATCTGATTAGCTTCATGTAAATATAATTTTTTTCACAATCGATGCCCGGGAAAAAAGGTTATGATCAAATAAGCTCAAAACAGGGGACGGCGAGCAGCCCGGGCAACCAAAAAAAAATGGACAAAAATTTGAATTTTTTTTTTAATATTTTTTTTCTCATAGATTATATTTTTGTCTATTTGGAAAGCTTTGATTCATTTCATTTGGATATGTTATGAGAAAGTTATGGACATTCTTGTTTTTTGGGCAGTTAGAGCATCTTCTTGAAAATAATAACTTGTAGGATGCAATTTCTGAATGCAATTTTTCAAATTTTTCAAATTTTTTTTTTTGCATGGTCTGATTTACTTGTTAGAAAAATCTCACCATTGGGATTGGTGAATTTTAATTCCATCTAAAATATATTAATGTTTTAGATTTTCCTTCTATCTCATACCTACTTCTACTTAACAATTTTTTTAAGAATGATAATTAAGTTTTTTTGAATTTCTTTTTTTTTCCTAGACTCTCAACTCAATTCTCCACTATAAAGATTTAAAGCTCAAAACTCTGTAGTGCAAAAATTTTAAGTTAAAAATGTTCGAAGTCAAAAAATCTAGTCCCGCAATGTGCTGAAAAACTTGTTTTTTCCACTTTCAACGCAAATATCTTGCAATCTATGCGGTCAAAAAATTTGAAATTTTTTCCACACACTCTCATACTAGTTAGGTGTAAGATCCTATGGTTAGATGTGGAAAAAAAACAATTTTCAATTTTTTTTACTCTTTGCTATAGACATGGCAGTTTTGAGTGTTTTTTGGCAGAAAAAAGGCCTTGGTCCTTTAGGGGTTAACTTTTGACTCTAAGTTTTTACTTCTAAACTAACTCTAAAATTTACCTTCTAGGTTTAACTCTAACTTTAGAATTTAGAATTTCATTTTCTACTTCTAAATTTAACCCTATGGTTTCACTTTTGACTCTAAATTTTTAATTCTAAACTAACTCTAACTTTAACTTTGGAATTTAACTTCTAAAATCACTCTCCATGATTGACCCTATGTTTTAACTTGTAATCCTAGAATTCTACTTCTAGAATTAATCCTAACTTCTAAATTCTTACTAGAAAATCTAACTTTTAACTTCTAATTTTTACCCTCATTTTAACTCCTAAATTAACTCTAGTTTTTACTTCCTAAAGTTAACTCCAAGTTTTGACTTTGATCTTTTACTCCTACAATTAAAATTTTAATTTGACTCTAGTTTTAAACTGCTAATTAATTCCTAATTTTAATCATAAATTCTCCTTCTAATCTAAATCCCTAATTTCCGTCCATTGTTCTTTTTGGATGAAGTTTTAATCACGTTCATCCATCCTATCCCCTACCACTTAACTTATCCTAGCATGGTCAATTCAAAGCCAAATCCTAAATGTAATATGTTTTCGGGAACCTCTACTTCTAATCTATGAACTTTTGAATCTAAACTTCCAATTTGCACTAATCTCATCTTGCTAACGTGGATTAAGGGCTGATTAAAGAAATCAATGCTAATTAGGGAGAAAACACCAAAGATCAAACCAAAGATTCACCTCTTCACTGCTGGTGTCAAAGATGACCTCGTCCACATCCGCATACGCATCCTCATGCTCCATGGTAGTCTTTTGCTTTTTTTGTTTGATCTTTTCCAAGCTTACCGCTTAATTTTTAGAAAATATTACACCTTTTAAGGATCTAACCTTCCTTCCTTCCTTCTTTTTCTTTCCCCTTGCTTCTTCTATGATGATATTATTCCACCAAATGTATTGATGGTGTCTTACAACTCTAGTTCCAAAAATCAAGAGAATTAATGGTGTCTCCTACTCCCTTATACATTCCTACTTTTCGTCATACTAATCTTTCTCCTAACTGTCACCAAGCATTCTCTAGATTTCCCTCTTAGGCCTACCTAATCCTATGACTAGGGTACTATTGATTGTCTCTCTCCTTTCTTCTTCTACTTCATCCCTTCTTCCCTAATCTCCTTCCATTCTTGTCGTTTCCGTTTTGTGGGTGAGAGTGTGAGAATGGGAGTGTTTGTGTGCAGGTGTGATGCGTGGAGGTGTTGCTTCTATTCTCCCCCCTTTTTTTTTAGACTCTTTTTTCTAATTTCTAGTCCCTACTCTAAATCCCCAGCCTATTAGAGTCCTAATCCCCATTTTTTAGGAAAGACAACATTCCAAAAAAAAGAACCCAAGGTGGGGTACCCGGATGGCGTTCAAGCTGCCTGCTCCGCCAGCCTCTTGGCTGGCTGTAGCTCGTTGGAGGACAGGGGGGTTTAATTTTTATTTATTTATTTATATTTTTTCTTGACTAGTTTCTGATCTGGTTTGATTGGTTTTCTGATCTGGTCCTAACCGGTTTTTTGATCTGATTCTAAACTAGCTTTCTGATCTGGTTCTAAACTACTTCTATGATCTGGTTCCTAAACTGGTTTTATGATCTGGCTCCTAAACTAGTTTTCTAATCGGGTTCCTAAACTGGGTTTTGATAAAAAAAAATTGGCTAACACTTGGGAAAGCTAGATTTTTGCTAAACTTGGCTAAAATTTGGAGAAACTGAATTTTGGCTAAACTTTGGACTTTGCTAAAAACATAGATAAAGACTTGGACTTACAAAAGATGGTTAACCCGGAACTTGCTAACCTACATATCTTGGAAGCTAAACTTTGGATGTTTTCAAAAAGGGTTTGGAAACTAGACTTTGGAACTAAGGACTGGGGTGGTTTGAAGCTTTGCCGAAAAGTTGAGTTTAACACTAACTTTAGGATTTTTTGGTGCTCCAGGAGTTCAAAGCTCCGCCATTCTTGACCGTTTTAACATACATTCTAGAACTTGACTTAGTCAGAAGTTCAAAGTTTCGCTATCCCCGGGGGGGGTCCACAAAACATGGAAGACTTTAGAAGAGGGTAAAAAAAGCACACTCAAAAAAAAAAAAAAAAAAAGTCAAAGCTTCGCCGTCCCGGAGGGGGGTCCACTCAACAAGAAAAATGTTAAAGAAAGGTAAGAACGCATGAGTAAGGGGAACAAAATGAGTTAGAACAATGTAGTAGCACAGAAGAACTTACAAGCTAAAGGCCCCCCAAAGCGGCATCGCCAAGGTATGGTGAGGGATTGCTCTAGGAGTCTAGGGTTACTGTAAGACTTCAAAAGAGACCACTAACCACACAAGTTAGTGTGCAAGGGTACAACAAAGGATAGAAATCACTCTTAATTCACAACAAGAGTACAACAAATACACAAAGAGTACACAAGGCAAGATAGAAAGACCCCCAAGGACCTTGAAAGCTTGAAATACAAGAACTATGGAGCCAAAAGTGCTTCAAAAACATCGTAGAGGTTTTTTGGCTTCAAATGCCAAAAATATCCAAAATAATTTGGACCCGCGGACCCAAAACAAGAATTGGGGGTGATTTTAGAGAGGAAAACAGAGCCCTTATATAGGTTTTCAAGGGCCCACTTCCCCCCAAACCGTAACCTTATCAACTTGGATTTTCATCCTCATCCTCAAAGATTTTCATCTTAATTCTTAAAAATGACTATCTGCCATCTATGTTGGACCAACATCCTAACTTTCGGAGATTATCTCCAATCGTCAAACGGATTGCTCCGTTGGCTTTAGATCACAGGGTTTATTCCTAAACTCCCATATCCCTTGGACCAGGACCAAAAACCCATCGTAGGCTAATTTAGTTTTAAAATCCAAGTCGTAGTAAATTCCTAAATCTTGGAGGTTTCCTATTTTGAAAAAAATAATTAACCTAGGGTCTCTGGTAGGTGCAAGAGAGTAGGAAAGGGCTCTTGGTTGACTTCGTTTCGCTATCATTAGAAGAAATATGCGTTATCGCATATCGTCGATTTTGGACACGCTGTTGGCGTTAGATTACCCACCCTTGGTAATAAAGAGAACGTGACCAAATTCTTAGCTTTATCCACTTTTTAATTTAAGGGGTATTGTAAGCGCGGTCCATTGTGCCTTCCCAGCAATGGATCTTTTGTTAATGTTTTCTAAGTGTTGTGGATGGGCAAAAGAAATGCCTAGAGATGCATGTGGTGACTTCCAAGCTAACTGTTGATGATCAAGGGTGACGGTGATCTAACGGTGAAATCCTACCATACTAACTATCTATCCTATGTCTAATGTAGACTGGATGGTTGGTGGCATGTCTAACAACCCTAACTAGCTAGAATGGGACCCCCTAAGTTCCTTCCATGAATCCTTAAGGTTAATTCCAAGTTTCAACTTCTACTCTAAGTTTAGCTTCTTAGATAAACTTCTAAAATTTATTCTACGTTTTGATTTTTAACTTTGGATTTCTACTTCTAATTAGCCCTCAAATTTAACCTTTGAATTCAACTCTATGTTTTGACTTTTAACTCTAAGTTTTTACTTCTGAACTAACTCTAAAATTTACCCTCTAAGTTTAACCCCTAAAGGATCGGCATGCGTTTTTTGGATGTATAGAAATTTTGGGCAGATAGATGTGACTAGAGATTTCCATATTTTAAGCTGAAATTTTAATAGAAGGTGGGAATGAGAAATATATCTTTCATTTGCACTAAATTTCAGGACATTTGGAAATAGGAGTCAAAAGTTATGGCCAAATATGTTCCTTTTTTTCGTAACTGGGCACTCTGGGCAGCAAAAAAATTTGGCAGAAATTTGATTTATTTTTTTAATATTTTTTTTTTCTCGTAGATTATATTTTTGTCTATTTGGAAAGCTTTGATTCATTTCATTTGGATTTGTTATAAGAAAGTTATGACCATTATTGTTTTTCGGGCAGTTAGAGCATCTTCTTGAAAAAGATAACTTGTAGGATTCATTTATGAATGCTATTTTTGCAATTTTTCAAAAAATATAATTTTCACGGTTTAGTTTACTAACTAGAACAATCTCACCATTGGAATTAGTGTCTTTTAATTCCACCTAAAATATATTAATATTTTAGATTTTCCTTCTATCTCGTACCTACTTCTACTTAATAAATTTTTTAGGAATGATAATTAAGTTTTTTTGAATATTTTTTTTTCCTTAGACTCTCAACTCAATTCTCCACTGTAATGATTTAAAGCTCAAAACTCTGTAGTGCAAAATTTTTAAGTCGAAAATGTTTAAAGTCAAAAAATCTAGTCCCGCAATGTGCTGAAATACTTGTTTTTTCCACTTTAAACGCAGATATCTTGCAATCTGAGCGGTCAAAAATTTTGAAATTTTTTCCACACATTCTCATACTAGTTAGGTATAATATCCTATGGTTAGATGTGCAAAAAAACAATTTTCAAATTTATTTACTCCTTGCTATAGAAATGGCAGTTTTCAGTGTTTTTTGGCAGAGAAAAGGCCTTGGGCCTTTAGGGCGTAACTCTATGTTTTGACTTTTAACTCTAAGTTTTTACTTCTAAGCTAACTCTAAAATTTACCCTCTAAGTTTAAATCTATGTTTTGACTTTTAGCTCTAACATTTTACTTCGAAAATTAATCCCACTTTTTTACCTCTAGGTTTGACTCTACGTTTTCTACTTCTAAAAATTAACTCTAAACTTGAACTTCTACCTCTAACTTTTTACTTCGACTTTTGACTCCTAAATTGACTCTAAACTTTTTACTTCCAACCTATCCTAAATTATAACTCTCTTTTAACACTAGAATTTTTACTCTTAATTTTCACTCTAATTCTCACTTCCTAAAGTTAACTCTAAATTTTGACTTTGGAATTTAACTTTTACAATTAAAACTTTAATTTGACTCTAGTTTTAAACCGCTAATTTCCGATTTGAATCCTAAATGCTCCTTCTAATCTAAATTCCCTAATTTCCGTCCATTGTTTCTTTTGAATGAAATTTAAATCACATTCCTCCATCCTACCCCCTATCGCTTAACTTATCCTAGCTCGGTCAATTTGAAGCAAAATCCTAAATATAATATGTTTTCGGAAACCCCTATTTCAAAATTTATAAACTTTTGAATCTAAACTTTGAATTTGCACTAATCTCATCTTGCTAATAGTGGAGTAAGGGCTGATTATAGAAATCAATGCTAATTAGGGAGAAAACACCAAAGATTAACCCCTAAAGGCCCAAGGCCTTTTTTCTGCCAAAAACCCATCAAAACTGCCATTTCAATAGCAAGGAGTAAAAAAAATGAAAAATGTTTTTTTTGCACATCTAACCGTAGTATCTTACACCTAACTAGTATGAGAATGTGTGGAAAAAATTTCAAAATTTTTGACCGCTCAGATTGCAAGATATTTGCGTTTAAAGTGGAAAAAACAAGTATTTCAGCACATTGCGGGACTAGATTTTTTGACTTTAAACATTTTTCACTTAAATTTTTTGCACTACAAAGTTTTGTGCTTCAAATATTTATAGTGGAGAATTGAGTTGAGAGTCTAGGAAAAAAAAAAGTATTCAAAAAAACTTAATTATCATTCCTAAAAAAATTATTAAGTAGAAGTAGGTACGAGATAGAAGGAAAATCTAAAACATTAATATATTTTAGATGGAATTAAAATACACTAATCCCAATGGTGAGATTGTTCTAGCAAGTAAACTAAACCATGAGAATTTTTTTTTTTTTTTAAATTGCAAAAATAGCATTTAGAGCATCCTACAAGTTATTTTTTTCAAGAAGATGCTCTAACTGCTCGAAAAACAAGAATGTCCATAACTTTTTCATAACAAATCCAAATGAAATGAATCAAAGCTTTCCAAATAGACAAAAATATAATCTACAAGTAAAAAAATATTAAAAAAAAAAAATCAAATTTTTGCCAAATTTTTCTTGCTGCCCGGACTGCCCATTTACGAGAAAAAGTAACATATTTGGCCATAACTTTTGACTCCTATTTCCAAATGTGCTGAAATTTACTGCATATGAAAGATATTCCTCGCGCCCATCTTCTACTAAAATTTCAGCTAAAAATATGGAAATCTCTAGTCACACGGACCTGCCCAAAATTTCTATACGGCCACAAAATGCATGCCGGTCCTTTAGGGGTTAAATCAAAGACTCAATTCTTCATTGCCGGTGTTAGAGATGACCTCGTCCACATACGCATACGCATCCTCATGCTCCATGGTAGTTTTTGTTTTGTTTGATTTTTTTCCAAACTCACCGCTTAATTTTAGAAGATATTACAACCTTTGAGGATCTAACCTCCTTCCTTCCTTCTTTTTCTTTCCCCTTGCTTCTTCTACGATGATACTATTCCACCAAATGTATTGATGGTGTCTTACAACTCTAGTTCCAAAAACCAAGAGAATTAATGGTGTCTCCTACTCCCTTACACATTCCTACTTTTCATCATACTAATCTTTTTCCTAACGGTCACCAAGCATTCTCAAGATCTTCCTCCTAGGCCTACCTAATCGTATGCCTACGATACTATTGATCGTCTCTCTCTTCTCTTCTTCTATTTCATCCTTCTTCCCTAATCTCTTTCCATTCTTGTCATTTCCATTTTGTGGGAGAGAATGGGAGAATGGGAGTGTCTGTGTTCAGGTGTGATGCGTGGAGGTGTTGCTCTATTCTCCCCCTTTCCTTTCTTTTTGGACTTTTTTTTTCTCTCTAATTCCTAGTCCCTACTCTAAACCCCTAGCCTATATTAGAGTCATAATCCCCCATTTTTAGAAAAGACAAAATTTTCCCCAAAAATTCCAAGGTAGGATACCCGGCTGGAGTTGCCTCCCTGCTCCTGCCGGGCTCCAAACTGCCTGCTCCGCCGGCCTCCTAGTTGGCTGCAGCTGGCTGCGGGTCGAGGAGGTTTAATTTTAAATTAAAAAATTTTTTGTTTCTATTTTTTGGTTCCTTATCTGATGGACTGTTGTGACTGCTGGACAGGGCTGGTCCCGAACTGGACTTTGGTTCCCACTTGCAAAAATTGGATTTTTGGTAAACTTGGCTAAACTGGACTTTACTAAAAACTAGGCTAAAACTTGGATTTGGCTAAAACTTGGCTAAAACTTGGATCTTGCTAAAATTAGGCTAAAATTTGGACTTTGATAAAACTTGGCTAAAACTTGGACTTGGCTAAAACTTAGTTAAACTTAGATTTTGCAAATACTAAATCTTCGAAGCTAAACTTTGGACATTTCCAAAAAGGTCTTAGAAACTAGACTTTGGATTAAAGACTAGGGAATAAAGTTGAGTTTAACACCAACTTTAGGACTTTGTGGCACTCCGAGGGTTCAAAGCTTCGCCGTCCGGACCGTTTTAATACACATTGTAGGACTTCGTCTGAGTCACAAGTTCAAAGCTTCGCCGTCCCGGGGGAGAGGATCCACAACAAGGGAAACTTTAGAAGACGGTAGAAGACACACTTAAAAAAACCCACACACAACAGAGTCAAAGCTTTGCCATCACGGAGGGGGGTCCACTCAACAAGAAACATGTTAGAGAAAGGCAAAAACACGTGAGTAAGGGGAACAAAACGAGTTAGAACAACGTAGTGGCATGGAAGAACTCACAAGCTAAAGGCCCTCCAAAGCGGCATCATTAAAGTACAGTGGAGGGTTGCTCTAGGATTAGTGCAAAACTTCCAAAGGGACCACTAGACCACACAAGTTAGCGTACAAGAGTACAACAAAGGATAAAATGATTCCTAACTCACAACAAGAGTGCAATGAATACACAAAGAGTACACAAGGCAAGATAGAAGGACCCCCACTTGAAAGCTTGAAAGCTTGAAATGCAACAACAATGGAGCCAAAAGTATTCCGAAAACACTGTAGAGGTTTTTTGGCTTCAAATGCCAAAAATATCCAAAATAATTTGAACCCACGGACCCAAAACAAGAATTGGGGGTGATTTTAGAGAAGGAAATGGGGCCCTTATATAGGTTTCCAAGGGTCCACGCCTCCTAAATTTCTAAGGTAACCTTATCAACTTAGATTTTCGTCCTCATCCTTAAGGATTTTCATCCTCATCCTCAAAGATTTTCATCCTAATCCCTAAAAAACTATTATCTACTATCTACCATCTATGCTAAACCAACATTTTAACTTTTGGAGATTATCTCCAATTGTCGAACGGATTGCGCCGTTGGCTCCAGATTGCCGTGTGTAATTCTAAACCCCTTCATCCCCCATACCGGGACCCAAAATCCATTGTAGGCTAATTTAGTTTTAAAAACCAAGTCATAGTAAATTCCTAAATTTTGGGGGTTTCCTATTTTGATAAAAGTAACTAGCCTAGGGTCTCCGGTATGGTCCCGGAATGCCAGTTAATGTCGCGGGGACCCCGCCACATGGTTAATTATCAAGGAATCTTGCTGGTTTGTATACTTGCCGCTATCAGAATGTCGTGAAACTTGACAAAGCGCATTATTAACATAAAACAAGCTATTCTAATTTTAGTGAGATTTTACCATAGCCTAGGTAATTTCCACAAAATTCCCATTGGAGGTTAGAACGATTGACTGCCCAAAAAAGATTCTTTTGCAAGTCGGAAGATGCCGGAAATTTTCATGGAATCTCTCAGGGAGTCCCACAAAAGATGTGTAGATGTGTTTCCATACCTGACACTATTGGTCAGTGGAGATTAAAACTTGTCATCTCCTTCAATTGTCAATTGTGCGGGAATCTTCTGCAAGTGAATAAATCTTGGCGAATCAATTTCTCCATTGGATTCCTAGCATAGAATTTATCTTAGAACACCATGCTTGGGCTGTAGATTCCTCCACGGACCTTGTTTTGCGTGAGTGGCTCCTACGTGTTAACAATTGGGATTCTTGGGAATTCATCGATCTAATGGGGAATTCTAAATCTAACTCTAGAACCCAACCTAGTGGCCTCGTTGTGGATCCCTCAGACCGACTTAGCCATGAATTGCTACATTCATGATGGAATTTAGCCCTTTTAGGGTTATGTGATTCAAATCCTCCAAATTTCACTATCTCGTTATTTCTACTCTATGTTTAGGCAAGATTTGGGGGGATTCTATGTATAACTACAAATCTAGACCAAATACTATAATGGATATGACACAATCATATTCTGGTTCTACACTCTTTTTATGGCTTTTTGTATATTTTTACCAACTTTAAATTGCAAATTTTTTTTAAAAAAATCTACGAGTCCCAAGTGACAAATTGGGAGCTCACAACATCTTTAGCTTAGAAGCCAACATATGGAACAAAAGATCCATTGTCTTAAATTAAAGTTTTGCTAAATCTTTAGGCAAGCACAGAGACCCTAAAACCTTTAAAGTTATTCTACGTTTCCACGGTAATAGGTGTATCACTGTTCTACTAGTATGTGCGTGCAAAATGACATTCTAACCTAAACCACGATCATAGGACAACCTACCTTAGACCATGGTCATCGGACATCCTATTTCTATAGCCACAAGTACCATCATGTAGAAATATTCATTTGTGAATGGTAATTAAATTTTGTCACTAATTTTCTCATTTTCATAGCGGTGTCCCTTTTTTTCCGCCTACACCTCAACTCGTATTAGATATAATTTTGATTAGTTATTCATGTACTTTCATCCAATATTTAAGGTACTTTCATCCAATTTATTCATCTACTTTCATCCAATATTTCAGGTACTTTCATCCACTTTTTTCATTCAAACCATCTCCTTCTTTTTATGCTCTAATGTAAAATTTAGTTCACATCCACTAAATTTGTAGAGACTTTCACCCAAATTTTCAGTGACTTGAATTCAAAATTTGAACTACTTTCATCCCCCCCCAAAAAAAATTCATTTTATTTTTCCATTTTGCATCCAAAATCTACGCTCACCGCTCCCGGCTCCCGGCTCCCTTCCTAACAACATTGGCATGAATAATCCAGATGCTTCGATGAGCGCAGCACACCCACGACCATCGATCATTGCCCTAAACGGATGATAAATATCATTGCTCATCTAGCAAATGCAATCCCTGTATGTTCATCCTCAACTCCACGAGTATAATTCATTCTCCGTGGACCTAATGAAAAATGTGTATTCTACATTTGATTTGGAACCACTTTCATCCATTTTATAGTCTAATAAGCACATTAAGCATTGGTTATATGAAGTTTTTGTACTTAATTAATATGAAATGATGACATTATAGATTATGCAATAGTGAAAAATGACACTATAACATTTAGGAAGCATGAATCATGTTTATTTTGGAGAAATCTAACAAAATTTGACCTACACAATCAATAATGGTCCCAAAAGAGCAATGGTTACGTTAAAATTGGCTCCTATTACCTCGTTTGGACCCAAAAGATGTGTAGGTTCATAAGATTACTCTACACATTTGAAGAAAGAGAATCAAATCTTGCCATCTCCTTTAAATTCTAGTAACCAGGAAATCTTTTATACAAAGGAAAATTTTGGCAAACCAATTTTGCCATTGGGTCCCAATTGTAATTTCAACCTTGCAATACCAAACTCTATCCATAGATGCCTCCATTGTCTTGTCTTGAGGTTGTAACTTTTGTAGGCTAATAATTGGGGTTTCTATTATTTTCTAAAAGTGACTAGGAATTAAAATCTTTCTTCAAGGACTAGGCTAGGATACTCATATAGGTTCCCTTGGACCAATTTTAAGTATAATTTGTTACATGCACTGTATGTTTAGGCAATCTTCACTTGAAATCCACTATTTACATGAATTCCGGATTTCTATCCTATTTACAAGTAGGATTTGGGTAAATTTTTGGAAAAAATACTTTAATTAGGACCAAATACTATATTGGTGTATAACATACCTATGTTAATTATAGTTACACTTTTTGGAGAACTTTTTGTATACAAAACTACACTCAAATTCGTGAGAAACAAAAAAACAAAAATAATAAGTCCAAAGTGATGAAGTGAGAGCTTATAGAGTGATGTTTTATTCAAAGAATTTTTGGTATAAAGCAATTTTTGAACCTTACAAAACGAACCTTCATTTATGATCAACTTTATAAAAATGAGGTAAATATTATACAAGATATAATGAAAAAAATGCTAAAAATTATACAAAAAATAACTTTAAAAGGGATAATTTTTTATTTTGTAGTTAATTAATGCTTAGATGTTTAGTAAGATCCAGATTTGCACCAACAATCATATGGTTTTCCCTTACTCCATGTCAAACTTTGGCAATCCACCTTGAATTTAAAATGTCTCCAAAATGATACTACCCATTCAGTGCTTGGGGGTCAAAACAAGCCAAATTTTATAATAATTTGTTAACCCCTACAGTTTCATGACTATTTTTTCACCAAAAACGCTCAAAAATTGTCATTTTTAGTACAAGTACCAAATTTTTGGAAAAAAACTTTTTTTGATGCATTTAATTGTAGGATCTTGTAGTATGTTGACTTTTAAAAGAACACGTGGTATAAATTTTTAGAAATTTCTACCTTGCAGATTGCAAGTTATAAGCATTCCAATTCCCTAAAATCATTTTTTTGCCCCTACAAAAACAGGGTAGCTACACTTCACAAGCTCACTTTTCTATGAAAAAATGTCTAAAATAGTGGTGCTTCTTTGGATTCTTTTTCCTAGACAAGTTGGTTACATCTTTGAAAAGTTTAACATCATTTGAAATTGTATAACATATAGGAAATAGAGAATGATTCAAAATACAAAATTGTTAAGAATTTTGTTATGGAATTGAAAAATGCCAATCCCAATGGTTGCAATGCTGTAATAAACAATCTACATCCTATAATTTTATTTTTTTTCAAAAAGTATTGAAAATTGAGTACGATAAAGGACTTCAAAGTTTATTTTAGAGTAGAAAATCCATAACTGCCCGCAAACAAAAAGTCCTTATAACTTTTGACTCATTGATCAAAATGGAATGATTTAAAGCTTTCCACGTACATATAACTCTAGAAATCAATCTTAATCTTTTGTTTTCGAAAAAAACATTTTTTTTATCTGCCCAATCTACCCATTTACAAAAAAAAAAAACATTTTTGGCCATAATTTTTTACTCCTATTTCCAAATGTCATAAAATTTAGTGCATATGAAAGATATTTTTTGTCTCCACCTTCTATTAGAATTTGAACCTAATATGTAAATCTCTAGTCACATGTACCTAGCCAAAAATTTTATGTTGCCAAAAAATGCATGTTGGTTCTTCAGGGGTTAACCCCTAAGAAACAAAGGCCTTTTTTTTCTGCCAAAACACACTCAAAACTGCCATTTCTGTAGCAGAGAGTAAAAATTTTGAAAGTTATTCTTTTTGCACATCTAACTATAGGATCTTACACCTAACTAGTATGAAAATGTGTGGAAAACATTTCAGAAATTTTGCTCAAAATTTTGATTGCACAGATTGCAAGATATCTACGTTGAAAGTGAAAAAATCATGTTTTTCAATACATTGCGGGACTAGATTTTTTACTTTGACCCTTCTTAACTTAATTAAAAAAACTTAATTCAAAAAAACTTAAAATTTATTCTTTAAGAAATTGTCAAGTAGAAGTAAGTACAAGATAGAAGGAAAATCTAAATTATTAATATCTAGTCTAAGATGGAATTAAAGTGCACTAATCTTGATGGTGATATTGTTCTAGTAAGAAAACTAAACCATATAGAATTCTTTTTTGAGAAATTGTAAAAATTGCATTCAGAATTGAATCCTGCAAGTTATTTTTTCAAGAAGATGCTCTAATTGCCCAAAGAACAAGATTGCCAATAACTTTCTCATAACAAATCCAAATGGTAGACAAAAATACAATCTATGAAGAAAAAAAATTCAAATTTTTTCTACTACCCTGTCTCCTATATTTTTAATTTATTTGGGCATAACTTTTGTTCCTGGACACCAATTGAAAAAAAAGTTATATTCCTACAAAGATAATCAATTTTTTTATATTCAAATTTTTTTTTAAACTCAAGACAAAATTTCAGCCAGTAGGTACCTGCCCAAAATCCCATTTGTTCCTCAAATAGTCCTTTAGGGGTTAAAAACAAAGGTATTCCATTATTTTTATCACGTTAATATGATCCTCTATCAAAAAATTGTCAATGTATCATTTCTGATACTCAGGGCCGCTTTACAAGTAGAGCCAGGCCAATTTGGTGTGTCAGAGGCCCCATATCTTGACTTGTGATTGGACAGAAGGTTGAAATCAATTCCAATTCTTTCACAACTAGAGGCTGGGCCAATTTGGCAAAATGAATTTTTGATTAAGAAAAAACATGATCTAACATGGTCCAAGGTCGCTGAATTGGATGTACCAAAAATAGGAGACCAATGTCAAATTTCAATTAAAAAAGCTTTTTTTATAAAAAAAAAAATTTCCAACAATTTTGATTTGTTGGATTTTGTTCAATTGGCCTCAAGGGGAATTAGCCTAGCCTCAAGGTATAAAGCCATCTTGAAAAAAAAGAAAAAGGGGTTGAGATTTCCTAATTTTTGTTGAATTGACCCGGCTTCTTAGCCTCAAGGCCTTTACATATGGAAGAATCGGCCCCTATTATAATTTTATTCTAATGATGAGTAGTTGAGGGCAGCCTTTAGTTCAAAAAGGACTGAAAATTTGTGCAATTAGCCTCACGGAGAAATGGCCCGGCATTGAGGTGTAAAGTGACACTTGGGAGGAATAACAACTCCAACCATCAAAAATGTTTGACGTAAGTTTGACATGAAGAGTCTTCTCATTTTAACCCTTAAAGGATGGGCCCATAACCGTGGAAGTCATCTGTTTTGTCACCGTGTGAATGGTTGGATTAAAATAATGCAAAAGCACTCATTGGAAGTCAAACTATTGTAGATGATCTTCCCTTATCCCACAAAATTTGGAGAATGAATAGTTGCGTTTTTGTCCTACATAGTTTGATTCTCTATCATCCATCGGCCATAGAATGGCTGCGTCGACGTTCAAGGGTTAACCTTGAAAGGATGGACTGGTGACCATGGAAGTCATCCCTTTGGATACGGTGGGAATTATTGGCTTAAAATAATGGAGAAGCACTCATTGGAAGTCAAACTAGAAGACCTCCCCGCCCTCTCTACAACAAAATTCCAAAGATGAATAGTTGCACTTCTGTCCTACAATCACTCACACAAGGAATCTCTGTCATTCATCGGACATAAAACGTTGTTTATGGGTTAAGGTCCCTACTAATACCGACTGATGCTCACTGAGGGGTCAGCCCGGCCCACAGCGTCCGGAGCTTTAGATGCCTCCCTGAGTGCCAGCTCCTTTGCAAGAGCGTCGCTCGTCTTCTCCTTCAGTAGCTTAGCGGCAATCGTCGCTGCCGCTTACAAGCAGCAAGATGGCGCACTTGCCTTGCCAGGACCTGTCGGGTCTGTAGAAGATTGCGGTTCTGGTCATCCAGAGCCTCGGCTTCGAGAGAATTCCAAGTTTGCTGTCGGAATTTGGAGTTCTCGCGTTACAAATCCACTGGAAAGACCGTCGCATTCGCGTTTCGATCGGCTGAGAGCGAGAGGCTGTGGAGGGAGCAGGATTGGAGATTCACTCTTGAGGTTTCTACAAGATCGAATTTCGTTGCTTGTGAGTAAATTAATTCTCTCTGTTTATCAAATTCGTTTGGAGGCGACATTGTGGTGCAGTAGAGGCATTTTCAGAGGGAGAGAAGGTTTGGCGGTGGGAGGATTCCAGAGGATTTTTTTAGAATTAGCATTGTTGTTACTGTATTATTACAATTATTCTGAGTTTAGAGGGTTTGAGTATTTAGCTGGCGCAGGGGAGGGGATTCTGCGCATTGAGAGGCGTGGGATAGAGATTGTCATTGGGTCTTGATGGATTCGGTAGATCGGTGTAGGTTTAGGATCTGCTTGAGGACCAGCGGTTTGTTATTTCAATCTCCGACGCGTGGATATGAATGAGAGACTGTCGAGAGGAATTATTGTTGTCTCCTTGTCGCTCCACTGGAAAGAACGCATTATTTGAGGTTCATTCGAGAGTCTCTGGAAAAGCGCGCAGGGTGAAGGATTTTTTCTCGAGTTTTTTTACTCGGTCGGAAAGACCGACTTTCATCGCTTGTGAGTGAAGCAATTCTATTGTTCTTTCAAATTTTTGGTGACGACGGTAAGTTGTTAGTTGATTCGTGTACTGAGGGATGGATGTAGCGTTGAGATTGAGGATTTCATTGTTGAGCGAGCGCTGTAGAGACGGTTTTGCACATTTAGAGGCGTTGGATTTGAAAACTTCCATTCCGTCGTGACGGTAATTCTGTGCAGGTTTAGGGTCTGTTCAAGATCGGCGTTTTGCTAATTAATCTCCGACGCATGCACCTGAATGAGAACCGTAGAGATTGGAAGATCTGTGCTTTGCTTGAGTGAACGAAACGAAGGGGAGAATCAGTGCGTTCTGGGCGGCGCCATGGCAGACCCTCCGACTCCGGATATTTCAGGACCCGCCGCGGCTGTTGCTGCTGCGCAAGATGAAGTTCCGGCAGCCGGCGTCAACGTTGCGAATGAGAAAGCACAACAGAATATGAACGAGGAAAAGAAGGCAGAAAAGGAGAAAGTCCATGTTGTGTCGTTTTACAAGCTTTTTTCATTTGCGGACCGATGGGATTACATGCTTATGATCGTCGGCTCTCTTGGCGCAATCGGGAACGGCGTATCCTTGCCGCTCATGACAATCATTTTCGGTGACCTCACCAATGCTTTTGGGAACAATCAAGGTGATCAAAGTGCGCTGGTTCGCGCAGTCTCGAAGGTGCACACCTTTTCTTTTCTTTTGTTGTCGCTCTTTCCTTTACGCAATAGACACATCCTTTGCATACGTGGTCATGTCAAACTTTTATTTCGAGGAAGGTAAGTTGATAAAAGTTTACATCGAAGTTTACTGCAATTGGTCAGTTGAGCACGCGCCGCATTTGCCTGCTGAAGTCCGCAGGAGCTGAATCATGGTGCTTACCGTGTTCACTGTGATACTTGAGCCTTCTTTTAAGGATGTTAGACATCTGTTTGAAGTTTGAATGTGAGACAAGGACGAGCCGGGGTTTTGAGAATGTAAGTTAAGATTGTCCGGCTTTTGAATTAATCAGCCGACCGCGTCAGAGACGCATGTGAAAATGAGTGGACCCATGCCACTGGCATCGCACACAAAGACTCCATTTTCTGTTGTAATAGCGAATCCATGCTTTTACAAGAGCAGTGGGACTTTCCATCACTTCATTATTTGCTACCAGTTGCAGTGTCAACTCACTTCTGGAGATTTCGAACTTAGGCATTGCAATGAAGCTGGCCGAAAGACGTCCAATACCCTGGGCTTGTGCTCACTTGCCCGTGGCCTGAACTTTCGAGGAATAAGTTATCTGCTGTCGATGTTTAGAAAACGTTGCCTTTTCCTATTTTCATGGTCTATATTCTCAGGAGATGGATGGCTCCCATTTGCCAAAAATTGAAAGCAGACCTCTGGTAGTTTTCTGATCGGTGCCGGTATGCCCAGGCATTCACGTACCGTTTCTTCGAGAGTCTCACGTAATCCTGCCTTCAGAGCTGAGATTTTGACACCGGGAGTGTTTCTTGAACATGTGCAGGTAGCTGTCAAATTTGTTTACATCGGTATCGGAGCCGCAGTTGCTTCATACTTGGGTGAGTTTTCTTGTTTAAACTTTCCCACTTTCGTTTGTCGAATTATCTCTGGGTTCATATCCAGATTTCATTTGGTGTGAGGGATGATTATGTGCTCTCCTTACAATTCTCTATCGGGCTGTTATATTCTGAACTATTTTATTTGGGTGTAGAGATCACCTCTTGGATGGTAACTGGAGAGCGTCAGGCAGCTCGCATCAGGAGTTTGTACCTCAAGATGATCCTGAGGCAAGATATTCCATTTTTTGACCAGGAGACTACAACAGGCGAGGTGGTTAGTCGGATGTCTGGGGATACTATTCTCATTCAAGATGCAATTGGCGAGAAGGTAATTCTTTGGACGCGAGAGTATCTAGTGTCTTACATGCAGTAACATTGATATCTGTTACCTTCGAACGAGACTGTGAAAATATATAGTGGGTTGCAGAGATCTTGTCAGCTGTAGGACTTTGAAAGAGTCGCATTTATATTGTTGAAGTTTGCTGCGTAGTGCTCCAATTCTTCTCGAAGTGTTCGTGCAGTGCTTTAAGAGGATTGGTTTCTGAGATCTTGAAGATCTGCAAAAATAATGAGCTTGACATTTGATGACAGGTCGGCAAGTTCTTGCAATTTGTGGCTATGTTTCTCGCTGGATTCGCAGTTGCATTTGCAAGAGGGTGGAAATTGGCTCTAGTCATAGTAGCTACAATGCCTCTTTTGATTCTCTCAGGCGCTGTCCGGGCGATGGTGATATCTAAGATGTCCGGCAAAGGTCAGGAAGCATATGCTGAGGCCGGCACAACCGTCGAGCAAGTGGTCAGCTCTATCCGAACAGTAAGAAACCAGAGCCTGTGTGTTGTTCAATTCGGGCTTGACGAGTGATTTGTTCTGAGGTCGTTTTCAATTGGCCTTCTCTCTCTTGACAATGTTTTCATTGTCAAGCTCCATCCCTCATCTACGGGTGATCAATTGACCAGTTTTGTTGTGGTGAGTTTCTATAGGTCTTGTCCTATACCGGGGAGAGAAAATCTGTAGTTGAATACGATCACTCGATAGCCAAGGCAGAGAAATTGGGAATCAAGTCAGGAATTGCTACTGGTTTTGGTCTTGGATTTGCATTTCTCGTTATGTTCTCTAGTTATGCGCTGGCGATGTGGTACGGTTCCGTGCTTGTGATTAATGACGGCTTATCTGGAGGGACAGTGATCAGTGTTATATTCGCTGTCCTTACTGGTGGGAGGTAAGTCGATCTTGCTCTTGCTATTGAAAGGTTGTTGTCGCCTGCATGTGCAGCAAAAGAGTGTGTTCCGTGCATTGCTTATATTTAATCCTTTGACTCCATCGTTTTCTTTCTAAACTTGAAGTTCGAGATGTCTGACGATACCTCTGTTCGTTCTTTGTGTTGTGACTAGTTCATTAGGGCAAGCTTCTCCGTGCGTTCAGGCTTTCGCATCTGGTAAAGCAGCAGCGTACAAAATGTTTGAGGTCATTAAGCGCAAGCCCTTGATTGATGTATACGACCTGAGCGGTGACATTTTGAAGAATCTCAAGGGTGACGTCGAACTACGAAATGTGGACTTCACCTACCCGAGTCGTCCAGATGTGCCCATCTTCAGAAACTTTAACCTCGCCATCGCTGCTGGCACTACTGTCGCATTGGTGGGAGAAAGTGGAAGGTGAGATTCTTTGTCCGTTTGCTTGGAAATCCTTGTTGTGCCTTGCTAAGAATTCCGCGCCTTGATATCCATGGTCTCAGCTTTCCACTTAAACATTTTATTCGTGGTGTGGTTTGCAGTGGCAAGTCCACAGTCGTGAGTCTTGTGGAGAGGTTTTACGATCCGGATGGTGGGCAAGTGCTATTAGATGGTGTGGATATCAAGACCGTTCAGTTGCGGTGGCTGAGGCAGCAAATCGGTTTGGTGAGCCAGGAGCCGGTTCTGTTCGGCACCTCCATTAAGGAGAACATTGCCTACGCGAAGGATGGTGCTACAGATGCGGAGGTCGAGGCAGCAGCTGGCTTGGCCAACGCAGACAGCTTCATCACCAAGATGCCCAAAGGGTACGCCACACTGGTTGGGGAGCGAGGAATTCAGCTCTCAGGAGGTCAGAAGCAGCGTATTGCGATTGCGAGAGCCATCCTGAAGGACCCTAAAATTCTGCTGTTGGACGAAGCAACGAGTGCTTTGGACGCTCAGTCTGAACATATTGTTCAGGATGCCCTGGAGAAAATTATGGTTGGTCGCACTACAATTGTGGTTGCTCATCGCCTTACTACCATCCGAAATGCCGATCTCATAGCCGTCATCCAAAGAGGGGTCGTCGTGGAAACAGGTATGGACGTGTGAATTGGGGTCCCGCCGCACTCCTCGTGTTATTCCTACAGCTGTCCTAGCCATGTTTTGTCCCTTTTACGTAACTATTGGTCATTGTTCAAGTGTTTTAAAGCCTGTTCAGCATATCGCTAGGATGGTCTCTTACAAATATTGGTTGTGGGTATACAGGAACACACGACAAACTTCTGTCCAATTCAGATGGAGCGTATTCACAGCTAATTCGTTTGCAGCAGATTCACAAGCAGCAGGACGATGAAATGTTAAACGGTGTGAATGTTGAGGATGAGACTGAAGAGATTAGCAGATCTCTCAGCCAAGTTTCACGTGGCAGCCGCGGTCTTAGTCTTCGCAAATCGCGAAGTGCATCTCGTAGTGCACGTGACCAGCTCGGAAAGAGTACCGGAAGCGGTGAGACTGACGTTGAGCTGGGGGAAAAGAAAAGCAGAAAGCGCGCTGAATCGTCCCTCTTCCGACTTTTCACATATAGCAAACCCGAATTTCACCTTTTCATTTTTGGCGGACTTGCCGCTCTCGCCAGTGGGACCACATTTCCAATCTTTGGACTTTTACTGTCAAGTATTATTTCTACTTATTTCCAATCAGATAAGAAGAAACTGAGAGAAGATGCGAATTTCTTGGCTCTCATGTTCTTGGTAGTAGCGATTGGCAATTTCATCGTTTGCCCGACGCAATACTACTCATTTGCAGTGATAGGCCAGCGGCTTATTCGTCGTTTGCGTAGGCTAACCTTTGATAAGGTGTTGAGGAATGAAGTGGCATGGTTCGACGAGGAAGAAAATGGCAGGTGAGACGACTTGGCATTTGATGATGGCATCTTTGAGTCATACCGCATTGAATTGCAACCTCGGCATTTTTCGATGTCAATCCATAGCCATTAATTTTTTAGTTCTTTTCTTTAATCCAGTGGCTCTATTGGTTCTCGCCTTTCAACGGATGCGGCAGCTGTGAAGAGCATGGTGGCAGACACCCTCGCACTTGTGGTCCAGAACATCGGCACTATAGTCACTGGACTAACCATAGCTTTCATTGCCGACTGGCGACTCTCGCTTCTGGTCCTGGCCCTTGTTCCGCTCTTAGGTTCACAAGGGTATTTCCAGATGAAAATGATGCGAGGTTTCAGCAATGATGCCAAGGTTCGCCATTTCCACCGTTGATCGTCTCTATGTGATTTTGTGACTGCCAGCATTCAATATTTGGAATCAGTGTTCATTTCATGCCTCTTGTGGTATCTTATGCCGTTCAACGCTATTCTTATGATGTGTTCAGCTCGCGTATGAGGATGCAAGTCGCGTTGCAAACGATGCAATCTCAAGTATCCGAACTGTATCGTCTTTCTGCGCTGAAGAGAAGGTGGTCAATTTGTACACTGAGAAGTGCCAGAAGCCTCTGAAGAGTGGAATACGGCAAGGCTACATTAGTGGAACAGGCTTGGCCTTCTCCAACTTCGTCATCTTTGCCAGCTATGCGCTTGCGTTCTGGGTTGGATCTAAATTGGTGCAGCAGGGTAAAACTAGCTTTGGCGATGTTTTCAAGGTTTTCTTTGCCATCACCATGAGTGCAATTGGTGTCTCACAATCCGCCGGTTTGACACCTGATTTAACCAAGACCAAACTCGCCATCAATTCTGTGTTCGAGCTGCTCGATCGCAAGTCGCTGATCGATCCTTTTGTCATGTCCGGAAAGACTTTGAAGACAGTGCATGGGGACATTGAGCTCCGCAATATAAGCTTCACTTATCCGTCCAGACCTACAATTCCCATATTCCGAGATTTGAGCCTCACTGTGCCTGCTGGCAAGGTACGTTATTTTTGAGGCCCTGCTTATGTCACTACTGGCCTGTGAAGAATTCGTGTGCTGTCATTGTGGACGTCCTTTGAATGAACGTCTTGGGGTGCTCCATGTTCGTCACCATTGACGTGGAGCGTTCAGCCAGATCGTATCCGTGTAATGAATGTGGCTAGTTGGTGTGTTTTTTGTGTTGTGAGCAGACTGTGGCCCTTGTTGGCGAGTCGGGGTCAGGCAAGAGCACTGTGATATCCCTACTGGAGAGGTTCTACGATCTGGATGGTGGCTCCATCCTGCTCGATGGTGTGGATATTAAAGAGCTGCAAGTGCGTTGGCTTCGACAACAAATTGGGCTTGTGAGCCAGGAACCTGTCCTTTTCAACACGTCCATAAAAGCCAACATCGTGTATGGAAGAGACGACGACGTCACCCAATCCGAAATGGAATCTGCCGCCAAAGCGTCCAACTGCCATAAATTCATCACAGGTTTGCCGGAAGGATTTGACACCACCGTGGGAGAGCGTGGTGTTCAATTGTCAGGAGGCCAGAAGCAGAGAGTGGCCATAGCTAGGGCAATCGTGAAAGACCCGAGAATCTTGTTATTGGACGAGGCGACGAGTGCCCTGGACGCGGAATCTGAACATGTTGTGCAGGAGGCTCTTGACCGCATCATGGTGAACCGAACCACCATTGTTGTTGCTCATCGCCTGTCCACTATTCGAAACGCCGATGTGATTGCTGTGGTGAAGAACGGGGTCATCGTGGAGCAGGGCAAGCACGACGAGTTGATGTCTCGCGGGAATGGGGCATATCATGCTCTTGTGCGTCTCCATCTCTCCTCTTCGTGATAGCCCTTGTAAGTTATGCTCATTGCCGTTCGAATTTTGTTCCTGAATTTTATTTGGTTCTTCCTGAATCTCCATCAGAGGTCTTCGTTTTAATCATAGAAACGGGCATAGAGTTTTCGTCCTGAATAGCCGAATTGATTAGTTAAACTTAGGGTTTGGTTGACAACAGTTTTGACTACCTAGTAGAGTACAGATTCTTTTGTGGCTCCATCAAATTATACACTTGAGCACCCTTGCTGCTTCGATTCGCTGAGCGACTACTTTCTGGACCCTACCGAAAGAAGTTGTTTGCCCCTTGTATCTTATTTCTTCTGGATTTTGGCTTTGGTATTGTTGGCTTTGACTCTTTTATCGTCATTCAACTTCCCGTAAATCCTTTCGTTGGTGAAACCTTCATGCGCAAAGAGAATTACGGGGAAATCCGTTTTTCCCCCAACTCTTCAACCTGGCAGAGTTCATGAGCGTTCTAAAGATGAGTGAATTTGTAACTCATTATAGATTGACTCAATCCTTAGAGCATCCCCACCAGCTGTTCCGTATCCCTATCTATTTACTGCGATTGATGTCTCAAGCTTGACTGTATAGGGATGAGACCTTGCCAATTCTCTATATGAGCCTCTGGATACAGAATTGGGTTAGAGTTTTACTGAAATCTTTATATTTTAGAGATACAAATTTTGGAAAAAGATTGGTGCAGTGGAATTTTTGTATCTCTATATGCATCTAAGGTCCTTTCCCTAAACCTTTAGAGATACGGAACTCATAGGTAAGGACTGGATGTTCAAATTTTGAACAATGGATGAGCAAAAATACATCCGAATCACAAAAAAAACGTGGTTTTTCATCCATTGATTTTTTTGATGATTCTTGTGTTAGTTCTTAACCGGCCCTAAAGGACCATTTGTTCCTTCGGGGGACAAGTGGAATTCCAGGCAAGTACATAAGGGCTGAATTCTTGTCCTAATATTTTTTTGAATTTTTTTTTTAAGATAGAAAAAATGATTAGCTTCATGAGAATATAATGATTTTTTCAATCAGTGCCCAGGAACAAAAGTTATGCCCAAAAAAGCTCAAAATAAGGCTAGGGGCGGGGCTGGTAAAAAAAATTCAAAAAATTTGAGTTTTTTTTTCTCATAAATTATATTTTTGTCTACATGGAAAGATTTGACTCATTCCATTTGGATTTGTTATGAGAAAGTTATGGACAATCTTATTTTGGGTGCAATTGGAGCATCTTTTTGAAAAAATAACTTGTAGGATTCATTTCTAAATGTAATTTTTACAATTTTAAAAAAAAAAAAAATTCCACATAGTTTAGTTTGCTTGCTAAAACAAGCTCACTATTGGAATTAGTGCATTTTAATTCCATCTTAGAGATATTAATCATTTAGATTTTCCTTCTATCTTGTACATACGTCTATTTTGTAATTTTTTAAAGAATAAAATTTTAAAAAATTGAGTTTTTTTCCTAGAATCTCAAATCAATTCTTCACCATAAAGATTTAAAGTTCAAAACTTTGTAATGCAAAATTTTAGTTAAGGTTCAAAGTAAAAAAATTTAATCTTACAATGTACTAAAAAACTTGTTTTTTCACTATAAATGCAAATATCTTGCAATTTGTGCGGTCAAAACTTTGAAAAAATTTCCTCACATTCTCATACTAGTGAGGTGTATTATCCTATGATTAGATGTGCATAAAAAACAATATTCAATTTTTTTTTAATTCTTTGCTATAGAAATGGCAGTTATGAGTGTTTATTGGCAGAAAAAAAATCCTTGGTCCTTTAGGTGTTACACATCTATACCTTAAATCAAGTTGTTTGTTTTGAATTGTTTGTTACAGTGAAAACTCCTTTGTGCGTCCACCGGTCACATTGTTGGTACCAATAGTAAGCCCTCATTGAGGAGGGATGTTTGGACTTTGTTTTCTAGCATTTCGACAAATATTGCAAAGGTTATGGATTTTTCAGTTATTTTTTAATCTTGAATTATCCTAAATTGTGAATTTGTTGGACCATAAGTCACTCAATTGTGTTCTTGGTACCTTAGGTGAATCAAAGGATGTTTGCTTTAAAGGCAACCACTTAAGGGATGCTCTGCCTTTTTTATGGGTTTCCACGGATGAAAAGATTTTTAGCTCATTTTTTAGAGAGAGAAAATAGATGCAAAATGTAGCACAGTTAGTTTCATATTTTTAAAGCATTATTGAATTACTTATGAATTTTCATAGATTTGTATCGTAGGCACCAATTTGTCACCATAGGTCTTCCAAAATCCGTCCATTTGCAAGTTATAGAGAGGTGTGAGGAAATCAAGGAGAATGATTGGCTCGTGCAGTAAATAACTCTTTTTCCTTGCTTCATAATGGCTAAAGAAATCGATTTAAGGACCACCTCATAACCATTCTAGAACTAATTATAGGGGTGATTTAAAGAAGACGGGCGCTTTTAGAGCAGACTACCTTACACATATAGTAACCATAATACTTAATTCCTACCTCTGTATAAATCCAGCACTTCATATCAATTGATTTTGAAAATATTCATCTCCTTGAAATCATATGGCTTTCAAAGACTCCATACCTACCCGCAAACTAAAACTCCTCATAACTTTTGACTCGTTAATCCAAATGGAATGATTCAAAGCTTCCCGCGTAGATATAAACCTAAAGAACCAATTTCAATTTTTTATTTTTTGAAAAAGTGATTTTTAAAGAAGTTTTTTGGGCTGCCCGGGCTGCCCGCCGAGCAATGAAAATCACATATCATGCAATAACTTTTTAATTATGAAGTCAAAAGTTATGAAAATTGTTGGGCCTTAAAGCTACTCCTCGGGCACATATTGTGTGAAATTTTCAAAGAAAAAAAATAAAAACTCCATTCGTAGTGAGCTACCCAAAATTGCTATGTTGCCAAAAACCGCACCTTGGTCCTTTAGGGGTTAACCTCTAACTCACACCCATTTTATAATGTATGTTGGTATGCTAGATCTCTTTCCATCAAACCTAGTATTCAATAAAAATCTTGAATTGAAATCTATAAAAGAAAAAAAGAAAAAAAGAAAAAACTTTTGGGTTAAAATTTTTTTTTTTGAAAAAATTAATTATGACAGCATTACTGCTAGTTCAGAACAAGGGAACAAGGAAGGAGAACAACCCTGAAACAGCCTCCGGAGACCTCAAATTCCTTCTAATGCAAAAAAACTTAAAGCCCTTCCAATGTCGTTGATGTATAAAATGAACCAAAAAGAGTAGGACCGTTGATATTTGTAGTGGAGACTTGGATTGGGGATATTGCTAAGGAAATTGACAGATTGAAAGATAGGGCTGAGAGTTGAGAGCCTAAAGGATTGTGGTTGCAGATTGTGATATTTTGAAAATTCTGCCTTCTTTTAAAGTGATGAGAATTGGACCAGAGATTTGCAAATATGGATTGCATGCTAGAAGTAAAACCGTTGTGTACAAAATTATTGTTGTGTTGAGCTATTGGCAAGTTTTTAGACACTCATTTATTTGCATGTATTTTGAGCTTTATGTATTTCTGAATGTTTTTCCAACGACGCTAGCATGTGAGCCTACAAGCCTTGAGCCTAGGTGTAGTAGGTACTCTACAACTATTGAAGGTGCCTATAACATACACACCTACAACATAAGTATCCTATGACCATGAAAGGTGCCCGTAGCACATGTGTTTATAATATGGACACCTATAATATAAATATCCTATAACTATGGAAGGTGCCAATAATATAGGTATCTATAATATAGGAGTCTAGGCTCCTAGTCTAATGGGCTTAAGATCCTAGGCTCACATACTAGCACCGGTGAATGCTTTTCATTTTATGTGGGTACAATTTTAGGATTTACAAAGCATGACAAAGAAAGAGAAGGAGATGAAGATTAGGGTTTAGGGAAGAGATTAGGGTTTAAAATACTAGCATGGTCATCTCCAAAGATTAGGAAAGCATCCAAAGATTAGGAAAGCAACAAGAATTTTAGTGTGTGTGGAATTTTGTAATAGAAATTTTTAACTTTGTTTTAAAAAAACTTTCCAAGAACTGCATTTTTTTTTAAAACAAAGTTAAAAATTTCCAAGTTGTTTTCAAAATTTGTATAAAAGTTGGACGACCAATGCAAAAATGACACGTATACCTTTTCTATAAGTTATGTGTGAATTTCTCAGAAACTCACCTGTATCTCACTATCCACTCAAAAGACAGAGCACAATCTATAACATTTGAATTTTACACGAAGGATTATATTCAGAATTTTGTAGAAAATTTGCTATGTTTCATGTAATTTTCCAATTCAACATTGGAACATTTTTGAAGTTGGATAGCACCAAGAGAAAACCTGGCGGTACAAACCCATTTGCTCAACCTTGAGAAATTTTGTTAAAAATTAGATTGCAAAAGTGACTTAGCTATATTTGTGACTCATTCTCATGTTCTTCCAATGTTTGATGCCTACATAATAATTGATTTCCATTTGCAATTGTTGCTCATAGTATCACAAAAGTTTTCAAACACTGATTTAAGCAATCTTCATACAGTGTCTTCATTGTATCATGCTCTACTCGTAAATTGCAAGGTTCCCTTGTTTCTCAATCATTTAATAGTGAGAAGATTGTCACTATATTGTTCACGAATTCTTTCTTGTTCATTAGCTCCAATGTTTTTGTAGTTTCTTCATACATGGTTTGCAAGGTCACACGAAGAGAAAGATTCCTCCATGAATCGTTGCGTACACTCTTTGCACGGGCGGAAAAGACCTTGAAAATGGCGCCTTATAGTGTTGCACAGGAAAAACGGAGAGGCTTTTGTGTTGATGCTGTAGAGCCCAAAAGTTCCACCTTTCTACGACAATTGCGTTTCCGTCTGCGGTGGCAATGCTCTTACTATTGTGCACATGTAAAGACCTTCATGGACCTAGTAGGTAAGTTAGCTATGTAGGAAAGTTAGCTGTGTAGGAATGACTTAACATTTGTAGCAAGCCGGTAATTGAAATATTCAAGAAGGGTAAGGTTGCTACATGTAATTGTCCCCTAAGGAATGCGGACCTCTACTTTCTAATGGATAATGAACAAGCAAAACACTTAAAACTATAAGTAGTAAAAAGTCAACAACAAGGTAGAATTAGGAACCATTTGGGTAATGATAGAGTCCATTTGTAGTACATGGAATTGGTGACTTTGTAACAAGACAATCAATGGTGAAGTTTCTTTTAATTGTCTTATTTATGCATCAATTGAATTTTGAACTCAGTTACAGTTTATTGCTCGATCCTCCTACAACCTCTAGTTTTGAAATTTAATAACTTATTATGCCTCTATAAATCTATGTAGCCTTTTGCATATAGCTTCATAAACATTTGCCAATGTGCAAAAAATCTTCATCACTTTTCTTGTATGCCTATAGTGTCACAAAGCTTATAAAGTTGCTTCTAGATGTAATTACTTTATGTAACACTTTTGAGCATTTGAAGAATTTTCTCTTCTCTATTGTATATGGAAACTTGATAGTCACTAGAGAGAAGATGCTCAATAAGTGACATGTTTTCTTTTTCCAAGCATGTTAATAATTCATTTTTTGAGGGTGTCAACAATATATTCAGTAGTTGCTCAAGAATGTTATATACGTGGTACTTTTTGTTGTACTCTAATGCATACAAATCTAATAAGAGTGGAACATTCAATGTAACTTAAGATGAACAAATTTATATTTGTTATTTGACTTGAAAGATATGTGTAGGTGATTGCAAGAAAGACCTGTCGATTTTGTCACATTTTGGCAAAATTTGGGTTGTCTTTTGCTATAACTTTTGAATTATGAAACCCAGTGCCAAAAATAAAAAAATAAAAAATCTAGATGTTTTAATTTTAATTGTATTCGTTATTTTTGAAAAAATTTAAAACCTCCCAACTCGAAAGTGTGGAAATTTAGATAAATAAAATTTTAAATATTAAATGATTTTTAGTTGAAATTTTGTGGTACATTTTTATAGTAGGCAAACATATTTCCTCCAAAAGGCATCTAAAAATACAATATTTTATGTCCTCCAAGTCTGTGCAAAAAGGCCTCCCTTGCGCACGCACTTGTGAACGGTAGAAATGGTTTTGACCTCATTTTTTTGGTTGAAACTCATCACTAGGAAGTCCTCCCAAATGACCAATTTTAATTGTTTTTATAGGTGTTTTTCCTATTTATTACAAATCAAAATGTCAAAGTATGTATTATTTTGCCACAACTCTATGTTCAACATATGTCCCAAAAAATACATACTTTGACGTTTTAATTTGTAATAAATAGGAAAAACAACTATAAAAAAACTAAAAATTGGCCATTTGGGCAATGAATGGGGAGTGCCGGCAGTTAGTGACAAGTTAGCCGGTTGAAATCAGGAATTGCCTAATTGATTTCAAAATCTTCAGAAAAAACCCGATCATTTAAGAGGAAAATCAAAGAATATTCTTTCTTTTTTAAAGGCCTAGCCAAGAAAATGCTTCAAACAACCGGTTGGTTTGAAAAATTGTAGGATTTTAACCGGTTGAGTTGAAAAACTCCCTGGACTGTGCATTTGGGAGGACTTCCTAGTAATGAGCTTCAACCAAAAAAATGAGGTCAAAACCATTTCTACTGTTAATAAGTGCGTGCGTAAGGAAGGCCTCTTTGCACATACGAGGAAGACAATCATAAAATAATGTATTTTTAGATGTCCTTTGGTAGGAACTGTTTGCCTACCATAGGAATGTTCCATAGAAATTTCAATTGAAAATTGTTAATTTAAGCTGCTCAATAGTATTCAAAATTCCTAAATTTGAAAGTGTCACAAATTTAGATAAATTGAATTTTAAATATTAAATGATTTTTGAGTTTTTTTCCAAATAAAGAATATAATTACAATCAAGATATCTAGAAATAGATTTTTATTTTGGCATTGGGTTCATAATTCAAAAGTTATAGCACAGGACAACTTTGTTCTTCCAAAGTGTGACAAAATTAGCAAGTCTTTCTTGCAATCACCCGTGTATAAATGGAGCAACCTTACAGTGGTGAAAACTTACTTTGTCATCTATAATATTATTTGTACTATACTTAGATAAATATGTGAGATTCCTTTCAATACCAAATTTGAACACATTGACCACTCATAATCTTGTTTGGGGTTGCACTCAAGCCTCTTCTAAGATTGATTGAAAAGTTTAATTGCATACATCCTACTCAAATTTGTTATTTATGTAAAAAATTTAACAAAATTTTTTATAATGAACTTTTGTAAAAGACAATCATTTCTAACTTTGTATATTTCCTAAAATATTAAAAAATAATTGAATAGTTATCATGGCTTAACCTTGTAAGGACATATAAGCCAAATAGTAGTCAATGGACGACTTTTTAAAAACTATAGAAATGAAAAATGTATCTATTGATTGAAAAATCAAATCATTTTTCAGAAAGTACTTTGGTGATAGGTCTCATCCTTTGAAGGTTAAAAGATGTGGATTAGGTCCCTTGACCTAGAGCATTGCCAATAATACACCAAATAAAGTCCAAATTGGTGCTTTGGGGATGAAAATTAAAATGAGCAACAAACACTTAACCCTGCCAAAATATTTTCTTTAGCATGCCAAAAATTGCAATTTTGGTAGGGACAACAATTCTGTTAAAATTGTTGTTTCTTCCACAAATAGTTCACTGGATTAGCAATGATGGATATTCTTTTTGCTTTGGGCCACTAGGAGCCTATAATTGGTTGAAAGACCAAATAGCAAGTTGCAGTGGTAGAACAAACAAGACTTCGTTGTTAGGAATCAATATCCGTGTATTTCTATAAAAAAATATTTTCTCGTACTGTTGGAGACAATGATTTTTTTTAACAATAATTGAAAGTATTTGCAGCACCAATACAATTCTAAGAGGGAAGGAATTTGACAAATTCAAAACTATCAAAGTGGCAAAAAGTTGCCATAAGAAAAGAAAACTGGTAGATTCAAAATTCTCTTAAAGTAAAATCACCCATAACCAATCACTTAAGCGATTCTACTTATGATAAGTTGGAGCAATATTAAGGAAATGCAAATTTTTCCCAAGTAGAAAGATAAAAATCATGAGGACTACAAACTTGTCAATAATTTTATTTCTTAAATTAAAATTACCATGAATTTTTTAAGCCCAAAGTTAGTCCAAACCCATAACCAACAATGCTAGTATGTGAGCCCAAGAATGCGAGCTTGTGAGCATTGAGTCTACAATATAGGTACCTATAATATAGATACCACACACTATAGAAGGTGTATGTATCTTAAACACCTATAATATGGATATTTGTAACATATATATCCTATAATCATAGACGGTTTCTATAGTATATACACCTATAACATAGGTATGTAGTATTCTAGGCTCATGGACTCACACTCCTATGCTTACATAATAGCAACCCTCAACCCATAACCAATGTCTAAAGTGTTCTATAACCACTCATCCAAAGACTATTTTGGCTTTCAAAACCAAGGACATTTGTCATGATACTAATGATTAGAAGATGGTCAAGAAACCAAGAATTGATGGTCAGAAATCAATCCTAGCCTCTGTTGAATTTTCCAATACCTATAGATTCATTGCCAATGGGGTCCTGATTGATAATAGGTGGCTCTAAGATTGAGGCACTAGTAGCCGATCATTTAAGTAATTTTGGAGCAGCTCGTGTGCAATATGAGGTAGTGGAAATTTTTCCCATATAAGAAGATAGGAAATATGGGGATTACAATAAATTTAGAATTTTATTCCCATAATTGAAATTATTGTGAATTTTGTCAGCTGGAAAGTACTCTTGACCCATGGCCAATGTCTAAAGTCTTCCAATTTCAATCATTAAAGATTACTTTCTTGCTCACTATAGGAGGCAACCCATTCCTGATCACACACACCACACTCTTGCTATGTAGGTTGTTCATTATTCGCTTAGAAGGAGATGAATAGTGATTAACTATGGTGTGGTTCCCGACGCAGTTGTGGTGCATTTTGATTGGCTTCAAGACTCTCAATATTGCAACACTCCTTGGTAGATTTTGCTTTCAGCCCACGGTTGGAAATAACAAGTCCTATATCACCGGTATGGGAGGAATAGAATCTTTCGTTGCAAAATTCACAATAATTATATTTTGAAAAATAAAAATCTAAAAAATTATGAAAACCTTCCGAATTCTATTTTTGCACACGGAAATTTTTTCAAGTGAAGAAACCCACCCTCCATATGTGTATAATTGCTTAACCCCTAAAGGTTTTTGACTATGTTTTTACCAAAACCGCTCCAAAACTGCCATTTCTAATACAAGTACCAAATTTTAGAAAAAAAACATTTTTGAACACATGTAACCGTAGGATCTTGTAGTACACTGGTTTAAAAAGATGTGGAAAAAATTTCAGAATTTTCCGCCATGTGGATTGCAAGATATTAGCATTTGAATTGACAAAAACCCTTTTTTTGTCCCTGCGAAAAAACGGGCAGCTGCCCTTCACAAGGTCACATTTGTATGAAAAAATGTCCAAAATGGTGGTTACTCTTTGGATTCATTCTTCAAGGTAAGTTGGCTGCATGCTTAAAAATTTTCAGATTATTTGGAATTGTACAACATATAGGAAAAAAATAGTAAGTAGAAAGAAGTAGAGAATGACTCAAAATACTAAATTGTCAATAATTTCATTATGGAATTGAAAAATGCTAATCCCAATGGTTGTAATGTTGTAATAAACAATTTACACCTAATGTTTTTATTTTTTTTCAAAAATATTGAAAATTGAGTTAAATAAAGGACTTCAAAGTTTATTTTAGAGTAGAGATTCCATAACTACACTCAAACTAAGAATCCTCATAACTTTTGACTCATAAATCCAAATGGAATGATTCAAAGCATCCCATGTATATATAAACCTAAAGAACCAATTTCAAATTTTAATTTTTCAAAAAAGCGATTTTTAAAGAATTTTTTTCAGCTGCCCGGGCTGCCCGCCGAACGTGGAAAATTACATATCATGCAATAACTTTTTAATCATGTAGTCAAAAGTTATGAAAATTGTTGGGCCTTGAAGCTACACCTCAGACACATCTTGTGTGAAAATTTCAAAGAAAAATAATAAAATTTCCATTCGTAGTGAGCTGCCCCAAATCGCTATGTTGCCAAAAAATGGTGTTTGATCCTTTAAGGGTTAAGTGGTTGAAAATGGGTTGCCTCCCTTAATTTAGAGCATGTGTGATAACCTTATTAATCCAAACCTTAAAAAGGATAAAAAAACACACATTCCAAACTTGAGTTTCAACCTAAAGAATGCACCCTCTAGGTTGGGTATTGGGCGTGGTTGGCAATTGGTGCCTCTAACACTAAGCTTTATGTCTTACAAAATCTGACTTGGCAAGAATGGATCCCCGAGGCTGAGTGGAGTGGACACCAAGGCTTCTACAACCTCCACGTCATCCGTCCCTGCCTGGCTGCAGTCTCGGCCAACCAGTCCTTTGCGCACTTTCAGTTGACTCCACCAATACTTCCATGCCCCGAAACCGTGCAACTGAAACCGACCCACCCCTCCGTCCGTTCCTATCCAAATTAACTTATTGCGGCTCAAAATTGACTCCACTTTTCTTGGACTTGGTGTGGATTCCAAATTTCCAATCCATAGGTTGCATTCATTTTTTGGGAAAACAAATGGATGGATACTTAACTTAGAGCATCTTCAATGCTACGTAGATGGACGTATTGCAAGGGCAACTTCTGCATGGGTTACAGAGAAGCATCAAAAACCCGACCCAATGTTGACAGCACCTTCCACGTTACCTTCACGGGCTCATCATTTTTTGGCTCTGGCACGGCAAAAACTTGTCTTTTGTTATGCCCTCCAAATTCTTCTACACTCCTTGGTCAACAACAATAATAGCAACGATTGAGTGTAGATTCTGACATAGTCACTACTCTCAACCTTTCCCACCAACCGCTTCACCTCACTAAAACCTCGCTTCCATGTTTGCGTGCATTGTTTACAGTTTCAAGTGACGACCATTACATTGAGGCGCCTGCGACGGGAAAAGCCAGAGCGAAGAAAAGGGGACGGGAAAAGGGGACTACATGTACCGTTGCAGTGTTTTATCACAAGCGTAGCATTGAGGATGTTCTTACTAAGTTGTAGTCGAAACTAAAAAAATTAAAAGATTCCTGCGTTTTGTAAAAATTCCACAATGACAGATGCGGTCTGACCGTCTAGCCCTTCCGACCGGCGCCCGGTATTTCATTTTTTAAAACCTCCCATTCCAATTCCAGTACGAAGGACCGATCCCTGCATCTACGGGGACCCGAACGGGACGGGCGACCCGTGCCGTGCAGTTCCTGTCAGGACAACAGGGCGAATCCGACAGCGGACGTTGACGATTGGTGGAGGGTCTTCGCCAATCACGGGCTCATGACGGGCGTCGGCTGGAGAAAGGGCCACCCGCGCTGAAGGCTTGTGAGGTCACCGCCGTGATAACTTGCTGCAGCAAGCGCAGAATGCGGAAAGCCCTCCGTCGTCGTGGCCGACTGTTCTTCGTCCCTTCCTCTCTGCAGTCACTTGACGTGGGCGTCAGAGTCGGGGGGGATTGGAATTCAGGTGGACTGCTTTCATTTGTTATGTTGAAAAAGAAAAAGAAAAGGAACAGAAAGAAATGCAGGTGGACTGCTTTCAAGGAGACCTCCACCGAGTCCACGGTACAAAACCTCACTTTCCAGAGATGCTCAAAACCGAGCTCCTGGTGTTAGTTTTTGACCAAACTGGAAAGATGGGGAGGACTTGCGGCTTCTCCTTGAAAGCACCGTAGACTTGAATTTTTTTATTTTTTTTGGAAACACATGGACAATTTCCATTGGTTGACTTGAATTTCAACCCCTACCTCTACCAACCAACTCTAATGCCTCCTGTAATTCACCTAGCTTGAATTTGTGTTGGGCACTGGCATCAATGTGAGGTGTGGTTGATCTACATTTTCTAAAGGACTTGTTGACATTACTGGAAAAATTTAAAATATTTTTTCATGTAAAGACAAATGTCAGAAATGGAGAGAACAATTGAAATTATATTTTTTTGACAAAGTATGAATAATTTGTTATGAATTTTTGAAGTGTGCTGCCTAATTGGCTCAAAACAATCTCTAGACTACCTTAAAATCACCAAAAAATATCCCCATAATGGTCATCTTACCACCTAAAGCAGTCACAATATTTCCTAACATGGCTACTACATAAAGGAATAAGAAAATCACTTCTTCCCATGAGTTTAGACTGAAAAAGTAAAAGTTCCTAAAGCAATCACTAATAACTCCATCACCATCACCCAAGACATTGATTTTGGCCACTAACCAACCTAATGAAGTTCTAATCTCAGTAATTAAAAAAAGTTTACATAAAATAATGTAAGACTGTTATGGGTCATTTCTTAGGTGTTTGCATTGAACAGTTTGTCAATCATAGGCTAGTTTGCCTTAATCATTTTTTGAAAGGAAAATAGAGCTTGCATTCAAACAACTTTTGGAGCCATTAATTGATTTCAAAACCACCAAAATCAATTGATAGGAGAGTTAGATCCTTAAATCAGGCCTCAAAGGCTTTCTATTGAAAGTTGGCCCAATTTACATGGTCACATGGTTGCTTATATCACATGGTCGCTTATGTGGTTGTATTTTGGCGGCAAAAATTGGGCCCAAATGCTAAAAATTGGGTAGCCATGTGTCCTTGACCCAATTTTTCCACTTTAATTTGATTTGAGTTGGCCCTATGTGTGTTACCGATAACTGTGCCAACTTGGAATTTGGCCTTGGCCCTAATAAAAATTCACCCTGATATATTTGGAGCCCTTTTACAATTAACCCCTAAAGAACCAAGGCCCTTTTTTTTGGTCAAAAAACACTCAAAAGTGCCATTTCTATAGCAAAGGGTAAAAAAAAATTTTAATGTTTTTTTTGCACATCTAACCGTAGGATCTTACACCTAACTTGTATAAGAATGTGTGGAATTTTTTTTAGAATTTTTGACTGCACAGATTGTGAGATATCTGCATTTAAAGTGAAAAAAATAAGTTTTTCAGCACATTGTGGGACTAGATTTTTTTACTTTAAACATTTTTAACTTAAATTTTTTGCACTACAGAGTTTTGAGCTTTAAATTTTTATAGTGGAGAATTGATTTGAGAGTCTAGGAATTTTTTTTTAAAGAAAACTTAATTATCATTCTCAGTGGGGGACCATTCGGCTCCTGACCCGGCTTATGACGTCCCGGTCATGTAGGCTGAGCCACAGTGCAAGCCAAAAGAAGAGAGAACAACTCCAACCATCCAAAATGAGTGACGTAGTACTCTGCAATGAAATTCTGTTTCATTTGCTTAAAAAAATAAAAAATGATTGACATATGCACATGGAGAATCTTTTTATTTGAGGTCCCACGAATAACTCTGAGGAGTCGAGACGGAATAGCTTATTACGAGGCAGTGGCCGCAAATGCCGCGCAATAGAACTTTCGAAAGACCAAAAGTGCACGGGGCCGTCCGGTGGCAGAGTACGGGCACCGGAGCACGGTCAACAACCAGTGGGGGTCAGCCCGGCCCACAGGCCCCGGAGTCCGGAGCTTCATATGCCTTCCAGCTCCTTTGGAGAGACGTCACTCGTCTGCAACTTAGCGGCGATCGTCGCTGCCGTTTACAAGCAGCAAGATGGCGCACTTGCATGGTCAGGACCTGTCGGTTCTGTAGAAGATTGCGGGACTCATTATCCAGAGCCTCCGCTTCGAGAGAATTTCAAATTTGCTGTCGGAATTCGGAGTTCTCGCCTTAATAATTCACTGGAAAGGCCGCTGCATTTGAGTTTCGATCAGCTAAGAGCGAGAGGCTGTGGAGGGAGCAGAGCAGGATTGGAGATTCGCTCTTGAGGTTTTCACAAGATCGAATTTCGTTGCTTGTGAGTGAAGTAATTCTCTCTTTTTATCAAATTCGTTTGGAGGCCACATTGTGGTGCAGTAGAGGCATTTTCAAAGGAGAGAGAAGGTTTGGCGGTACGAGGATTCCAGAGGATTTTGTTTAAATTAGCATTATTGTTACCGTATTATTATAATTATTCTGAGTTTAGAGGGTTTGAGTGTTTAGCTGGCGCAGGGGAGGGGTTTTTGTGCATTGAGAGGCGTGGGATAGCGACCGTCATTCGGTCTTGATGGATTCGGTAGTTCGGTGCAGGTTTAGGATTTGTTCAGGATCAGCGGTTCGCTATTTAATTCTCCTACGCATGAATATGAATGAGAGACTGTAGAGAGGAATTATTGTTGTCTCCTTGTCGCTCCACTGGAGAAAACGCTTTATTTGAGGTTCATTCGACAGAGAGCGAGAGTCTTTGGAAAAGCGCGCAAGGTTAAGGATTTATTCTCGAGTTTTATTACACGGTCGGAAAGATCGACTTTCATCGCTTGTGAGTGAAGCAATTCTATTGTTCTTTCGAATTTTTGGTGACGACGGTGAGTTGTTAGTTGATTCGTGTACTGAGGGGTGGATGTAGCGTTGAGATTGAGGATTTGATTATTGAGCGAGCGCTGTAGAGACGGTTTTGCACATTTAGAGGCGTTGGATTGAAAACTTTTGCACATTCCGTCGTGACTGTAATCGGTAATTCTGTGCAGGTTTAGTGTGTGTTCAAGATCGGCGTTTTGCTAATTTAATCTCCGACGCATGCACCTGAATGAGAACCGTAGAGAACTGAAGATCTGTGCGTTACTTGAGTGAACGAAACGAAGGGGAGAATTAGTGCGTTCTGGGCGGCGCCATGGCAGACCCTCTGATTCCGGATATTTCAGGACCCGCTGTGGCTGTTGCTGCTTCGCAAGATGAAGTTCCGGCAGCGGGCGTCGACGTTGCGAATGAGAGAGCACAGCAGAATATGAGCAAGGAGGAAAAGAAGGCAGAAAAGGAGAAAGTACATGTTGTGTCGTTTTACAAGCTTTTTTCATTTGCGGACCGATGGGATTACATGCTTATGATCGTCGGCTCTCTTGGTGCAATCGCGAACGGTGCATCCATGCCGCTCATGACAATCATTTTCGGTGACCTCACCAATGCTTTTGGGAACAATCAAGCTGATCAAAGTGCGCTGGTTCGCGCAGTCTCGAAGGTGCACACCTTTTCTTTTCTTTTGTTGTCGCTCTTTCCTTTACGCAATAGAGACATCCTTTATATACGTGGTTATGTTGCACTCTTATTTCGAGGAAGGTAAATGCATAAAAGTTTAACTGGAAGTTTATTGCAATTGGTCACTTTAGCACGCGCCGCCTTTGCCTACTGAAGTCCGCAACAGCTAAATTACGGTGCTTACCGTGTTCGCTGAGTGTGATACTTGAGCCTTCTTTTAAGAATCTTAGCCATCTGTTTGAAGTTTGAATGTGAGACAAGGACGAGCCGGGGGTTTGAGAATATAAGTTAACACTGTCCGGCTTTTGAATTAATCAGCCGACCTCGTCAGCGACGGATGTGAAAATGTGTGCGAGTGGACCCATGCCACTGGCATCGCTTACCAAGACTCCATTTCTTGTCTATTGTACCAATGTAATAGCGAATCCATGCTTTTACAAGAGCAGTGGGACTTTACATCACTTCATTACTTGCTACCAGTTGCAGTGTCAACGCACTTCTGGAGATTTCAAACTTAGGCATTGCAATATAGCTCGCCGAAAGACGTCTAATGTCCAGGGCTTGTGCTCACTTGCCCGTGGTCTGAACTTTCGAGGGAATAGTTATCTGCTGTCGATGTTTAGAAAACGTGGCCTTTTCCTATTTTCATGGTCTATATTCTCAAGATATGGTCTGGTCTACTACGGAAGGCTCTCATTTGCCAACAATTGAAAGCAGACCTCTGGTAATTTTCTGATCGGTGCCGGTATGCCCAGGCATTCACGCACCGTTTCTTCTAGAGTCTCACGTAATCCTGCCTTCAGAGCTGAAATTTTGACACCGGGAGTGTTTCTTGAACATGTGCAGGTAGCTGTCAAATTTGTTTACATCGGTATCGGATCCGCAGTTGCTTCATACTTGGGTGAGTTTTCTTGTTTAAACTTTCCCACTTTCGTTCGTCGAGTTATCTCTGGGTTCATATCCAGATCTCATTTGGTGTGAGGGATGATTATGTGCTCTCCCTACAATTCTCTATCGGGCTGTTATATTCTGAACTATTTTATTCGGGTGTAGAGATCACCTGTTGGATGGTAACTGGAGAGCGTCAGGCAGCTCGCATCAGGAGTTTGTACCTCAAGACGATCCTGAGGCAAGATATTCCATTTTTTGACCAGGAGACTACAACAGGCGAGGTGATTAGTCGGATGTCTGGGGATACTATTCTCATTCAAGATGCAATTGGCGAGAAGGTAATTCTTTGGACGCGAGAGTATCTAGTGTCTTACATGCAGAAACATTGATATCTGTTACCTTCGAACGAGGCCGTGAAAATATATAGTGGGTTGCAGAGGTCTTGTCGGTTGCAGGTCTTCTGTAAGAGTCGCACTTTTATTGTTGAAGTTTGCTGCGTAGTGCTCCAATTCCTCTCGAAGTGTTCGTGAAGTGATTTAAGTGGATTGGTTTCTGAGATCTTAAAGATCTGCACAAATAATGACCTTGACATTTGATGACAGGTCGGCAAGTTCTTGCAATTTGTGGCTATGTTTCTCGCTGGATTCGCAGTTGCATTTGCAAGAGGGTGGAAATTGGCTCTAGTGATGGTCGCTGTAATGCCTCTTTTGATTCTCTCCGGCGGTGTCATGGCGATGGTGATGTCGAAGATGTCCGGCAAAGGTCAGGAAGCATATGCTGAGGCCGGCACAACCGTGGAACAAGTGGTCAGCTCCATCCGAACAGTAAGAAACCAGAGCCCTACGTGGTGTTTAATCTTGGCTTGACGAGTGATTTGTTCTGGGATCGATTTCAATTGGCCTTCTCTCTCTTGACAATGTTTTCATTTTAGCTGCATCCCTCATCTACGGGTGATCAATTGACCAGTTTTGTTGTCGTAATTTTCTTTAGGTAATGTCCTATACCGGGGAGAGAAAATCTGTAGTTGAATACGATCACTCGATAGCCAAGGCAGAGAAATTGGGAATCAAGTCAGGAATTGCTGCTGGTTTTGGTCTTGGCTTTGCACTTTTCGTTATGTTCTCTAGTTATGCGCTGGCGACGTGGTACGGCTCCGTGCTTGTGATTAATGACGGCTTATCTGGAGGGAACGTGATCAGTGTTATATTCGCTGTCCTTACTGGTGGGGGGTAAGTCGATCTTGCTCTTGCTATTGAAAGGTTGTTGTCGCTTGCATGTGCAGCAAAAGAGTGTTCCGTGCATTGCTTATATGTAATCCTTTGTCTCCATCGTCTTCTATAGAAACTTGAAGTTCGAGATGTCTGACGATACCTCTGTTCCTTTTTTGTGTTGTGACTAGTTCATTAGGTCAAGCTTCTCCGTGCGTTCAGGCTTTCGCATCTGGTAAAGCAGCAGCGTACAAAATGTTTGAGGTCATCAAGCGCAAGCCCTTGATTGATGTATACGACCTGAGCGGTGATATTTTGAAGAGTCTCAAGGGTGACGTCGAACTACGAAAAGTGGACTTCACCTACCCGAGTCGTCCAGATGTTCCCATCTTCAGAAACTTTAACCTCGCTGTCGCTGCTGGCACTACTGTCGCATTGGTGGGAGAAAGTGGAAGGTGAGATTCTTTGTCCGTTTGCTTGGAAAACCTTGTCGTGCCTTGCTAAGAATTTCGTGCCTTGGTGTCCTGGTCCCAGCTTTTTTATTTTTATTAAACATTTTATTCGTTGTGTGGTTTGCAGTGGCAAGTCCACAGTCGTGAGTCTTGTGGAGAGGTTTTACGATCCGGATGGTGGGCAAGTGCTATTAGATGGTGTGGATATCAAGACCGTTCAGTTGCGGTGGCTGAGGCAGCAAATCGGTCTCGTGAGTCAGGAGCCGGTTCTGTTCGGCACCTCCATTAAGGAGAACATTGCCTACGCGAAGGATGGTGCTACAGATGCGGAGGTCGAGGCAGCAGCTTCCTTGGCCAACGCAGACAGCTTCATCACCAAGATGCCCAAAGGGTACGCCACACTGGTTGGGGAGCGAGGAATTCAGCTCTCAGGAGGTCAGAAGCAGCGTATTGCGATTGCGAGAGCCATCCTGAAGGACCCTAAAATTCTGCTGTTGGACGAAGCAACGAGTGCTTTGGACGCTCAGTCTGAACATATTGTTCAGGAAGCCCTGGAGAAAATTATGGTTGGTCGCACTACAATTGTGGTTGCCCATCGCCTTACTACCATCCGAAATGCCGATCTCATAGCCGTCATCCAAAGAGGGGTCGTCGTGGAAACAGGTATGGACGTGTGCATTTGGGTCCCGCCGCATTCCTCGTGTTGTTCCTACAGCTATCCTAGCCATGTTTTGTCCGTTTTACGTAACTACTGGTCATTGTTCAAGTGGTTTAAAGCCTGTTCAGCATATCGCTAGGATGGTCTCTTACAAATACCAGTTGTGAGTGTACAGGGACACACGACAAACTTCTGTCCAATTCGGATGGAGCTTATTCACAGCTAATTCGTTTGCAGCAGATTCACAAAGAGCAGGACGATGAAATGTTGAACGGTGTGAATGTTGAGGATGAGACCGAAGCGATTAGCAGATCTCTCAGCCAAGGTTCACGTGGCAGCCGCGGTCTTAGTCTTCGCAAGTCGCAAAGTGCATCTCGTAGTGCACGTGACCAGCTCGGGAAGAGTACCAGAAGCGATGAGACTGATGTTGAGCTGGGGGAAAAGAAAAGCAGGAAGCGCGCTGAATCGTCCCTCTTCCGACTTGTCACATATAGCAAACCCGAATTTCACCTTTTCATTTTTGGCGGACTTGCCGCCCTCGCCAATGGGATCTCATTTCCAATCTTTGGACTTTTACTGTCAAATATCATTTCTACTTATTTCCAATCAGATAAGAAGAAACTGAGAGACGATGCAAATTTCTGGTCTCTCATGTACTTGGTAGTAGCGATTGGCATGTTCATAGTTTGCCCGACACAATTCTACTCATTTGGAGTGATAGGCCAGCGGCTTATTCGTCGCTTGCGTAGGCTTACCTTTGATAAGGTGTTGAGGAATGAAGTGGCATGGTTCGACGAGGAAGAAAATAGCAGGTGAGACGGCTTGGCATTCGATGATGGCATCTTCGAGTCATACCCTACTGAATTGTAACCTCGGCATTTTGCGATGTCAATCCATGGCCGTTAACTTTTTAGTTCTTTTTTCATTGCAGTGGTTCTATTGGTTCTCGCCTTTCCACGGATGCGGCAGCTGTGAAGAGCATGGTGGCAGACACCCTCGCAGTTGTGGTCCAGAACGTCGGCACTATCATCTGTGGACTAACCATAGCTTTCATTGCCGACTGGCGACTCTCGCTTCTGGTCCTGGCCCTTGTTCCGCTCTTGGGCTCACAAGGGTATTTCCAGATGAAAATGATGCGAGGTTTCAGCAACGATGCCAAGGTTCGCCATTTCCACCGTTGATCGTCTCTATGTGATTTTGTGATTGTAAGCATTTAATTTCGGAAAATGCCTCTTGTGGTATCTTATGCCGTTCAACGCTATTCTTATGATGTGTTCAGCTAGCGTACGAGGATGCAAGCCGCGTTGCAAACGATGCAATCTCAAGTATCCGAACTGTATCGTCTTTCTGCGCCGAAGAGAAGGTGGTGAATTTGTACAATGAGAAATGCCAGAAGCCTCTGAAGAGTGGAATACGGCAAGGCTACATTAGTGGAACAGGCTTGGCCTTCTCCAACTTCGTCCTCTTTTCCTGCTATGCACTTGCATTCTGGGTTGGATCGAAATTGGTGCAGCAGGGTAAAACTACCTTTGGCGATGTTTTCAAGGTTTTCTTTGCCATCACCATGAGTGCAGTTGGTGTCTCACAGTCCGCCGGTTTGACACCTGATTTAACCAAGACCAAACTCGCCGTGAATTCTGTGTTCGACCTGCTCGATCGCAAGTCGCTGATCGATCCTTTTGTCATGTCCGGAAAGACTTTGAAGACAGTGCTTGGGGACATTGAGCTCCGCAATATCAGCTTCACTTATCCGTCCAGACCTGCAATTCCCATATTCCGAGATTTGAGCCTCACTGTGCCTGCTGGCAAGGTACGTTATTTTTGAGGCCCTGCTTATGTCTCAACTGGCCTGTGAAGAATTTTTTGTGCTGTCATTGTGGACGTCCTTTGAATGAACGTCTTGAGGTGGTTCATATTAGTCACCACTGACGTCGAGCGTTCAGCCAGATCGTATGCGTGTAATGAATGTGGCTAGTTGGTGTGTTTTTTGTGATGTGAGCAGACTGTGGCGCTTGTTGGCGAGTCGGGGTCAGGCAAGAGCACTGTGATATCCCTACTGGAGAGGTTCTACGATCTAGATGGTGGCTCCATCCTGCTCGATGGTGTGGATATTAAAGAGCTGCAAGTGCGTTGGCTTCGACAACAAATTGGGCTTGTGAGCCAGGAACCTGTCCTTTTCAACACGTCCATAAAAGCCAACATCGTGTATGGCAGAGACGACGACGTCACCCAATCCGAAATGGAATCTGCCGCCAAAGCGTCCAACTGCCATAAATTCATCACAGGTTTGCCGGAAGGATTTGACACCACCGTGGGAGAGCGTGGTATTCAATTGTCAGGCGGTCAGAAGCAGAGAGTGGCCATAGCCAGGGCAATCGTGAAAGACCCGAGAATCTTGTTATTGGACGAGGCGACGAGTGCCCTGGACGCGGAATCTGAACACGTTGTGCAGGAGGCTCTTGACCGCATCATGGTGAACCGAACCACCATTGTTGTTGCTCATCGGCTGTCCACTATTCGGAACGCCGATCTGATTGCTGTGGTGAAGAACGGGGTCATCGTGGAGCAGGGCAAGCACGACGAGTTGATGTCTCGCGAGAATGGGGCATATCATGCTCTTGTGCGTCTCCATCTCTCCTCTTCGTGATAGCCCTTGTAAGTTATGCTCATTGCCGGTTGAATTTTGTTCCCGGTAACAAATTTTTATTTGGTTCGTCCTGAACCTTCGTCAGAGGTCTTCGCTTCAAGCATAGAAACGGGCATAGGAACCCATCCTGAATAGCCGAAACGGCTGGATTGATTAGTTAAACTTAGGGTTTGGTTGACAACAGTTTTGACTACCTAGTAGAGTACAGATTCTTTTGTAGCTCCATCAAAATCTACACTTGAGCACCCTTGCTGCTTCGATTCGCTGAGCGACTAGTTTCTGAACCCTACCGAAAGTTGTTGTTTGCCCCTTTATCTTATTTTTTCTGGATTTGGTAATGTTTGCTTTGGTTTTTTTTATCGTCATTCAACTTCCCGTATTCAACTCAACTTTTAACTTTGGAAGTGCACGACCCTATCACCAAGGTAGTCGACCACAAATTTTCAGATTTCAAAGTTAACCCATTAAGGACTGGTCGACCATTCTGTGGTCGATTTGGATCCTTTTTGGTTTGTAGAGAGAGCATGTCAACGAATTTGATGACGTGGCAAAGGGGACGGGTCTGGGGAATTGGGAAGTGAAGAGTTTAGGACAATAACTAGGCCAATCTGAGGTGGCATGTGGCCAGAGGGTTGAAAAAACCAAGACAACAGGGGCTGAAATTACACCAAGATTTGCTAAAAATTCCTACTTCACAATGCACCTTCGCCAAAAAATTTAATGCTAAACCCTATATCATGTGCAACACTTCCATCCGTACAGTTAGATCTCCGATAGGCACTTGCATTCAAAAGTTTTAAAATTGCTCCCAATTGGCCATACAAAGGATTGCCCACCCCCCAAATCAACCACGGTCCTTAATGGGTTAATGGATGCATTCTTTGTTTCTACAGCTTTCTTGATAGCCATTCATTGTACACTTTTAGCCCTCAATGTTCTTAAGAGATTAAAGTGTCAGAGTTAGATGTTGTTTACGTTTATCACATGATTTGTTGGCTCTATAGTAGATAGAAGGAAATACTTAGGCTTTGCATTGACAAATGCTTAATGTGAGGATGTCTAACAAGGACCTTAGTCAAAAAAGCAAGCTTACCTAAGTTAGTTCAACACAGACAGTGAGAGCCTCTCGTAGCAAAGCTGTTTACCGTATTTGTGATGCAAACTGATTTACCATGTTTCTTATGTTGAGTCCGTGTTGCTTCTGAGCTGCTTCAGCTTTGTGAATGTCAAGACTGATGGGCAACTGCAAAACCAGGCACTGCTTCAGGTGGAGAAATCCATTCACTGTCCGACTGTCTTTATCAATAAGCTTACTCGAGAGATTCCATATTCTCTTCCTCCTGCTTCTGGGGGTTGCTATTATGCGCATGTAAAGACCTTCATGGACCAGGCAGTTAAGTTAGCTGTGTAGGAATCGGAATTAGCATTTGCAGCAAGCCAAACATGCAAGAAGGGTAAGGTTGCTACACCTGTAATTGTCCCGCCTAAGGAATGCGGAATCTCTACTTTCTGATTGAAAATGAACAAGCAAGACTACATAAAATGGTACGTAGTGGAACTGACAAGGTAGAGTTGGGGATCATTTGGATAATGATAGAGTTCATTTGTGGTATGTGGAGTTGGTGGCTTTGGAACAAGACAGTCAATGGTAAAGTTTCTTTGAATTTTCTTATATATGCATCAAATGAATTTTGAACTCACCTGCAATTGATATCCTCACTCCTCCAATCTCCACTTTTGAAATTTGATAACTTGTTATGCATCTATAATCTATGCAACCTTTTGCATATAGCTTCATAAACTTTTCCTAGTGTGCAAAAAATCTTCATCACCTTTCTCGTATGCCCATAGTATCACAAAGCTTATAAAGTTGCTTCAAGGTGTAATTACTTTACAAAACAGCTTTTGAGCACTTCAAGAATTCACTCTTCTCCATTGTATATGAAAATTTGATAATTCACTACAAAGAAGATGTCTAATACGTGACATGTTTTTCTTTTCCAAAGATGTCAGTAATTCATTTTTGGGGGGTGTCAACAATACATTCAGTAGATACTCAAGAATGTTTGTATGTGGTACTTTTGTTGTACTCTAGTATATACAAACCTAATAAGAGCGATTAGAGCATTCAATGTAACTTAAGATGAGCAAACCCATATTTGTCACTTGAATTGAAAGTTATATGTACATTTAGATGTACACAACTTACAGTGGAGAAACTTTACTATGTTATTTATAATGTTATCTAGAGTACATTTAGATAGACTCTTTGAGATTCCTTTCCAATCCCAAATTTGAATACATTGACCAATCATAATCTTGTTTTGGAGTTGCATTCAAGCCTCCTACAAGATTGATTGAAAAGTTTGGTTACACACATCCTACTGAAGTTTGTTGTTCATATAAATTTTATCAACCAAAATTCTTATAATGAATTCACTGAATTTTTTTTGTGAAAGTCAATCACTTCTAATTTTGTACACTCCTTGAAATGTTTAAGTTTTTTTTATTAGTTTGTATGGCTTAACCTTGCAAGGACACAAAGGCCAAAGAATAGGCGATGGATGATTTTTCAGGACACTGTAGAAATGAAAAAATGCATCTATTGATCCAAAAATCAAATCATGATGTGGCAAATGATGTGGCATGCCACGTGGAAATTGACTGACGTGGCATCAAATAATGTTGACGTGGCAAATGACGTGGCATGCCACCTAGAAATTGACTGACGTGGCATCGACTAATGCTGGCGTGGTAGATGACGTGGCAGCATATGAGGGCTGCATTGTAGGTATTCTATACTTATTTCAGAGATGTCTACGGAGACATGGAGACATTGTATGAAACATTGAGATGTCTACCAAGACGTCACCTAAGACGTGACGATGTATTTGGAGACATAGTTAGAGACGGCAAAATGTTTATGGAGACATCTATGGAGACTTCAGGACGTTTCAAATGACACAACTTCAATTAAGATAGGATACATTTGCATTTCAATGTGACTTTGTACCTTATGCATTTAAGTACATTTTTTGGAAGTTCAACGAGCAATTGAGGGTGTCGTCTTACATGTCCAACAGTCTAGGTCATGATCAAAAACTATGTTTTCAACAAGATCAACTTCCATCACGGATTTTCGATGTATATGGCTTGTCTTAGGCAATGCAAAATTTTGGATGTCTATATAGACATTTGAAGACATTAGACAAGACATCAAGATGCAAAATCTAGCAATAAAATCAAATATTGTTTTCTTATAGTGTCATGTGCATAATTTGTCATGTATTAATTTTTCATCTTTCAATTGCAATGTATAGGATTAATCCTTAAATGTGAACTTGTGCCTTCTCCCTCCCCTAAATGTTTAAAAGACACCGGTATGCCTTGAGACCTCCTCCATCACTATTTGGCAAACACTAGTACGCCTCAAGAGACATACATGCGGACAAACCATTGTATCTTGCAGACATCCTCTCAGACATCTGTGTGTTGGCCCACTGAAATATATAGGACCGACAAGTGCTAAGCTTCATCTTCCAACGCAACATTGTCTCCTTGTATGTCTCTAAAATCTTTGATAATCTTTGGAGGGACATAGAAGTAAACAACCCACTTTATCCTCTGGACGTCTTGTCAGACGTCTGAGTGTTGCCCCATAGAAATTTAATTCATGCATTTTAAATATCCCATATAATTTGTCTTCCCTCCTACCACCCTACCGGTATAAAGAGACTATCTTCTTCCCTCTATATACTCACATGAAGTGGCTTGTAAAGCCATGTGATATAGTTTTCAAATTTGGTGTATTTTGTATGGCGTATTGTATACTATTTATTGTATATTATGTATGGTGTACTATGTATGATATATGGTGTATTGTGTATGATATGTTATATTAGACATTGTGAAATGCATATGAATGTCATGTAGGATACCTACGTCTGACATGAGATCATTATATTTTTCTAAATCATCCTAAGCATTGCAAGAGGTATTCATAGTGAAATGCAGACGTCTACATTGATGTCACAAGATATGTAGATGTTAAATTTAACATCTCAAAAAACGTGTGGATGTTAGAGCCGACGTCTCAGAAAACATCTAGACGTTAAATTTAACATCTCAAAAAACGTGTGGATGTTAGAGTTGACGTCTCAGAAAACATCTAGATGTCTAAGATGACGTCTCCAAAAACAATACTAAAATTCTTAGACAACAAAAACTATGCTGACGTGGCATGCCACGTCAGCCTTGCTGGATGCCACATCATTTTTCCCGCTGCCACGTTAGGTGCCACCTCAGATGCCACGTCATGGACAAAATTGGATGAAAAAAATTCTTACGTGGCTGCCCGTGCACGCGTGGCGCTTAGGTGGTAGCCACATGGCGGCCTTTGAGGACCCCGTTGACCCATGTCATTTTTGATGTCTGCTAAAATCACGGTGACATCAGGCCATGTTATTTTAGATTTTCGATGTTTTTGGTGTGTCAACTTGGACGCGAAAAAAGTGACATCCACGGTGACGCCCCGTGACATTGTCATGGACGTCCTGATGTCCAAAATCGACGATCTGTGAAGAAGCGGTTTTCTTCTAGTGTTAGAGACGGATTTCAGATTAAGGGTGACTAGGGAAGATAGAGCTGTAGAAAAAAGAGGGACTTGTAGTACTGGTGGATGAAGGCAAATAGGATACTTGTCTTTGCATGAACTTACAACACACAGCAGGTCAGTGTCTAAAAAACTGAGAATGGAGTGATTACATCACTGGGCAGCTAAATTACGAATTACACAGTTGAAAGTCAAGCGCCCAACTCTTAAAGAATCTGCTGCTGCGGCCTCTACTGAACACAATTTGTACAAGTTTTGTGGAGACATCTTGAGTGCACATAGATCTGGTGCGTTTGGTGGTAGGCCAGCACTGTGGGATTTCATGCGCAATGTAGCTGCTAATTTGAATCGCAGGAAGGAAGGTTTTAGATTTTCCAAGAATTCTAAGGCACTAGCCCAAGCCATGAAGGTCTACGGGGGTAGGAGGATGTGCGATTTGTTTGCACTGAACTATGGTGGCCCTAGTTATAGTACAATCAAGAGAGATAATAAGAAGGGCATACAACATGTGCCGGGCGAACATGGAGAGATATTTACAGCAGTGGCGGAAATTTACCAGGATGCCAAGGCAGCACACGGGATCATTGGGCTAGTACCGGTCATCCTAGCCGAGGACAAGACTAAGGTTAGGTCTAGGGTGTCTTACGAGCAAAGGTTTGACACACTTGCTGGTTTGTGTGGTCCTAAAGACGCCCACGTTTGTATCTCGAATTACAAACCAGTCGTGGGCACCGGGGAAGGGGGGTACAATAAGATTTTAGGTTGCTTTCGTACTAACAGAGTGGGTGGTTTTGCAAGGGTTGTAATGGTTAACCCGCTTCATGACAAGTTGCCAAGGTTAGTACTTTGCGTTTCTTGCACTTGTAATTGTTTTGACTCACAGTGGGTTCAAACTCAATGGACCAAAATTGGGAATTTGTGGGAGAAACATTGCAAGGGGTCAGTTGGACCAGTAATAGGACATGCAAGTGATGGAGACTCTCGGAGGCGGCAGCTGATGCTTCGAAAGTATAAGTCCACAGATGGGCACCGCTTGAAGGTAGACTGGTTGGGCTGGGTATTCACTGGTAAGTTGGATGCCAAAGGTAACGGAATGGGTTTGCACGATCAAGACTTTATACATAATGGCAAAAAGTTAATTAATCCCATTGACTCTCCTGTGAAAACACCGCAGCTAGTGTCTGATGTTGTTACCTTGACTCACTTGGAGTTGGTGTATAATAAGTTTTCATGTGATCAGCATGGTCTGAAATTGGACGACACCAACTGCAAGGACAGGCAAAATTGGACGTCCGCTCAACGGATTTGTCAGAAACGAACCAGAGACTGCTTGGCACTATTGTGTACAACTAAGGAGGTGCATTAAGAACGCACATTGGGCACAAAGTGCTACTTGGAGGTTTGCGCCAATTACATTGACATTTTTCTCTCTCCTAGGTTGGATTTGAGGGAGAGAATAGTATTAGCATCCAAAGTCTCTTTTTTCTTTTGCATCTGGAAATTGTAGTTTCAGTTTGGGAATCATGCCGTGGGGGGTAATTCCAAGAAATTAACTCCTTCAATCAATTTTGTGTCCCAACAATGTTTTTTAGATGTCCAAATGTCTTGCCATTTCGTGGTTTTGCTAATTTCTCACTTTCGTGACAAATATCCAGAGTTGCTAGTTCCTCTACATCTGACCGGCAGTGATTCTTGTGAGATTTTTTTTTCCAAAATAGGTGGAATGGAAGCTCGGGGAGGTCACTTCCCTTTATGTTTTGTAACCACATGCATTAACCATATATTTGTTTGGGGGCTATTTACCTAGTAATTATGATTTTAAGGGACCCTTTTAGTAGAAAAAAACCTACTTGGTCTTAATTTTAAGCACCCTATAGGTAATTATAAATGAAAATCTAGCTTAATTCTTGGCACGCTATAGTATTTATAAACTTTAGGAAATATTTTTTTGTTTGATAATGAAGGATTTTAGGATGTATGCTTGGCGTGAAAACATGCTACTTACATTACAAAAAATTAGGATCAAACTCAAAAGCAACATGAAACAATTAACAATTGATTAATGATTTAACCCATAACTTCCTAAACAACCAGAAGGTGGTCACTTTGATTTTTGAAGTGTTTTTTCTACTATTAAAAGTAATTAGATGAAGTTGCTCTTGAAGTGATGCTTTGAAGAATTAAGTTGGCTACCTTTGTGTGCGGTTAGATTTACATATCAAGCTATTGTGGATTTAAAAAAAATTACCAAAGCATATATAGGTGGTTGACTGCTTGGACAAAAAAGTCAATAGGTTGAGAGGATTTGGCCAATGAAAGAATAGCATATGAAAAGATAAGCCTAAATTGTAGATAGTGTTTTGACCCTAACTTGAAATACACAATTTTTATACAATTTTTATTCTTTTCATAAAAAAAATTCTACATTATGTCTTTTGGACTTTCCTTTTGATCAATCGTTTCTTATTGTTGGAATTCTCATCACATTTTATCTAATTGACATTTCATATTACACTCACTAAAATATTTAATTTGAAGATGTTGGTATGTCAAGATCATTATCTTACATTTTATAGACACAAAAATTATGAAATTTGTTACTATAAACTTCCAACTTGTAAACACTCCAATCCCCGCTCCAATCTAAGTTATAACAAGTTGCCAATTTTCTATAATGTTTCACGTTACTTGAAGGCAACTAAATTAGGAACTTCTAATAATATCTATATCAACAATCAAATCTTTTTTTACATCTCATCATATACATTGTATTAACCCTTTAGTAGTCAAGCAAGCACATTGTGACCACTTGTCACTATACTTTTATTTTTGAAAATTGAACCAAAATTCTATTTAACTCAAAAGTAATTTTCACTCATTAACTTCACAATAATTATGTGTGAATCTATTACTCTTGATATATATGATTGCAACAAAGAGGCGATGATATCAAAAACTCATGAGTCTCTTCACTTTTAGTTTTGAATTTTAACCAAAATTCTATATAACTCTAAAAGCACACATCCTCAAAAATCTCATTTTTGAATGTGCATAATCCGGTTCAAATACACACTATGATCTTCCAATTCCACCATTGAATGATTTGACAAAATACCTCCAGTCCAATTGAGAATACAATTGTATAGTTAATTTCTACTTTAATCCATTTTATTTTGTTGGAATCAATCTTGATAGAAAAGTGCGGGAAATCTAATGCATCTAGCTACACGGGTAGCTACAATATCCAAAGCGTTAAATGGTTAATTAAAAATCTATTATTTCTCATTCCTCCATTAGAGAGACCAGTGATTATATCCATCCCAAAATTAATTTTTTTTCTTCTTTGATTTTATTCACACTAATTTATATCTACTTTTTTTTAAATCGTGAATTTTTTTTAATACCCTATTTTACAGGCTAAAGTAGATCCAAATCATTTATAAATTTTTCCTCCAATGAATAAAATGCACCTATAATTTAACTCACGTGGTTTTCTACTTTTTGCAGAGTGACCTCCCCGAGAACGGAAGGGCACGAAAGAGCATATGATTTCCACTAACTTGTCAATACTGCCAACACACTAAATCGCTTAACCGCCACTGAATACAAGGAGAACGGTTTGAAATTTGGCCGAGTTCACAATAAAATGAAGAATGTCTGTGCTGACTTCCATCCCTTGACTGATAACGAATTGCCTTGCAATTTAGGGAATTACAGTCTCATTTCCATAGATGCTGACATCATGGGTGCACTACATGAAGGTTTAAGGGAAGCTCATAGCATGTTGCGGATTTTGAACATGGCTCCCCCTGTACAGTGTACTAACAAGACCTGTTTTTTAACACCGTGGTTGGTGGAGACCGTAGACCTGCTGAGTTTTGCCTACATTCCTGCAAAGACACCTGTCAAAGGAGAAGATGGTGACGCTAAGGTGCTGCGAGCTGATCTTGAAGACAATGCCGCAGACCCAGCTACCATGGACAGAATTTCCAATCCGGCCATCGAAGGAGAAGAAGAAATCCTTGAAGATGACTTTGAAAACCTCCCAGTTGTTGAAGCAGAGACCCGGGATGCCATGTCGGAGATGCTCAACTTGGAGGAGCCTCAAATCATCAGCGCACTCCCCGCTGCCAAGGTAATCCCTTTTGTTGAGTATGTAGGGCACAAAATTTTTAAGTCTACCCTTGTCTCACAACTGAATGCAAATCCATTTTTATCAAAGGACAAGCTAACGAGGGTAAAGAACTCAATCTATTTCAATAATTTGGATGACTACATTGCTGCTTCATCTTGTACAGAGACACAGTTGTTGGGTCTTGGGATGGACTGTAGAGTCTACTTCATGCAACGCAATACCACGACCATTTCATCCTCGGTAAGAGCAGCAGTTAGACAGACCAGGGGAAGACCCTCTACTAGATTGCAGCTGACATGCGTCTTGAACGGAGTTGATCATGGAACGTGGTGCATAGGCCGAGTTCAGAAGATGAGAAGAAAGGTAGGCACCCGGTGGGGGAATTGCAGACATCCTATTGACCTCCAAAATCGAGAAGTCAACCGAGGTAAGAGAGCAGGTGCTGTTGGATCCAGCTTTTCGGTGTATCTTAATTATTTTAGGAAAGTTGCTGGACACTTAAAATTTAAGTATGATCACTCGGACTCAATTTGGGTAGACATTGATAGCATAATATGCACGATCACAATGTCTTTTGATGCAGACAAGGATGTCTTCACGCTTGACCCCATAGATGCAAACTCCTTAAATGAATTCGTAGAGAAATCAAGGTAGCCTTGGAAGCCTGTTGGGCCAATTAGTTTAGGCAGTCTGAAATCATGCAGGGTTTTTGTTAATTTTAATTTCCGAGTTTGTATTTTTGGTCCTTCACGTGTAGGTCAGGCCAAATGATATTAAGGTCCGTGGCTTCAAAGTCTGCTGGTAAAAACGTGGACATGGATTGCGCATAACGAGAATAAGTAGATGTTGTGGTCTGGTTTCCAATTTTTTCCCATATCACGTTGCAATTCCTAAACTGTGAAGCTTAAAACCATTTTTTTGGTGGAAGGCCATGGGATTTCAGTAGAGGGGCTGTTGCACATGCTACCCTTATAACCGTACTAACTAGTTTTTGGATTTTTTAAGGGCTGTCTATAGCTGTGTGGGGCTCCTATATCCGCTCAAGTAATTTTTGAGTTTACAGGTGTATGACGTGTCTCAACCGTATAGCTTGTCCCTGATTTGGTGAGATTCCCTTGCTTTCCTTGCAGATGTAATTAATTAATGCCCCTTGAATTAGTGAAGTGAATGATACATACTTATCCTTTCAATTGCGTCAATTCTGTTAATTGAATCAACATAAAAATCTTGTTGATTAAAACAATCTGAATGGAGTGACATGCCAATGTGAGTGAATGGAGTGACATGCCATGTGTGTATGTCTATATTTTTTTTCTGATGAATGTCGTTGCCCCTAAGCTGACCACAGAATTCAGCTGCGAGGTCCCTCAAGCATTTAAGCATCATTAGTTTGCTTTCTAGAAGCCAAACTCTTGCACTTGTGTTGCTTTTTCCTGTTCTTGCTTGCCTTGAGGTTTGTCTCCCCTAGCTACCTTTGACTACTTCAGTTTTTTGTCACCTCCCTGCCTTTAACTGCTGCCTTGAACCGCATGCTGATCTGCCATTTCTTGTCGCCATTGTTGCTGCTGTCGTTGCCTGCAGTCGTCATTTTTGTTTCCGAGGTGGTCTTCCGGTGCTGCAGTTCTGCTATGGGTGCTCCTGTGTAGGCCCGGTTTGGCTGCTGCTTTGGTTTTCCTAGATCTGTTGTTGCTTGCTGATTTAGCCATCTCCGGTGTTGTTTGTTTTCTGGCTTGCTGTTTTTCTAGCAGTTGTTCTGCTCCAGCTGCTACTGTTCTCTGAGCTTCTCGTCACCTTGGCATTTCTGGAGGTTGTCTTCTAGGATTGCTGTCTCGTTTTTAGAAGTGGTTATCTTCTTTTGGCTTACGGTGATATCTCCAACGTGTGCTTTGAAGTTCCGTGGAGTAGGAAGTCGCACGACAGTTCATTTTGACATCCACTTGTTTCTTTCTTCATTTTTGTTTCCATGGATAGCATTGTTGATTGCTTTGGCAAGCTAACCTTAGTTTACAATGATAACTGGGGTGCTCTATACAGTCTTGAGTACCCCTTGCGGGATGTGGTCCTTCCAACTCTTGTCCCGTAGGTCCATTTTAAAGATCCCTGGGAATGGGATAAGCCAGTTGAGGAGAATCCAGTGACCATCGCCATTGTAGACAGCATTCGGGGGACTGCAAGTTCGTGGAAGGAATTCGTTGAAGGCACTGCTGAGTGGGGTGCGATTGCTTTGGCACGACGTGATTACGACATGCTTTCGCCTCCAGTGTGGGTGCCCGAGGAGGAGTTTGTGTTGTTCAAGTTTGAAGAGTACCGTAGCCTCCTGACGAAGAACTGGACCCTGCCGTGCCCCCTTCCAAATGACCGTTGGCGCACCTGCGATTTTAGAGACCTGACTGTGGCGGACTTAGCAGACTTGTGTGTAGCCTTGATGGAGGGTTTTGAGTGCTTTGAGGCCCTAGGCCGTTGCTGTATCGAGCCTTCACCGACTGTCTAGTCTATCAGCCCCACATGTCGTGGCCCTGCCTTCTGAAAGTTTGTTTTTTTCCCTTGTACTGCTCGCGCTCATCTTTGCAACTTCAGCAGTTGCTAGCAATGATGTTTTGGTGTCCCCGAATCCTATGATTTTACAAGCTTCTACCTAGGATACATCCTAGTTTTGCTAATTGCAGTATGTTGTACATGTTTTTCCATAGTTTTGGAGGGTTTGTAAGCCCTGAACATGAACCTAAACCATTGTAAATATTGCTCACAGGTTGGGCACTCATGAGCTATAACTGTGTATATTAACACAAGTTCCAATCTCATTTCTATCACTTTGTTTTTCTGAATTGTGTGAATGCTATTACTTTGTCTTTCCAATTCCTGTGAATGTTGTCCTTGTTGTTGGCCATCTTAGTTTTCTGTATTTGAGTATCAGCTTGCAGTTGATAGCGCGGTGGCAACTTCACTGTCTTTGTATGTCTATCCCATTGTGCAGGCTATGTGTTTCCGCCTTAAGCCAAATTTTTTTCTCTCCTTTGTATGTTCAACTTCAATGCTAGGAAATTGCTTTTGTTGGTTATGTCATGGTTGCTTCTTAGTTCTCTTTTGTTTATGTTGGATTTGTTCTATTGTGACCCTTTCTATAGAAAGGAACTTGCTTTCTTTATTTTTTCCAATGTTAATCATCATGGTTTGGAAAACTAACCTGCTCACATAGTCTCTTTCCTCATGCTGCAGTATTCTGTTCAGAATTTCGTACTTCTACAATGTTTAAAAAAAATAGGGTGCAAAAAAATAGTCCCTCCTCCCACTTAAAAAAAATAGGGTGCTAAAAAATACCTCCCAGTAGCTTTTTTTCTAAAAATAGGAATGAAAAAAATACTTGAAAGCACATAAATACCCCCCAAAAAATTACCCCGTTATCGCAGGTGGTTCCTAAATATATGAGGCTTTGACCCCCCGAGAAGATATTAGCGTTTGAAGTGGCAAAAGTCCTTTTTTTGGCCCTGCGAAAACCGGGCAGCTGCACTTCACAAGGTTAGATTATTATGAAAAAAATTCCAAAATGGTTGTGCTTCTTTGGATTAATTCTTTAGGGCAAGTTGGCTACATGCTTGAAAATTTTCAGATTATTTGGAATTGGACAACATATAGGAAAAAAATAGTAAGTAGAAAGAAGTAGAGAATGGTTCAAAACACAAAATTGTTAAGAAGTTAATTATAATTTTTATTTTTGAAAAAATTGATTTTTTTTTATCTGCCCGGACTATTCGAGTTGAGAAACAAACAACATATTAGGCCATAACTTTTGACTCATATTTCCAAATGTCATGAAATTTGGTGCACATGAAAGATATTCCTTGTCTCCACCTTCTATAAAAATTTCAGCCCAAAATATACAAATCTCCAGTCACACGTACCTGCCCAAAATTTCTATGTTGCCAAAAAAAGTATGTTGGTCCTTTAGGGGTTAACATGATGAATCTTCTGAAATTCACTGAAGATAGAGCACAAATCGCATGCGTGCGACATTTGAGCAAGACATACAATGGAGAAAAAGTGTGGGGAAAGGCCTAAAATCCCAACTTCTATGCACGCTGAAAGTTGTACAATTCATGGTTGAAGCTATACAATATCCGTCCCCTTTGCTGTCAGTTCTCTGTATTGATTTAGCCAAACAGGGCAATTGTGATCCATTCAGGTATATTCGTGGCGCGCATCTGCTTCTGATAGGTACCGTAACTCTTGTTTTGTGCACTTGTACAAAGTTCGACTTAAATCTGCTATCAATTGTGATTGAATTGTTTTTTCAATTCCCTGCATCCGAAAAACATCTACTGTGAAGCTTAGAGCATCTCCAACGGGGCATGCCTCACTACCTCGTCAAATGGTTTGGCATACCTGGGCTTCATTTCATGACCCACTAGTTGGAGATTTGCAGAATTGTCAACGCAAGCCACACCAAAAAACAAGCCCCACACTTCAAGTTGCCGTGTGTGGAGCATGTGACTTGCGTCACGTTATGCAAAGAAACTTAATGTTGGGACCACAGGGCGAGCTATTGCATTGGATGTGAGATCGCCATCTCAATTGTCTCGCAAGGATTGTTAGACTGTGCGAGTGGGTCGAGGCACCAAGCTGTGCAAGTGGGCCAGGGTACCAAGCCCCCACCAAAATAAACCAAATCGATCATGAATTTAATTCATCAGCTCTTTGTGACATAAATGCATCTGGGGCCCGTGGACTGCCGTGCCTCCATTCCTGATCCAGTGGGGGCCCGAGATCCACACGGACCTTGTCTGACAAAAGGGTCACTGTATTTGTGCTTTGGCGTGTGTCTTGTACCGTGAACCGATGGAGATGCTCTTAGGGGTTAAATGGCCGCGGGTGGTTGGCGGCCAAAGGCTGAATTTGGTGAGCTCAGGATTATGTTTTCTGCTGGTGAGCATAGAGTGTGGCACCAAAAGTAGTCCGGCCCCAACCAAATTCCTTCCTGCCAGCTCTTCCGTGCCACAGTGCAAATGCTCTTAACCCTTGAACGCCGAAGCGGACGTTTTGTGTCCGATGGATGACAGGGAGTCAAACTATATAGGACAGAATTGTAACTATTCATCTTCAAAATTTGTTGTGGAAAGGGAAGATCTTCTATAGTAGTTTGACTTGCAATGAGTACTTTTGCAATTTTAAAGGCTACTGATTCACACGGTAATAGAAAAGGATGATTTCAAGGGTCACCCCTTTGGCGTTTAACCCTTGAACGACGTGGCGAACGTTTTGAGGCCGATGAATGACAAGAAAATCTCCTGTGTAGGACAGAAGTGCAACTATTCATCCTCCAAATTTTGTGGGGAAAGGGAAGATAATCTATAGTAGCTTGACTTCCAATGAGTGCTTTTGCATTATTTTAATCCAAGAATCCACACGGTGACAAAACAGATGATTTCCACGGTTATGAGCCCGTCGTTTAAGGGTTAAGTACGTCAACTCTGAAGGTCACAGTTTAATACTCGGGAGTAATAATCATTATAAAAAAACGGATCACTCTCAATTCCTTCACCCGGTGCCGAAACCCGGAAAAATCGCGGGCGGAACCCAGTGGGGATCGGGGTGGACCCTTCATTTCGGCGGGTCGTCTCTCTCCCCTCGATTTCCGAGATTTTTAGGCCTGGCACCGGGGACTCCTAAACGACGAGAGACCGCCTTTGCGCCTCCTTTGCGATTCTCCGTGACGGCTACACGTGCTTCTGCGTTGCCCGGTGTGCGTACACAATGCTGTTTTCCGGTCGAGCATATTCCGAGCTTTTGTTTGAGCTGCTTCCCGCCAGCTGCGGTTGAATTTTCGCTTCTCGGTACTGTGATATATCTTTCCTCTTCTCGTTTGCGACGTTTTGGAATAGAGAAGGCGTTTTACCTGCATTGTACTAGTCTTCGTGGTTACGGAGTATGAGATTGTGAGTTTTTTGGTGTTTTTCAGAGTTTGTGGCGAGTTTTTGTTGTAAATTTTGGCACTCCTTGTGTAGAGTGCGGATCTGAACGCGGTGTATGGGAAATTACATACATGCCAGTTACAGGATTTCTTCTTTCCTTTTCTCTGGAACTGGAACGTGTTCTGAAGGATACTTCTTGGTGCGCTTGAAAAATACGCTTTGAGCGAAGTTTGAAGGGCGGGAAAAGTTAGACCTTATCCTTTCATGACTCTTCGTGAGCGGATATCCGTGCTCGAGCAAACCATTAGTGGTGTCAGACACTCAGTCGAGCCCGGCAGGTGCAGCCTCGGTCTTGTCGGTTTTTAGCTTCTCGAGCTGCTCCATCGATTTTATGAAATGCGGGGTTTTTGAGAGTGCGAGCTCACGTGGTCCATTCACAGCATGATTCTTACGATTATTAACTTTCAAGGCTATGCACATTTTTTTTGAAACATCTGGAATTTTGGATGCCACTATATACTCTGGTAGCCTGGCCCGTTGCAGCTTGTCAGACTCTGTTTTTATTTTTTGTGTCTTTAGAATTACTGACGCTTGTGTAAATTCACCCCTTTCTCTTTGTCCTGCAGTGGTCTCTGCCTGTGTCTAGCTCATAGATTTTTTTTCTTTCCATTCGAGGAAGATCGTAGCATAACAGTGTCTTACTCTAGTGTGCCTCGACTCACGTTCCTGCCCTTGGTATTGGCTTGTTCAGGAGATCTGGTACAGACGAACTATTGCTCTCTTCTGGATGCATAGATGAAACCAGTTTTGAATATGAAAAGTAGTGCGTTACTCCTTTTGTGCGACGGCTGCGCCTAGAGGAGGTTCAGTTCAAGTAAAATGGAACTCACTATAGGATCCATATCTGTCTTGTCGACTCCGATCAATGAGAACCTGAACTGTCGAAGATCTGCGGATACTGCGCTTGCACAGGTTTCTCGAGTAACTTCGGTATCCCACGTTTCTATTTCCAGAAGAAGACCATTCTTTTTTGCTGAGCGCTCGTTGTTCCTTCGTGGCGGTAGAGGTTCTCCGAGCTGGAAGAAATTCTCTGAAGACACAACTGGGCTTGGCTGTAGGTTATGCATCAATGGCCAAAAACAAGCAGATCCTTCACATAATTCGAGATGGCAAGCAAGGGCAGTGGCAGAATTGTCAGGAACGGATGTGAAGGACATTGACAGTAGCACAAGAGACGATCTACCGAATACAGACGCAGCTGTGTACATCATCAAAGAGTATGCACTTTAGCTTTCCAAAACTTGAGCTCTTCCTGATACCGCATACTCGCCCTAATCGTTCAAGATTGTTCTTTCTGCTTTATTTTCTCTGCATTCAGACTTCTTTAGAGGAGTTACCTATCCAGGATGTGCCCAAGTCATGTTTCGTTGAATTTCCGATTTCTAGAAGCATTGGTTTAAGTAGTAAGCTTAAATATTTTATGTATTTATTTTTCTGACTAATGAAATATTTGCTTCCGATGTCGTTGCTGTGGACAACATTTGACGGATTGAGGATCGGTCAATATGTTGATCACCTGCTCTCATGTTAGCGTTGCTCATTTCTGATTATTGTCTTTTTAACTGTTTTTGTTGCAGAGGAGATACTTTGACAGCAATCGCAAAGCGTTACAGTACAACGATAAGCAGATTAGCTGTTGATAATGGGATTGAGAACGTTGATGAATTACAGTCTGGAGAGAAGTTGGTGGTTCCCTTGCCGGTAGCAGGTGTGCGGAAGGTTTGTTTCTCCCCAGCCTCATGCACATTGTTTTGAACGCGCTTCCGACATACATTTATTTAATTGCGACTGCCTCGGGCCTCTTGTCTACCTAGTGCCCCAACTGCACTTTCAAACACTCTTGCTTTGCGGGTAGGGTTGAATATCAGACATGTCGTAATACATGCATTGCTCTTAGTCGATTTTCACTGGTGCTTGAGGGGCAAAATTGTTAATGGATTCTTCATTTGCTTGTCCTTCACCTATATTCTTTGCATTTTGTAATCTCTTTCAGTATGGAACTTTGGACTGTATAACGAAACTAGAGAAATTGTGTATCATCCCACGTTCAGGCAGAGACTCCATTCTTTACGGATAAGGTGTACACAGTATCCACTGCAAATGGTGTGAGGGATTTGAGCACGGCTACAACGTCGGGTTACGACACTCCAACTTTTTCACATGTGGGAGAGCATTCGCCATTTCCTGTGGGAACATTGGTAGGTTTGAGAATTCCTCTAGTTTCTGAATATGCTTCTGCAGTCAAACCTTCAATTTAACAGTTTGGTAGCAAGTGCGGTAGTGAATATCCAATTTTTAGGGGTCCGAAGTTTCAATGTTCTTGCTCCTTCACTAACATTCCTTTATTTTGATCTTTGTAGGCACAAGTGGTAATTCCCCTGCTGTTAATAGCTCCAGTTGTGGGGTTCTGCGTCAGATGTGCGGTGGATTACATTCAGGATCGAATAGAGAAAGAGATCAGAGCAAAACAAGCAGATATGGAAACATATCGTTCCCGCCATCGACCCAAGTTGAATCGCTGGCAGGGAATTTTAGACGAGGATCGGGAAGAGGCACCAGATTATGGAGAAGCTGCCGCTGCATCAGATTCTTTGGTATGCATTAGCATTGCAGCGTGATCAACCTTAACTTCATGAAACTCGTGAAAATCTATCTCTTGAACTGCTTTTGGTCTAAATAACCAACTTGGGCTATCCGATCTGTCATATGTAGAGTTGTATTTGCGTTTCAGCGAGTCACTCATTTATGCTGCCTATTGGTGTCTCTGGTACTTGTAGGATGAATACCGGTTAAAGAATGAACGCCAAATTCCTACTGGGTATGCGAGCATGCGGGCCATGAGTGAGGTACGGTGACTTTCCTTTCCTATCCTTATATATGTTTGAACATGTTTTTAAAGTTTATGGTTAGTGAACACTCCAGGATTGGGAATTAGTATTGATGTAGTCACGCGACTCATTTTATATTTAGTTTGTGCGAGGGTTTGTTATCTTTTGTTAAAATTAGTTTCGGTCGGCTTGGAGACAGTTTGTTCTAAAGAAATCCTTCACCTTGTTTTTGCAGGAGTCACTTGCAAATGAGTCCGAGGAAGAGCGAAGTTCTAGACAATCGCAGGACTATGAGGATATTCGGAAATCTTATGCTGAGCTGGAATCCACTTACATGAAATTTCTATCAGATAGTGGGCTGTCTAGATCTGGTTACTGGCGTGGGTCAGTGACACAGCTTCAGGAAGAGACGTAAGATAGTGAGGAAGTCGCCTTTGGGAGCGCTATGGTCAAGTGGGGATATTGCTGGATCTAGCTATGTTTGGTTCAAGGTACCTGACATAAATCTGCAACTGACGCCACTATGTTGGCAGGTGGACATGAAGATTCTGCACTTTTCCTGTTATACTAATCCTATATGTTTCTCTGAAATGTAAATCTCTTTTGGTTCCAACTTCCAAGTGCAACCCTGATGGTGTCACATACTAGAGCTGATTTACGTCTTCGTGATCTACCTCAGTTTGTAAACACCTTACTACCGGGTAATTTTCCTCAGTTCTCAGTTTCACCATTCTCTTTCACTGCTTCTATGCTTCATTTTGATGCTACAACTCAATTCAATATTTCACACTAACTTGTGGGTGGATTTAGCTTGAACCGCACTTCAAAGGAGTCATGGGCTGATAGGTCTCGTGGCGTCCCAGCCCCCGAGTGATGACTGATGAGGCACCTGTGATGTGAAAGCACGTACTGCATACCTTTGGAGTCCTGTAATAGCGTACGAAATTCTCTATAAATTCACGGCTGTCCAACGCTGTCAATGATATTTCACCTCAAGTGAAATGATCACAGCAGTACAGGGAGGAACAGAGGCATCCAAATATCTGTCGTGGAAACGCTTAGTACCGTATATCCGAAAGAGAAGTTTTGGCCTGCTGAGTAGTGATTTGTTGACAAAGATGTCTCCTGGTGAAAAAACAAAATGACCATGTAGCTGTTCTGCAGACAATCTGAAGTGAACTGGTGAGCCAAGTCACAAGTTGATTCCTTTACGAAAGGTATCCTGTACTTATATCTTACTTACGGCACATTGGCCCATCCAAAGTCTTTCATGCCATAGGCCCGATTGATTTTCAGCCAGAATGGGCCTCGACTTTGGTGCACCACTGGCAAGTCAAGATGCTTGGAAAGTTCCTTGTCTCGGAGTGTGTTCTATGACTTATGGTGGGTACACCCCAAATTGCACATCTCCATAACAATATGTACGTATGTTGAAGAAACAATTTCACAACATCTACCCAAAAACATTTTGACACTTCATAACTTTTGTATATGATATCCCGAGTTTTCATTTGCAATAAGAAAATATGAAAACTTGACCAGTCAAATAATAGTTATTAGATACACTAGCAAAAAGTACATTGATGATGGTATTTAGTGTTACCTACACTAGCTTTCAAAATGCCATAAATTTTTACTCTTGATGAATATTTTTACCAACTACATTCATTGACAACCACAACTTTGAAATATATGCTCTTGGTAAAAATATTCATGAAGAACAATAAGTTATAACATTTCAAAATCAATTAGTGTAGGTAACACTATTTACCATCATTAGTGTAGTGGGTTGGAGGGTACTCACCTTATAGGCCATCTTGTGTATGTTCAACTTTGCACTCAACCAATGGAATCTCAAAAGTTTGTAGATTTTTGGAATAGTTTTGATTGGACTACAAGTGTCCATTGGATGATTTTGATAGGAAATTGTTTTTTTATATTTCACCTAAAGCGAAATATAAAAAACATTTATGATTCTAACCAGTGATGTTATGTAAGAAGAAAACTAGAATTGAGAAAACTATTGAGCATAGATGATGACATAAGACACATGTCATTTAACCTTCAAATGTTGGACCTACTACTATAGAGTTGCAATCCAAATTCCTTCACCTTTAATGCTCCCATTTAGCAACTAGATGTGAATGAATTTTCTTAGTTCTATTTTGCAAGTATAAAATCAAATGGAAAATTATCTCAAAAAATTTGAAAATTTCACTCAAAATGTATATTGTAACAAAGAACATCGTAGTGTTAACAAAATTCTTGTGTCACACTATAAATAGAATTCAATAGACATTGAAAATAAATCCAAAATTCAAATTGTAAAAAAATATTCCATATTAGGCATTTTTCTAAAACTCATATTGGAATAGAAACTTCAGTAGATGATCTTCATTTCATTAGTTGAGCTCAAATTCAAAAAACATAATTTTTATGGAAGAATTTAAGATCAAGAGCAAGGAGCAATAACTTCCCTAATTCACTATAGTAGCATATTTTGTGATTTGTTTTTGTTACATTTTCTTGTATTGAAAGGTCATAAATAACTCAATGAAGGAGTTTCCAACATCATCCAAAGCAGCTTCCATTCAAACAACAAGGGAGAAGACAAGCCAGACGTTGCCTCTTGGTTTCTAGGTTTGGAACCAAGGATTAGATTTTTTGTCAAAATTTTGCAAGAAAACATTAGTATATTTCTAAAATTAATTTTCAATATTTTAAATTATTTCAACGTGTACAATAGTCATCAACAATATATAGCCTAGTTTGTATTTGAAATTAATTATTAGAAAGTATTCTATAATTTATTATAAATTTCATTGTTATAATTTCTATGTTTGTACTTGCTCTTCATTTGTAGAAAATATCTACAATTTATTTTTGAATATCATGTATTGATATTGATTTTTATTTTTCATTTTTTATATAGCTTTTGGAATTGCTTGTAGTTTACAAGGTTATTTATTGATTATATTTAAAAAATTCCTAAATCAACACAATTATTTTATCCTCATTAGTGTAGTTTTTCCCACTTTTGATATCAATGCATATATATGTATGCAATCAAATTTCACCTAAACACAATCAATTTCAATATGTTTTGGCAAAAAATGAAACATATTTTTAGGCTACCAAGTGTGCCAACATGTGAACTAAGAACAAAAACAACTTGCACTTTTTGCAATACATCTTGAACTTATAGAGAAAAGGTTTTTCATGAAGAGAACAACAATTAGGATTTAGAAGCTAAAATCATAAATCATAAATCATACTCCCTCCGTCCCAAAATGATCTTCCTGTTGGCCTTCATTTTTTGTCCCAAAATGATCTTCCTGTTGCAGTCTATGACTTGCCAATTGGTCAAATTTGACTTTAGATTGCTATTGGGGACCAACAAAACAACTTTGAGTAGTAGTTCTCCCTCCATTCATGCAATCATTAGTCAAAAGATAAATAAAATGATTAATAGGGTCAGTCAACATTATTTGTTCGTATTTTATGCATCTCTTTGAATATTGCCCAATTGAAGAAGATGAAGCTTTTGGAGTTGGAATAAAAGGCCACACATGGGCTTAGGCATATACTAAATGCCTACAAAATGATGACCTCACTCTCAACAATTAATTGACCACTGGTGATCTTTGAAAATGCCCAAGAAATTCTACTTTTCAATATTCCGAAAACTACATTTCAAAAAGGACTTTGAAACTCAAAGTTTCTAGAATGCTAGGAGTACACCAAACTCTACTTATAGCACAAAACAGGTTTTTAAAATGTTATTTTTTGCCTTAATCTAGAATGTTTTGTCCAACAAGAAGATCATTTTGGGACGGAGGTAGTAAGTCACTAGAGCCTACTTAAGACCAAAAAAATTCCATTTGGGGCTTCAAAAAACTTTACAAAAATAAATGGATGATATTCATTTTCCTACTATAAACAATAATTGTTTGATCATTCATATCATGATATCAAGTAGTACTACTTTGTGATTGAGACAACCAAAGACAACTATTAAAACAATCATTGTGCACAATTTGACCCTCAAATGCTCCTTTAAGTAAGTTTGGTCAATTCCATTGTAGTCCGCCTTTTTTCCAATCTATTTTCATCCATCCTAGTATTATTGAACTCTCCACAACATGCCCATGCATTTGGTAAAGGTAAAAAATGAGACTTAGAGAGGTGTAAGCTTTCTAATCTTGCTCAAAGTGTTTACTAATAGTTACAAGTATGTGCTTTTGAAGGTTAATCAAGTGTGTGCGGTATAAAAGTTGTATCAAGTATGAAAGCAAGGTCATTTGTTCAAACTCTTCTACATAAAAAATGTTTTTTTTCAAAACAAACCTTAGCAATGCATTAATCTTCATGGCAATATAACAATTTATATATATATATTCAATTTCGTCTGAGGTTTAGTTCCACATTCTATAAAACCAACTTGATGCAACTTCAAATCATTTTTTGTTTAATTAAAAATCAAATGTGAAAGGTTAGGTGAATTGAGGAAATAGATGAAAACTAGTGAAGTAAATATTTTTTGGTCAAATTCTCATCAAATGGTAATAGTCTTCCTTAATGGTGACAATTTGTCATCAAGGAAATCAATTATATAATATATTTGGATATTTCAACCTAGAAATTCATTTTGAACCATTTTTGAATTATTTTTGAATCCTTGGCCAAATAGCCAGTTGATTTTGGATATTGGAGGAGATGTGCATAGATGGTTTCAAATTTATGAAGAAACAACTTGCTAAAATTTCACATTTATTTCAATTTCTACTCTACAATTTTTATACTACTTTGGCTTCAAATGTGATTCATATATCTATACAAAGTCTTCAAATTATTATTTTTTGGATATTGTCTTAGTTTCAAACTAATTTTCAAAATCTTATCTAATACCTTAAATTACATCCAAAACATATACAATACCAAACCTTATAGCAACTCCAACACTATGCCAAATAACCCAAATCCAATGTTTTTTGGATGAAAAGTGCATAATAAACATTGCAATTTTGTAACAAATCTTCTAGAACTATTTTTGCTTCTACAAATAGTTCATTGCATTAGTAATGATGACATAACATTATCAACCAATGCTAAGGGGGACCCTTGTGCTTCTACAAAAGTGTCATCCCCCAACATGGTAACTTTGACAACTTCCTAGCCAACCAATGACTCTTACAACTTCCCACTCAGCCAATGAATATAGCATTGCAACTTCCCAAACATCCAATGACTCTTTGCAAATTAATCTAAGTTCTTTCCCAAGCATCCACGGAGGCATTCACTCTTACATGTGAGTGAATGGTGTCTTTGATTCAAGGTAACACCCAAAAGTAGAACAAGGGCGCAAGAGTATAGGTGAGAAGACCTATTGATACAAAAAGGTAAAGCTTTAACAACTAGTTCCTCAACCCATCACACTCCCCACAATGCCAGCAAAAGATCTTCAATTCAACTCCCAGTCAGAGATCTCTGGATCTTAACCTTAGAATGTTCTTAACATTGGAGCCACACCAGCTTTAATCACACCAGGGATAAAACACACTGACAAGCCAAAACGATATTCCTCCAGAAGTTCTTCTGAACAAAGTAGAGTAGCGTGATACTTAATGGAATACGGAAGGTTGAAATTACAAAACTCCACTCTCCCATCTCCAATTTAAAATTCCACATCCCAGTAAGCTGTAAATAAAGCTTTACCCTTCCAGTGAACAATCAAAACGAACATTGCTCTGGAGTCCTCTGGCTTCACTCGGCTGTCCAGCTTTGCTCTACAATTTCTCGCACCCTCCGGTTGTACTCACGACGATTTTCGCTATACATGCGTGCAGCCTCCGAGTTTGCTGGTGAATTGGGGTTTGGATCACACAACAAGGACTGCATAAAAATAATAGGTTAGAGAAATGGTTAACATATCGTGTGCATTGTGTTTAGGCAAAGCGGAATCCCAATCTTGCCGAGTAAAAGAACTTGAAATGCCACTTACCAAAAACATGCAAGGCCTCATTTAACGTTCCAAATCCCCTTATTTCTCACATATGAAGAATAAACTGAAACAAAAATCTAAGTTAGCTAGATAACGCCGAAGCTTCTATTTGGTTAGATGTGACTTCAGAGATAGGGTGCGATGCGTGTGGTTGAAGCATAAGGCGTAACACATGTCAACAAGCAATTGGGTTCTATATATGTCCATAGAAAACAATCAGTCGATTAATCTCTTTTTCACGGAACACTTAAGCCCACAGCTAAATCTCTCTAAAAGACATATTTTATTGTAACGATCTCGAATGCACTCAGGACATTCCTAAATAGAATTCTATACCTAATTCAATTCATTAACATTAAGACTTCTGCTTGACTGAAAGTTGTTGGAATCGAAAGTTCACCTGAATTGAAGTGAGAATCGCTGCCACATCGTATATTGGGCTCCACTGATTTTGCAGAATGTCTAGGCAAATACTCCCATCCGCATATACTGATTTGCCACAAACAGCATTGTGAGAAAACAAAGATAAATGGTACTGAACTTTAATCTTCACAAACCACAAGTACTTCTGCTATTCTTGTAGAATTGGAACTGATAAGACAAAGATCTCCCACTGATAGAAAACCGTTTAGTAAACGGCAATAGTGAAATCAACATTGACCCAGAACGCCTGTTGCGCACAAAAACATATCAAAAGAGAAAATTCGGAACCACTGTACATCTACAAATAAAACAAAAAAGATAATCAAAATCAAGAACAAAAATCACAAAAGCTTACTATTAGGATGAAACATCTTGGAGACAAATCGTACAGTCGGAGGCTTATTTGGGTAATCCTCCGTAAATTGCAAAGTCAACTTGAACGTTCCTAATGAAGAAAACCAACAACAGCTTAGACAATGTTCAACAATGTAAGGCAACTGCCAAACACAAAACCCTAATTCAACACTGATAAATTTTGAGTAAGAGCACAAATCGCAAAACCTAGAAATCATGAAACAAGACTATCTACTACGTATGTTTGAGAAAGATTTTAAGAAAACATTATGCACTACTCACGATCAAACATAGATGGCATCAAATTTTGAACGATCCTTCAAATATAGATGAGTGAAAAATGAGTTGAAGGAGAACCAGGCATACCTCCGTCCCATGGAGTATCGTCAGGACTGCAAAACATAAAGCAAAGTTCACATTAGGTTTCAACATCATCTTACAACAACCATTTCTACAATTCTTTGAAGCAAGAATAAAAACAAAGAGACTTCAGAGGTTCAAGGCCGATGCGTTATAGCCTCCAAACAATTCCTACTCTATGAATACCAATACTATTGCCAAAAAAAACCTAAAGATGGGAAAAACTGTTGCACTATGCCTTCATGGAATCCTAAAGTACTAATTCCCTCTCACAATAACAGGCGCAGTGGCCTTCGGCAAAACGTACAGGCGTACAAAAGTCATTATGGCAATGATGCCAGAGATACCCTAAGAAATTGCAACTAAGACTCTCTCATTCTTTAGGACTCTAAAATATCAGAACTACTGAATTGCTTGGTTGGCTTCAAAAGAACCGCAACTGTCACAAAGAACTTACAAGAGAAGCCCGCTATTCCATTCTCATGACTAAAAGAATAAAGCAAAGAAATATTTGCAAGATCTTCAACCACTAGTATTCGTGGAGCCCCCGATTTGAACACATGCGTGATGTCAACATATTGAATTACACATCTATTTTTCTATATGTAGCTATTTTGTTGACACTCAATGAACCCTATTTAATCGCTACAATTCGGACGCAACGCGTCTAACACCTTAAGAACAAGAACAACTTCGACATTTTTCAAAACACCAGTACACGTTGCTACATAATTCGAACTCAAAATACTTAAATTCGAACACAAAAAGATCAATATACCAAAATTGCACATTGACAATCTATCCGTCATAACAGATGCTATTTCTGTAGAAACCCTAGATAATCACTCCAACTTTATGCAACACCTCCAAACATTGCTCAACAACCAACACCCTTTCTTATCATTCAACAAACAAAAATCACACAAAATCACACATACAAATTCCAAAACAACAGACAAAGAACTCCAATTACACTTCGGCTGTCGATTTCGCCCCAACAAAACCTATTTCTGTTGAACACAACAAACCCTAGATACTCCCTACAAACCATACGCAACCAACCTCCACTGCTTTAAAGAACAAGAACAAGTCCAACCTTGCCTAACTGTTACAAATTACCATCCAATACACACAGAAATGGAACGAACAAGGCCTTGATTTCCAACACTCCAAACCCTAGGCAGAGATGCAAGACTCTTCTACTTCGATGAATTTTGGCCAAAACTTAGTTACCCAAAAATGCGTTACCCAAAAATGACCGCGTTCCAGAGCATGATGTTGTTGTCCTGCGGAGCTCCGCTGATGCCTGCCGGCGGATCATGTTGTAAGCGCTTGAAGTCACGCATCAACCGCTTGCGGGACGGGGTCGACATGACGGTCGCCCACCTTTCCTTTGAGCCGGCTGCCGATCGTTCTGGTTCTCTTCCACTTTGGTAGACACTCGATTCTTCACTTCGCTGTTGATATACGGCTGTCCTTGACAAGAAGGGCGTCAAGGTCGTAGCGATGGCGTCGCAGGGGGATGCAAAGGCCGGATATTTGAAACCCTAAAGCTCGCCTCGTCTTCGTCTTCCTGCTCCAAGAGCTTGTCTCTCTCTCTCCCTTATTTTGCTGTTCTGATAGTCAAGGCTTATTATTAGAGCATCTCCACCCAGGGTTATTCCATACACCTATCGGGATGAATGGATGAAATTCATCGGATGGGAAAGAAAACTCCCCACCAATGTCCTCCATCATATCATATAGGATAATACGTATAGGATGAAAATCTCCGAGGAAACACGGAGTCTTCATTTGACATAAAGACAATTCTTGGATTTTCATCCAAAATTTTGGATGGATTGTGAAAATTTCCTTTTGCATTTTTATTTAAGAATCTAAATGTTGGAGGAGTGAGTTTTTATGATGTCATCAAGGAAGGTGTTTATGATGCCTTTGATGGCTGTAATGTGTTGCTTTGTTAGACTATCCTACGTGAAGGTCAGATTCAGACATAAATTACATATTTTTTGGAATGTCTAAATGTTTGGAATATTACAATAGAGTCGATTAGTATAACATGTATATAACTAGTGTTGAACACAACCCACACAAATAGTGCATATATAGACATCATATATGAAACAATTCATACAAATGAATCATACACTACAATAGGAGAAAAACTATAAAAACTAAAAATCCCACAAGTACTATTATATTGGCTTTAAGCCTGACTTATGCAAAGGGTCTTTGAAATACGCCTACTACAAATCTAAGTTGGAAAGAACAAATAGATAACAATCCAAAATGAAATGCTCATTATTTTGTCTATTTGCATTTGGAAAAAAAAAGCTCCTCATGCGGATTCTTTTCTTCCCCTTTAGACTACCTTCTGTGTAGATTTACAAATTATGTATTATGGATCATTACTATATACTATGTAGTAGTTGTAATACAATACACTTTTAAAAAGTGATGCTATAATAACTTGAATATTTTTTAAATTATTAGCTTCAACATTTAAAATATACCCACTACAAGAGAAAGGGGTGTTTTAAGTAGCGTCCTAGACATCACGTCTTTTAAGTAACGTCTTTTAAGTAAAATTTTACTAAAAAGATTGTCTTTTTAGTAAAATTTTACTTAAAAACTTACTTAAAAGACGTTACTTAAAAGACGTGATGTCTAGGACACTACTTAAAACACCCCTTTCTCTTGTAGTGCCTTATAATAGGTCTCATATTGTTTTCAAAGTAACCGCTTGTGAAATACCTAGGAATTCATGTTCACTTAACCGCTCATGTTAACTGCTAAGAGACAAAGAGGCCCAACATGGACTTCTCCTTGGTCAAAGTCAATTTTCACCTTCAAGATCATCTTGATGCATTTGAAGTAATTTAACATAGTGAAGATAATCAAGTCTTTCAACTTTACAATCAATAGACTTTAAAATATTGAAAACTTTTATAGAAACTATAAATACGATGGGCCATGAATCAAATGGTTCTTAATTACAATAATTCCATTAAGTTTCCAAACTTTTATAGAGGTTGTTTAGAAACTCTAAACTTACAAACTTGTTTTCTATTGAATTTTACACATAAGATTAAAATTTCATATTTCCTAGGTACATGTTGCACTTAATATGACTTTTTAAATACATTATTTGAAGATTTTAAACAACAATTACGACTTCAGCAGACTATGAGTAAGGGAATAACACCAAGTCTCCAAGAAGAGCAGAGAGCAATGTGAAAGGCACTCTTCCTACTTCATCCAAGTCAAACTCAACATGGACAATGTTAATATTCATGTGGGACTGCAGAAGTCAAGCACATGAATCAGTAAACGCCCAGCTTTGGTTCACAAACCTTGAAAGATCTGGTTAAGTAATTGACTGCATATGACTAACAAACAACTGAAATTCCTCAGCAGGTGTCCCATCTACATGGAACAAAAGCACGAATAAGCTCAGTTCTACTGATGAATCATACTACAAAGATAAGCCAGGTCGAACATACACTAATCAGGTAACATAATTCAGAGATTTCCTCCATTTGGCCCTGTCATGTCGAACCAAAAGACGAACCATCACTCCCTGGGATTCTCGGGGAGAGGATTTCACGAAACTGGTCAGACACCTCACTGCTAAGGCACCTATCTTCATAGGAAGCTGAGGGATCAAACAAGAACTGGTTAATAATGTTATCAACAGAGGTATGGAAACCAGTTGCTGGTAGCTGAATGATCACGTGCCACTCACTGAAAGATAACTGCCATTGCTTTTATTAAACGGTGGGTCTCACATGTAAACTGGGACTTCCATGATTCAACGAAGTACTGTCTCCTCGAAGAGAATAGAGCCAGTGCACGAATTGACGAAATCTCGAATCTCCTCTACGCTGTCATGCCTTCTTTAGACTTGCAAAAGTTTTCAATATACTCAAATGTCATACTCTTCGGTCGTTCAATTGGAAGACCAAGAGCTCGATCCCAGATGAGCTGCACAGAAACAAGTAACCATCAAAATCAAGGACTAGTCCGACGGCAGAGATGCAGAAGTAATCATATGCTACATACCTCCTGCAGCCCCAAATACCAGTGGATGCCTGTATATTGATAAAACATTGATAAAACAACATGCTTGTCGTAGACAAAAGGGTTTTCAGTAACACTAGAATGTTCCAAGAACTTTTGAACAACATCATAAGAAAAATCTGACGCGTGATTTCAAGGGGAAAATTCTCCTTACGACGATGATAAGTTCTTGAAACAATCTAATTTACTCAAAACTCAATTAGACCTCGAGTTAGAAGCTAGAGCTAACCTGAGAGAGGACGCCCATAGCACGTGATACTCCAAAGAGTACAGTGTAATAGCTGCAAGAAGCCAAGCAGAAGATGCAATTAGTTCCTTGCAAAAAGGGATCCTCCGACTTCAGTTAGGAATAAAAACCACTATGCATTGAAACAAGAACGGAAGTCAAGCGATGCTGAACGTGTTTGGAACCCACTTCTGTTCTTTCAAGCCGTAGTACTGAAGCAGAACGCCGCTGTGGGCATCCACATTAGGCCACGGGTTCTTCACCTGCCCAAACGTAACGAGAAAACCTCAGAAATGCTCTAGATTAAAAGAAAAATGCAGGAGAAGATGTTGCACTGAACGCAGTTGCACTGAAAAGGTACTCAAGATAATTTAACCTCCAAGACTTACTTTGCCACCCGCCAACAGAATAGGGGGGACCACCTCAAACAATTTCGACACCTGAAAGGTAAGAAACCAAGAACATGTCATCATGGTGGCCAATTAGAAGTCCTGAAACATCCATGGCTAAGTTGAACACTTTCCCCAGCGTATGGAAATACTTTAGCTAAATGGACCCTCAGCTTCAGAGCAAAACCCGATGATCTAAATAAAATCAAATAAATGAACACCAGGATGTTATTGATGCATGTACAACCCTCTGAAATGCGAAGCACGACATCATTTGCTAAGTATGACATCATATGCTAAGCGAGTTGCACAGCAGTACATTGACTGCGGTCTCAAAAGTCCAAAAGAGACATGACATTCTGGAACCCACCATGCCAGGTCCCAACCTAATTCAAAATGCAAACCCCTGTGGCATGATTAGACAGCAAGAGAACTATACATAGGTTGCAAACGGAAACAAAACCATACCATTTTGAACATGGGATCCTCAGGAAGATGCTTCAGTGCAAACTCTCGTTGACAAATGTACCGAGGATCCGTTTTCCTCAACACAGCATGTCCATACCCAGGGACCACCTGACCCAAAACCCACCAATTCAATTCTTCTCGCTAATCGCTCCATGATCCATGGAAAATATGACCACGATGGAAGCTCTAAATAAGCTCTACAAAGTGCGCAATCAATTCAAACCTAGCAAAGGTACAAAGACTGATGCCTCTAGATCTTTTCTTCTCACGAAACACAAAGCGTGCACGACGCTTGAAAGAATGAGTACCCGGCCGCTCTTCAAAGTCTTATGGATGTAATCCGTCAGCTGATCCAGTGAGACTTCACTACCGATATCATCCACCACTTCTTGAATCCAGCGCAGCACTTCCTGTTATAACCCTCAGTGCTCGGTGAATGTTCCAAGATCAGATTTAAACAAGCCGATAAATAGGTGAATAAACTATACACGGTTATTATGTATCACTCTTCCAGGTTACTGAGACTAACCTGGTTGGCAAGCCCGTGCAGAGGACCTGCTAGACCATTCATGCCAGCAGCGAAAGAAAGATAAGGATCCGACAGTGCACTCCCAACCTGGCACAGAAATCAGCATATATCAAAACGAAAATCTGAAGATAATATAACCCGAAACAAGACCATAAATGACATTCTTGAGTAGCAGTGACACTGGTTCCTTTTGAGAACAGAGCAAATAAAGTAAGCTTAAAGCTTTGACATACTCCCAAGTGAGAAGATAAGTACATTGGCTTCAGGAGCTCTAACTTGTTCAAATTGAGCTTAGCTTTGCAGAGAAAGTGTCAGGGGTTCCTTTTCATGATAATTCAGAAGGGGCTTAACAAGGATTCTCTAAAATGTTATTGACAGATTCTCTGCCTTAAGGTGTCACTTAAATATCTTCAAGGATCTCATGATCTCTTCCGTTAAATTGGAAAGCATAAATAAGCAATCGCAAACGATCCATCTATCAGTAGCTGAACAGTATTCCATTTAGGTTTCAAAGTGAAGATGAAGATGAAAATGTCGTACCAGGTGAACAGTGTGAGCGCTAACATTTCCTCCTTCGTGATCACTACCACAATTTCAACCCCACGTTAAATCTCTTACGTATCCTTCATCCATCAAACGTAGGAAACACTAGTGAATCCAGCCGTTACTGCAATGAAATCTGAAATCGTCATGGACCTCATCTATGAAATCCGCCAAACCCTTATCTAAATACTAAAAATCACCGTCAGTTCAGCATGCCAGACGAAAGCGAAAATACAAGGCTGGAGACTGGAGACTGTAAGAACTACACAATGCAAAAGAATAATGAAGTCCGCAACTTAGTGATAATTAAATAGCAAAATTTCGGTGGATAAAAGCAACTGCAAAGGAGAGAGCCTTCCAGCGCTCCTACCAGATAAATTTCCTATTACAGCAATAAACTGAAGAAACGATCTAGTATTATGAATGAAAAGGGGAAAAACAAAAGTTACAAAACACCAGCAGCAAATAGAGAACTCTTTCTCACCATCTACATAAAGATTATCTCATAAGAAATGATAACACAGGATGAAAATGCATTATGTACCAAAAAGGGAACGCCAATTAGCTAACAAGCGAGTTAAGCTACACTAGCTACCTGACAGTTAACTAACCTATAGTATGCCAGCACTTGCAAGGTAACTAATGAAGAGTCACACGTTCAAGTTTGCCAATTGTTGCTAATTGGCTCCTGCAAGTGGACTCAGCACTTCAAACCAATGCTAAGGGCTTCATCCGATTGTTTGTCCAAATTTGGGAACTGAAGTTCACTGGTGGAAATTAATGCAAGTTCCTTACAAAGTAGTTAACAAGTGTCAGCGCTAAAGTACACATTCAGACAACTTGCGCAGTGCGCACATTTAGTAAGTAATTCCGGTTAGTAAAGTACGACTAATTGGAGACCCTTCAACAGAAAACAGTAGCATGAAATCTTAGGCACTGGGCTAGAAAAATACCTGTGGATACTCAAATAGAGCCGCATCAACTCATGCATCAAATCGTCCTTGAACCCCAACATATGAGCGAAATTAGCTGCATAGTCAAGACTGGAATCGGATCCAATCACGTCTCCGCCTTTATATATTCTGCAGGTAAACGACTCAAACACCTTCAACGTAGGAAAAATCCATCCATTTCCAAACATGAAAGGAATAATCCTATTTGCACCTTTTAGACTACTAATCATTGGAACTATAAACCCTGTCAAAGAGACATCATCTCGATCAAAGATTACCTGCGATAAATGTAAGCAGCTACTTCTGGCAAACGAGCGATCAGATTCATGGAGTCCTCATAAACAGGTTCCCAGTACCTGCGGAATTCAGGAACTTGAGAAACTTGCACAGGATTGCAAGAAATCATGCCCTTCCAAAATGAAAACAATATCACAGTGTTCTCAGCAAACTTGGACTGTGTCATGAACCTTTAGACAGCAACATAGAGATAACCTTGGCCACGATTCATGATGAGGTCTACCGGTGGCCCCATGGAGGCCTCCTCCTGAAAAAGTTCCTGAAACAGTCTAATTTCACTAAAAATCTAATTACAAACTGCAGACACATCCTTAGAGGTCAAACAGGAAGACCATAAATTACATGTGTTTCTATTATTCATAGTTGCAAAGACGAGAAAGTGAGGCAAAGATGGCTTACTTAGTCTTGTTCAAACCACCCTCGTAAGCCTTTGCAAACTCACTTTCAGTCTGGACCAACAAACAAGATCGTCAATCATCAGTTGATACCACAAATGAAATAGGAGGAAGTAATAGTATTTCATTTAGTAGTATAAAAAGACGTAGGTATCATAGTTTCACATGGTGAATGATTCGGAACAGATGCTCGCAGGGGTAATACCTGGAGAGCCATGATGCCGGCAGTCAACTGAGTCATGGGATGAGCAGTCTTTGGAAGTGCATTGATGACATCAAACACATGCCCTGCATGACGAAGTCCAGACTGAAGGGTAGTGCAATAGAAGTGAACTTGAAATGCAAAAATACAGCTCCCGGAAACTACTAACTCAAAAGAAAGGGCAACGGAGCATACCACACAACTCGAGAGAAATTCCCAGATAACTGTTGTAATGGATGGCTGGTACTTTTCACCAGCACCGCTACAGGACTAACAATCAAACACAGACTAAAAAGGTCCATCATCGCTGTCATTACCACGTACCTGGAACTTTGGAACGAGATCGCAAATCCTCAGACAGGGCTTGGACTTGCTCATTGCTTGGAACCTGCAATGAAAGGAATCTTCCATCAAAATCCCAAATGGAGACAAAAATGATGTTCCAAAAATCATCACCAAAAACCCGAATCAAAATGGACATCACAAAAGTCACCTCTCCAGTTGCAAGGAGCCACAGAAACCCTTCAGGCAGGGGTTCGCCACCAACTTTAGCTCCGGGAAGTAGCTTTTGACATTCAGGGATGGACAGGCCTCGAAAGCGAATTCCCTGCACAAAACAATATACATTCAAATTCCACGGTCATTCTATACAAATCCAATATATATGATACTTAACAACCAAATACAAAATGTAAAACCATCACAATACATACTCCGGTAACATTGTCGCAAACGAAGTGCTGTTACCTCCTCAGGGTCGAGCAAGGATGTCTCCCATAGCATGCCCTTGATTCCGCGCATTCCACCAATGGCCTAATAAGCACCATTCAGAGCAACAGCATCCCATGAGAAACATCATTTAGTACCAACGCCACATGGGAACATGCCAAAGGTAAAATCACTAATCGCGGTTCAATAAAATTAGACTGTTCCAGGAAATTTTTGACAACATCTTGAAGGGAATCCTTTTCATGACACATGGGGAGGCTTCCATAAGATCAATGTGACCAGAAAGAGACGTCTCAGTGAATTTGTCTACGAGTTCCTAGAACAATCTAAGAAATTTGCAAACCGTGTTCTTTGGAAACTTATTGAAGCTTTGCACATCGACAAGTATTTCACTGCACTACGTGAAAAAGTGCTGAGATCCTCTTACCATGTCAACCGTAGTCTCTCCTAGCGAAACGTTTCCATACTTGCTCTTGATTGCCTTCAGTTTTTCCTGAATGTGTACGTCCATGACAGGATACTTTAAGGAAATCTTTCTGAAACCTTTATCAAGTAAGAACATAGCCTAAGCAAATAAGTAGAATGTCACTAATTGATGCCATCAATTTGCAGCCATCTTACCATCATCAGAAACTGGCATGCATAAGATTGTAAACCAATTCTAGCAGGGTGCCACAAAAATAAGGGCCTTGCTAGTGAGGTGTTTGTGACCACTTTAATTGCAACCTTCCCAATAAATATAGGGAAAGGATATTTCATCCTCAGGTGAGACGGAACAACAGGCTTAAGGGAAGAAATCTCTGAGCTCTAGAATGCTATATGAAAAGTGGAATGTATTGGAAGGCGCATTAGAAATTGGGTCACATTTATAGCTCGCTTACCCTCTCCTCTGGGACCATTTCTGCAATCTTAGCCCGCAGATCCTGCACATCAGAGAACCCACACGGAAGTGCCAGTTTTGTAAGCAGTACCCCACCAAAACCTCGTCCAAACCTAATCTTTGAAAATTGAGCCTAGAGTATTGAAACAACTCCTTTGGTCGAAACTACTTGCTATCTAGTCTGATCAAAATGCCCAAGCATACAGTGCACATCGCGGCCCAATTATCTAGTCTTGCATTGAAAATTCGGTAAATTAGTTAGGGATATTCACCTATAACATAGATTCACACTAGAAAGCAGACTTCAGCAGCAGCTCGTTAAGCATAAACTACTCTAAGTATGAGAGTTTATTGTTGGCAACATTAACTACAAACACTAACACTAAATGTTCATCACCCTACCAATTTTACCAACACTTAACATCAAGTGGCCTTTCATAGATAGCGTGGTCAACAGATAGGATTTTCAGTAGGGTAATTAGCTCTATTGGCCGACTAACAAAAATAATTATTATTAGTGTGCACTCAACCATCCCTAATTGCACTTGAAGTGGCAAATGAGTGTCTACTTTGCTCTGACATGTGTTCAAAACATGACAAGTGGAAGTTGTCCGATCAGACTTTTCCAGAACATGACAGATCACAGAGAACGGGCACATACAGAGTGTGCAATTAGAGAAAATTAAGTGTAGCGAAACAAGGTTTTCAGTGAACTTGAATTATTTCAAGAACATTTAGATAACAAAATCGTTTAGACAACAATCTTTCAGGGTTCCCTGCGATCCTATGGAGGCCTCTCCATCATAACATCATCACAACCTCACAAAAATACATTTCCAAGTACACACTCTCTCAAGTTGGAGAGACAAGTGAGAGACACATTTCACAATCGAGAGACAGTTGATCTAACTTTTAAGAAGATCGTATCACCTCAGGACAGGCACAAAATAGTGCCAGAGTAGCAAAATCGTTCACCAGAGCTAACAAGGATTTCGGTGTAAAGTGAGTCATCTAATCGCAATTTATTTTTTAGGCATTGACCAAGAATTCTTCCAAATTCGATGACCAAATCTAACCCCAAGGTTACATGCTACACAAGAGCAGGAACCAGGAAGAGAAAAAAAAATTAATGCATCCATACCGTGTTGGACGCGGCCGAGGATGCTTGATAGAATCGAGCCCATCGCGCAGAGTGCGATGGTTTCAGTTGATCCAGCAGCAACTTCACCGCCTGCACAAACACCACCATGTCAAGAGGAGCCTCTCCCATCCCCCCAAAACATGCAAACTCTGAAACGAAACACCAATTTGTACACGACAAATGCGGAATTCAAACCCCCACCCCTCAAATAAATAAAAAAACAAGAAACGATCGCGTTGAAAATGCTCAAGGCAGCGAGGTGGCCAAATTCGATGGATCCCTCACCCGCGGCATTGTGGCGACGGTGTGCGGAGACGCAGGCGATGGGCGAGGCGGGGTTGCTCGACCGGGAGCTCGAAAGAGATTCCGCCAGAACGCAACTTGGAAGAATGCGCGGGTGCTGAAGCCGAGAGTGAGCTGATTGTGGACGTGGTAACACTATTTCTGACCTGCACTATTTTCAGTCCTACAGAGGTATTTGCGTCATAGTGGCGGGCAGGACTTGGTCAACTTGAATGGTGAGTGAGGAGTGGTCAGTTGGTCACGCTATTTCCTCCCTGCACTATTTTCTGTCGGGCTCAGCATCTGGGTTTTTCTTAATTTCTTTTGGAGGGGCAGAGCAGAAAGCGATCTTGGTTGGAGTCGTGAAGCTCTTTAATTAAATCCTTAGACATAAGTGAAACATGCAAAATGTGGACAATAACTCATTCAGTTCAAGCATCCACAAATGGGAATCTATTCATCCGTATGAGCATACATTTATTCATCCAAAATGGAAAGACAATCATTATAATTACTGACAATCTTTAGCTGGATTTTTCAAATTCCAGCTGTAATTTGTCAGAAACTCTGTTGCTTATGCGACTGCCCCAGCCAGCCCCATCCAACGGACAGATCCCGTCTTGCAGCTGCCGAATCAAACCCGAAGAATCAATCCACGCCACTCATTGCTGCAGCAGCACCTACAGTCCAGTCCAGCCCATTGTGTGCTCCGGATCCACGCAGACTTAACCAACAATAGCCACAGGCATCCACACGCGCGCACATTGCCAGAGCCCAGACAGTCTGAGCGCGAGCCAGGAAACAACAAACGGAAGCCGCAGCAAGACGATAAGCTTCACCTTTCACCAACTCGAAGGAGTGAGGGACGATGCTGCATGCGCAGTCCTACGGACCGCGACTTTCCTGCGAGATCGTCGTCCTTGGCGCCCTTTTCGAATCATGTAGCAGCTTGCGCCAGCAGCGCTGCGTTGGATCTGCAACATTCGCTCGCTTACAGTTTCCGCCGTCCTTGGGAAAGGTGAGCCCGCCATGTCTCATATTAATGTCCTCACAGTTCTCGCATTGTAACTTACGTAGCAAACTTTTGGGATGCAACGAGAGGCGGGAGTGGACGATGGGTTCTCGGGGCCTCGTTGGGTGTCGTGTCCACATGAAATCTCGGTGGGGGAATGGGAGAATCGGGCTCACAGATTTTGGATCTTGGGTAGGGTTTCGTTTTGGGTTGTCTTCTTCCGTTTTCTTGCATTGGTCGTTGTTGGGTTTTTTGTATGGTGAGAAGGAAAGTGGTGAGAGGGATCGTTTGGAGACGTGCGTTGTGTATTTGTGGGGTGGAATTTGTTGCGAGGGGATTCGAGATCAAAGCCCCCGAGGCCGCGAAATCCGTGGGCACCTCCCACGCATTTGCGACTATTGGGACCCTCTCGAAGCTGTGCATTCCCTTCCCTTGTGGCCGAGGCTGAAATTCGTTCGCAAATTGTGTATGACGCCAGCCGGCGACGCCAGCCACGACCCTGACGATGATGATGCCACCGACGACGATGGAGCTTGGAGTTCGGGAGAGAAGGAGCTTCGGAGCCTGGCTTTCGTGAAGATTGCGAAGGGAGAGCTTGTCGATTTCGCTGAAGTGTGCGCTTCGAGGTACAGCAATGCCGAGGGCTAATTGTTCAAACCCTAATTTGGTTGTCAGACTTTGTCGATACCTCTGAACGTATTTGAAGAACCGTTTGAAGTTGGTGTCTTGGGTGTAGGTGCTAACGTAGAGGATATTTTTTCCTTCGCTTTATGCATTTTATTCGATATGCTGGTGCTTGTTTTCGTTGGGATATCAGTGAAAAAGCCATTGAGGTATCACTGTGGTACTAGGTCCAAACTCTCTTGAGATCAATTTTTTTTTCACACTGAATTTCTTATGCTATCATTCAATGTGGGTTCCATTATTCGACTGGTCGTAACTGTCCTAACTGATTAGTTTTGTTTTTTTATATAGAGTGTTAGGTACCTGAGATTTGTTTTTTTGTTACTCTTAATTAATATTAAAGATTCTGTTTTCGTAGTATTGCACACCAGGCTGCTGGTGAGCGGAGGTTCCTAATTCACAGAAAGTGGGTCTGCCGTTTGGCTTTAATTTGATTCCTTTTTTTAACCTGCAGCTGAAATCATAGTAATTAGGATGATATTGGAAAAATTCAGCAATTTTGGGAATTCATGTTCAGGATTCGGTTTGCCGCTTGTACACCTATTCCACAGTTCCTTTGTATCAGAGGTTAAGAGTTTTGTATGATTTTAGGGTTAAGTAGAATGTCTGTTTGGAACACGGTCTTGTGCGTTTCTGCCTAAATTGGGCTTCATGTTTATCTGAGAAATTTTGAGTAGGTGATACGGAGACTTTCTTTTGTCGAAGTTCGTTTATTTTTTGACCACACATGCAACGCTCTTCACTGATTCTAGGGATCTTAATATTTCCCTCATCTGAATTATGGTTTTTCTCAGTATAATCTATCGAATTGGTCGTTTGCAAACCTGTCCATTAGGAGTTGGGATTAAGAGGGTAGGACAGAGAATGTGGTTTAAGATGAATCTTCCGGGAGTGATTAGAATTTGATCTTGCTACTGGCCAGCAGCTAATCTGCTCTGACTATTGATCACTTGTGTTGTGGAGCAGATTCGGTTTTGAGGAGCCAGCCTGCCCTGGAGCAGAATGTGTGTAGATAGAAGCTCCTAGTCAATATGGAGGAAGAAGACGGTGTTGCTTACAGGCGCGGATCAGCAATGGGAAATAATACACTGTCATTAAATTATTCTCAAATGTCCAATGCCGATGCGGGTAGTGTAGACCTAGTGGGAAGGCTGAAGACATTGAGTTCAGGTAGGAAGAAGCTGATGACAAAGTACTTCGATCTTGATGACATTGAGAGTGGGCCACTTCTGTCTGAGTATTTTGCAGTGTCACTGGCATTCGTAGCATTGGGTGCCATGATCCGCGAAGCGAATGTCAGAATGCGAAGGAAAGACAAAGGGAATTCGGATGGAGTGTCACCGAAACTGCAAAGGATGGCACTGGACTCCATGCTCAAGTCAGCCATGGAGAGGTTACGAGGGCTGGCACACAGAACGCAAACGTTGGAAGACAATGTCCGGGATAGGACTTATATGGAAGCAGCGTTTCAGTTCGAGAGGCTGGATTTTTTGAAGCGAATCAGTGGCCTGGAGGCGACTATTGCGAAGCATGCTGAATTGGAGGCAGGTTGGCGCAAGGAGAAGGAGGACCTGACCAAACGCATTGCAGAGGTCGATGCGCAGAGAGGCTACTTCTTTAAGAAAATGGCGGAGGCTGACAACTCCTTGGCAGATCTGCAGCGACTTCGAATGGAAGATGGGAAAGCAAACGCAAAGCTGGTTGAAATCTATGCTGGTAGAGAGCAGTCTTGGAAATCAGAGAGAATCAGGATGCGGCATGATATTGAGCTTTTGAAGGAGAAATTGAGTAAACTCCACCCCCAGTCTCAAATTAAATCGCCTCATTCCTTTGATGCGGCTACTGAAGCGCTGAAATTGAGAAACATGAAGCGTAGAGCTAAGGAGATGGTGAGGGACAAGGTGGTCAGCGAAAGAGAGTTGTTTGTTCTCGATCGAACTCCGAAATCCGAGGTGGATTCAAGTAAGTTGCTGCCATGACCAAAATATTTAATCATATGCTGTAGAATGAGATTTAACAATTTGTTGTTCAAATGGTGGATACACACAATTTAAGCCAAAGTTTGAAGCCGAGATAACAATGAAGCATTTACTTCCCAATTCCCGGATTTCCTTACCAATATTTTATGGCATTTGAGCTCCTACTATTTAACCCCTAAAGGGCTTGGAAGCCCAAATTGCGCCTCCTTTTCTGTTTAGTAGCTCATATGCGAACTCTTCTTTGTCCAATTGTTTTGTGTGTGTTTTTGACCAACATATGCAATTTCCTTTACTGATTTTGTGATGGAAATTTAGTACCTATCTGAATCATGTTTTTGACTATATGATCAATCCATTTTGTCTTTCTATAACCATGGTCTTTTAGGGATTCATAGCTAGATATGTGATTGATATTTCTTGGAAACGGAATGCAGGGTCTGCGAAAGAGTCCCCTATGTTTGCTGACGATCAGAAGGATTCAGAAGCAACGGATACTCATGAGCTCTCAGCAGGGCAGAATCAGGAAATGGAAGCTGAATTGGCAATCATCTTAAAGCGAGTTGGAGCGCTGAAGAGAAGGGGATCTGCCGGAAGCAAACTTGATGAGCTCCTAAATGAAGCTAAAACCAATCCTAAGATGAAGCGCTTCGGATCTTTTGACCAAGCCCCCAAAGGCATGGTTATAGATGACACATTCCTCTGTCGGTCTGAGGTCAACAATGTGAAGGACGTGGAAATTGATGACGGTGCTAAAGACATTTGGCAAGCGATTGAGTTTCAAGAAGGCATGAATGTACAGCGGTGCAATAGTCTTGTTGACGGAGGGAGCGTGCCAGGAGATCCATCTCGTTCGAGTGTGTTTCATGCGATTCTCACTAGTCCGGAAAAGAAAACTAGCCATCGTACTCCTGATGGTGATGGGTCTCCAGTTCGTATGAACCTCCTGGGTTCGTCTGAATGCTCCGTGGATAATCCTCTTACTCTGGAGAGAAATATTGGAGAACGTGGATCGGAAAGGTCGGCTACTGTAGATCACGACATAGCTCCTACTCCTGATGGTGATGGGTCTCCAGTTCGTATGAACCTCCTGGGTTCGTCTGAATGCTCCGTGGAAAATCCTCTTACTCTGGAGAGAACTATTGGAGAACATGGATCGGAAGGGTCGGCTACTGTAGATCACGACATAGCTCCTACTCCTGATGGTGATGGGTCTCCAGTTCGTATGAACCTCCTGGGTTCGTCTGAATGCTCCGTGGAAAATCCTCTTACTCTGGAGAGAAATATTGGAGAACGTGGATCGGGAGGGTCGGCTACTGTAGATCACGACATAGCTCCTGGTGTGGTTGCTGTAAATAGGTCAGTTCGTAATGACGTTGAGCCTCTGAACCTAGATGAAGGTGGTTGGGAAGAGTTTGTTCTGGTGAATCCCAGCACTCCGGAGAAAAACATTGGCAGAAGTAATAGATCTGAAGGGATGACTTTTGTAGATGACGACAGTGTGGAAGAAAAAAGATATTTGGCTCCAGGTCGTAGTGAGATTCAACCTTTGAACCTAGATCAAGGTAGTTGGGAGGAGTTTATTCTGGAGAACCCCAATTCACCGGAGAAAAATCTTGGCGAACGTGCTCCTGAAGGATCGGTTGCTGACAGAGCTGCAGAATGTGTTGCAGTAAATAGGTGTTCGGCTTCACAGTTGACTGTTAGTACTGAGATTGAGCCTCTAAGCCTGTCCAATTCTGAGAAGAAGTGATAGCCTCAACCAAATTCTTAGAATCGAACATTGGAACCAAATATGAAAATGGAAAAATAAAAATATAAGGGTCAAATTTAGAATTGCTTTCCAAAACTCCACCAGTGTATGTACACAAAACCTACATCTCTCATTACACACTTTGTAATTGCACTTTCCTTATATATTTTTTCAATAAAAAGGGGTACTGAAATCAAATGCCCGCAGTTGATAATTCAAAGATCAGGTGTCGCTTACTAGAATGATAACTGCCAGTGCTTTTATTAAAAGGTCGCTCTCAAAGGTCAAAAGCGACTTCCATGTTTCAACGAAGTTTTGTTTCCTCGAAGGGAATAGAAGCCAGTTCACAAATTGACGAAATCTCGAATCTCCTCTACGTTGTCATGCCTTCTTTTGACTTGCAAAAGTTTTCAATATACTCAAATGTCATACTCTTCGGTCGTTCAATTGGAAGACCAAGAGCTCGATCCCAGATGAGCTGCACAGAAACAAGTAACCATCAAAGTCAAGGACTAGTCCGACGGCCGAGATGCAGAACTAAACATATGCTACAAACCCCCTGCAGCCCCAAATACCAGTGGGGATGCATGTAGATTATCTGATAAACATTGATAAAGCAACATTCTTGTCGTAGACAAAAGGGTTTTCAGTAACACTAGACTGTTCCAAGAACTTTTGGACAATATCATAAGAAACATCTCTGTCAGGATTCACCTTATGGAAAGATTCTCCTTATGACGATGATAAGAAGTTCTTGAAACAATCTTATTTACTCAAAACCCTGTTGGACCTGGAGTTAGAAGCTAGAGCTAACCTGAGAGAGGACGCCCATAGCACGTGATACTCCAAAGAGCACAGTGTAGTAGCTGCAAGAAGCCAAGCAGAAGATGCAATTAGTTAATTGCAAAAAAGACATCCTCCAACTTCGTACAGCAATGAAACCAATAAGCATTAACATCAGAACCGTAATCAGGGGGGTGATGAAAGGGTTGGAACCTACTTCTGTTCTTTCAAGCCATAGTACTGAAGCAGAACGCCGCTGTGGGCATCCACATTAGGCCACGGGTTCTTCACCTGCCCAAACGTAACAAGAAAAAACTCAGAAATGCTCTAGATTAAAAGAAAAATGCAGGAGAAGATGTTGCACTGAACGCAGTTGCACTGAAAAGGTACTCAAGATAATTTAACCTCCAAGACTTACTTTGCCACCCGCCAACAGTATAGGGGGGACCACCTCAAACAATTTCGACACCTGGAAAGGCAAGAAACCAAGAACATGTAATCATGGTGGCCAATTAGAAGTCCTGAAACATCCATGGCTAAGTTGAACTCTTTCAGGTGATACCCCCAACGTAATGGACCCTCAGCTTCAGAGCCAAATCCGATGATCTAAGTAAAATCAGAAAATTGAACACCAGGATGTTGTTGATGCAAGTACAACCCTCTGAAATGCGAAGCACGACATCATATGCTAAGGATGACGTCATATGCTAAGCGAGTTGCACAGCAGTACATTGACTGCGGTCTCAAAAGTCCAAAAGAGACGTGACATTCTGGAACCCACCAGGCCAGGTCCCAACCTAATTCAAGATGCAAACGTCTACGCCAGGATTCGAAAGCAAGAGAACTTGACTTCCATGGTCTACAGTACCACTGTAAAGAGAAAGAGTCTATCCAAAGTAGCAATGTGCAAGGGACCACTCCAGCAGGTTATACAATGTCATGAGACCTCCCTCCTACACGTTAATGCTCTTCAAAACATAGGTTGCGAACGGAAACAAAACCATACCATCTTGAACATAGGATCCTCAGGAAGATGCTTCAGTGCAAATTCGCGTTGACAGATGTACCGAGGATCCGTTTTCCTCAACACAGCGTGCCCATACCCAGGGACCACCTGCCACAAAACCCACCAATTCAATCCTTCTCGCTAATCGCTCCATGATCCATGAAGAATATAACCACGAAGGAAACTCTAAATCACGATGGAAACTTTGATCTACAACGTGCGCAATCGATTCAAACCTAGCAAAGGTAGAAAGACTGATGCCTCTAGATCAATGCTTCTCACGAAACACAAAGCATGCACGACGCTTGAAAGAAATTGAGTACCCGGCCGCTCTTCAAAGTCTTATGGATATAATCGGTCAGCTGGTCCAGTGAGACTTCACTACCGATATCATCCACCACTTCTTGAATCCAGCGCAGCACTTCCTGTGATAACCCACAGTGGTCGGTGAATGTTCCAAGATCAGATTTAAACAAGCCGATAAACAGGTGAATCAACTATACACGGTTATTATGTAGCACTCTTCCAGGTTACTGAGACTAACCTGGTTGGCAAGTCCGTGCAGAGGACCTGCTAGACCATTCATGCCAGCAGCGAAAGAAAGATAAGGATCCGACAATGCACTCCCAACCTGGCACAGAAATCAGCATATATTAAAATGGAAACCAATTAGATAACTGAACCCGCCAGAAGACAATGATAATAACTGACATCTTAGAGTAAAAGCGGCACGGCAACTCTCTGGAAAAGTGTCAAGTAAGCGATATTTACAGCAAAGTCACAGCGAATCACATAAATTTGGAGCTCTGACAGACTCTCACAAATGACGACAAAGGTTAATTGGCCTGAGGAGCATTCGCTTGTTCAAATTGAACTCAAATTTGCAAAAGAAGCTGCCAAGAATTCCTATTGATGTGTCAGAGACCTTTTCTCATCTGAATTCAGTGGGAGCGCAACAAGGGTTCTAGCGAATGACATGGACAAATTCTCCGGCTTAAGGCTTCACTTCAATATCTCCAAGAATTCCAAGTTTCATTGGCATAAATGGAAGGCAGTAATAAACAATCGCAAGTAGCCAATCTACCACCATCTACCACTATCCCTTTATGTTTTCATAATTGATAATCTAGATAAACATATCGTACCACATGAACAGTGTGGGCGCTCACATTTCCTCCTTCGTGATCACTACCACAGTTGAAAACCCCACGTTAAATCTCTTATGTATCCTTCATCCATAAAACGTAGAAAACACTAGTAAATTCAGCCGTTTACTGCCATGACATCTGAAATCCTCATGGACTCCGGGAATCATCAACCACGGATCACTACTTGGCAAAATAGGGTGTTAAGGTCCAATAGTTAGTTGAAAGTTGACAAAACTATCATGTAACAAATGGTTGAGTGAGGCCTTTAGGTGAGGCTTTCAATTTAGCTCACTGCTGCTGCTGCTGCTTCGTTGCTGCAAGTGGACTTAGCACTTCAAACCAATGCTAAGGGCTTCGCTCGTTTGTTTCACCAAATTTGGGAAGTGAAGTTCAATGGTGGAAATTAATGCAAGTTCCTTACATAGTAGTTAACAAGTGTTAGCGCCAATGTACTCATTCAGACAACTTGCGCAGTGCGCACATTTAGTAAGTAATTCCGGTTAGTAAAGTACGACTAATTGGAGACCCTTCAACAGAAAACAGTAGCATGAAATCTTAGGCACTGGGCTAGAAAAATACCTGTGGATACTCAAATAGAGCCGCATCAACTCATGCATCAAATCGTCCTTGAACCCCAACATATGAGCGAAATTAGCTGCATAGTCAAGACTGGAATCGGATCCAATCACGTCTCCGCCTTTATATATTCTGCAGGTAAACGACACAAACGCCTTCAACAGAAGAAAAAACCATCCATTTCCAAACATGAAAGGAATAATCCTATTTGCACCTTGTAGACTACTAATCATTGGAACTGTAAACCCTATCAAAGAGACATCATCTCGATCAAGATTACCTGCGATAAATGTAAGCAGCTACTTCGGGCAAACGAGCGATCAGATTCATGGAGTCCTCGTAAACAGGTTCCCAGTACCTGCAAAATTCAGGAACTTGAGAAACTTGCACAGGATTGCAAGAAATCATGCCCTTCCAAAATGAAAACAATATCACAGTGTTCCCAGCAAACTTGGACTGTGTCATGAACTACTGGACAGCAACATAGAGATAACCTTGGCCACGATTCATGCAGAGGTCTACCGGTGGCGCTATGGAGGCCTCCTCCTGAAAAAGTTCCTGAAACAGTCTAATTTCACTAAAAACCTAATTACAAACTGGAGACACATCCTTAGAGGTCAAACAGGAAGACCATAAATTACATGTATTTCTATTATCCATAGTTGCAAAGACGAGAAAGTGATGCAAAGATGGCTTACTTGGTCTTGTTCAAACCACCCGCGTAAGCCTTTGTAAACTCACTTTCAGTCTGAACCAACAAACAAGACCGTCAAGCATATGTGATACTACAAACGAAACTTCCGTGACAATAGTACTCCGCTTTTATAAGACTCTTATATTAGTTTTTTATTGGTGATGTATGGATTTTCAAAACTCCTCTTTGCAAACATTCTATATATCAAAGAGTGCTCGTATGATTAATCTCCAAATATAACTCTCTCAGCTCAAAAAATGGCCCTTCAAAGAAAACTTCATTAAATAAGTAACGTAGATATTAAAAAATCACCATGGATAGAATTTACACATTATAAAATTATTACACCAAAACATTGTGAAAATCGCTTATATTGATTTCACAATCGGATTTGGGAGTTCTGAATTTTTGGTTTCATATTATATCAATAACTATCGGTTAGTGCAATAACAAATCCAACTGAAGAATATGATTCATAGATCATAGTCTACGACTTTTGTCTGAAAGCTGTCACCAAGTTTTCTCTCCTACAATGCATTCTATTAAAAAAAAATCGGAAGTCTGGTCTACCTCGAGGGCTCGTTAGGGTTATTTACGCCAGGAGAAATCCAAGTAGGTATCATACTTTCACATGCTGAAAGATTTGAAACAGATTCGCGTCGCAGACTAACCTGAAGGGCCATGATGCCAGCAGTCAACTGAGTCATGGGATGAGCAGTCTTTGGAAGTGCATTGATGACATCAAACACATGCCCTGCATGACGAAGTCCAGACTGAAGGGTAGGTGCAACAGAAGTGAACTTGAAATGCAAAAGTACAGTTCCCGGAAATTACTAACTCAAAACCAAGTGAAAGGGAGCATACCATACAACTCAAGAGGAATTCACAGCTAACAATCAAACACAGACAAAAAGTGTCCAACATCGCTGTCATTACCACGTACCTGGAACTTTGGAACGAGATCGCAAATCCTCAGACAGGGCTTGGACTTGCTCATTGCTTGGAACCTGCAATCAAAGTAAGCTTCCATCAAGATCCCAAATGGAGACAAAATTGATGTTCCAAAAATCATCACCAAAACCCCAAATCAAAAGGCCATGAAAAATTCACCTCTCCAGTTGCAAGGAGCCACAGAAACCCTTCAGGCAGGGGTTCGCCACCAACTTTAGCTCCGGGTAGCAGCTTCTGACATTCAGGGATGGACAGGCCTCGAAAGCGAATTCCCTGCACAAAACAATACACATTCAAATTTCCACGTTCATTCTATACTAAACCAATATGTATATGATGCTTAACAACCAAATACAAAATGTAAAACTATGACAATACATACTCCGGTAACATTTTCACAAACGAAGTGCTGTTACCTCCTCAGGATCGAGCAAGGAGGTCTCCCATAGCATTCCCTTGATTCCGCGCATTCCACCAATGGCCTAATAAGCACCATTCAGAGCAACCACATCCAATGAGAAACATCATATAGTACCAACGCCACATGGGAACATGCCAAAGGTAAAATCACTAATCACGGTTTCAATAAAATTAGACTTTAGGAATTTTTGACAACATCTTGAAGGGAATCCTTTCCATGATACATGGAGAGGCTTCCATAATATCATTGTGACCAGAAAGAGACCTCTCTCTACAAGTTTCTAAAACAATCTAATAACTTTGAGAACCGTGCCCTATTGAATCTTTGCTTATCGACACATATCTCACTGCACTTCCTGCCAAGTATTTAGACGCTCTTACCATGTCAACCGTAGCCTCTCCGAGTGACACTTTTCCATACTTGCTCTTGATTGCCTTCAGTCTTTCCTGAATTTGTACAATCATTGCAGGTTTCTACAAGGAAATCTTTCTGAAAACTATTATCGAGCAAAAGCAAAGCATAAGCAAATAGTAGAACGTCATTGGTTCATGCCATCAATTTGCAGCCATCTGACCATCATCAGAAATTGGCACGCATATGATTATTAACCAATTCTAGCAAAGGTCTCTTTGTCTCCCACAAAAATAAGGGCCTTACTAATGAGGTATTGGTACTTTAATAAAAATCCGTTCCAAAGAAAATAGAGAAAGGATATTTCATCCTCAGGTGAGGCGGAACAGCAGGCTTAAGGGAGAAAATCTCAGAGCTCTAGAATGCTATATGAAAAGTGGAATGTATTGGAAGGCGCATTAGAAATTGGGTCACATTTATAGCTCGCTTACCCTCTCCTCTGGGACCATTTCTGCAATCTTAGCCCGCAGATCCTGCACATCACAGAACCCACATAAAAGTATTATTCTGTAAGGAATGTACCACCAGAACTTTGTCCAAACCTAATCTTTGCAAACTGAGCCTAGAGTATTGAACCTCACAACCTCGATTGGCCTACAGATAGGATTTCTAAGTAGGTTAAGTACTTCTATTGGATGACGAACACACAATATCATTACTAGTGTGCACTCAACCATCCCTAATTGCACTTGAGGGAGCAAGTGAGCCTCTAAGTGCACTCTCACATGTGTTCAAACTTGACTAGTGGAAGTTATCCAATCAGATTTGTCAAAACAAGAGATCACAGAGGACGGGCACATACACAGTGCGCAACTAGAGAGAGTTAAGAGTAGCGAAAAACGGTTTTCAATAAAATTAAACAATCTTCAAGAACTTTTAAAGAACATTAAGAAAATCTTTCAGAGTTCCCTATGATCATATGGAGGCTCTCCATAATAACCTCATCACAACCTCAGTATACCATAATTGTGCTTCCGAGACCACATTTTCACAAGTGACAGTCAGATGATCTAACATTTAAAGAAGACAATATCACTTCAGGACAGGCACAAAAAAAAGTACAGAGTACCCATATTGTTCACCCATAACTAATAACAATTTCGGTGTAGCATGAATTATCTGATCGCGACTTTTGTTTGAAAATCACACACAGACTTTACCCAATTCAATTAGAAATGACCAAATCTAACCCCAGGGGTACGTACTACACTAAAGCAGGAACCAGGAAGAGAATGAAAAAAAATCAACGCATCCATACCGTGTTGGACGCGGCCGAGGAGGCTTGATAGAATCGAGCCCATCGCGCAGAGTGCGACGGCTTCAGTTGATCCAGCAGCAACTTCACCGCCTGCACAAACACCGCCATGTCAAGAGGAGCCTCTCCCATCCCCCCAAAACATGCAAACTCTGAAACGAAACACCAAGTCGTACACGAGAAATACCGAATTCAAACCCCCACCCCCAAAATAAAACAAGAAACAAGAAACAATCGCGTTGCAAATGCTCAAGACAGCGAGGTGGCCAAATTCGATGGATCCCTCACCCGCGGCATTGTTATGGCGACGGTGTGCGGAGGCGCAGGCGATGGGCGAGGCGGGGTTGCTCGATCGGGAGCTTGAAGCCTTGAAGGAGATTCCGCCACAGCGCAAGTTCAGTGTGTGAAGATGCAAGAATGCGAGGGTGGTGAAGCAGAGAGTGAGCTGATTGTGGAGGTGGTAACACTATTTGGAACCCGCACTATTTTATGTCCAACAGCCAGAGGTACTCCATACTCGGTATTTATTCAATAAGTTTTCCATTTCCTTGGTACTCTGATTTATCCTGTGACACAAATTTACGTAACATTCAGTACTGTATGAGTAGTCTTCATGGCCACTGCCTTGCCTTCATGCACCCTGCTCATCACATTCAGCCATGTGTTCACTTAGCTACTGACAAGTGTGCCCTGTGCTGTTGCCACAGTACGGTATCCTCAAATAAAAGTAAAAGTAATTTTCTAATTTTTTAAATCATAATAAAAACTTCGAAATTCAATAACTTCTTTTCCATGAGTCGGAAGGCCACAAAACAAAGCCCGTACACTACTCCTTGCAAAGAGCTTTTCAATGGTACCAAGAACGTGATCTCGGGACGCAGGGACCTAGAGATCTCACAATAAAAATAAAAAATAAAAAAACAAATAGCCTAAAGTAGGACCACCAATTTCAAACTAGGGAGGGATGCCCAACCTGTAGGGTTCACTAATTCAAGCCAAGCAAGGCGCTCAAGCTTGGAATGTGTGTTTTTCTCCTTTTCAAGGTTGGGACAAATAAGGTCATGACACATGTCCCAAATTGCACCAAATTGCACAAGAAGTAGTAAGCAAGAAAGTAGTTCAGCAATGAGCAGAATTGGAAGACTCTAGAGATGGCTATGGGTTTGGAACACTTTTCGGCTTTCCAAATTGATACTTGAGTTAGTAATTTCAATTTTGGGAACAAAAGTTTGAAAATTTGGCAATCCTAATATTTCTTATTGTCCTACATGGAAAAAAATTTCATTGCCCGCCCCCATATTCCTCATCATTTGTTCTAAAATTCCTTATTTGATCGGGTATGGGTACCTCCACCTTAACTTAAGGTATGAATGGGTATGGAATGTTTTACACCATCTAAATTACTCTAGTGCATGCTACTCAATGTTATGTAGCGGCCTTTCACTATTTGCGATGTATTTAAAATAGTGTAAGCAAAATTATTATTGTATTGTATTGTTTTCATCAATAATGAAAATAAATCACACTAAAATATATTTTTATAGGTGATACTAACGTAACTACACATAAACGTAATTGTAACTTTTATAATATCTATTTTTTATTTTTTATTTTTATTCAAACTAAAAAAGTGAAGCTAATGCCTAAAGTCCCATTGTTTCTTCGAGGGACAAAATGGATTTTGGATAGGCTTTTTATGGTCTCGTTATTTGTCGTGATTTTCTAAAACTTTTTGTGAAGATAGAAAGACACATTAGCTTTTTGAAAAGATAATTTTTATTTCAATTTGTGTTCAAGAGCAAAAGTTATGGCACAAAATGTCCAAATTTTAGTTTGGTAGCTATAAAACACCCTACAAAAACTTTAAATTAAATTTTTTTATAAATTTTTTCTCATAGATAGTATATAATCTACATAAGAAGTTGTAATTCACTCCACTTGAATTTGGTATTTAAAAGTTATGGACAATCTTATTTTGAGGACAATTAGAGAATCTTTTTGAAAAAGTAACTTATAGAATTCATCTCTAAAACTCGATTGTCATAGATTTTCAAAAAAAAAGTTTCACAAGGTTAAGATCTCTTGCAAGAACAATTTCACCTTTGAGGTTTGTGTGTTTTAATTCCATTTTAGAGCTATTAACAATTTATTTTTTCCTTCAATCTTGAAGCTACTTCTACTTCATAATTTTTTAATGAATGAAAATTAAGTGTGTTTTTTGGAAATTTTTTTAGACTCTCAATTCAATCCTTCAAGATAAAAAGCTTTTAAATTAAGAAGATTCAAAGCAAAAAAATCTAGTCCAACAAGGTGCAAAAAACAAGTTTTTTGCATATTAAATGTAGATATCTTGCAATCTATATAGTCAAGGTTCTAAGATTTATTCTTTGTATTCTTGCATTGCTCTAGTACAAGATATGTTCCAAAAAAAATTTAAGTTTTTTTTGCTCTTTACAATTGAAATGGCAGTTTTGAATGATTTTTTATGGAAAAAATGTTGTTTCAATTTGTTATTGAATCTTGAAAAAGTTTTGAAAAAAATTGATAAATTAATTTAAATTTGCATTGAATTTAACGCGTTCTATTATAAGAAACAAAAAACGTAACCTAGATTGTGTTGAATGCAACATGGTTTTCTTCTAGTGAACCCTATTGTAGAAGAATAGATTGGTCAACCTAGAATTCATCATTTTTGATACTGTGTGAATCATTTGCTTAAAAAAAAACAAGAACATTCATTGGAGGTCAAAAAATTGTGCAAGATCCCCCTTTTTCACACAAAATTCCATGGATGAATGATTGCATTTTTGTCTTATATAGAAGAACTCTTTGTTGTCTATTGGACACTTTTAGGCCATCATGTCATTATAGGGTTAATATGAATTTTCACATGAGAAAACACGTTGGAATTTTATCCAATCCATTTTTAGAATGGCCATTGAATGAGCACTAGAGGAAACTTGCCAATCACCGCATTGACAAAATTCTAATCCTTCTTCACATAAATATAGAGACTTGCATGTTCTAAAATTAGGTGTGATTATTAAATGTCATGTTAAGATTCACCTTCAAAAAACAAAATGCAAAAAGATTTCTTCCTACAAATTTTATTGCAATTGAAAGGCAATGAAGCTAAAATCTAATTAAAAATTCCTTCCAATGCATTAGTATATAGTGTGCGGTCATTGGGTGGTGATACAAAATTTTGTTCTCATTGCAATTGAATTGGTCGTTGAATTGTGCAGTTATTGTATTGTAAACGGCAACGATTGTTGTTTTGTTTTTGGATTTGTGTGGTCATTGGCAAGTTTATACTACATGATTTTGAAAAAAATGTAGAAGATCCTTAAAACACCAATTTGATTCCTTGATGAGATTTGCTATTATCCTTGCAAGTCTTCCAAAATGATTCATTCAAACTCCAATAGGCATGGAAGTAACCATATTCAAGCACTTTTAGATTACGTTTGGATGCAATTAATATCACATAAGATAATTGCACCTAATTGTGACCTATTTGCAAATCTATTCCATTTAGATTTTTGCAAAATCCTTTAAAGACCAAAAAATAGTTCAAATTTCCAAAATTATAATATGAAATGAAATTATAAATGAAATTTATAAAATAAAATTTAGAATAATAATCTAAATAATAATTATAAAATATGATCCATAGATCATTTCCATTTGGTTATATCAACTACTACACCATTCAGTATTTTCCAATTAAATTGAAGCCTAAAATTGAATACCCTACTGTAGATTGAATATTTACAATTTTTTCAAGATTTTTTTCTTTTGCTTAAGGATGTGAAGTTCTAATTACATTAATTTTTAAAGATTTTCTTCTTCTTTATTCAAGTTGTTTATGAAGGAGGACTTTTTGAACTAAAAAAGGTATATTTTGAGGTCAAACCTATGAGTACCCTTTGAATTATAGGACATTTGCAAATCAAAGTCTTTGGAACTATATCCTACAAATATTAAAGAAGTAATACAAGAATCTACAAAAAAATTGATGGATAAAAGAACTCATTTCTATAAACTTAAGGTGTAGTTGCATTCATCTATTGTTCAAATTTTGAATGTTTGGTTGTTCAGGGGTTATAATAAAATGAAAGTCATCCAAATATAAGAGCCTAAGGCTGATTTGGGGCACATATGTTTTCAAACTTTGAAAATTCATAATATATTTATACCTTATATATAAATGCATCCAAAGAAAATTTGGAATTTGTTTTGACTTTGAACACAATTCAACTAAAATTAAGAAGTTTAACCCTTGAATGTCACGGCAGACATTTTGTGTCCAATGGATGATAGGGAATCAAACTCTATAGGACAGAAGTGCAACTATTCATCCTCAAAATTTGTTGTGGAAAGGGAAGATCTTCTATAGTAGTTTGACTTGCAATGAGTACTTTTGCAATTTCGGAAGCTAATGATTCACACGGTAATAGAAATGGATGATTTTGAGGGTCACCCCTTCGACGTTTAATGGTTAAGAATTGAAACCAAGCATGACCATGACGTTTTGTGTACATGGATGGTTTTAGGAAGGCTTCTAGAATGGGAAAAAACATTATTTCATCCAATTTTATTTGGGAGTTCCCAAAGAATGGTGTTGAATTTTCCCACCTTAAAAATTGACTTTCTTTAAAAAAATGACAATTTACAGATTGTCATGTAGTGTATACTATTTTGACAATTTTGATCATAAAAATAATCTCTTTTGAATTTGACCACAACTATTGAAATGAAGCTTATAATTTCTTAACTCCAATCTGAAAATTGAAAACCAGGTCATGTATCCGTCCTATCAGCTTATTTGGACGATTTTAGGTGCAATTACATTCCTTTGTATTAGAAAAGAATTACATCAGTTCTGATGGTTTTGGAAAAATGTAGCAATGTCGACCAACATCTGGTCTGCTATCACAGCCTGGTTGAGTTGCCCAAAAATATGCGCTCCCTCCTCGTAGAAACACATTTGCACTTGCTTTCCAGCTTTCTTCATTTCCTCAACATATCTCCTCTGCATGCACAGCCAACACCACTCCACTTCACCATTCCACAATAATGACAACCCTGAACCTCAAACCTTAAGAACCTTAAAACCTGAACCACAACAATAGAATTGCGACATCACAAGGAAGCCAACACAACGGTGACGATGGACAAGAAAGAAAGCTCACATCCCAATCCTGCAGAAGGTCTTAACCTGCAACAACCACTAAACCTAAACCCAAAACCCTGAACCACAAGAATAGAATTGTGACATCACAAGGAAGCCATAGCAACCGTGACGACGGGCAAGAAAGCTCACATCCCAATCCTCCAGAATGTCTTGTCCTGCAACAACCACAAGCACAGGTGGAATTTCCACATTTGGCAAGCGTGATCCGAACACATGCGACGCGGGGTGATCCCGGTTGGCACCTTGCGGAAGATACGCCTTCCAGAACCAGTCCAACATCTCCAGGGAAATCACAAGCGAAGGCTTCTCTTCAGCTGGAGTCCTCTCCTCTCCACCAAAGAAGGGCTGCATCATCACCAGACCCCGCAATCCAAGGCTCTTCCCGGAGGCTTGAACTGCAACGTGGTGGACGATGTTCCCGCCTGCACTGTCGCCACACAGAAACGTTCGTGACAGGTCGGCGTTCGGAGGGAGGAGCGGCTTCGCTTGCTCGGAGTTTAGCCACTCGAGGGCGGCGTAACAATCGTCATACGCAACTGGGAACTTATGCTCTGGTGCTCGCCTGCAAACCATGTCGCAATTCAGATCAAATCCTAAACCTAAAACATGATTTTTTGTAATTTATTCTGTTTATTGTACACTCAATTCTACTAGTTATGGCATTCTCTAAGATGACATTGATAGACTATCCTGCACACTTCCATATATCATGTCTTGCAACTTGTCACACATTCAAACAATGTCGTAATGAAATAGATGAGACCCTACATGGCAAGATTAAAGAGATTTGAGTGCATTACAATTATTTGCGATGGATTCTTGACTTGTTTGAACCACTTCACACTTCACACTTTTGCAATGTTTTTTGACATGATTAACTTCCTATCTCGAAATTCCATCAAATTGTTGTCAGTGTTTTTTTTTCCGGCGATTTGGTGCAAAATTGCACCAAAATTTTTGACCTAGCACCAAGCCTATAGAAAATTTTTAGTAAAATTTTGGATGAAATCGCCAAAAAACTTCAAGTTCAAGAAAAATCTTGGATGAAATCGCCACATTGTGAATGAAAATAGAATTATAGATACGTAGTATCACATTTTCTATCCAGTACATGGATGAACGTTGAAACTTGGAGCACCACCGTAACATTTAATATCGCCACTTCGCCACTTCATGGAAAATGAAAAAAAAACCACTGATTGTTGTCGTTGAAAAAACAAGTAAGCATTAAACCAGTGCAGAAATGACGAGAAGAATCGCAATAGCTCTTTTTCTAGTAGTGAGCATTCCAAAAAGCTCTTGGAGTTCAGTGCGTGAGCTTGCCTGTAGTGGACAGAGACCACAACCACACGGCACCGTTTTGCAAAGCGGCGACAAAATTGATCATACGCGGCATTGTCGGGTCTACTCAGCGCAAATCCCCCGCCATGGAAGTAAAGTACAACAGGTATCGTCGTCCCGGCATCTTCCTTGTGTCCTGCATCCTGTGTAAGACAGTCATGCCATTAAACACGCTTGCCCTAAACATCCACTAATTCACACTTCACACCAACCACACACCAACCGAGTAGTACGATTTTTTGTAAAAGTCTTTCATGTTGTAAGAAAGTTGATTCCCTTATGGTCACCAACGCTGGAGAAATGCAGAGTCTATTTCGTCAGGAAGTTTCAAATCATCTACCACAGTTTTGAATTAGCTAAGCCCTTTGAAACTGGAGGTGTAAAATCAATAGCAGGCCTAAAACCGCGATCGACACGTCAACGGAGCCGTTTCTGCTGAGATGGGTGTTAGGGTCTGCGAATTTAAGGGCTTGGGGATGCACACCTGCGCGGGGACGAAGAAGCGCACACTCACGCCTGTGGAAAGATCAACCACCACGTCGAACGTTGCGACGCCGTCGACTGGCGTTGCGTTCGCGGGAATAGCTACGTCGAGGATCTCCGCCAGTCGACGGCGGAGTGTGCCGTCCTTTCGCCGGATGAGGTAGCCGTGCACGCTCATGAAAGGGGTCAGAATGTACCGTATCGTCCACAAGGACGTCATCTAATCGCCATCGTCAACAATGCAGAGCTTCAGACACCCAGCTTCATAGCAAACCAGCTAAGCGCCGAGTTTGTCAATGCAAGTTTGGAGTACAATAGGGAATTCGAATTTGATTGAATTATGTGAGGAGAGAGGGTCAGGAGCGTGCTTACCGTTGACAATGGCCGTCAGAAAACTTCAGAGTTTGAGTGCAAATTCGTTCCCTTCCGCTTCCGGTTCTTGACCTCAAATTCTTGAACCTCGAAACCCTAACCCCAATGCAAACCTTCAAGTCCCGGTTGCTCATGCGCGTTCAGCTCAACCTCGCTTTCAAGTTTGCAGTACTTTCAGCAATTTATTGGGGATTCCAATTGAATTGAATTGACAGAATTGAGTGAGGACACGGGATCAAGAAGCTCGCTCACCGTTGCAAATCGATCTCAGAATGCTTCCAAGTCTGGTTGCACAAATTTCTTCCGCTTCATAAAACTTGGGCCCCAAACCCAACCCAACGCGAAGCTTCAGATGCCAAATGCTCATGCGAGATCCATGGGACAGAGCTCAGCGATGCTTTTGCCAAATACTCTCAGCAATTCCTTGAAAATTCGAAGCACCGAATTTGATGGAATGCATGGACCGTAACCTTCAGAGCTTCAGAGTTTCAGTGCAGAATTTCCTTGCGCTTCCATTTCTTTGCCTCACAATACTTAGGCTCCGAAACCAAAACCAAAACCCTTGCACTAGCAAAAACTGACAGGAGCAACACGAGAATTTAACAGCTCTCTCACTTTGCAGAGGTGCCAAGCTCGTCTGATTTTTGACGTTATATACAGTGTGCATCAACTACTGGAGGAGTTTAGGACCCACAATGTAAACTCATAATAAGCTTACCGAGACAGGTGCTTCTGAACTTTCTAATCCATTAGAAGGGAACCTTCTTGTTATTCTTTTTATTATGTAGGTTGTAAGATCACAATGTAAAAACCCAAGGTGGCAACTCACAGTACCAAGTACCAAGGCTGCTACTTCTGAACTTTCTAATCCATTAGAAGGGAACCTTCTTTAGTTTTGTTCTTTTTATTATGTAGGTTGTAAGATCACAAGGTAAAACCCCAGTGTGGGAACTCACAATATCGAGGTTGGTGCTTTTGAACTTTCTAATTCATTAGAAAGCAACCTCCTTCTTTTTATTATGTAGGTTGTAAGATCACAATATAAAACCCCAAGAGGGCAACTTACAATACCAAGGCTGGTGCTTATGAACTTTCTAATCCATTAGAAGGGAACCTTCTAGTTTTATTCTTTTTATTATATAGGTTATAAGATCACAATGTAAAATCCCAGGGTGGCAACTCACAATAATCTTACCAAGGCAGGTGCTTTTGAACTTTCTAATCCATTTGAAAGGAACCTTCTTTTTATTCTTTTTATTATGTAGGTTGTAAGATCAGAGTAGGAAGACATTGAGAAGAATCAAGAGGAGGAATTTTTATATCAATCGTAGTAGTTTTGGGCATTCAAAAGCCATTTTAAGAATTTATAACAAGAAAATTTTCTCAAACACAAGGAGACAATCATACCCCAGTTTTTTAAATTATTAAATTATTAGATTTTCTTATTACTTAATTATCTTTTGAAAAGATCTTTCTAATGATGTCATTTATTAAACTTCATTATTGCATTCACCCCATTTGACTATTTGTGCTTTAGAATTTGTATATTAGTATTCATGATTGTTTGCCACCTAACGACTTTAATGGAGCATTCAATCACTTGACATTTAGATTGCCCTTATAAAGCTAAAATTAGACAATAATAGTATTATAGACATGGGCATGCACATTGCAAACCTTGATCATGTTGTCATTCTTGCAAAATTTGCTATGCATGAAAATGCTTGAAACTCTATCATGAAAAGTAGTTGGTAGAATTAAAATTTTAATAGAAAGATTTCACTTTCAAGATTATAATGTTCCTTACTTAACATGAAGTGGAACACATACTATTAGAATTGATCTTTCCTGTAATGAGGTATTGGAATGCATTAGAAATCTCAAAACTAGCTCTTCTCTAAAAAATTTATTAGAATGATATCATAAGTTATCAAATTTGAAGTATATAACTTATTTTGCTCTTCTCAAATCGCTGCCCCCTGCATATTATGCAAGAATTGCCAGTAAAACAGATGTCAATACTGCTGAACCGACTGAAGCCACGAATCAATTCATTTTTACAAAACAAAGAAAATGAATTTTATTGCAAAAGATGAGTGATGCACTCACTTGCCTCTCGTAGATCCCAAAGGCCAGAAAAGTCATAGAAAAACTCCGTTTGGTGCACTTCAAATCGCCTTCTACAATAATGTCTGTAGAAACAAGTGACCTGTTTCATTTTGGTGAAGAAAGGTGTGTTAGGACCCTAAACGCTAATGCAACCTATAACTAAAGAGGAGTTATATCTTGCCCTCAAACAGATGGCAAAGGGCTGAAGCCCAGGCCTTGATGGTGTAACCACAAAGTTCTTTCTCCATTATTGGGATTCAATAGGGGACGAGTACACAACAATGATCCAGTCAGCTATTCATGAAGGCCACTTACCCCTAGGGATGACGTCCGGAGTAATCACCCTTCTCTCCAAATCAAGTGATATTGCAGATCTATCTAATTAGAGACCCATTACATTACTCAATGTGTCTTACAAAATTTTGGCTAAAGCATTACAGGTCAGATTACAAAGCATTCTCAAGGATGTAATTAGCCCTGACCAATCAGCTTTCCTTCCTCTTAGATATATACTTGACAATATCCTCTTACAATATAAAACTGTTGAGTGGGCCAAGGTGTGGGAGCACGAAAACTCATAAGGGAGAGATGTAGCTTAGAAATAGGGTAGGAGTTAGTCAAAAATTTCAATATTTTGGTAGGAAGTAGGAAACTAGATCTGGATACAGATAAATTCCGGATAGTTAGATTCCGAGGTTCCAGATCCATTAAAACGGGTTTTCCCGGGAGAAGGAACGGATCTTAAATCCGAGTTAGGTCGGATCAAAACAAGCTACGGAACAGGTATCCAACCTACGCCGCTAGGGAACTGTTACGGGAACGGACCTCTTTCCGTTCGCCAAGGGGAACAGTCGGCAGCTTGACTAGTACTTAAACCATCGCCAGACCTAATCCTCCTCATTCTTCACTTAGCTGATTGTCTCGCACACTTAGCTGAGAGAAAGAGTGGTGAGTTAGAGATCGCAACAGGGAGAGACGGGTGAGGAGGCTGCCGATTGCACCGGATTTAGTGGTCGGTGTCGGTGAACTATGACGGAGTCTAGCAACCCGGTAGCGCGTCGGCCTTCTGTCACAGCTCGGATAGTTAGGCCGGCCATTCCCACCAACCCGACTTTTCGGAAAGAATTAGAGACAGATCTGACCCGGATGGGGTGCGTAGGTTTGATCCACCGGCCATGGAATGTGAAGGACCCGGAGATGCTGGAGCAGCTGATCTCGAGAGTCCCAAATCAGTTTGAGTTGACTGTGAGAGGCCAACCCGGAGCATGGACGGCGGATGTATGAGCTGACGTATACGAGTTCGAGAAGAACGGGTCCGGATTAGGTTCTTGGGTAGAGAAGTACGGGATTGGGAAGTTCCGTAATCCGGTTACCACTAAGGACGGATACCCCGTGAGTGACTGTAAGGACGCTAGGCAGAAATAGATGCTGGAATTTTTAATTCCGATCCTGTATCCAGAAAAGCCCACCCGAGTTACGGTTACGGTGGCCAACACTATCTTTGGGGCTTTAGAAGATAAGGTAGTCCACTGGGGGAAAGTCTTAGCAGATATAGTGAAGAAATTGGTGTCGCACGTAGGGAAGGGGAAGCCGAGTCTTCTCAGTCCATATCTGTTTCACCTATACCACCATCAGGAGGTGCTGACTGGTGAAGAGGTGGTGATTTACAACACTGGATTAGAAATAGTTAAGTATGGTCTCACGCACGAAATTCCATCAGATACTCCAATCGAGGGAGAGGAGGAAGAAGAAGAAGAAGACGAAGACGATGAAGATGAACCGCAGCAGCGGGACCTGGTCGACAAACAGGAGAAGAGAAGGAAGTCGACCGAGCCACACTCGAGGATGGGACAGTCGACTCCGGAAAAAGGAGAGCCGAGTCAGCCCCCGGGATCGGAACTGCAGTTGGACTTCTTCAACGTCGGAACACAGTAGATGGAGGAGGCTAAGCACATGCATTTCGGGATGTCAGATATGATCCTAGGGATTGCTGCGGAGCTGAAGGTGGAGCCGGAAGATATTATAAAGGAGATCCGGCGACTACCGAACCCGGATCTGCTTCGTGAGAAGGACGAGCGGATCAAGAGCGTGGAGAAAGAAAGGGATGATCTGTTAGGTCGGGTGAATTGGGCGGAGACGGATGCCGCAACTGCACGGCAGAAGGAGTAGGAAGCTCTCCAACTCGTCTACAATTTGACCGCGTTGGTGGAGCAGCCCCTGGAAGCTGTAATCAAATCCCGACTCTTCAGCAATCAGCTGAGTGACATAGGCCACTTATCCGGGTCCAAGGTGGTAACTATCTTGGTGGACTTCCAGGCCCGGATGAAAGGAATTTTGAAGGAGATGGCGCAATTGTTGGGGCACCTTGACCCAAACAAGCCCTTGGACTTCACCCACTTTCCGGAGTTGCCCAACGTCGACTTGTTGAAGACACCCCAGAAGCCGGGTCCGGAGATCATTCTACGGCCATCCCCAAAACCGACTTCTAGTCAGACACGGATCCAGATGAAGGCTACTAAGTTGGGCCATACGAGGAGTATCCAGTCGATTCCGGTAGTAGCGGAGGGTACCGTTCCGACATCCGGAACATCCGTCCGGAGCGATTTAATCCACCGGATGGGGGCCTTGTCAAACCCGGCTCGGACCAATCCGGTCGACTTCCCTCATATGCAGAAGGTATCGCCCAAGAAGAATACAACACCAATTCAGCTGGACGATTCACCAGAGAGAGAGACCAGAGTGGAGATGATCCAAGAGTCCGAGAAGGGGGAATTCACTTCTGGGGATGAAACGGCTTCGGATGACGACCCGCCGCCGATCAAGCGGAAGATATCAACCCGGGCTGCAATAAAGACCACTCCACCAAAAACGAGCAGGAAACCACCTGCAGGGCCGAGTAGCAGCGCGAAGAAATCAAAGCGAGGAAAGTAGTTAGTTAGTATGTTTGCAGTAGTTAGGATTTTGAATCTGGAGCGGATTTTCCGTGCGTGGGGCTCGGTTCCAGATTCTTAGGAGTAGTTGAACTTTCCGGATAATGCGGTTAGTTACTAATTGGTCACCTGGATTTCAGGTGTGCCCTTTTTGGCTTTTTGTTTGGGTTTTTAAGTGGAGGGCAGCTTGTTACCCTCTCATTCCATCCTTGCCCATTTTATGTGCATTAGTTTATGTTCATATTCCTTTTTCTCTAATCTGAGCCACTAAGTGGACATTCGGATTTCTGGCTATGTGTACGTTTTCTTGAGTCGTTTATGGAGTGTCAAAAATGTGAGAGAGGGTGGGTGATGGGGAATCCGGGTTGAGAATTAGTTGGACCTGATTTGAGCGAGTAAGTTTGTGAGGAAACTTTATTAGACTTGTGAGTAAGGACTTGAGCGTGGTTCCTTTAAATTGCTGTAACGGTGATCCGGTTCTAAGGAGTGGTGCGGATGCGAGTCCAGAATCCAGGGAGGGTTCCGAGCGGAGATAAGCGACCGCCAGCAGAAAATCCCCACTCATCGGAAGGTCTGCCAATCATAGGATCAGTCTGGTAGATAGATGCACGAATCTCTTTCAGTTCCGGCTGTCTTGATCTGTCGTTGTAGTAGAAGCGGAAGGATGCAATTCTGAGTGACCTATTTTCCGAGCAAGCTACCCGGGGAATTGTGAGGATTATTACTTTTTCTATTTTACAATAAAAACTCGGTTAGGATTGTTTTGTGTGAAGTTTTGTGCAGAGAAATAGATGTCTATAAGTGGTGCGCTCCTACCCCTCTAAAGATCAAATGCGGACACTCTGAGGGTAAAACAGGGGAGTAGAAAACCAGTCGAAGTTAAGAAGTGAGACCCGGAATCTGGATCAAATCGAAAACCGGAAAGGGATAGATCCGGATTGGGATCCAGAAGACCATTGTGTCAGAAATAGGAAAAGAAAGAGGCGTTGCTTGGGTTTTGTTGTTTTGATTAAGATCTGGATACTCCTTAGGTTGCTGAAACATACTAGAATCTCCTGGGACGATATTTTGTGTTATCTTATCATCTTTTTGGTGTTAAGGATACTTACGCCTAGATTGCGCGTACGACACAAGGACTCTGATCAAGATTTGATTTTTCTCAAACTAGACTTTGCCAAAGCTTATGACGTAGTCTCTTGGGACTTCCTCTTCCGTGTTATGAAGAAAATGGGCATTCCAGATTCATTTGTCCATCTAGTGCAGTTGCTATTACAAGATGCATCCGCATCTGTCATGCTAAATGGACAAGTGACTAAAGCATTCCCTATTCTACGTGGAGTGAGGCAAATTATAAGCACATAGTCCACTCATACAAATGATGAAGTGTATCATTGGCATAGACCTTAAAGCATACACTTCAGTAGCAAACGTCCAAAAATTGTCCTTGTTTGCTACAAATATGGTGTCATGGAGTTCTTCTAGTATAAATAAGGCCTTTGTCAAGGTTACAACATGCAATGTGGATGACGTTTTTGGCACTGCCTACTGAGAAGGTAGAGGTACCATGCAATTATTGTCAAATGAATATCAAAAAATTGGACCCCTGTCAATTACCAAAGAACTCTGTGCCAAATGTGCACTCCTATAATGTTTCCAAACATGACTTCTGGTTAGCCAGAGTTCTCCTCATCATTCTTACCAAATGCCCTACTATAGTTGATTTTGTTCTGCTTCAAAAGACTTATATACAAGGAAAGCCATGATGAGTATGCACTGCAAGAAGTACTGTATGAGACTACAAGAAGTGTGCTTTCCTGCCCGTGGAGACAAAGATTCTTCTGAAAAGAACACTTTCTTCCAGCACTTTCTATACTAGACACTTCCTTCCCTCTGTCATGTAGACACAGGTTCTATTCATATACGGATTGTTATCTCTTGTTCACAGTAGGAGAGCTTCGGGAGGCCCTTGGGTGGTTAAAAGAAATGGAATATCCAATTCCATTTTTTGTTGAAATGACACTCAAGTCTATTTTATAATCATTATACTCTAATGTAATTGGAAATCATAAAGACAGAGTTAATTGCTTTCTACACACTATGTACTTGCTACTGCTGCTAGCATTTCTGAAAATGACATCTTCTTTTCAATGGTTCATGTACATAAGAAATGAACCTTTAGAATTGCTTGTGAGATACTGAATTCCATATCACTACAGAAACTTCTATGATTTCTGCCTTGTTCTTTGGCCAAACGCAAAAACACTTTGACTCTCTTCTAAAGCTTCTACATGACATGGTAGATTGTGTATGAAAGAAATCCAAATTCTTGTATGATTCTACATTATTCCTTTTTTACTTGCTGTGAGGAATGAAGTGGAATTCACTACAATTCATAGTGAATTCGTGGTTTCAATATTCGTCCTCTTTTTATGACAGCTAAGCACTCTGAATTGGCTTCACTTCCTAGCAAGAACTTGACAACAAATTTGTGAATGACATATAGTTGACCATACATTAAGAAATATCTATTCTAATGTGACACGTTCTTGTTGTTTCAATTGAAAACATACCATTTTTGAAGAAAGCTAGCACGAATCGTTTTCATGGAGCGTGCCAATGCATGCCTTCAATGATTTTCTTGCTCGTACAACCTCTCCGGACAGTGGAATACAACTGAGGCACAAGCTGCAAGTGCACGCTCGAAATTTCTAATAATTATGAAATGACGGCCCTTCTTTGCCTCGACTTTGCACTTGTAAAGCTCCCACTTCACAATTGCTGCTATGAAGTTCCTGAATCGGTGACACATGAAGTGAAACCGCCATTTCTATTTCTGCACTTCTTTCACCTAACTTATTATGTAAATAAAAGGCTATCTCCAACACAGAGTTTTTTAACTTATGAACCTGAATTCAATGATTATTGTGACTGGATACATTTCTATACGTTGTTCCTGAGATTTGAAACAACAGTGGACCGCAGCAGAGAATGGGACATTTGGATGCTTTTTGCACAAATTCTTCAATACTAAGTTCGGTTCCACAATGGTTTTTTCCTCTCACATACACAATTCATTTACGACTTGTACATATAGTGAACATGCTAGTCTATTCTGAGGTAACAACATTAAGTGAAATAAAATGGAGCTGTACAAGTAGGCCCCCCTACTCAAATTCGCAGATACCTCTAATCATTCAATGAACTTGAGCACTAATAAACGACTATAAACAACTTTGACATCACTATTGTGCAACTACAAATGTTGGAGACCTAGTCACATTTGTGATGCAATCTTCCTGCACCACGTCATTCTATATCATCAGCGTTTTTGGAATTGGTCTTCCAAACGCTGACTACTACTCTAAAATGGCGTCATACGCTGCCATTCTAGTAAATGCAGAGCTGTGCAGCCTTTTCAAGCATCCAAGCTATGGGGTCCACCTCCTCTCTTCTATGCCTTTACATTGTAATCAATCATGACAGTACAATATAGGTCCAATCCCACCTACAATTTTCCCTGTGCAATTAATGCACAAGCACAAGTGTTGAACACACCACCTATGTTTGCAAGAAAAAGAAGAACTGAGCTTCTATTTCTTTCCTATTGTCTCACCTTGAATGCTTGCTTGAATGTGTGCGCATATGTTGTGCAGCGCCCACTATCCGCTGACCTCCTCACGACTTGCACTTTCTTCGTCAACTTTAGAAGCTCTCACCTGTAGTGTACATCTATAGTCGCTCCTCAGATTTTCCGGCACAATATGACAGTACATAGTGGATAAAACAAGACAGCCTACGAAAGAGCGCGTGATGCTCGTGTGCAAGAGCTCGCCAAGCATTTGGAACCCCTCCAACTTACTGTGGTTGCTCTGTAAGTCCCTTGTATCCATGCCTCCGAGATGCACTTTGTTTATCCAGAAAGTGGCTACTTCTGGAAGTGGCGCCGCCGTACGCCTCTCTAGAATTTCAGATTGTAGGAGTAGACTTCCAGCGCGATGCAAAGAAGGCATTTTGCAGTCATATATTTCTGTCGTCGTAGTCATTTCCTATTGAATGGGCAGACACTAGTAGAAAACATGGTCCTGAATGACTGGTCCACAATGACTGCAGCAGTCATTTTTTGTCCACAATGACTACAAAATGACTTCAAAGTGATTGTTGCAGTCATTGTGGACCAGAAATTCGTAGCCCGTTTTCTACTAGTGAAAAGCAAAGTTGCGTTCCAGTCATTTGTAAGAGTCAAGCAGTGCCTCATTAAAAGCTGCCGCCTCCACCACTGCACACGTGTTGGCGCTATGTTTAATGGGAGGCTGAAGAAGACGGCGCCCTCTCCAAACCCAATGTCGACCAAACCCTGAACAACGGTGCTCTTCGTGGAGGTGGCTATTGCTTCATGCTCCGATTCTCTCCTGTACCTTGTTCTTCAGTATTCTCGTTGCGATTGCTCTGCAGGTTTCCATCTCTGTGGACGGTCACGGACAGGCATTTGAAGAAAACGGTGGACCAGAAGTCAGTGCACAAGAGTGTGGTAGCAGGTGCGTCGGAAGCGCCACGTCGAAGCGTGAGAATTCAACGGAAGGAGAAGCTTAGGGTCGGGAGAAGGAGCCCAACTTCTGCAGCCTCCAACATTTCCAAGGAACGCACTATGAGCATGAATTACGGGTCAGATGACACGAGGTCGAAAGATGACCTGCCCCACACAAGTTCACTCTCTACGTTCTGGGTGATGTACCTTTGTTTTTTATTTTTCTTCTACACAGAACGTTTGCCTCCTGTCCGAAGTGTTGTAGGATGAGCGCTCAACGGTAAAGCAGTCGGAATTCCACATTTTCAGGATGTCTTCTTTGTTTTTTTAAGTCGGCAGCAGCTCCTTCGCTTACTGAGAGCACCGCATGAGAGGATCGGTCGCCCGCCTGTCTATCATCGTTCCCTGAAACTCTCCAAAACTCACCAAAATCCATCGCACCAGGAAACGCGGAATCAACATTTGTGGGGCAGAACCCGCTTTCAGGGTCACATTGGGGCGGTGCTTGATGTTGGGGCTCTGTTTTCAGTTGAGGTCGGCGTTGCAATCCCCTGCACTCTCTTGTTCTGGGTGCTTGGAGGTTGGGATGCAGTCATCGCCATTGGAGGCTCGCGGTTGGAGATTAGAGAAAGCGAAGGTGCTGTCGTGGTTGTAAGAATGCATTGAATTTTCGTTGCAGTGGAGAGTTTCCACTTCTCTCTCGCCGCGTCCTATGCACAGGCTTGCTTCCACAGTGGAGATGAGCTTCCGGTCAATGGTGCCTTTCTCTTTCATAGCGATTCTTGCATATTTGCATTATCCCATGTTTTCTTCACATACATGTGGTTTCCTTCTTTCATTGCCTTTTAGGGAAGTAGCAAATAGCAATGTCGTTGCTGTTTTGGAAGAATAATGAGTACGAGTGCATTGATAGGGGTCGAGAAGGTGACGACGATGTTAGCAGCTGATTGTCAGGTTTTCATGACCGACCATCCACGTATTCAAGAAATCTGACTTCTTTAACTATGGAGAAGTTTGTTTCGTAGTCAAGATTGCTAGGGTTCTGAGCATCTGGCATGTCTGATGCTGTCGGTGCTTGCATCTTTTTTTTATATGAATTTGAGTAGCTGACAACAGAGCTAAACAGTTCTCAGTCCAGGATCGTTACAAAAGCGTTAATGCAATGTTGATGATGCACAGTCAAGAGCTGGCACTCATCGAAAAAATCAATCGACCAAGACTCTACTCTGCGATACAACAACCAAAGAAGAAACCCTGAAATAGGACAGATGCTCCTCACTGCGAGAGCATTGAGCATTTTATTTTTTTGGCGTAATAAGTTTCACACGACGCGCAAAGAGGTAAATCATCTCAGTAATCTGTCTTCCGTTGAGAGTATCGTCAGATCGGTCGAAATGGTGCCCGACGTTACTTTGACGACCTGTAAGTTCCTTCACTGCACTGAGAGCCGTTTAGTGTGATGCTTCACATCATCAACCAGCGATTCTGAATCTGAGCTAAATGTCATCCTATTTCGATTCACAGAGGGAATTGGGCTTTGTGGCAACGTACATGTAAATTTCAGATGCTATTATTAACCAAACTTGAATGACAGTTTGCTTGTGATTGTTAGAATGTGAATGATATATAGCGAAATAACAGTCTCAGTACTGTGCTATAGTTGCCAGAATTGGATGCTCACCAGAATTCATGAAGACACCCACGCTAAGAAAACAGAAATTAGAAAAAGAAAACCCGGCACTCCAATAAGACAAAGTTGCAGAGAGACTTCCGAAATTATGCCCTGCTAACCTCAGAAAACATATAGTATTCGGTGGTGTCAGGAATCGAACATGCTCTCAGAAATTTGCAGGGATGAATATAGACGTTGGAAAGTCGAGCCTTGAATTTGAGAACAAAGGTGGCTTGATTGGCAACTTTGTGGGGAGTCGGTGATCAATGACTCGGTGATCAAGGACTTGGTGATGAAAGACTTGGTGATTAATGACTTCTTGATCTTCTTCCATTCATTTCGTTTTTCCAGGACGCTGTTTGTTATTCCGTCTACTTTTCGTACTCATGTGATGCGGCCACCTGGTGCTTTGAGAGTGGTGGCCGGTATGCATTCTGCTATTTCATGAAGACCTCTTATAGTACAGTCATGCTCGTCTGTAGACAGACCTTGGGATTTTGAGGAAGAAGAAGGTTGGTCCATCGTTTTTAGTTGATTTTGTCCATTCGTTGGAAATATAGCCCGAATGGAGCAGGTGCATGTTTGCTATGCTGCTCTAATATGCTATGAACTTTGTTGGAAATAGAGGGAAGTGCTGCTTCGAAGTCAATGATTAATCGTTGAATTAGTGAATTGTGCTAACATGGAGGACGATGTGTAGTAGTAAGTGAAGTATCCATAAAGTATAGAAGTCCACTATTGCTCAACTGTTTTTTATGTATTTGTCATGTATATTGCAGATAAATTGACTAGATTAAGAGGATTCCTTGTATCAGCAGAAGGCCTTGCACTATGTCGGACCATGATTGCATCATATGTTTTTTGAGGTGACTGGTTGGTAGCGGGCCATATTAGCCGGTTGAGAACTACTGGGTATAGTGAGATGTCATTTTTTGACCAGGCCCAAATGAAGCTGTGCTCTGAGGTTGTCATGGTCGTTTCCAATCATTTCTTATAATGTAAGTGTTCTACGGTTTGCTATTTGTGATGCTGCAGGTGGCTCTACTGAAGTGTTTACTTATAATGGACAAGTATTGTGTAATTGATGTTTGATCCTTATAGTTGCAAGTGCAGATCTGCTGCTGCATAATATTGACTTCCATGAGAAGAAGCTATGACTCTGAAAAGGATAGGATCGAATTTCCTGTTTTTATTGAGCTCATATATATCCTGTGGTCATTGAAAAGTGCATTGCTATGCTGAAATGGCTCTGCTTTTCTCTTCATAGCTATGGCACACAACATATTATTTCAAGGGCAGTTAGTACTTCTTGTAGTAGGGGCGTCCGTGCCTCTTTTATGCCATGATACCAATGTGATTTTGAAGTCGTCTTTTGCTTTCATTCATTACTACTTAATACTTTTGCTTTTAAGCAAATGAAAGCGATGCACTTTCTATCTGTAGGTTCATGCGGCAACACATATACGTTGTAGCCATGTCCACTTCTAGCAATTTCTTCACTTGCAAGTTCAGGTCTGCGGTAAGCTATGTGTTGCGGCCTTTTGAAGGATGTATGTGTCAATAAAGGGATGTGATTCTCATGTTCTTTTGAACAATACTGGAGTCTTGTCCCATCATTTGTTCTTGAGTTTGATTGGGTAATTGACAATTTCAGCTACTTCGTTTTGATATGCAATTCCAGATGATTTCATTCTCTAGAGTTTCTGAGGTTGCTGTGGTCTGTGTATATGTGCAAGTAGTGGAAAACTAGACAATCTCTCAGATGAAGACTTGTTGGACCAATCGACGAAGACAAAGCGAATGAAGATGGATCTTGCTGTTCCACCACAGCCATCAGTAGGAGGTGCACCTCGACAAGAGGCTCCGCATTCGCAGTCTGGGGGCTATGGTACGCCTTGGCAATGGATGCAATCAGGGTGGATGCCACCGCAGCACATGCAACCACCTCCATGGATGATGGGGGGGCCATCTAGCTGTGGCCCCTATGGTGGACCATCCAGCTCTGCCTCGTTTGGTGGGCCGCCTGGCTCTATCCCATATGGTGGACAATGGGATGTACTGTCTCAACCTAAGGAAATGTGCTCTCCGGAAACTGCAAGTAGAGATTTGCGAAGGAGGAAGCGTCAAGCATACGACAAAGAAAGTGCTGACAGGAGCACGGTTGGCATGAAACCGCACCAGTTGTGTATCCTTGCAAGTGGCGATATTGATAGTGGTTGTGATGGGAAAAATGCATGGGATGATAATGTGCGAACTTATGTTCCATGCATATTGGACCTCAGTGTGCTATAGTGGGAGGGACAGAAGTCTGAGGCTATCGATCTACTCCGACAGACATTGGATGCTGAATTTGATTATGTTGGATATCCAATGAGCATGCAGGGATTTCGGAACATCATCAAGCGTTGGATGAGGGCTGAGAGGTCGAGGCTGAAGTTCAAGTTCAGTGCTGGCAAAGTAGATTGCCCTGCACATGTGAACCCAGACCAGTGGACAAAGCTGATGATATATTGGAAAAATAAAGCGCAGCAGGAGAAGGCGGCAAAAATGGTTATAGCTCGTGCACACGTGAAGAATTACACGAGTACGGGAAGGAAAGGGAAGGCTGGAAAGGAGGCAACTCTGGTAAGTTTTCAACTTTGATTTCTTGCACTCATATTATACAAAGTGTCATTGATCTTGGTAGTTGCTATGGCATAATCAATGTACATGCTTCCTCATGGTAAATTGTGTGTGTGAACTATAGATCCAAGCACAGCAAGGCAGTGCGGCCATCACTGAAACGGCACTTGGCATAGAGCAATCCGACGCCGGTGGAGCTCTTACATCGGTATGGAAATAGGGGCAGGATTGCTTGAAATTTCAGTTTACCATTGTCATAACATTGCAGAGAGTGTTCACATAGTTTGCAATAGTTGGTACACATCTGAGTTTGTGAATAATTACTGAGCACTTGTTGTAGGCAGACATGTAGACACTGCCAACAACAAACTCATTGTGCATCATTTCTTTGAAAAAGCAGTGTGGACTCTTTCTTTGTGCAAGTGTAGTAATTTATTTTGCACACAGTCATAGAGCAAGCACTTCCTACTGTTCACATTTGTGCTTCTAGGGATTCATTGAGCACATAGCCATTGACTGCATTGGATGTCTCCAAATAGTAGTATTAGTTGCAGTCACTATAGAGTAATTTGCAGTCATGTAGTACTTACTTATAAGTGATGTAGTCATTTCTTGGTCACAGTCCAGTCACATTTACTACCAGATTCCATTCCCATGCAATCTTGACTAAGTTATATGAATAATGAAGAGTACGTGCCTTGTGTCTGGGGGGGTGCTGTGTGCAGGGTCTCACTGCTGTGTCTGAAGTAAGAATTTGCGCACTGGAAAGCCGAGAAGACGATAGGGATGGCAAATTCTGTGAAATGCTTGTCACCCAATCTGAGATGAATGATGCTTTACAGGAGGTGAAGTCCATGCTCTCGTTGTGCGTGGACAAATTAGGAGGAAACGGAGATGGCAACAACGGCCCTTTCAAGTCTGTTGTGGAGCTACCCATCAAGTTACCTTCAACTATGCAGGTGATGGGAGTGCGACCAGTACACAAATTTCAGAAGCCAAAAGATTCGCAACCCGCGCACAGTCAAACTGAGGAAAGTCAAGGACATGATGCCCTAGAGGTGGTGACAGCATTGGCCGCCAAAGAGACGTCAATCATGGTCAAATCGCAGCATGTTCAACAGAAAGAGCAAAAGGAAAATCCATTGAAGAAGGTGACAGAGTTGTCTTCTGCAAATAAGTCTGTGAAAACCACAGGGCCTGTGTCTACAGATTTTGCTCCTCATGACGACCAAATGGGCAAGGGAGTTACAGCAATAGTGGAGGTCAGCAATAGTACTGAAGAAGGACTCGAGGTGGGGAAGGTGATTTGCATGCAATCAGACTCTGAAGAAGGTGGAAGAGATGAAGCAATTCTCAATGGGGACAGCTCTCAGCAGTTGAAGCATGCTCCGGCGCAACTTGTACAGAGCAAAGGCAAAGCTACAACATCAAAGAAGAAAGCACCAGTGCAAAAGTCGATCAGGACTCTCACCAAGAAGAATGAAGTAGTGGCAAGTGCATCAGTGACTGAGGCAGCAGTGGGTTTGGTGGCTGCCTTTGAAGCAACACGACAGAGAGGTGGACCAGCACGTCTTCTTACATCTCCAATAAAAAAGAGGGGTCAACCCAAATCGCCTGTTCAAGTTGTAGCCGAGGATGTAGTAGAGGTAAGATGTCAAAGTCCTCATATCTTAGTCACGGGTCTTGCTATAGTGAATGCGGTCAAACTTTTCATTTGTAATGTGCGTGCTTTATAACTGCAGGAAAGTTCATTGCAAAGAAGTCAACATCACATTTGTATGATGAAGATCTTAAAAAAAATTCTTGTACACTACTTTTGGGGGCACGTTTGTTGGAGCTACTGTATACTTGTTGAACACATTCTGACGTTGCATAGTGCCTTACCAAAGCTATAGTTGCATGTCAAAAATTATGCTAGCAATAATGCTCATGCTGAAGGTTCACAATTGTTTCCACTCGCTCATCGTGTGCTAGTTCTTGGAATGCTAAGGACTTCCATGTGAAGGTAGACCTCCTATACATTGGGAGAAGTTGTTTAGTAGTGTGCTTAGAACATTATTTATATGAAATATTGGAAGATGTTGTGGGAGCACAAAATGTAAAGATAAGGTTAGTTAGCTAAGAATATAAAAGAAGGAGTGAGAAATGGTAAAATTTTTAGCTTTTTACAAGGCTTAGATAGGAGTTTTACCAAAATTAAGATTTTTCCATTATAGGATAATAGTAAATAGATAAATAGGTTAAGAAGGGGAAATTAGATTCCCTGATTTATCGAGATATCCGGAACCGGATACGGAACCGGTGGGTGAATCTGGACTTGTTGAATATACCGGGGCCGGGTATAAACATGTACTGGAGGATACCAGAGGAAACCGGAGATCCCAGAAGAAACCGTTAGGGCAATTCTGCGATCTAACGGCTCTACCGGAAGATAAGGAAGACCGTTTAACGGGCACAATCCTCCGGGATTTCAGCGGGAACGGAAAACCCTAACGGGAAACCCTAACGGCTGGAAAGCGGCTGGACGGGAGAGAAGACCCAAGGGTCGGATTTTCTTCTCTCACTTCTCAGTTGGAGGATTGTGGAGACCTTGGAGCGCTTGGAGTCATTGTGTGGAGAGTCAGGTTGCAAGGAGAGAGAGAGCTCCGAGTTTCCCGGACCCGAGAGAGAGATAAGACTGGGAAAGGAAACTCTGTAGTTTTGCATTAGTGAGGGACTGTGTGAGGATTGTTTTTGAGGGTAATTTGTGGAAGTTTGAGTGCAATGGTGAAGGACAAAGGGAGCAGAGTTGTTACCTTGAAGTTCAGGAACGTTGTTCCAATCATCCCGCAAGATCCGGGTTACCGGAAACAGTTGGAGAAAGACCTCGCGCAGATGGGGTGTGTGAACTTTCTGCAACGACCCTGGAAGCTGAGAAACGAGGACATGATCCGGGAGTTAACGAGGGATCAGTCGAACGAGTGGGAGAAGACTTCCCGGGCGCTTCCCAGCAGTTGGACTGTCGATACCTGGAAACGGGTATACGATTTTCCAAGACCAAGAGAAGGGATGGCGTCCCGGACGCTCAAATTTCATGAGGGTAAGTTCTCTGAAGCCCCTCATGGCAATGATGGGTACACAGTAGCAGATTGCAAGGATCAGAGGGAGAAGAGAGTGTTAGAGTTCCTGCTCCCAATCCTGTACCCGGAACAGCCGACCAGGATTACATTAACCTGGGTCAACACTATATTTGGGGCATTGAGTGGAGATAGAAAGGTTTTTGGGCTGGTATTGTTAAAGAGAGAGTGACCAAGATGGTCTCATCCTTAGGGAATACCAAGGCGACAGCAATAGGGCCGTTTATATTTCATCTCTATGAGTATTTAGGAACTTTGAGAGGTCCGGAAAGAACTGCCTATAAGGCTGCCGCCACATTCATGAAACTGAACATCACTCCAAAGGGAGAAGAAGAGGTAGAGGAGGAGGATGACGAGGGATCCGAGAGAGAATCCTCAGAAGAGGAAGAGGAAACCCCAAAAAAGATTCCAACCTCAGAGAAGAAGAAGGGGAATAAGAGTGAGGAATCCCCGGATGAGGAAGGTCCCTCGGATAAACCGCTGGGTAGAATCATTGAGAATCTGGAGAGGCTCAGAGAGGAGTTAGATGTGGAGAGAAGAACAGTCAAGAGTGTATGTGGGCTGCTAGGGGGAATAAACGCATCTAAGCTCGCTGAGAAGATTGAGGATTTACTCCGGGATAGAGAGAACCGGAAGTGGGAATCCCGGGTTAAGGAGTTGACTGAGCAGAATCAGGACTTAACCCGGGAACTTGAGGAGAGTAAGAAGGGGAAGAAACTTTCCCCAGAGGCTGAGGAGACCCTTTGTAGAGTTAGGGCTTTTGTGTCAAATTCGGGAAATGTGATTAACAAGGCCAAATTATTCGATGAGGGGATCCATAAGGCCGGGTCAGAGGCAGCAGTCAAGTCAGTAGAAGTTCTGGCTGAGTATTCCGATGTTACGGAGAAGTTCATGTTCGAGATCCGGGATGTACTTCAAGAATCGGGGTTGTTCAAAGGTTCTAAGAAGGTGCCAATGTCGCCCCCAGCGAATGTGAAGCCAAAGAGTAAGCTTAAGGAGGAGAAGACACCCGCAAAGGAAACTTCTAAGCGGAAGTCAGAAGGAGGAGAAGGATCAGGGCATGGATCCGGATCCAAGGAGAAGGCCCGGAAGTCCGGATCAGAACTTGGGACACCCCCGAGCAAGGATTCGAAGCCATCTCCAACAATGCCCAGCACCACGAAGAAGAAGACAACACCAAAAAGAGGAAGGGAGGCGACTTCTGCTAGTTATCATTCAGAGGAAGGCGAGTCGCCAAGTAACTCAGTAAAGGAGGGCAGCCAGTCGGGATCCGGTTCCCAGTCCGAGTCACATCCGGGCTCTGAATCGGAAGAAGATACAGAATTGGAGACCATCTCACCTTCACAATTTAAGGGTAAGACGGCGTCAGCAACTAAAGGAAAGTGTCCCAAGCCGCCTAAACCATCGCCCAGCAGGAAACAGCAAACCCGGAAAGGAGCTGTCAAGTTGGAGGCACCTTCCCCGAAGCGGCAGAAGAAGTAGTTAGGAAGTTCCTTGAGTTGACCCTAGCATGGTTAGTATTAAAACTCAAGTTTTTGATAGGTAGGAAGCAGTCAGTTAGCTGCTTTTTAGTTGGATGAACCTGGACTTCACTTTCCGGGTTTTTAGGATCTGAGATCCACATTTTGCGGATCGGTGGAGTGTGGTAGGAAAGTCAACGTGGGAAAGATAAGGGGAATGACAAGTGTCATTCTCTGGTCCTTTCCTTTTGATTCCCAGGGGCCTTTAGGGTTCTCTAGGTGTTTGGTATTTAGGGGGCTGATTTTGGTTTGAAGCCCCGGGTATTCTTATGTATATTTTTCAGCACTCTGTAAATTGATTTCAGATTTCCACTTCGCAAGTACTGGTCTGAAAAGTCTCAGTCTGTGTTGGTATGCCATCAGTGTGTTAAGCATTGGTAGTGCGGGTAGCTGGTTTGCAGGTGTTATAGAAGAATAGATGACCCCCGGATTCTGTCTGGATCTGGTTCTGGGAGTATTAGGAGTTGGTCTATGAAGAACTGGCATACTAAGGGGTAGTTTCATCTGCCGATTTTCCTTGAGAGTCTTCTGAGTGAGATAGCCACTCTTAGGTTGGGTGAGTTCTTCGGGTTGAAGTTCGAATGCTAGCCGACGTTTGATGAGGTCTTGCTGTTACCGGAAGATAGGAACTGGAAAGTAGTTGGGATCCTTTAGTTAGTTGGTACTAGCTCTGCTCTGGGAACTATGTTTTGGCAGAGTTTGTCGTTGTAGTAAGTGGGATAGTAGGGGTTTCCTGAGTGACCTTCTTGTCTGGAGTAACTTCCCGGATTAGCTGTGAGGAAATACTTGCCTTCCGGTATTCTTTGTTTTCTTTGTTTTTCTTTGTTATTTCTCTTTTAGTGGAACTTCAGCCACTTTAAACCAGTGGAGGGTAGGATTTACGTGTCCTTCCTTAAGTCCAAGAGCGGAACCCTCTGATGTAGAGGTTAAACTATACTATTGTTCGCATTGCTTGCTAGATCCGGATCCGGGAAAGGTACAGGATCAAGACACTCCTTCCGGTTCTGTGTTTAGCTAAGCCGGATACTTAGTTACCGCTACTATTGTGAAAGAATGCCAATCTATTTCTTGTTGATTGGTAATATGTTTAACAGCTAGGCTGATACAGGAGAAAGTTAAACGAGTACAGATCGGGAAGTCTAGTTTTACATTTTATTCCCGGACTCTGTTTGTCTTTCGTTTTGTGTTCCGGATCCTGTTCCGGTTATTTTGAGGATACTACTAGTTGAAATCCTGTGGGAAAGATACACGAGTCATCTTAGATGTTTTTGCGCTAGATTAACACTTAAAGGGGGATTTGTGCTTTGCTGTGTTACGACAGATGTGTAAGAAGAAATGCCTTCTAGGGTGATGTGTTGTCCTTCTGCAAAAGCTTTTCTCCATCTTCCTTCTATGTGCAGCGGCTTGAAAAAATGGGGGATCCGTACGATTTCTCAAACTAGCGGTGTCACTACAATTGCACGGTCCTTCAACTTTTGCAGACGTTGCTGAATTGACAGACTTTTCCATGCACACACTTGTGGAAACTGATCTTGAACTTCATGAGCAAACCGCGTCCGCTACCACAGCGACCGACTTGCAAGGTGAGGGGACTTATGGACCTTATGGTTCATTTTGCCAATTGTCCCCTCACCTTGCTTTAAATTACAACTCTAACTCATATACTTGAAATTTGCAGAGGAGCTTGGCCAAGCGCGAGAGTCGAACAAAACCAATAGGGGAGAAAAAGACGGCTCCTTCTAAGGTGAGATGCAAGTCACAATGCGGAATTTACTGTTGTGTCACTTGTAGTCTTAAAATGATTTTGGGCAGTCGCTTTACAGTCATACAAAGTTCTGATGAGTACAAAATGACTAAGACCTCACAGCATCATCAGTAGCAGTTTGCCTTCTGCAGTTATGTATGGTGCTACAAATGTATTTGTAAAAATGACTGGATTTAGTCATTGTTGTGTCATTTGTCATCACTTACATCTTAGAAGCTCTATGAAATGTGTGCGTACTGACTTGCACTCACTTCTCTATAGTAATTCTCATCACTTGTTGCCTCACTTCATAGTTTTCAGAGGGTCATTGTCTCAGCTTTCAGCAGAGGCCCATTTCCTAACATTTTGTCTACTTCTGTACGCAGTTCTAGTTGGGGCAACAAGTCCTCCTCATGAATCCAAAGTCCACGAAGCAAGCAGTGGCTTCAGGTGTGATTTCAGGCTTGGGGGTGAAAGATGAGTACCATTTCATAGAAATCCCCGCCTTATGGTTTAAGGTGGATGTGAAGGAGGCAATCTGGCCGCACGTATCACTCATGTTTCCTAACGAAAATGCTGACCAGGTGAAACTCAAGGATGTGGTCAGGTCCAACACGCTTTGGGATGGCAAGTACATCAAATTAGCCAAGTAAAACCTCACTTCCAAGTATGTGAGTATGTATGTAGCTAGTTCTCCTGTTTTTCCTTGTAGCGAGAATTGAACTACATCAATTTTGCATGTGTTGCAATTTTGGTTGTCCTCCTTTTTGAAAAGGAAGGCAAAGAATGTGCACGTTTTCAACCAAGTAGGGATCACTCTTCTATGGGCACATTCTTGTTTTAGTCATTTTCTACTATTAAATGACTACTTGCAATCTACTATTTCTTGCTTCAACTGGTGCACTACTACTTGTTTCTGTCATAGTTCAGTCATTTACACGACACTCTATCTTTTCAAATGCTGTCATGTGTCTCGTCTCAATCATTTCTTACTTGAACATGCGAAGAAGAACTAAGAACGATAGATCAATGACTACGATATAATAGGCTTCAGTTACCTGAATGGTGTCATGCTCAGTTTCTTACTCTACAATAACTGATACATGACTATTGTTGTCAAGTAATTATGGATTTGGAACTGAATAAATGACTAAAAATAATTACTATTTTAAAACTAGTGTACTAGTTACTCTTCATTGTATGACCAATTATTGCTTACCACATCATTCCAAAATGGACCACACAGAAGCCAGAATATAGAACTATGACTGAACAATGACTATGAAAGTATTTGCAACAAATGATTCTCATTGACATATCAACGTCAAATAAAAGGCAAAACTTTCCACGTCCTCTGCCACGTCATCTAATACAATACACATCAGCAATGCCCCGTCACCGCCTATCTCCAAGTCAACAAACCAGTCAGCAAGTTTGTTGATGAAGTTCCACATCACCAAACGGATGACAAATAACCCCTTTGTCCTAAATGACTGTATCAGTCCAAAATAACTGGTCCACAATGACTTCAAACAGAAAATGCTGATGCTGTCATTTTGCAGTCTAATGTGTCCTAAATGACTGCGTTTTCAATCATTTCGCCCAGTTATTTACTGCCCCTTTTCTACTAGTGAAAGATGCCCACTAGCTCCTTACCTATTTTTACTAATAGGAGAAGCCTTCAATATGGCAGCCAAAGAAGAGCAACGTGCAAGTAGAATCAGTGGCATCTCACTCCCTGATAGCCAAGAAAAGCAACTCTTGTCCCAATATATAGATGATACTAACTTCTCAATCTAGGGATAGGAAACTGTATTGAGAAATACAATTAGCCTTATTGAACACTTTGGATTGGCATCTGGCTTATCCATCAATTGGACAAAGAGTATAGGATATTGGTTCTCAAAAAAACCCATACTAGACTGGATTGGCCAATTTGACCTCACTTGGGCTCTATAGGGCTCATTGTCTAAGCTCCTTGGAGCGCCTTTTGGCATTACATTAGAGACCACGGATATTGATGATTTCTTTAAGCAGAAAATTACAAAGAAATTATCATAATGGACTACGCATCGTCTTTCACTTGCAGGCAGAGCAACAGTAATCAATGCTATTTTGCTATCAACCTTCTATTACTTCATAGCCATATGGAGCGGCTCCCTTCAAGCCATCAGATCCATCCGCAGCAATCTTAGGAACTATCTCTGGAGCGGCAGTGAACACAACTCCCGAACTAGAGTTAATTGGGATGACTGTTGCTTACCAAAAGCAGTTGGAGGGTTGAAACTACTTGATCATGAGGTCTCTCTCTATGCACTCTTGGTTAAATGGATCCTCTATGCTGTAGAGCCTGGTATATCTAGTCTAAAGATCCTTCTTAGACATAGCATACATAAGATGAAGGCCCATCCCAAAAGTGGCTACTGGTACCCATCTCCCTCTTGGCTTATGATCCATAGGCCTTCCGCCACACGAGGATCTCCAGTATGGAATTGTATTATTTTTGCTTGGAAGAGAATGGTCAAACATATTGAGCTCATCCCGCCCTCTAATGCTGATGAAGTGTATACTACTAGCCTATGGTGGTCCACAAGCTTTATAGATTCAAATTTTAACTTTCCAGCGAACCGGGCCCGGGAATTAGCACAATGTGGTATGCAAACTATTGGAGATCTTTGGGATTCCAGCACTCGTGACTTTATTCCATAGGAAAAAATTTCAAATTCTTTTCCTCTTACAAACCTAGAGCAACAGCACTAGCAGTTCCTTATTTCAACTATTCCCATGGAGTGGAAGTTGTTAATTACTCAGTACCATGACCGAATTTGCCAAGATGAGTGGGTAGGCGTGTTCTCCAATCTAATAGACCACCTTCTTATAGTTGTATGGCAAATCAATGCCCACGATGTTCATATGGTACCATCAGAGCACCAGTCTCTATCTCTTCCGCGTAGGACGCCACGAGCGATAGTTGGGAGTTATTCTCATCAATTGACCTTTACGAACATTGCAACAGTGGAGGGTATTTACAGCGGCTATGTACGAAGAGTTCAAATTGTGCAAGTATTTAAAGGTCAAAATCGTTCATCCCACCTATTATTTGCTGGCATTATACAAGCTCTTGATTTCGACCCTAGCAGGTGGCGATGGAGCAATGGTAAATGCCTTTCAGATTATACAGCTAATTTAGGTTGTCAGCTCTCAGCAACAACACTTACATAAAACCATCCCCTCGAAATGGCCAGGGCTTCTTCCTGATTCTTTTGTACTTGCATGGAATGATGTTTGGAATAAAGCCCGATCAGCAAAGGAATCAGCATTTATTTGGTCGGTTTGGCATAATGGGGTGGCTGTAAACTCTTGGCGTGCACAAATCGCCCCTGGCAGTGATACTACATGTGTATGTTGTGAATCTAACCTCGAAGAAAGTCCCATACACAGATTCTACCTTTGTCCAAGAGCCCACAAGGTTTGGGACTATGCACAGTCTATACTTCATCATGCCCAAGGATCCTTACCAACTATGGGACCTCACCAGCGATTTACGCCAACACAGTGCATCTTTGCTTCACCGATTCCCACGAAGTTTCAATCATTTAGGACCATTTGGTCACTTTTGAGAGGCTTGGCTCTTTGGTTGATATGGACATCCAGAAACAGTTTGGTTTTTGCCCAAGACCGATGGCCCATCCTTAATATTCATAACTCATTATGGGATAGTATTTTGGACTCAAGACGTATGGCACTGTTGAAGACCCAATGTAGTATACGCCAGTGGCCACAACATGCGGATAGGTTTTGGGCTGAATTTGATAGTATTTGGCTTCAGTCTCCAATTTTTGCTAGTAGGTTTGGAGATAGGGTTCTTTAGAGTAAGAGAGGTCTTCCTCCCTGTTCCTTTTTCTAGGTTCTGACTGTCATGTTTTTTTTTGTCCAATGCTCATTTTCTCTTCATTTGTCCAGCCTTTTGGCTTGGCTCTCTTGTATTGTGGTTTTTTTTAATGCAGTGGGTTCCCATTTGCTTCAAAAAAAATCGCCTTCTACCAACTCATGCTGTCTGTCATGCCTGCCTTTTGTTGACCTCGTTTGTTCAGAACTTCAGGCCTGATTTGGCACCTGAGTGCCGAAATTGAATTTGCACGTCAGATTTTTAGGGGTCCACATTACCTCAAACCATTCACAAGATGATATGTGGCACTTTTTTAATACAAAAATGACTTGATTTCCTGTCAAATCTGACCTTCATGTACAGGTACAAGTCTGTGTACAATAGTAAGAAGGTGATTTCAGAATTGTGTTGGCAGGTTTGCAAACTCCTACAAGTGGCTTGTGCCCAATTTTATAAGAAAGTTGCAAGTCATGAAATTTGTTATTTTTCACACGTGGAGATGGAGTTGACATTCTAGGTAAGGAATTTTGGCCAAAGTAGGGACCTTATTATTATTGCACTTGTCAACCAATGGAGATAACATTCAGTAGCCTTCAAAGAGGTTGCCTTTTCCTCTCTGCAATCTTCATCCATGAAATTCATTTGCATCATTGAGTAAGCTTCGGTACTGGGATAGTAGCAGTACATTTATAGTAGTCCATTTTGTTTTTACTAATTCTAGGATCAAGCATACAACTCAACAAATAATTGTAATGGAAAATGGTTGGCCAAAAATCCAAAGAATCCATTGAGTAATACACAAATGCAAATTATCTGTTTGCCTACTTATTTGTCAACTTATTCTAGTTCAAAGTTTTTTGAGAAAAGTTATTGTACTGTGTCTAAATGAGCTTTGAAATTCTACTTAAAATACAATTTCTGCTTTAACCCTTCATTGCCGATGCTGGAAAGAAGCCCTGTGGAACAAAACAACGTGGGTTGAGAATAAATTGGTCGCACATAAGATTTGGACGGTTGCAGGGAATTTCACCGTTGAAAGTGGTACGTCAATCCCAAGACTATCAGGAATGCCACTCCAATCTAAATTTTGATCAACGGATGTGGAGATTATAGCATTTGATGACGGATTTCTGCCAAGATTTTTTTGTGTTTTCCATGACTATGTTGTGCATTTGAGCAAATTTGCAATTGCTAAAGCCGCAATTTTTGGACGACCTCCTTTGAGTATTGTGGTATGGACAGCATGAAAGACCTCCAAGCTTTGTGGATTACAGATGTCAACAACATGTGCACAATTTGAGATGCAATTCGGCACTTACATTGTGACCGGGTGACTTGCAGTGGGCTTCAATTTGAACGGGTCAAAGTCGATTTCCACTGTGATCCCCCTCTTTGTTCTGCAGCGAGGGATCCAAGTTCCTGGAAGTTCAACTAGAAGTTCCTAGCCACCTTGCCTAGCACATGAGAGACTGTCCCTGCGCCTGCGTGAGGTCTGCAAAATTCAAAGGCTTTGGATTCTTTGATATGACAATTTTTTGCAGGATTTGCGATCATGTGTCGGTCAGACACCTCGTTGTCCCACTGCTTTCCAAATTTGACCCTTGGACGCAGCAGCGGATGTTTTGTATCGATCCTCCTCCCCACGCCGGCACAGGGTTGGGACAAGGCAACCTTGACAACGCCTTCATGCACAGGGCCCAAGCCCCAATTCTCAGCTATTTCGAAAGATCGGAAATTAAAAAAAGCCTTCTCCGATTGAAAAGTGCGTCACTGTGGGTCCTGGTTCCTCGGTCTTTGTTCCTTTTTGCATTCATGAGCCTTGGATTTGCGGGCCGAGCTAGACGACCACAATCTAATTGGCAAACCACACCTCGGAAACGGCATTAAACCACATACCGCGGCACGGGCTACATACATCATTTGGCAGTGCATCTCCAAATCTTGGAGGGGCCGCTCATTAATTCAACTTGGCGTGCGTGCCATAGGGAAGATCTTCAGCACTTGCACGGCCAGTCACCGTATTTGAGTCCCTTGGCGCCCTGCCGTGGGGTTGCTCATAGGCGATGAGGGGTTAAGTTGACATAACTAACTTGAGCAATTGAGCTCCTAATCTAGTTCTAATTTACATATCCCACATTGTTTGTTTCACCTCCTACCACCCCATCTGTATATAAAGAGTTGTCTTCTTCATTCCATGCACACTGAAAGTAAATGGATTCAAAGCAAAGCAAAGCAGTGGTTGAATACCTTGTTCTCCATGAAAATTTTGCTTACTATATCTCAAATTTAAACTTTAAATCTCTTATATTGGTTTTTTTACTTGGATTTAATCTTAAGCATTGCAACGTTTGACGTTGCTGTTTGTATAACACTAACAACTCTCTTGCAAAATGCCACCTATCCTTGTAGCTATTGATGGCTAGAATATTCCACATCATTCCGTCGGCTCCTTTAAATTCCAATGGTTTGTATTTCTAGGATTGAATTTTTCGACCAGGCACCTGTTTTTCGCTATGTAGGTTGTTCTCGTTCTACTTAGCAAGAGATGAACAATCATTAATTACAGCACAATTTCCGATGTAGTTGTGGCGCATTATGATTGGCTACAAGACTCTAAATTTTGCAACCAGCCCTTGGTTGGAAATAGGGAGGTCTATATAACAAGTATAGGTCGAATAGAATCTTCAACAAAAAATTCATAGTAATTATGTTTTGAGAAATAAAAATCTAGAAAATTATGGGAACCTTCCGAATTCTATTTCTACGCATGGGAAAATTCCTCCCTTCAAAAAACCCGCCCTGCAGATATGCGTAATTGCTTATCTGGTCGGAAAGGGGTTGGCTCCCTCCCGGTGAGAAAAAATTCCAAACTTTTCTTTGATCTAACTTATTCGTCACAATTCCACTTTAACCCCTAAATGCCCGAGGCACCAAAGTCTGGTGTTTGCAAAACTTTGAAGTCAAATAAAACTCAACCCAAGTTGCTATTTTTAGTAGTTTAATATTTTTGGAAAGTTCTTTGTGAAGTCTAGTTTTAGCATCAAAAATCTGATCTTGAAAATAATCAATAGTGATTTTTCTATTGAAGATTTTGTGCAAGGGTACCCATTGCAATCTTGACTTCCCATAGAGTTGAGAGCTCTTGGAAATGAGCCTCAAATACACTAGATGACTAGATCTTGGATCAAAAATCACATTCAAAATTCATTTAAAAAAACTATAGAGTAGATTTTAAGAAGCCATAAGTTGATTGGGGTTATACATGTTAGGCTCTTTAACCTCATATTTTTTTGGTCACCATTTTTTTAGATTCAACTTGCAAAAAGAAGGTTGAAAGTTTTTTGAAGTTTTAACACCCTCCTGGTCAAACATTATAATCTTTCACTCTATAAATGATATTGTTGTGTTTTCTTTTCCTATGAGATCTCTAACATGTCTAGTTTGAATTGGTACGGTTACAATTTTAAAAAAATTGATACAACTTATCAAAATGTTGGCATTTTGTTCAATTTAGAGCAAATTCTAAGTCACTCAAAACAGGCCTTGGGCATTTAGGGGTTAAGACTATTAGCAAATGCTTCATCTTCTACTGTAGTAAATCTTAGCCAGCACATAGAAATTTGCTCAATGTCAGATATTTGTGTTTTGATCCCTGCAAGCATGGCAAATTTTCACCATATCTGATCCTACTGTGGACAATCTTTTTTGCAAAGAACATTCAATCTGAAGTCAGACTAGTGTGCCATGTGCTGTTGCCACAACCAAAACAAAAGTAAAAGTCATTTTTAAAACCAAAAATAACTTTAAAATCTATAATTTTCACATTGCAAGTCTAAACGCCACAAAACAAACCCCGTGCACCCCTCCTTGTTGAGGGCTTTCCGACAATACCAAGCACGCTACCAGGGATGTATAGTCCAGGAAATCTCAACGTAACAAACAAAACAAACAAACAAACTTAAAGTATGGATCTAACTACAAAAAATATTGAAATTAGATTGCCCCCTACTAGTTTCTTGACATTTGACACCATATAAATATTTATTGTTATTGTACAAGAATGTACCACTTTTGGATTAGGTTTTGTTGTAATTGGGACTCATAAACCTCCATGTGTACAAATTCATGAAAATATTTGTAGAAGTATTAGTTGACTTTGATGGCTTGTAAAATAACTTTCTTGAAATAAGGCAACCTAATTGTTAAGGCAATCTAATTTCACTATTTTGTGTAGACAACATTCAAATTTACGGTTGTAAGATTGAACAATGCTAAGAAATGCAACATCACAGATGCAGTTGCATCTATCCAAATGAAACCCTACCAAAATTCAATGCACTTCAATAAAGTTTTGGGATATGTTTGTCAAAGCTGTGGGAAATATATTGCTTCTTTCCAAACCAAACAAAATCATGAGCAGGGCTTCTTTGAAGCAAGCTCCGCAGTATGAATTGAAAAATGCTTGGAATGTTGTGAAATTTAGATGAGCATCCTCAACTCTCTTGTCTTTCATTGAGCACAACTAAAAGCTCATTGCTTCAATACATTTTCAATAAGATATGCTCCTTCAAGAGTGTGCTGCACTGTTTCTCCATTGATCCAAATAAAAACTTCAATTTGAAATACATTTTTAAATTTTTTCTCATAAATCATATTTTGTTTACATGAAAGGCTTTTATTCATTCCGTTTGGATTAGTGGTGCAAAATTTATGGAACTTCTTGTTCTGCATGCAAATATGCAATTGTACAAACTTCTTAAGAAAATATTTTATTGTATTTGTTTCTTAACTCAATTTTCACAACTTTCAAAAACTGAAAATATAAAAGGTTGAATATGCTTGCTAGAAAAATCTCACCATTGCAAATAGTATGTTTAGATTCTATTTTGAAGCCACTAATGATTTACTTTTTTCTTCAATTCTGTACTTCCTTCTCTTTAATAATTTTTAGGATTAAAAATCACATGTTTCTTTTTGAGTTTTTTTTACAGTTTCAATACAAATGTTCAACATTAAAAAAATTTATTAAAAATCTATAGTGCAAAAAAGATTAAGTGAAAAAGATTCACAACCAAATAATCCAATCACAGAACGTCAGTTGAATTTACATTTAAAGTAATCACACATCGAATTGTCTGAATCAACATTTGAGAATGATACCTAATAATAAAAGTCTCTAAGTTTATGTTGCATTTTGATGGAAGTTAAAAGAAGATTTTGATTCTTTTATTATGTATTGTTTGTCCAATAGTACCTAATAATAAAATCATCTAAGTTTAGGTTGGATTGTGATGGAAGTTAAAAGAATATCTTTGATTCTTTTAGCACCTTATATTGGTCTAAAATAAAATGTCTATAGATTTTCAAAAGGTTCAAAATAGGCATGTTAAACTTACTCATGAACATAAGATTTATATTTTAAGCAAGGATTTACAGAAGTCAAGTTTGGAAACATGTCACAAAAAGGGGCATTACTATAAGCCATGGCCGCGCCATTATCCATAGATGAAAAGTTCACTTGTTCACATGGATGAAAAGGTTAAGCCCAAGAAACTCAATATCAAGTTTAATATCCCCCAAAAGCATTGCTCCAAATTCTATAGCATACATAATAAATATACAATAGCATGTCATCATGATATAGAATATGTTTAGGTATGTTAACATATTATTAGGATATTGGTAGTGAGTCATGTTGCACTTGGAGACTTTCTACACTATTGACCAAAGCAATTTCACACCAATTGATACAGTGCAAGAATTCTAACCTTTATGTAATTTGTGTGAGGAATCAAAAATAAGAAAGTATTGCTTCTATGAATTCACCCTATTTTTTTTATTCTTAAAATGATAATTCAATTGTAATTAGTTGGAAGACAAGTGTCTACAATGACATTTTTAAATATAAAAAGGTCTGGCATTTTGGATTCTACCATAATATTCTAGACTACAATATAGCCCTATTTTGAAATTTTGAGGTTTCTTGAGCCAATTTCCTATTTAATGTGAATTTTTGTCACTTCTTCAAGAACTAACAATCCTTCCAAAAGAATTCTTCAAACTTATAGAAGATTCTTGTTTTCATCTTAAAAAAGATAAAACTGCAAAAATCATTCAAGTACATTGGAGAAATAAAGTATATAGAGTGAAAGTTCTTGAAGTTCTACAACATAATCAAATGCCTGAGTGTCCTTTCAAAGTTTCTATTGATGAAAATAACAAGCCCTATATTTCCTTTGTCTCAAAATAAATCTCCCGCTCTTTCCACTGAAAACTACAGATTTATTTTGGGATAGAGGGAATATCATTTTAAACTCTTTTACATTATTCCCATATTTCACTCCATTCATGTGGAATAGCCAATATAGTCAACGTTAAAGAAAGCAAACTAGAACTAGATAAAATAAGAAAAAGAGGGGCTTTAGTCTTTTAGTTTCGGGATGAATCATTGGAACAAAAGTTTATATAGATCTATACTTATAGTGATTGGTGGATTCAAGAGTTGCCAATCAAACAAAACTAAACTCCACTAGAATTTCCATGTAAAAAAAATCATACTTTAAAGATTCCTTGTATAGAATCTGTGACAAAACTATGCTCAAAAGTTGGCAATCTAGAATGTACAAAAAGAGTTCCTATTAAAACACATGGAAAAGTGACCATATTGAGAAACAAAGTCTAATAATTCAATTTTGGAAAAATTATCAACTATACTTGTGCTTGATATCAATTACTAACACGGGACTTGAGTTCCTATGTAGCACTTTATACGAGATTAGCCCAAGAAATTAGGCATTCACGTATGGATCGAATCCTTGAAAATTCGTGATGGTAGAAGGTGGCATAACATTCAATAGCATTACTAACCATTGCCTTGACTCTATAGTATTGGGTGTGGAATGTTCCACATTAAACACTGTAGAGCCAAGGTAGTGGTCAGTAATGCTATTAAATGTTATGGAGGAACTAACTCTCTGTACGGTACAAAGATAATTTAGAGATCCCGTAGACTTAACCCTATAGCACTATTACAAACAATGAGTGTCGAACGGATGACTTCACTTGGCACTATAGGATGGAAAAAAATGTTTTTTCATCTAATTTATTTATTTAACCCCTAAAAGACCAATATGCATTTTTTGGCAACATAGAAATTTTGGGCAGGTACGTGTGACTAGAGATTTTCATATTTTGGTCTGAAATTTTTAGAGAAGGTGGGGACAAGGAATATCTTTCATATGCACCAAATTTCATGACATTTGGAAATACGAGTCAAAAGTTATGGCCTAATATGTTGTTTGTTTCTCAACTCGGGTAGTCATGGTAGATCAGAAAAAATCACTTTTTTCAAAAATAAAAATTTGAAATTGGTTTATTAGATTTATATATACGTGGAAAGCTTTAAATCATTCCATTTTGATCAATGAGTCAAACGTTATGACGATTTTCAGTTTGCGGGCAGTTATGGATTGTCTACTCTAAAATAAACTTTGAAGTCGTTTATTTCTCTCAATTTTCAATACTTTTCAAAAAAAATAAAATTGTAGGATGCAGATTGTTTATTACAACATTGCAACTATTGGGATTGGCATTTTTCAATTCCATAATTAAATTCTTAACAATTTGGTGTTTTGAACCATTCTCTACTTCTTTCTACTTACTATTTTTTTCCTATATCTTGTACAATTCCAAATAATCTGAAAATTTTCAAGCATGTAGCCAACTTGCCGTGAGGAATGAATCCAAAGAAGTACAACCATTTTGGAAATTTTTTCATAATAATCTGACCTTGTGAAGTGCAGCTGCCCTTTTTTTTGCAGGGCCAAAAAAAGGACTTTTGCCACTTCAAACGCTAATATCTTCCAATCTACACGATGGAAATTTCTGAAATTTTTTCCACATATTCTCAAACTAGAGTACTACAAGATCCTACAGTTACATATGTCCAAAAATGATATTTTTCAAAAATTTGGTACTTGTACTCGAAATGGTAGTTTTGGAACATTTTTGGTGAGAACATAGTCAAGGAACTTTAGGGGTTAAAGGGTAGTTTCAAAGTACATTGCAAAGTCCCTCACTATGGTCTTATTGACTTTTCTAAAGAAGAAGATGCTAAATCCACGGATCACTGCTCTAGTGTATTGGGCCATTTCTTGCCTTTTTTTCTTAATGTGAGTTAAAGCCACAAAAATGATGTTTTTTGAATTTGAGTTCAACTAATGATATAAAGCTAATCAAGTGCAATCTCTACTCCAATTGGAAATTTTGAAAAATTCATTGATATCAATACTTTATAGCAATATATGAAACTTTGGGCCTACAACCATGGTTTTTTGATTGTCTAATTTTAGAATGACACGGTAACTTTAGTTGATGTTCTACACTATTATACAAATATAGGAAAACTTCAGAGTTTTTGAGTATATTTAGTTTTGATATGAATTTTCTTCATTTTTTTCTTAAGAAAATTTGTAGTAATTTCACATTTTCCCTCACAAACTGAACATTTTACAACTTGTCGTAGATATATGACTTCATCTCTGAAAAATAAATCCAAAAAATTTCATTTATATCCAGTTGCAAAATGGCAGCAAACAAACAGATGACAACTGAGGCTTGAAATCGGTCATACAAGGTTAAGAAGAATGCATAGTTTTAATTTAGCGTCCCAACCCCCACCTCCGAACCTCCCAATCGCTCCGAACCTCCCCACCTCCCAATCGCTCGCTCGCTTGCGCAGTAAGCTAACTTCGTTGCTGGTGGGCCATCGATCGGGCTCCTTCGGCGCGGGACACTATAAAAGCCGAGAGGTTTGGCTCCTTATCTTGGGCTGCGGCCCCGGGGCCTTGCTGAGCGCAGGGCCCTGCAAGCCAACCCCAAGCAGGAAAAAAAAAACAAAAAAAACAATCTAGTTGTGGATTGAAACAAATCTCCTATGAATCAATAAGATGCTGCGTTGATGCAATAATTAATTGTTAAGCAACCCCCAAAATAGGCTCCAATTTGTACAGACATGACGGCCTTCATCGCCTCAGTAGAGTCAGATTGCCACCACTCACATGGAAACCAAATTCAGAAAAAAAACTTTGAAATTGGATGCCAAATGATGCCATTCTCCGTGATTGACAAAGAACCCTGCAACGTTGAGGAACCGATCTGCTTCGCAGTGTGAGCTTGATTGAACAACCCAAATGTGTGAACTCCGCCCTTGTAAGTTAGAAGAACGACTTGACGTCTTTACCGCTCCTCAAACCGGCGTATCTCATCTGCAATCCTCGTAGCTTCAGGTAATTAAGAAATGCAAAACATGTGAGGGTCTGTCACTGGCTTGTTCCTAGAAACGAAGTCATTTGCATCAACAAATGGACATTTATGATATAGTCGGTCGGAATAGAACGAAGGTACGTCATCCAAACGCATAATTGGGTTTTCACAAAAAACTAGGGACTAGTAAAATCTTCATTCGGGACCCAGAACACGATTATACTGCCGCACGAGACAGCCATGAGGCAGGTTCGTTTTTCATAGGGAAATTAGAGCCAAATTTTTTTGTTGGCCAAATATATTAAAGTTGGCCCCAACATGTGCTTGTGCTTGAAATTATGCTCAGAGGGTACTAATTGAGTTGCACAACTGCCTGAAAGACCCAAATCAGAGGGACAAGTTAAGTAAGGAGAAGCTTCGATCTGCGATTCGGCAGAGGACTGTTTCAATCCATTCGAGAGCGAGACAAGCCAGAGTCTCAAACTGCTTCAGGGCGTGCTGCTTGACAGCGCCTTCTGAGCTCTAATTTGCGCTTCAAAATACGAAACTCTGACGACTCATGATTTCATCTTAATCCTTGAAGGACGAAGGGGTGACCCTCAATACCATCCTTTTGCATTACCTTGTGAATCATTGGCTTAAAAAGTTGTAAAAGCACTCATTGGAAGTCAAGCTAGTGTAGAAGATCTCCCCTTTTCACAACAAATTCCAAGGATGAATAGCCATGCACTTTTGTCCCACATAACGGCCTCCTTGTTGTTTAAAGGTTAACTCCCTAAATTAACTGCTAAAGTCCCATTGTCCCATTGTCCCCTCGGGGGCCAAAATGGATTTGGATTAGGTTCCGATGACCTCAATTTTTGGTGAAACTTTTTGAAACCTTTTCATAATTTAGAAAAATTAATTAGTTTTGTAAGAGTATAATTTTAAAAAGAATTCCATTGATGCTAGGGAGCACTGAAAGTTACACCATAGAATGCCTAGAAATGAACTCAACCAGCAATACAAAAAAAATCGCATTAAGTCAAAAATAATTTTTAAAATATTTTCCACTAAAATATTATTGTTTTTTTCTACATCAAAATCTCAAATGGATTTTTGGAGATGAAATTGATCTCAATTTACCACCCTTTCTTAGTTCCATGGTTTTTGAAAAAAGTTATTCTACTATGTCTAAATGAGGTCTAAAATTCTACTTCAATCACAATTCCAACTTTTGACTTAACTAGGAGTGTTTGAGAAACTACAAGTCCTAATTTATATATCCCACATAGGTTGTTCTACCTCCTCCCACCCCATGTGTTTGAGTTTACTCGAGAATTGAAAATATGATATTGATGGCCACATGGAAGAATGCATTGGTATTTCACTCCATGGATCCTAGCTTGGGGTTTTGGGCAAACCATTTTTCTTTCCAATTTTTTGTTGATTTGTATTTTCAGTCCTAGAATTAGCAAAAAAAAATGGAGCACATCGTAAATGTATTGCCACTATCTTGGTACTGTCGCTTACATTAATAATGTGTGGATGAATTGGGTGGATGAGGATTCCGAAGAGGAAAAGGCATTCTCTCTCAATGCTATTGAATGTTATGCAATGGCAATGTTATTGCAAGATTCATCCCTGAAGATGCAGACTTTTGAAACTCATGCCAAGTTAGAACATTTTCCAAACTTTTCTTTGATCTAACTTATTTGTCACAATTCTGCCTCAAGAGTCAGCAAATGCCTCATCTTTTACTAAATTGGACCATCTTAGAGCAACCCTACAGCAACTCGCCAAACTGGCACTCTAAATGTTCTGGACCATTGATTTCCTTTGACAAAGAATTGTCCTTAGTTGATTTGCTTGACCGTGTTGCTGTGGGGATGCTCTTAGCCAGCACATAGAAATCTGCTCTAAGGTAGCCTTTGTTCTAAAAGCAACCATTTAAGGGCTAGTTCGCCTTTTTCATAGGTTTTTGTGGATAGAAATATTTTGAGCTCATTTTTCACAGAAAGAAAAATAGATGTGGAACTTGACACAAGTGGTTTTATATTTTTTAAGCATTTTTGAATTACTTATGAATTTTCAAAGATTTGGGGCATACGCACCTATTTGGGACCATAGGTCTTCCAAAATCCATCCACTTGCAACTTGTAAAAAGCTGCAAGGAAATGAAAGACAATAATTGGCTCTTGCAATAGAAAACAATTTTTACTCAATTTACTCAATAGCTAACTAGTGGTCCATTTAAGGATTACTTCCTATCCACTCTACAGTTAATTATAGGGGCAATTTGAAGGAGACAGGTTCTTTTTGAGCATATTACCTTGAGGTAGGAGGAGCTATTTCTTAGTGTACATGCTCCAAGAACTGCCCCTATGATTAGACCATTTTGTGTTACTATTGGAATGAAAAACTATCCAATAATGAATTGGTGCCAATTTGGGATTATTGTTGTATATTGTATGTTGGAGTTCAATTTGTTGAGCCCCATACAAAATCATTTTTTTTTTGCTTGAATTTCCATTCATTAATTTGATTTAAATTTTTTTAAAGTTCATTTCACTAGGTTCAAAATATTTGTGACCTTTAGCAGTACTCACAGCTTTAGTGGTACTCATAACTTTATCAGTACTTACGGCTTCAGTTTTATGTTTTCATTGAGGATTAAAATGATTTTCATTAATATTTTCTACACTATTCAATTGTGGCACGTTATAATTTCTGAAAATTTCATTAGATGCCATACTTAATTTTATTTTGAGTTATTTTTTCACAAATCTGAACCTAGGATAGGATAGTTTAATAAGTGGTTTGGTGGTGAGTTTGTTTTGGAAGTAGACAAAATTTCATTGTAATAAATGTGGAATAATGAGTGGTGGGATACTATGTGCCATCCTTGGCAATTGTATGCATTATGTTGTTCCAATTCAAGGTTTGCACGCCTTCATTTTTTTAAACTCCATTTGCACCATTGATAGACAACTAGTTGACATTTAATGGCAACATCTAAGAATTTCAATAGCACCCTAGTACTCCAAGTTTTACAAAACCACATCTAATTCAATTTAACACCTAAATAAAGGACCATTGGCCCTTCAAGGGTCAAATTAGATTTTAGATAGGTACCTACAGTCTCAATTTTGTCATGACTTTTTGAAGATAGAAAAACTGATTAGCTTCGTGGGAATATAATTTTTTTTCAATTAGTGCCCAAGAACAAAAGTAATGTCCAAATAAGCTCAAAACTAGGGAGACTGGGCAACAAAAACAAATTTAAAAATTTGAACTTGATTTTTTTTCCCTCGTAGATAATATTTTTGTCTGCATGGAAAGCTTTGATTCATTTCATCTGAATAAGTGATGTGAAAGCTATAGACCATCTTGTTTTTTAGGCAATCTAAGCCCTACGCCTTTGCACCTATACCTTACACCTACGCCCTGCCACCCACAACATGGACCGGGTCCATCATCCATGGAGAGCCAACTCAACATGGGGCCTACTTTGGTTGGTATGATTTAACGTCCTGCGTTAGCAAATGCTTCATCTTCTACTGTAGTAAATCTTAGCCAGTACATGGAAATCTGCTCAACGTCAGATATTTGTATTTTGATCTCTGCAAGCATGGCAAATTTTCACCATATCTGATCCTACTGTGGACAATCCTTTCTGCAAAGAACATTCAATTTGACGTTAGATCTAACTACACACAAAATATTGAAATTAGATTGCCCCATACTAATTTCTTGACATTTGACACCATATAAATATTTATTGTTATTGTACAAGAATGTACCACTTTTGGATTAGGTTTTGCATGTTGTAATTGGGACTCATAAACCTCCATGTGTACAAGTTCATGGAAATATTTGTAGAAGTATTTATTGACTTTGATGGCTTATAAAATAACCTTCTTGAAATAAGGCAACCTAATTGTTAACTCCTAAAGTTCCTTGACTATGTTCTCACCAAAAATGCTCCAAAACTGCAATTTCTAGTACAAGTACCAAATTTTTGAAAAATATCATTTTTGGACATATGCAACCATAGGATCTTGTAGTACTCTGGTTTGAAAATATGTGGAAAAAGTTTCAGAAATTCCCATCGTGTAGATTGCAAGATATTAGTGTTTGAAGTGGCAAAAGTCCTTTTTATGGCCTTGCAAAAACCAGGCAACTGCACTTCAAAAGGTCAAATTATTATGAAAAAAATTCCAAAATGATTGTGCATCTTTGGATTCATTCTTCAGAGCAAGTTCGCTACATGCTTGAAAATTTTCAGATCATTTGGAATTGTACAATATATAGGAAAAAAATAGTAAGTAGAAAGAAGTAGAGAATGATTCAAAACATTAAATTGTTAAGAAGTTAATTATGGAATTGAAAAATGCCAATTTCAATGGTTGCAATGTTATAATAAACAATCTACATCCTACAATTTTCTTTATTTTGAAAAATATTGAAAATTTGAGTGAAATAAACGACTTCAAAGTTTATTTTAGAGTAGACAATCCATAATTGCCCGCAAACTAAAAATCCTCGTAACGTTTGACTCATTGATCAAAATGGAATGATTAAAAGCTTTCCACATATATATAAATCTAATAAACCAATTTCAAATTTTTATTTTTGAAAAAAGTATTTTTTTCTGATCTGCCCGAACTGCCCGAGTTGAGAAACAAACAACATATTAGGCCATAACTTTTGACTCGTATTTCCAAATGTCATGAAATTTGGTGCACATGAAAGATATTCCTTGTCCCCACCTTCTGTAAATATTTCAGCCCAAAATATGCAAATCTCCAGTCACACGAACCTGTCCAAAATTTCTATGTTGCTAAAAAAGGCATGTTGGTCCTTTAGGGGTTAAGGCAACCTAATTTCACTATTTTGTGTAGACAACATTTAGACTTGCGGTCCTAAGACTAAACAATGCTGAGAGATGCAACATCACAAATGCACTTGCGTCTATCCAAAAGAAACCCTACAAATTCAATGAACTTCAATAAATTTTGGGATATGTTTGTCAGAATTAATTGCAGGGAATATATTATTTCTTTCCAAACCAAACCAAATCATCAATGGTGCTTCTTTGAAGCAAACTCCACAGCATGAATTGAAAAATGCTTCAAATGTTGTAAAATTTTAGATGAGCACCCTCAATTCTCTTGTCTTTCATTGAGCACAACTGAAAGATCATCATTTCAATACATTCTCACCAAGATATACTCCTTTAAGAGTGTGCTGCACTGTTTTTCCATTGACCCAAATAAAAACTTCAATTTGAAATACATTTTCAATTTTTTTTCCTCATAGATCATATTTTGTCTACACAAAAGGCATTTATTCATTTGTACAAACTTCTTAAGAAAACAACGTACCGTAGTTGTAGGGCAACCATTGGTGGAAATAACTCTAAAAATTGATGCTGGAATTTTAGGGAAATTATTTTTTCAAAAATAAAAAAAATCGTATAGTGAAAAAATAATATTGGCAAAAAAATTCTATTTTTAGCATCTATTGAACCTTATTTTTCAGAAAAAAAATAAATATTTGGCAGAAAGGTGCCGACCCTACCCTACACTTACAAGATTGTATTCGTTTTTGAACTCAATTTTCACAACTTTCAATAAAAAAGAAGATACAAAAGGTTAATTATGCTTGCTAGAAAAATCTCACCATTGCAAATAGTATGTTTGGATTCCATTTTGAAGCCACTAATGATGTACTTTTTCCTTCAGTTTTGAACTTCCTTTTGTTTAACAAATTTTAAAGATTAAAAATCACAAGTTCTTTTTTGAATTTTTTTAGACTTTCAATTCAAATATTCAATATAAAAAAAATTGATTTAAAATTTGTAGTGCAAAAAACATTAAGTGAAGAAGATTCAAAGCCAAATAATCCAATAACAAAATGTCAATTGAATTTACATTTTAAGGTAATCACACATCAAATTGTCTAAATCAACATTTGAAAATGAGACCTATTAATAAAATTCTCTAAATTAATGTTGCATTTTGATGGAAGTCATAAGAAGATTTTGATTCTTTTATCACCTATTGTTTGTCTAATAGTACCTAATAATAAAATCATCTAAGTTTAGGTTGGATTGTGATGGAAGCCAAAAGAATATCTTTGATTTTTTTAGCACCTTATATTTGTCTAAAATAAACTGTCTATAGATTTTCAAAAGGTTAAAAATAGGCATATCACACTTACTCACAAACATTAGGTTTATACTTTAAGCATGGATTTGTAGAGGTCAAGTTTGGAAAAATGTCACTTAAAAGGTGCATTAATATAAGCCACGGCCGCGCAAATATCTATAGATGAAAAGTTCACTTGTTCATATGGATCAAAAAGTCAAGCCCAAGTACTCAATATCAAGTTTAATATCCCCAAAAAACATTGCTCCAAAATCTATAGCATATATATTGAATATGCAATAGCATGTTATCATTATATAAAATATGTTTAGGTATGTTGACATATTATTGGCATATTGATAGTGAGTTGTGTTGCACTTGGAGACCTTCTATACTATAGACCAAGGGCAATTTCACACCAATTGATACAATGCAAGAATCCTAACCTTTATATAATTTGTGTGAGGAATCAAAAATAAGAAAGTGTTGCTTCTATGAATTCACCCTACTCTTTTAGTTCTTAAAATAATTGTTCAATTGTAAATAATTGGAAGACAAGTTCTACAATGACGTTTCTAAATATAAAAAGACTTGGTATTTTGGATTCTACCATATTATTCTAGACCATAATGTAGCCCTATTTTGAAATTTTGAGGTTTTTCTTACCCATTTCCTAGTTCATATGAATTTTTGTCACTTCTTCAAGACCTAACAATCCTTTCAAATTTTTGCTTCAATATATGGAACTTTCATGACTTATAAAAGATTCATGATTTCATCTTAAAAAATATAAAAATGCAAAAATCATTTATATAAGTACGTAGGAGAAATAAAATATATAGAGTGAAAGTTCTTGAAGTTACGCAACATGATCAAATGCCTGTCTTTTCAGAGTTTCTATTGATGAAACTAATAAGCCCTATATACCCTCTGTCTCAAAATAAATCTCCTGCAGTTTTGGACTAAAATCCACGGATTTATTTTGTGACAGAGGGAGTATAATCATTTGCACTCTTTTACATTATCCCCATGTTCCATTACCCTCATGTAGAATAGCCAATATAGTCAACGTTAAAAGAAAATCAGCTAGAATAATTGGAAAGGAGAAGAAGAAGAAGAGGGGCTTCAGTCCTTTAGTTGGGGGATGAATCATTGGGACAAAAGTTCATCTGGATTTATAATTACAGTGATTGGTAGATTCAAGAGTTGCCAATTGAACTGAACTAAACTCCACTAGAGTTTCCACGTAAAAAAATCATACTTTAAAGACTCCTTGTGTAGAATATGTGACAAAACTATGCATGGAAGTTGACAATCTAGAATATAAGAAAAAAGTTCTTTATATACAACATAGAAAAGTGACCATATTGAGAAACAAAGTCTAATAATTCAATTTTGGGAAAATTATGGACTATACTTGCACTTCATATCAATTACGAACACAAGACTTGAGTTTGTATGTAGCACACTACATGAGATTAGCCCAAGAAATTAGGCATTCACGCAAGGATCTAATCCTTTAAAATCCGTGATGGTGGAAGTTGGCATGACATTCATGAGCATTACTAACCACTGCCTAGGCTCTATAATGTTGGGTGTGGAATGTTCCACATCCAACACTGTAGAGCCAAGGTAGTAGTTAGTAATATTATTGAATGTTATGGGGGAACTAATTCTTTGTACTATACAAAGAAAATTGAGAGATCCCATGGACTTAACCCCATAGCACTACTACGGACAACAAATGTCCAATGGACGACTTCACTTGGCACTATAGGATGGAAAAAAATGTTTCTTACATCCAACTTATTTATTTAAAGGGCAGTTTCAAAGTACATTGTAAAGTCCCTCATTATGACCTTATTGACTTTTCTAAAGAAGAAGGTGCTTAATCCACGGATCACTGCTCTAGTGTATTGGGCCATTTCTTGCCATTTTTTCTTGATGTGAATTGAAGCTATAAAAATGATGTTTTTTGAATTCGAGTTCAACTAATGATATAAAGCTAATCAAGTGCAATCTCTACTCCAATTGAAAATTTTGAAAAATTCGTCAATATCAATACTTTATAGCAACATATGAACTTTGGGCCTATAACCATGGTTTGTTGACTGTCTAATTTTAGAGTGACATGGTAACTTTGGTTGATGTTCTACACTATTATACATGTATAGGAAACTTCAGATTTTTTGAGTATATTTAGTTTTGATATGACTTTTCTTCATTTTTTTCTCAAGAAAATTCATAGTAATTTCAAATTTTCCCTACCAAACGGAACATTCTATAACTTGTCGTAGACATATGACTTCATCTCTGAAAAATAAATTCAAAATTTTTCATTTATATCCAATTGCAAAATGGCAGCAATCAAAAAGATGACAATGAGCTGAAAAGAGGCAAAATGAAGTTTTGCCATTAATTAACAACCCCCCTCCCTCCTAAAAAATGAGAGCCGTTGAGTTTTTAGAAAAAAAAATTACAAACCACCCCCACAACCGTTGATCACAAAGAAAACTTTGATACGCATACGCAGATATGCATACGGATACGCTGATATGTATATATTATGTTGATACAAATACGGATATAGATACGTATATATTTATACAGATATGTATGTATTGGGATACATACTTGGGAAAACCAGATATCCCATATTGATTGTGAGATTACATGATTCTGAAAATTACAAAGAAGGGGGGGGAGGGGGAGGTTCTGAAAAAAATTTAATTTAAAATGTTTTTTGAATTGATTGGGGGGTTAAGAATAAAATTAATTAATGAGCTCATTGTGACAGTTTGTCACAATGACAATGAGCTCAAAAGAGACACTTGTGTCTCACATAAGGTAGTGTGCTCTAAAAGCGAGTGGCCTCTTCAAATCCACCCTATATTTAGGTCTGAAATGGACATTAGGTGGTCTTTAAATGGACCTCTCAAGCCTTTGACAGAATCGAGAGAAAAGCTTTATTTATTGCAAGAGCCAATCATTGACCTTCATTTACTCAAATCACTTTAGAAGTTGCAAATGGTCAGATTTTAGAAGACCTAGGGTCACAAATAGGTGCCTACAACAATTTTTTTTGAAAATTCATAAGTAATTCAAAAACGATTCAAAAAATATGAAACCACTTGTGTAACCTTCCGCATCCATTTTTCTTTCTCTGAAAAATGATCCAAAAATATTTCTGTTCAAGGAAACCTGTGAAAAAGGCAGATCAGTCCTTAAATGGTCGCTTTTAGGCCATACTACCTTACTAATACACATGACAATGCAGGCTTGAAATCGGTCATACTGGGCTAATAAGAATGCATAGTTTTAATTTAGCGTCCCAAACTCCGAACCTCCGAACCTACCCACCTTCCAACCTTCCCAACCTGCCCACCTCCGAACCTCCCCACCTCCCAATCGCTCGCTTGCTTGCGCAGTAAGCTAACTTAGTTGCTGGTGGGCCATCGATTGGGCTCCTTGGGCGCGGGACACTATAAAAGCCGAGAGGTTTGGTTCCTTAACTTGGGCTGCGGCCCCGGGGCCTTGCTGAGCGCAGGGCCCTGCAAGCCAACCCCAAGAAGGAAAAAAAACAAAACAAAAACAATTTAGTTGTGGAAACAAATTTCCTATGAATCAATAAGATGCTGTGTTGATGCACTAATTAATTGTTAAGCGACTCAAAATAGGTTCCATTTTGTACAGACATGACGGCCTTCATCGCCTCAGTAGATTGAGATTGCCAGCACTCGCATTGAAACTAAGTTCAGAAAAAAACTTTGAAATTGGATGCCAAATGATGCCATTCTCGGTGATTGTCAATGAACCCTGCAACGTTGAGGAACCGATCTGCTTCGCAGTGTGAGCTTGATCGAACAACTGAACCCAAAGGTGTGAACTCCGCCCTTGTAGAACTGAAGAACACCTTGACGTCTTAATTTACCGCTCCTCAAATCAGCGTATCGATCTCATCTGCAATCCTCATAGCTTCAGGTAATTAATGTTGGAATGCAAAACATGTGAGCTACGGTCTGTCACTGGCTTGCTCCTAGAAAGAAGCCAGAACAAAGTCATTTGCATCAACAAATGGACATTTCTGATGGAGGAATCGAACGAAGGTACGTCATCCAAATGCACAATTGGGTTTCCACAAAAAACTACGGAGTAGTAAAATTCATTCGGGACCCAAAACACGGTTATACTGCCGCACTAGACAGTCATGAGGCAGGTTCGTTTTTTCATAGTGAAATTAGAGACAGATTTTTTTGACGTGCAGGGACATGATGAAGTTTCTTCAAATAGTCGTGTTGGTCTACATCGTCGTTCTTCTCCTCGATTCTATGGTTCAGATTCAGAACAGACCACTTTCTCATTCGAAAATTTTAGAACAGTAATTCTAAAAAGTTCTCAACAAGTGATTCATGATGCGTTGTTCACCATTTGCTTTGGTCTATCCTTGGAAATTCATTCTCTGATCCTCCCTTTCAGATCCAGATAGATAAATAACCCTTTGCAGTGAAAGTATATGCACCCCTTCCCAAAGCACAACTGAAAAACAACTCCGCATGCACTCTAACCAGAATAGTCACTTGCACTCTCAAGTCGAGTCTCAAGTCTCAACAGAAAAGCAAATCAGGGTTTCATTAGGGTTTAAGAGGAAGGAAGAAGGGATTACCTCCCAGTCGTGCAGAATGTCGAGCCCGGCCCCCTATGACGACAACCCCAGTGCCGCGAATTGAAGGCGTCGTCGTAGGACGCATGGAACTCGTGCTCGGGGGCTCGATCGCCTACATATGCGATCGGGTAATGAAACCACGAAACATCAACCAATCAACTTCTACCACCTTGGCCAATTTCAGTGCGCCAGATTGGGCAAGATCCCACAACAACTGAACGCGGCAATCGACTGCGCAAATTCAAGTTGGCCCCAACATATATGTGTTGAAAATTACGACTTGCAAATGCTCCTAGGGTAATTGAGTTGCAGAACTGCCTGAAAGACCCAAATCAGAGGGACAAGTAAGGAGAAGCTTCGATCTGCGATTCGGCAGAGGACTGTTTCAATCCATTCGAGAGCGAGACAAGCCAGAGTCTCAAACTGCTTCAGGGCGTGCTGCTTGACAGCGCCTTCTGAGCTCTAATTTGCGCTTCAAAATACGAAACTCTGACGACTCATGATTTCATCTTAATCCTTGAAGGACGAAGGGGTGACCCTCGATACCATCCTTTTGCATTACCTTGTGAATCATTGGCTTAAAAAGTTGTAAAAGCACTCATTGGAAGTCAAGCTAGTGTAGAAGATCTCCCCTTTTCACAACAAATTCCAAGGATGAATAGCCATGCACTTTTGTCCCACATAACGGCCTCCTTGTTGTTTAAAGGTTAACTCCCTAAATTAACTGCTAAAGTCCCATTGTCCCATTGTCCCCTCGGGGGCCAAAATGGATTTGGATTAGGTTCCGATGACCTCAATTTTTGGTGAAACTTTTTGAAACCTTTTCATAATTTAGAAAAATTAATTAGTTTTGTAAGAGTATAATTTTTTTAATTTCCATTGATGCTAGGGAGCACTGAAAGTTACACCATAGAATGCCTAGAAATGAACTCAACCAGCAATACAAAAAAAATCGCAAAAAGTCAAAATTAATTTTTAAAATATTTTCCACTAAAATATTATTGTTTTTTTCTACATGTGATGCTTTGATTCATTCTAATTGGACTAGTAATGAGAAAGTCAAGGACAATCTTGTTTCTTGGGCAATCTAAGCATCTTCTTGAAATAATAATTGAAACGATTGATTTCTAAATGCAATTTTTGCAATTTTTCAGGAAGAAATGGTTTGAAAAAATGGAGTTTACTTGCTTAAACAACCTCACCATTGGGATTATTGTGTTTCAATTCCATTTTAGAGCTATTGATGATTTAGTTTTTCTTTCAATCTTGAACCTACTTGATTCGACTTAACAATTTTTTAAAGAGTGAAATCAAGTGTTTTTTTAAAATGTTTTCTTTAGACTTTTAACCCAATTATTCAAACACAAAAAAATGTTAAATTCAAAATTTGTAGTGCAAAAAGTTTCCTCATTTTTTTTTGACATTTTCAAACATCCTTTCTAAAATTTGTCTATGACTTTTGATTGGAAAATCAAAATTTCAAACGTTTTTTGGGAGATGAAATTGATCTCCATTTACCAACTTTTTTGAGTTCTTTGTTTTTTGAAAGAAGTTATTCTATTGTGTCTAAATGAGGTCTAAAATTCTACTTTAATCACAATTCCAACTTTTGACTTAAGTAGGAGTGTTTGAGAAACTACAAATTCTACTTTACATATCCCACATAGGTTGTTCTACCTCCTACCACCCCATGTGTAGAATATAAAGAGCTTCTCTACTCACTTGAAAATTAAAAATATGATAATGATGGCCACATGGAAGAATGCATTGGTACTACACTCCATGGATTCTAGCTTGGGGTTTTTGGCAAACCATTTTTCTTTACAATTATTTGCTACAATTATTTTCAGTCCTAGAATTAGCAAAAAAAATGAAGCACACCGTAAATGTACTGCCACCATCCCGGTATTATAGCTTACATTAATGATGTGAGGATGAATTGGTGGACAAAGATTCCAAAGAGGAAAAGGCATTCTCTCTCGATGCTACTGAATGTTATGCAGTGGCCATGTTGTTGGAAGATTCAATCCTAAAGATACGTATGTTTTCATTCTATCTCATACCTACTTGTACTTTAACAATTTTTTCAAGAATAAAAATTACTTAGTTTTATTGAAAAATAAAAATTACTAATTAGTTTTATTGAAATTTCTTTATTTTCCTATATTCTCAACTCAATTTACCACCATCAAGATTTAAGTCTTAATCCTTTGTAAAGCAAAAAATTTAAGTTGAGAAGGTTCAAAGTCAAGTAATCTAGTCTGGCAATGATTGTGCAAAAAACTTAAACCCTAAACCCTGATTTACTTTTCTGTTGAGAGTGCAGTTGTTTTTTCAGTTCTGCATTGGGATGGGGTGCATAACCGGCCCGTGTCGTACTTTCACTGCACAGGGGTATATACAGTATCTTGACCTGAAAGGGATCAGAGAATATATTTCCAAGGATAGACTAAAGCAAATGGTGAACAACGCATTCTGAACGACTTGTTTAGAACTTTCTAGAATTACTGATAATTTTTGGAATGAGAAAGTGGTATGTTCTTAATCTGAACCGTAGAATCGAGGAGACCAACACTACTATGAGAACGACGATGTAGACCAACACTACCATTTGAAGAACTTCATCATGTCCCTGCACGTCAAAAAAATCTGGCTCTACCACTATGAAAAACAAACCTGCCTCATGACTCAGCAGTCTAATTGTTTTGGATCCCGAATGAATTTTACTACTCCGTAGTTTTTTGTGAAAATCCAATTGTACGTTTGGATGACGTACCTTCGTTCGATTCCTACATCATAAATGTCCATTTGTTGATGCAAATGACTTCGTTTCTAGGAACAAGAGTGACAGACCTTCACACCTTCACATGTTTTGCAATCCTTAATTACCTGAAGTTATGAGGATTGCAGATGATATACGCTGATTTGAGGAGCGGTAACGACTTCAAGGTGTTCTTCAGTTCTACAAGGGCGGAGTTCCCACCTTTGGGTTCAGTTGTTCAATCAAGCGAAGCAGATGTTTCTCAACATTGCAATCACGGTTCATTGACAATCACGGAGAATGGCATCATTTGGCATCCAATTTCAAAGTTTTTTTCTGAATTTAGTTTCAATGTCACGAGTGGTTGCAACCTGACACTACTGAGGCGATGAAGGCCGTCATGTCTGTACAAAATGGAACCTATTTTGAGTTGCTTAACAGAGAATGCATCAACGCAGCATCTTATTGATTCATAGGAGATTTGTTTCCACAACTAAATTGTTTTTTCGTTTTTGTTTTTCCTGCTTGGGGTTGGCTTGCAAGGCCCTGCGCTCAGCAAGGCCCCGGGGCCGCAGCCCAAGAAAAGGAGCCCAACTTCTCTCCTTTTATAGTGTACCCGACGGCCCACCAGGAAGTCGCTTACCGCGCAAGCAAGCGAGTGATTGGGCGCTTGGGAGGTTGGGACGCTACGACGTTGGGACCAGGGCTTTTTTTTTCATTTTTGAAGAAGTGCCATAGTGGCGATATAAAATGTTATAGTGGTGCTCCAAATTGCAACATTCATCCACTTATTGGATGTATAGTATGGTTTTCATCCACAATTAGGCGATTTCATCTAATATAATTGTTAATTTCAAAGTTGTCTGGCGATTTCATCCAAATTTTTTGACATTTTTTATAACCTTTTTTAGCCAGATTTTTTTTTCTGGTGCAATCTAGCACCAGAAAGCCAAAAAAAAAAGCCCTAGTTGGGACGCTGGCAGGTTGGGACGCTAAGTTACAACTATGCATTCTTAACCCTGTATGACCGGTTTCAAGCCTCAATTGTCATCTATTTGTTTGCTGCCATTTTGCAACTGGATGTAAATGAAAATTTTTGAATTTATTTTTCACAGATGAAGTCATATGTCTATGACAAGTTGTTAAATTTTCAGTTTAAGAGAGAAAAATTGAAACTACCATGAATTTTCTTGAGAAAAAAATGAAGAAAATCCATATCAAAACTAAATATACTCAAAAAATTTGAAGTTTCCCTATATATGCATAATAGTGATGTAGAACATCAACCAGAGTTACCATGTCACTCTACAACTAGACAATCAACAAACCATGGTTATAGGCCCAAAGTTTCATATATTGCTATAAAGTAGTGATATTGATGAATTTTTCAAAATTTCCAATTGGAGTAGAGATTGCACTTGATTAGCTTTATATCATTAGTTGAACTCAAACTCGAAAAACATCGTTTTATGGCTTAAATTCACATCAAGAAAAAATGGCAAGAAATGGCCCAATATACTATAACAGTGATCCGTGGATTAAGCATCTTCTTCTTTAGAAAAGTCAATAAGACCATAATGAGGGACTTTGCAATACTATGCATTGCAAATGTACTTTGAAACTACCCTTTAAATAAATAAATTGGATGAAAAAACATTTTTTTTCCATCCTACAGTGCCAAGTGAAGTCATTCATTAGACACTCATTGTCCACAATAGTACTATCGGGATCTCTGAATTCTCTTTGTACTGTACAGAGAGTTAGTTCTTCCATAACGTTCAGTAGCATTACTAACCACTACCTTGGCTCTACACTATTGAATGTGGAATATTCTACACCTAATAGTACTTCTCAATAACTACTAACATGTGAAGGGTGTAGAGGAAAGGAAGTGACCATGAAGACTATTGGGTGTGGAATATTCCACACCCAACACTGTAGAGCCAAGGCAATGGTTAGTAATGCTCTTAAATGTCATGCCACCTTCCACCATCAAGGATTTTCAAAAATTAGATCCTTGCATGAATGCCTAATTTCTTGGGCTAATCTCCTATAGAGCGCTATATAGGAACTTAAGTCCTAAGTTTGTAATTGATATCAAGCACAAGTACAACCAATAATTTTCCGAAATTGAATTATTAGACTTTGTTTTTCAATATGGTCACTTTTCTATGTTGTGTTTTAAAAACTTTTTTAGTACATTCTACATTGCCACCTTCCATGGATAGTTTGTCACAAATTCAACACAAGGAATTTTTAAAGTATAATTTTTTTACGTGGCAACTCTAGTGGAGTTTAGTTCTGTCAATTGGCAACTCTTGAATCCGCCAATCATTGTAAATATAGATCCAGATGAATTTTTGTCCCAATGATTCATCCCCCAACTAAAGGACTGAAGCCCTTCTTCTTTTTATTTTTTCGAATTCTAGCCTGTTTTATTTAACATCAATTACAATGGCTTTTCCACATGAGTGAAATGGAACATGAGTAAAATGTAGAAGTGTCCAAAATGATACTTCCTCTATCTCAAAATAAATTCTTGGATCTTAGTCGAAAACTGCGGGAGATTTATTTTGAAAAAAAGGGAATATAGTACTTGTTAGTTTCATCAGTAGAAACTCTGAAAGGACAAACATTTGATCATGTTGTGGAACTTCAAGAACTTTCACTTTGTATACTTCATTTCTCCAATGTATTTACATGAATGATTTGTGCACTTCTATATTTTTTAAGATGAAATCATGAATCTTCTATAAGTGTGAAAGTTCCATATTTTGAAGCAAAAATTTGGAAGGATTGTTAGATCTTGAAGAAGTGACAAAAATTCAAATTAACCCCTAAATAACCGAGGCCTTTTTTTGCCAAAAAACACTAAAAATTGCCATTTCTACAGCAAAAAGTAAAAAATTTGAAAAATATTTTTCTTGCACAACTAACTATAGGATCTTACACCTAACTAGTATAAGAAAGTGTGGAAATTCTTTTAGAATTTTTGACCGCACAGATTGCAAGGTATTTGCATTTAAAGTGAAAAAAACAAGTTTTTTAGCACATTGCGGTACTAGATTTTTTGACCTTAAACATTTTTAACTTAAAAATTTTGCACTACAGAGTTTCGAGCTTTAAATTTTAATAGTAAAAAATTGAATTGAGAGTCCTAGAAAAAAATAAATAAAAAATAAATATAAACTTAATTATCATTCTTAAAAAAATTGTTAAGTAGAAGTAGGTATAAGATAGAAGGAAAATTTAAAATATTCATATAATTTAGACGGAATTAAAATGCATTAATTCCAATGGTGAGATTGTTCTAGCAAGTAAACAAAACCATGCAAAAATAAAAACTTAAAAAATTTGAAAAATTTCATTCAGAAATGAATCCTACAAGTGGTTTTTTTTCAAAAAGATGCTTTAATTGCCTGAAAAACAAGAATGTCCATAACTTTTTCATAACAAATCCAAATGAAATGATTCAAAGCTTTCCAAATAGAGTGTCATTTTTAGCCTTAACCTGAAAAGAACCAAGGCCTTTTTTCACCAAAAAACACTCAAAACTGCCATTTCTATTAGTGCCCGTGTTCAAAAAGTACAAATTTGAAAATTGTTTTTTTTGCAAATCTAACTGTAGGATCTGACACCTACCTAGTATAAAAATGTGTAGAAAAAATTTCAAAAATTTTGACTGCACAAATTGCAAGATATCTAAGATTAAAGTGAAAAAAAACTATTTTTTTTGCACAATCATTGTAGAACTAGATTATTTGACTTTGAACCTTCTCAACTTGAATTTTTTGCACTACAAAGTTTCGAGGTTTAAATCTTTATGTTGGTTAATTGAGTTGAGATATAGAAAAAAAAATTTCAAAAAAACTTAATTTTCATTCTTGAAAAAATTGTTAAAGCACAAGTAGGGATGAGATAGAAAGAAAATCTAAATTATTAATATCTTTAAGATGGAAATAAAATACACTAATCCCAATGGTGAGATTGTTCTAGCAAGCAAACTAAACCATGTGGGCCTTTTTGTTTTTGAAAAATTATAAAATTTGCATTCAAAAATGAATCTTATAAGTAATTTTTTCAAGAAGGTGCTTAGATTGCCCCAAAACAAGATTGTCTATAACTTTCACATCACTTATCCAAATGAAATGAATCAAAGCTTTCCATGTTGACAAAAATATAATCTATGATAAAAAAAAATCAAATTCCAATTTTTGAATTTGTTTTTGTTGCCCGGTCTCCCTTGTTTTGAGCTTATTTGGGTATAACTTATATCCTTGGGCACCAATTGAAAAAACATTATATTCCCACAAAGCTAATCGATTTTTCTATCTTCAAAAATTCGTGACAAAAATTGAGACTGTAAGTACCTATCCAAAATCCAATTTGATCCCTAAAGGAACAATGGTCCTTTAGGGGTTAAATTGAATTAGATGTGGTTTTCTAAAGCTTGTAGTAGTAGGATGCTATTGTAGAAATAGGATAATTATAATTTATTTAAAACTACCCAATAGTATATTAATTCGTTCCTAGGGAGAATTTCAAATAGGGCTTTTTACAACTAGTAGATCTAATCACAAACATGGGCACAACTTAAAGATTTTTAGATAAACTCTCACCAACTTAATCTAATTTCAAATCTACGCTCCACTCTTAAAGGCCACAAAGGTTAGATTCTAGGTATCTTTCAAATTTGGATCTTTCCCATTCGGTTGTTGACTTGCTTTTGGACTTTCTTTGTTCCAATCACAGCTTCTTTCTTCACAGCAGCACTGGTATCAGTTACATCCAACTTGGCTCTTGGATTTTTTAACTTACAAGCTTGGCCGGCATAATTTTTCTTTTTACAATACTCACATTCGCTCTTCACCAATTCGGCTTTAGATTCACTCATTTTCAACTATACACTCAGTCTAAATTCTATTCCAAATTGGTGCGACTTTCAACTAATTTATCTCTCAATCTCTGCACTCAGTTTCCTCAACCACTCAGCAAATCTCTTCCAAAATTCCTATTTAATTCACATACTCCAGCCTGCTCACTTCACATCACATCTTACCATCTCAAACTTTCTCACTAATTTCCAATTAGGACTGATTCACCAATCTGTTAAATTACTCACACAGATCCTACATAACATATAAATCGGCAAACAAGTAAACTCACACACACACACAAAAGAAAACAACTGATCACTATCATAATTTCATTCACTGGCTCAAATTTACAAATTGGACAAATAATACCAATCAAGCAAACATTCACAAATCATTTCAAATACACAATCTCTTCCATAAATTAAATTCCAAATTGGATTGCGACTCACTCAACCAACTGGACTACAACGACACAAAACACACCACAGTCCGATTAGGCAAAAGATAAATTCCAATTAATTTCCAATCAGACTCACATAAACAACAGCGTTATTCAATAATTAACACTTACATCCAGTCATACACTAATTCACACACGACATTCAACATTGTAACATATCCAATTAGGCAACAATTATTCCATTATAAAGCCGATTGAATACATTCATGGATAATCCAATTTGTCTCTTAATTATCTCTATTTTTGACAAATTTGAGTTCATCTCACATCTTCCTCCTGCCACACACTAACTTCTCACAAAATATCCAACTTGCATTCAAAATCTGCACACTACAACAACACTAAGCATAACACACAAAAGAACACACAGCCAATTAGGTGGCTGGACTCGCACTCGCACTCAGCAGTAGTGGGCCCCGATTCTAAATCGGTAAACAACTATATACCTCGAGAGAGACAACCATTCGGATCCTACTTGGAAATTGAACTCACATCGTTTGCCATCCTGATTCACATGAAAATATCTACCAACTAGTAACCTATTTGTCCAAGTAAACCAAACTCCAAATTAGTTCCTCAAAATCACCCAATTAAAACCCAAATTTGGCTTCTAATAGTTAAAATTTCAGTTTTACCACTTAACTTGGGAACTTGAGCATCACAAAAACTCATTTGAAAATTCACACAGTCTACATAGCCCTGGACTCAAACTTTTGCGTCCCCGCAAACTACCGATTAGGCTTTTTTTCCTTTACGCTCACGAGCCATAGCCGCAGAAATTGCCTATAGATGGGCCTCTTCTTCAGCTTGTAGTTGCGCTCCCAAAATGGCCTGCTCCTCTAGAAACTGGTCCTGATGGTCAATAAATGCACACATTGGGCCCCGCCGAGTACCAATCATCTCGAATGAATCTCCAATCATAATTTGATGAGCGCCTGGCAAAAACTGCATTATACACATCAATTCCAATAGGTGAATTCTCCGAGCTGCATGGTAGTGGAGCTTGTTCATTATTGCTATATCGGTGCTTTGCTCCCCACCAACTTGGTAATCCACGCACACTTTATACTTTGCACACCAATGAGACAAAATCGCAGCAAATATGCTGGCTCTGAAACAAACTGGATCGTGATGGGTCCGATGCTCCTGTGAAAACTGCAAATAGTTATTAGCACACTCCTCTGCTGTCGTGAACCTGCCTGGAATAATAGGCCAGTTGTACCAGACAGAATCCAATTTGGCATCTTTATCCCATGAATAACGTCGTGGGTAGGGACAAAATCGAGGATCTACGCTAACCGAATTTGGAGGCAAAATGGAGCGTCGCTTCTTGTTAATCCTCTCGTACAGATCCAACGCCACCAGAGGAGCACGCGTAACCGTAGCATGATCTACTCCAATCCACATAATAGCTTCCCAAGTTGGAAAAGGAACAGCCTTCTCAAAAACAAAAAAGTTGGATCAATTTCCCAAATAGTAGTCGTCTTCTGCTGCTCCCAACTTCTGCGTTGGAAGTTTCCAAGTCACTACCTCGTGATACTGGGGAGCCAATTGGTGCAATGGGTTGTCATTTGCAGGCCTACGAAACAACAATTCTTCGTAAAAATCCAATTCGGGAATCTCCTTCACTGTACGCGCCCTGATCTTCGCCTGTATGCGCCGTTTTGCAATTTGGAAAGTAAACAAATAGGATGATGGATGGATGTCCAGAGCCCGTCGTAAGGTAATACGTGTCTTGGCATATTCCACCAACTTACGAACCCATTCTTCACTGTCAAAGTTCTCCAATAGGACACGCAGTTGGCGCTGCCAGTTCACCAATGGTTTAACATTATCTTTGCCTGTCGCAATCTCCCAAGTTGGTAAAGCTGCCCTCACTCCTTTCTGCAAATTCTTTCCTTCGAGCAGACGTGGCTGAGCAGCGACCTCCATCTGGGTCTTCCTGCGTGCAGCCAATTCGGCTTCCACTTTTGCGTAAAATAGCAACACTCGAGCTCTGTAGTCACCAATTAAGAAGAACGCGCTCATTGGATCTTCTAAGAAATTATCGCCCCGAACAATCACCTCGGTGAGTAAATTTTCACATCCCAACTTGATTACCTTGCTCCACAACGGCGCAAACCAAGATTTAGTGATATACTGCCGATAAACTAGCCCGGTTTGCAAGAACAACACCTCACGCTCCCACCGATAGGCATGCTCCAAGCTGGTCGTAGGTGGAACTAATTCCTTCAATGTTTCCAAATCCTCCACGCCCAACACTCGGAAAGAAGCTCTGGTTGCCTCATCTTCTTGAAAAACGTCGTCATTAGCCTCCATAACTGGTTTAAGCTCCAAGTTGGCTGCGTGACTTTCAGGCGGTGACTCTGGCCGGTGCTCCAATTGGTTTGATAAATTAACCAACTTCTCGTCCAACTGGGTGCGGAGACTCTCACTCATTTGTAGCTTGCGTTGTAATTTCTCCTGCTCTTCCTCTGCAGCAATGGCCTTCAATTTCATCTCTTCCAGCTGTATGGTAAGCAACTGTACTGATTTGGCCCCTGCTTCCTTGAACGTGGTAAATTCTAACTCGGTTGCTTGCAAACGAATCGAAGTCTTCTCCAACTGGGCTTGATACGTATGTACTTGCTTCCGCAAATCCCTATTGGCTGTCTCCAATTCTTCAACCTGTTTGGCCAAGGGATCATCCAGCTGGGACATCATCTTTTCCAATTCGGTACGCAAGATCTCCTTTCTTGTTACCTCTTTTCCGAAACTAGAACTTGGAGCAGAGTTGCACACGGAAAGAGACTTTGGCTCAGACTTCAGTTTCACGCTCACCAGCAACTCACGTGGACACACGGCTTCTACCAAATTGGAAATATATGAAGCTGCAGTGAGCTCCTTCTGCGTCGCCTGGAACTCCACAATGGATCTATGAACTGCTCTTGCAAGAGGAAGAGCCCAATTGATTAGTGCTCCCCTTTGAACTGCTACTGCCGCCTTCAAGGTTCCTTGGCTCACCAATTGGTCGTTACTTTCCAACTGTAAATACTGGTGCACCAATTCAACCCAAACTCTCCACTTTGGCAAGACATCCGCCAATGGTAATTGCTCCCTTTGTAATGCTGTAACGCTATACCCAATCGGGAAGCATTCTGCAATGGTAACCGCTCCGTCCATCCTTGCTGAAGCTAGAGACCCCCCCGAATTTGGTACGTGAAAAACTTTGGAAATCACCTCGGTAGTCAATTCTACACAATGCCCTCTTATGTAGCTCTTTCACTCTGGTGCTTGATAGGCTAGGACAAAAGATTCCACCAAATCGGGATTTACTTCTCTCCACTGGGAGATCTCCTTTATGTACGCAGTCAACCCCGCTTGTTGCAACACTTTTGCATTCGGCTTCTCCTTCAACTGGTCCGCTTTGAATTGCTCCAAACTTGTAAAAGATCCTCCCAAATTGGTCAGCATCAATGGCTCCTTTGCATTGCTCCCCAACCTTGGTTTCTTCTCCGTCTAGTGCTCAGGGTCTTCTTCTTGGGCGCCCAACATCACCGTCTGCTCCGACTCATCCACTGTTGACATTTTAACCTGCAGCCCACAATCCTCACTGGTCTCTCGGCAATGCTTCCAATTTGGTAGCTCTCAACCTTAATTCACTCCCTATTTTGTTTCTTTTGTTGCCTAATTGGAACTATTTGCCCCACAAAACTCCAATACGGACCGCAGACTGCGATTACAATCCTAATCGGACTCTCTCTTGGCAATACTGACGCTGGACTCAACCCAAGATACTAATTCGGACAAAAACCAAAATTCTCAATGACTCCTCAACTTTTCTCTTACAATGCTCTCACTGCAGCAATAATTTGACCGCAACTCCTCCGATTTGGCTCTTCTTAAACTAAAATTGTGCTCCTTGTCACTCTACTTCTCTCCAATTTGGTAAATGGTATCCACCCACACAGCCAAGCTCCTTCAACTCTCCGATTTGGAAAATCTTTCTCTCAATTCACTCAGAAAATTGTTTCTTGCAGCTGGCTCTCAACCTTTCTCACTCTGGATCACTCAACATTTTCCAATTTGGTCTCTTCTCCCGCCGCCTTGCGCCTGTTGTGTCTCGCGTCGTCCTCCAACTTTTGAATTCCAGTTGGGTTCCATCACAAGACATTATGATGCCAATTTGGTTGTTTTAATTGTCCTTTATCATTCTTGTTAGTGGTACTTGATTCCCTACCCACTTAGGATTACTCCCATTTGGTAAATTTCTCTCGGCAAGTAAATGGCTGATTTCATTATTCCTATTAGGCTAAGTCACCATTTTTTTATTTTTTTATTATTATTCTATATTATTTTTCTTATCTTTCTTATAGTTTTAACTATTACATATAGTAAAATAGGTAGGAGGAATTTATTTTTCAAAATTTAAAATTATCACTCTTAGACCATTACCCCTTCCAAAAAGAATGCCGGCCCCGGCATTTTAAGAAAAATAAGGCTTTAGCCTATACCCATTAATCCTAGTTGGCAACAATCTACCCTCAAAATCTTTAAGTTGTGCGGACCCATTAGGATTAATATCTACTATTTTGTATGGTCCTAGCCAATTGATTTGAAATTTGCCTGGAAACTTAAAAAATCTTCTATCGTATAAGAGGACCAAATCACCCATTTGAAAAGATTTAGGGACCAACTTACTATCATAATAAGACTTACGCCGTTTTTGGGTAGCCATAACGTTCATATAGGCATCTCGGCGATTTTCATCTAATTGTTCCAATGTGAACAACCGGTGTTTAAGACTCTCACTATCTCCTAGTTGGTGTTGGATGGCCACCCGTAAAGACGGAATTTCAAATTCAATAGGAAGTAGAGCCTCTTGCCCATAAACTAATTGGAAAGGCGTGAATCCCGTTGTACCCTTATAAGCTGTTCTATAAGCCCATAGGGCATTCCAAAGTTTTTCTCCCCAATCGGTACCAGCCCCACTTATTGTCTTAGTAATAATTTTACACAATAAGCCATTAGTTTTTTCGGTTTGGCCATTAGCTCTAGGGTGGTAAGGTGCCATTTTTCTATGCTTTATTAAATATTTAGTAGTTAACTCCTTAATAGTCTCATTCAAAAAATGGGTCCCTCTATCACTAATAAGTTCCCGTGGGCAACTGAATCTGGAAATAATATTTTCTAATAGAAATCGGGCAACTGTTTTAGCATCATTAGTTCTAGTAGCGGCGGCCTCCGCCCATTTAGTGGCGTAGTCCGTTGCTACTAAAATATAACGTTTTCAGCCTAGATTGGTCACGGGGGCAATGGGGCCTACAAAATCGATGCCCCATTTGTCAAATGGGGCTAAAGCTATTAAAGGCACTAATGGCATTGCGGTGGAAGGTGTGGGCTTCCCCACCCATTGGCATGGGTCACATTTGCGGGTATACGCATGTGAATAATTAAATAGTGAGGGCCACCAATACCCTGCCAACATAACTTTTCTTGCGGTGGCGTCACCCGCAAAGTGCCCCCCACAGGCATCGGAATGACAACCTTCAAGAATAGTTGGAATTTCACTTTTATAAATGCAACATCTTAAAATATTATCTTTACCCAATTTATACAAGACCTCACCAATTAGGGTATAAGGGGCACACCTTTTAACTAAGGCGGTCTGCTGGTTAGGTCCAAGGCCAATTGGAAATTTGTTATGAACCAAATAGGCTAAGACATCACCATACTTTGGGTGGATCACATCAACTTCAAACAATTGGGCATTCTTGCTTACAACATGCCCTAATAATTTCCCATAGGGGACAACAAATTGACACTTGGCGGCATTCAATGAAATGCCAAATTTGTCACATTGTTTAAAACATTGCTTTAATTGGGATGCATGATCCAATTTAGTTCCAAACACACAAAAATCATCAAGAAAAATTTCCATAAACTTCCTAAGAAAGTCATGGAATGCTAAAGTGGCCACCCTTTGAAAAGTAGCCGCCCCGTTACATAACCCAAATAACATGACTTTTGATGCAAAAATACCCAAATCGGTAACAAAGGCCCTTTTTTCTTGGTCTTGTTTTGCAATTTGGATTTGATTATATCCCGAAAAACCGTCCATGAATGAATAGCATTCATGGCCGGCGACTGTATCCAAAACACTATTGGTAAATGGTAGTGGGAATCCGTCTTTCTTTATCACCGCATTAAGTTTGCGGAAGTCTTGACAAATTCGGATTCTACCATCCTTTTTAGGAACAATTACTATAGGACTCACCCACTCACTATAGGGAGCAGGGTAAATAAAGCCTATATTTATTAACTTTTCTATTTCTTCCTTTACCAATAGGGAATATTTTGGATTTAGGCGATGAGGCCTTTGCCTAACCGGCTTGGCACCATCGTCTAAATCTATATGATGTTCACATATTGTGGGTGAAACACCTCTCAAATCCCTATAGGACCACGCAAAAGCCTTACTATTTTCTTGAAAGAATTTGACCCAATTTGTTAATTCAATAGGAGCCAAGTTCTTATAAATTTGGATTAATTTTTTCTCTTGGTCTGACCCTAGATTTATTTCTTGGCAATGTACTTTGGACACATATAACCTAATTGGAGTATCCCCAGCAGAACCAGTAAAGAAGTTGTCACTTTCTTCACTAGCCTCCCAATCGGATTCCACATTATGAATGGAAGAATCAGTTAGCCAATTTTTTATAGCCCTATCGAAGTTATTTTCTTCCTCACAGGGTATGAAATACTCCCCTGGAGAAATTTCTTTGTAATTCCTAATAGGTTTACTAGGCAATGCTGCCAATTTGGTTCGGCTGTTAACCCTATTGGTTGGAACATCCTCTTGGTCGGAATCATAACCAAATTCAGAGGTATTGCCTGGTGACTCCCATTGGGTCTCTCCGTAGTATTTTGTAGGGTACATGGGAATATCCACCCTATGATTACCTTGTGCAATTTTTAATATTCTTCTATCCCAATCATCTTTGGCTTTAGCCTGGTATAACCAAGGATGGCCTAATAGGATGGGATATGATGAATCAGGAGTATTCGGCTGAAAAACAATGTAATCTATTAGAAATACTAGCCCAGCTACTCTTGTTTTAATTCTGGGTAAAATGCCCAAGGATTTAACCCTACTTTGGTCGGCCATCCTCAATACCAATTTAGTTTCTTGCAAACCAGTTAATTGAAGACTAAACATGGTGTCTTGGTTCATAAGATTCACACTGGAACCTCCATCAACTTGGACACCTGTTACTATTAATCCATCAATCTCTACATCAATCACAGGTGCACCTGGATTGGGACTCAAATTAACTTCATTTACAACTTTTGACCTTTTCCTAACCAAATTGGATTTAAGGGCTGCTCGACAAGAAGGAGCAATTCCTAGTAGTTGTTTAATAGAAATATCGGCCTTTATATTACCTAGATTTTCTAAGACATTATATGGGCTCACATTTTCCATTATGCCTATATTTTTATGGTGATTCCGTTTTTTTCTTACGTAGGATTTAACAAATTTTCCAACTGGGTTATTAATTTGACCAATAGGTACTTGAGCAAATTCATCCGGTTCATGGCCTAACTGGCCTTCAGGCTCAAGCCAAATTGGTGGTATTACCAATGGTTTGTCTAACCTGGAATTTTGTTCACCAGTCGGACTAAACTTAGTAGGAATAATTTTAGGTTGATTAGGACGTTCATTACCAATTGGCACAGCTTTCCTAATTTTAGGATCAAACTGAACTGTTTTACCAGCCGGCTTGCCAATAGGAAGGTCCGAATTGGTAGATAGTGTGAAAAATTTAGGTGGTTCCTGATAGGGAATTACCGATAGGTTAGGCTGGATTTGACTTCTATTAAAAGAAACACCAGGCTCGCCAATTTGGTTTTGTACACCCAGTAGTTGTTGAGCTTCCTTCTTTGTCATTTCTTTTTCTCTTAAAATTTCCAATTTACCAGAAGGATTTTCTTTTACAATTTGTCCTCTAGTACTGACTTTCCCAATATCTCTTTCTCTACCAAAAGGGCGTAAATTTATTTCACATTCTTCTTCGACCCCTATATGGTAAGAAATTCTATCCTTACTTTTGTTTGGGCTGTCATCGTCAGGGAGCTCTACCAATTTGGCACTGGTATCCCTTTTACTCTTATACTCCTCACGATTGTCATCTCTCCTAGGGGCATTACATTCGTCTGTTGTATGGCCTTTTTGCTTGCAATTACCGCAAAGAAGGACATAAGGAACACTAGCTCTAGCATTTTGACAATTAGTAGAAATATGCCCTGGTTGGCCACATCGATAACAAATAACCTCTCTTCTATTTCGATTGTTATCCCAATTTGGATTTTGACCCCCATAAGTGGGTGTCCCTTGATTAACATCCCCATAGGGTAGCTGAGACCAACCTTGGTTATTTGATGTTGGAATTTGGGCTACATTCCTATTTGGATTATTACTATAACCCCCATTATTAAAATTATTAGGAGTAAAATTCGGGTTTGTTTGATTAAAATTTGAATTTTGGTTGTAATTTTGATTTGGGTTAAAATTCCTTCGCCTAAAGCGATTATTATTATTTTCCCAATTATTATTATTGTTGTTGCTATTATTTGGAAAATTATTATTATTTTCCACTTGGTAAACCTGACCCCATTTAGCTTGATGACCAGCTTGATTCACTAAACTTGCTTGCAAATCCCGGCAAGATTCGGTCTCATGCTTACCCCTACAAAATCGACATTTTGGTGGAAGGTTAGAAGGAGAAGGGCAATTTGTTAACATATGCCCTTGACCGCGACAGATAGTGCACCAAATATGTACTTTGTCATTATTTGGTGGAGCTTTCTTTTCACTAGTTCTAGCCATATTAACTTGTAATTCACCTAATTGTTTAGTGATTTCTAGCAATTGGGTTTCCATACTAGACGGAATATCTTTTGTTACTACCTGATTTTGTGGGAATTGATTTCCTATTTGAACTGGCTTTGGTAGCTGAGAAGCTACTATTGGATTCTGGACATATGGTACTGCATTTATATAGGTCATAGGAGGATAAGGCATTTGATTAAAAACAACCGGATTATCCCTCCTAACTCCAAATGATTTGGTTTGCATACGTTTGTTGGACCGCATAGGGAGCCATATATGCATCTACATAATGAACTTCCTCCCACAATTTAGCTCTCTGATAGGCAGCCACCAAATTTGGAGGTGACACTTCTCTAACATATGCTTTCAATTGGGGAGGAAATAAACCATTAACAAACTGCCTAGTTAATTGTGCATCTGTCAACCCATGGTCTTGTAATCTCAATAGGATGTCTTCCATACGCCCATAGTATGAATCAATTGCCTCACCAAAGTTCATCATTAATTGGGCTAATTTTTCATGAAGTTTTTCTATGAATGAAATAGGCCTAAAATGTGCCAAAAAGGCATCTTTTAAGGTTGTTCAATTTGGAAATTGACCAAGTGGCTGCTGTGGGCTCAAGATTACCCACCTTTGGTAATAAAGCGAACACCGACCAGGTTCTATGCCTTTATCCACAATTTTTAATATATGGGGGTGATGTGAGCGCAGTCCACTGTGCCTTCCAAGCAATGGATCTTTTTTGCTAACGTTTCCTAAGTGTCGTGGATGGCAGCGAATAATTAGAATGCATGTAATAACTCACAAGGTAACTGCAAGCTCAGGGATAATGGTAAACTTCTGACTCCCTAACTATCTATCCTATGTCGAGGGTCGACTGGGTAGTTGGCGTCGTTCCTAACGTTCCTAACTACGTAAAAAGGGGAACCCCTATGTTCCTTCCATGAACTTCTAAGACTATCTTGGGTTTTGAACTCCACCTAGAAGTTCCACTTTTAAAAACTATCCCTAAAGTTTCAACTCTTACTCTAACTTTTAACTTCTAAGTATACTCTAGATTTTTAGCTTCCCAAACTAATTAGAGAATTTAACTTCAAAATTTAATGCTACCGTTTGACTTTGTTTTGACTTTTGACTCCAAGTTGTTACCCCTAGACTAACTCTAAAATTTACCTTCTAAAGTTAACTCGATGTTTTGACTTTAACTTCTAAATTTTTACTTCTAATTTTACTCTAAGGTTTACCCTTGAATTTTAATTCTATGTTTTAACTTTTCATTCTAAATTTTTACTTCCAATTTTACTCTAAGATTTACCCTCAAATTTTAACTCTATGTTTTAACTTTTGACTCTAAGTTTTTACTCCTAAATTAACTCTAAGACTTACCCTCGAATTTCAACTCTAGGTTTGACTCTACGTTTTCACTTTAGCTTTTTACTCTAACTTTTTACTTCCCCCCTTGACTCTAACGTTTAACCTTTAAATTTAATCTTAACTTTTGACTTTTGACTTTTGACTTTCTACTTCCAACTCTAATCCTATCGTTTTAATCCTAGATGAACTCTAAATGTTACTCCAAGTTTTGACTTCTACTTTTTACCCTATTCCTAATCCACAAATCTACTTCCTAAGTTGATTTTTAATTTTTACTGTTGACTTCTACTTTCTACTCTAATTTTTGACTCCCTAATCAACTCTAAATTCTTACATGAACCTACCCTAAGATTTTGACTTGAGAGTTTGACCCCTAAGTTAAAGTTCTAAACTAATTCTATTTTTTAACTCCCCAAAGTTAACTCTAGATTTTGTCCTTAGAAGTTTAACTTTAAAAAGTGAAAGTGTAAATTGATTCCAATTCTAACTGCTAATTAACCCCTAATTTTAATCCTAAGTTATCCCTTCTAATTTAAACCTAATTTTCGTCCATGGTTATTTTTGGATGAAATTTTATTCAAAATACCTCCGTCCTACCCCCTACCGCTTAACTTAGCCTAACGCGGTCAGTTTACGGTCAAATCTTAAGTGTAATATGTTTTTGGAAACCTCTATCACTAATCTATAACTTTTTGAATCTAAACTTCTGATTTGCACTAATCTTGGGTGCTAATCACGCTCTAAGGGCTGATTAGGAAAATAAATGCTAATTAGGGAGAAAACATCAAGAATAAATCAAAAACTCACCTCCTCACTACCGGTGTCGGAAATAATTTCGTCCATGTCCACATGTACATCCTCACGCTCCATGGTAGTCTTTGGCCTTGTTTTGAATTTCTTTTTTTTTTCTTTTCCAAGCTCACCGCTTATTTAGAAAATGGTAGAATTTTTGATGATCTAAACTCTCTCTTTCCCTTCCTCCTTTCTTTTCTTTCTTCCTCTTTCTTCTACACTAGCACTATTCCACCTAAGCGTTTATGGGTCTTACACTATGGTTTCAAACTACGAGAAGGGTTTAAATGTTCTTCCTACCCTCTTACGCAACCTTGCTTTGTGTCATCCTAATCTTCCTCCCAACGGTTGCAAGGAGTTCTTCTAGATTTCCTACCTAATCTCCTAGCTAGGCACTATTCATCGTCTCTCTCTTTTCCACTCCTATAACACCTCCTTCTCCCTAATTTCCTTCTATTGTGTGTAGGTGTGAGTGGTGATAGAACCTGATTTTGTGTGCAGGTACGGTGGTGCTCCGCTCTCTTCTTCCTCCTCCCTTTCGTATTTTTATTGGCCCTAATTCTACTTCACCCCTGCTTAGCACTTAATTAGTTCAACATTCCTTTAGTTTGCTTGTTTGTGTTCTGGTTTGAGAGAACCAAAATGTGAAACAACCAAAAAAAAGAATCAAAATTTTGGGAGGAGCCCCGGTTGCCCACCCAGAGCCTGCTGTTCCAACCGGAGCCTGCTGTCCCAATCAAGAGCTGCTGTCCCAACCGAGAGCCTCTGTCCAAACCGGAAGCCTCTGTCCAACCGAGAGCCTCTGTCCAATCGGAGCCTACTGTCCAACCGGAGCCTGCCTAGCCCTTCCTGGCTAGCTGGCTGGCTGGGGGGGTCGGGATTTAAATCTTTTTTTTTTTTATAAACCAACCCGGAGCTTCTGATTGTTGGTTGGGACGCTGGTTGGGATGCTGGTTGGGATGTTGGTTTCGGATGCTGGTTGGGATGCTGGTTGGGATGCTGGTTTCGGATGCTGGTTTTTTGCTAAGGCTATTTTAAGGCTGGTTTTTTGCTAAGGCTATTTTAGGACTGGATTTTTGCTAAAGCTATTTTAATGCTGAATTGCTAGCTAAGGCTATTTTAGGACTGGATTTTTGCTAAGGCTATTTTAATGCTGAATTGCTGGCTAAGGCTGGGGAAATAAAACCTCGGGGGTACTAAACTCACTAAGACCGTGGGGAACAACTAAACTAAATAAAACTTTGGAAGACACTTCACTTGATAAGTGCAAAGGAACCTACATCTCTTGGAAGCTAAACTCTGGAGGTTTCCACAAAGATTTTGGAAACTAGACTTTGGAATCTAAGGCTATGGAGGTTCAAAGCTTCGCCGTAAAATTGGGTTTAACACCAACTTTAGGACTTGCGACACTCCACGGGTTCAAAGCTCCGCCGTCTAAGAGGATTTTAACACGCACTGTAGGACTTGACGTTGTTACTAGTTCAAAGCTTCGCCGTCGCTTTGAGGGGTCCACGCAACAAGGGGGATATTAGAAGTAGATAGAAAAGACAAACTTAGACACACGTGTGACAAAGCCAAAGCTTTGCCGTCCCGAGGGGGGGTCCACGCAACAAGGGAGATATTAGAAGAAGATAAAAAAAGACAAACTTAGAAACACGTGTGGCAAAGCCAAAGCTTCGCCGTCCCGAGGGGGGGTCCACGCAACAAGGGGGATATTAGAAGAAGATAGAAAAGGCAAACTTAGAAACACGTGTGACAAAGCCAAAGCTTCGCCGTCCCGAGGGGGGGTCCACGCAACAAGGGGGATATTAGAAGAAGATAGAAAAGGCAAACTTAGAAACACGTGTGACAAAGCCAAAGCTTCGCCGTCCCGAGGGGGGGTCCACGCAACAAGGGAAAGATTAGAAGTGGGTGAGGACATATAAGTGAGGAAAAACACACGGTTTAGTACACGTAAAGACACACAACTTCACAAGCTAAAGGCCCCCCAAAGCGGCATCGCCAAGGTACGGTGGGGGGTGACTTTAGGATTAGGACACGACCCAAAAGACTCCTAAACTCACAAGTTAGCTCACAAAGGGACAACAAGAGAGAACAAGGGCTCTTAACTCGTAACAAGGATATAACAAACACACGAGAAGTACACAAGGCAAGATAGAAGGACCCCCAAGGACCTTCAAAGCTTGAAATCTAGCAACAATGGAGCAAAAAGTGCTCCAAAAACACCGTAGAGGTTTTTGGCTTCAAACGCCAAAATATCCAAAGCAAATTGGACCCACGGACCCAAACAAAAGTGAGGGGGTGTTTTAGAGAGAGAAATGGGGCCCTTATATAGGTTTCTCAAGGGCTCACCCCTCTCTCTAAAGCTCTAAGGTAACCTTATCAACGGGGATTTTCATCCTCATCCTCAAAGATTTTCATCCTACATCCTAAATTTCTACTTCTACCATCTATGCTGGACCAACATCCTAACTTTTGGAGACTAGCTCCAATCGCTAAACGGATTGCGCCGTTGGATCCAGAACGCCGTGTTTAGTCCTAGATCCCCTCGCCCCCGTACCGAGGCCAAAAACCCATCGTAAGCTAATTTAGTTTAAAAACCAAATCATGGTAAAATCCTAGATCTTGGAGGTCTCCTATTTTGAGAAATGTGAATAGCCTAGGGTCTCCGGTAGGTGCAAAAGAGTCGGGAAGGACTTTTGGTTGACTTCGTTTCACCATCGTATGGGCCCGGGATGCCGGTCAACGTGGCGGGGACCCCGCCACGTGGTTAATTCCCGAGGAATCTCGCCAGTTCGGGTACTTGCCGCTATCGGAATGTCGTGAAACTTCACGGAGCGCATTATTAACATAAAACAAGCTAGTCTAATTTTTAGTGAGATTTTATTGTAACCTGGGTAATTTCCATGAAATTCCCATTGGAGGTTAGGAGGGTTGACCACCCGAAAAAAGGTTCTTCTGCAAGTTAGAAGATGCCGGGATTTTTCACTTGACCTCTCAGGGAGTTGCATAAAAGACGTGCGGGTGTGTTTCCGTACCTGGCACGATTGGTCAATGGAGATTTAAACGGGACATCTCCTTGAATTAGCGACGGTGCGAGAATCTTCTGCAGGTGGAGGAATCTTGGCGAACCGATTTCGCCGTTGGACTCTTGGCATGGGATTCACCCTAGAACACCATCCTTGGGCTGTAGATTCCTCCACAGGCCAGGTCTTGCATGAGTGGCTCTTGCATGCTAACAATCGGGATTTTGGGAATTCGTCGATCTAATGGAAAATTCTAAATCTAACTCTAGGACCCGACCTAGTGGCCTCGCTGTGGATCCCTCGGACCGACTTAGCCATGAATCGCCACATTCATGGTGAGATTTAGCCCTTTTGGGGCTGTGTGACTCGAATCCTTCAAATCTAACTTTTTCGTTATTTCTATACTATTTTTAGGCAAGGTTTGGGGGATTCTAAGTAAAAAAACACAAATCTAGACCAAATACTATAATGGGTATGACACAACCCTATTTCGGTTCTACACTCTTTTTATGGATTTTTCTATATTTTTATCAACTTTAAATTGCAAATTTCCAAAAAAAATAATTCTACGAGTTCCAAGTGACAAATTGGGAGCTCACAGCTGCCTTTGAAACCACATTTTGGTGTGATCTACCAAAGTACTAGGAAAAATGCTCAAAAAATGAGCCTCGGTTCTTGCATTATTTGAATTACACCTAGTTAAAAATTCATAGACATGGGAGTCCGGATCGTCACCAATTTGGCCGTGAAATAAAGGATAGGCCACTAAAGAATAAGGACGATCCGTCTCTTGGCCTGGCCGCATAACAACAGGTAATTGTGGTGTTGGTATTTCAGGAGGTGGTGGTGGGTCATCATGGTCATGATCTGCCATGGTTCTTACTTGGGGTATAATTAGAGGTTGTTGAAATATTTCAGGTATTACTACCTTTTTAGTAGGACTAACGCTCCAAGTAGGATTTTCGTACCACCTGGGTTTATATGAACCTTCCAAACTAGGAGATCTTCTCTGAAAACTTCCTAATGGGGATTGTACTGACTCAGGGCTAAAGTCCTCATAAAGAACTTCATCATTTTCCTCTAATTCGGAATCATCTACCTCTAAAGTTCCTCTAGGAGTGTGATTTGGGATATTTAATTTAGATAAACAAATCCCATCACAGTGTATATGTGCTTCTCCAAAGCTATACTGTGAATGGGAGTCAGATTCATGAATTGACCCTAAATCACTTTTTTCCTCAACTTGGAAATTAGCTTTTATATCTCGGACCTCACTTTCCTCAAGATTCCTAGGACTTAATCCACAATTCCACCTATCGAATGAACTCACCAAATCTCTCCTTGGCGACCCTAGTTGTGATACCGAACTACTAGCCGTGGATCTCTCTTTTATATCCGCTCTCCTCTTTGTTCTTTCCTCTCTAGCATTTTTACTAGGATTAGGAGAATTGGAAATATTGCTCATTAAAGGGCTGCATTCCCAATTCTACCAATTCGGATAGATAAGGTTTGGAGCGACCTATTTAGTTTTCTCCCCGGCAGCGGCGCCAAATGTAGAAATAGGATAATTATAATTTATTTAAAACTACCCAATAGTATATTAATTCGTTCCTAGGGAGAATTTCAAATAGGGCTTTTTACAACTAGTAGATCTAATCACAAACATGGGCACAACTTAAAGATTTTTAGATAAACTCTCACCAACTTAATCTAATTTCAAATCTACGCTCCACTCTTAAAGGCCACAAAGGTTAGATTCTAGGTATCTTTCAAATTTGGATCTTTCCCATTCGGTTGTTGACTTGCTTTTGGACTTTCTTTGTTCCAATCACAGCTTCTTTCTTCACAGCAGCACTGGTATCAGTTACATCCAACTTGGCTCTTGGATTTTTTAACTTACAAGCTTGGCCGGCATAATTTTTCTTTTTACAATACTCACATTCGCTCTTCACCAATTCGGCTTTAGATTCACTCATTTTCAACTATACACTCAGTCTAAATTCTATTCCAAATTGGTGCGACTTTCAACTAATTTATCTCTCAATCTCTGCACTCAGTTTCCTCAACCACTCAGCAAATCTCTTCCAAAATTCCTATTTAATTCACATACTCCAGCCTGCTCACTTCACATCACATCTTACCATCTCAAACTTTCTCACTAATTTCCAATTAGGACTGATTCACCAATCTGTTAAATTACTCACACAGATCCTACATAACATATAAATCGGCAAACAAGTAAACTCACACACACACACAAAAGAAAACAACTGATCACTATCATAATTTCATTCACTGGCTCAAATTTACAAATTGGACAAATAATACCAATCAAGCAAACATTCACAAATCATTTCAAATACACAATCTCTTCCATAAATTAAATTCCAAATTGGATTGCGACTCACTCAACCAACTGGACTACAACGACACAAAACACACCACAGTCCGATTAGGCAAAAGATAAATTCCAATTAATTTCCAATCAGACTCACATAAACAACAGCGTTATTCAATAATTAACACTTACATCCAGTCATACACTAATTCACACACGACATTCAACACTGTAACATATCCAATTAGGCAACAATTATTCCATTATAAAGCCGATTGAATACATTCATGGATAATCCAATTTGTCTCTTAATTATCTCTATTTTTGACAAATTTGAGTTCATCTCACATCTTCCTCCTGCCACACACTAACTTCTCACAAAATATCCAACTTGCATTCAAAATCTGCACACTACAACAACACTAAGCATAACACACAAAAGAACACACAGCCAATTAGGTGGCTGGACTCGCACTCGTACTCAGCAGTAGTGGGCCCCGATTCTAAATCGGTAAACAACTATATACCTCGAGAGAGACAACCATTCGGATCCTACTTGGAAATTGAACTCACATCGTTTGCCATCCTGATTCACATGAAAATATCTACCAACTAGTAACCTATTTGTCCAAGTAAACCAAACTCCAAATTAGTTCCTCAAAATCACCCAATTAAAACCCAAATTTGGCTTCTAATAGTTAAAATTTCAGTTTTACCACTTAACTTGGGAACTTGAGCATCACAAAAACTCATTTGAAAATTCTCACAGTCTACAGCTATTAACTCCTAAAGGCCCAAGGCCTTTTTTCTGCCAAAAAACACTCAAAACTACCAAATCTATAGCAAAGAGTAAAAAAATTTGAAAAATGTTTTTTTTGAACATCTAACCATAGGATCTTACACCTAACTAGTATGAAAATGTATGGAAATAATTTCAGAATTTTTGACTGCACACATTGCAAGAAAACTGCATTTAAAGTGAAAAAAACAAGTTTTTCAGTGCATTGCGGGGCTAGATTTTTTGACTTTAAACATTTTTAACTTAAAATTTTTGCACTATAGCATTTTGAGCTTTAAATCTTCATAGTAGAGAATTGAGTTGAGAGTCTAGGAAAAAATAAATAAATTCAAAAAAACTTAATTATCATTCTTAAAAAAATTGTTAAGTAGAAGTAGGTACTAGATAGAAGGAAAATTTAAAATATTCATATATTTTAGATGAAATTAAAATACACTAATTCCAACGGTGAGATTTTTCTAGCAAGTAAATTAAACCATGCAAAAAAAAATCTTGAAAATTTTGAAAAATTGCATTCAGAAATGAATCCTACAAGTTATTTTTTTCAAGAAGATGCTCTAACTGCTCGAAAAACAAGAATGTCCATAACTTTTGCATAACAAATCCAAATGAAATGAATCAAAGCTTTATAAATAGACAAAAATATAATGTATCAAAAAAACAGTATTAAAAAAAATTCAAATTTTTGTCCATTTTCTTTTGCTGACCGGGCTGCCTGCCGTCCCTTGTTTTGAGCTTATTTGGTCATAACTTTTTTTCCCGGGCACCGGTTGTGAAAAAAATTATATTCCCAGAAAACCAGCTTTATATTCAAAGGTAATCAGCTTTTCTACCTCCAAAAAAAGTTTAAAAAAATCAGAAGAAAATTTCAACCCGTAGGTACCTACCCGAAAACGCATTTGTCCCGTGAACGGACAACGGTCTTTTAGGGGTTAAAGTTCTTAGATATTGCCATTAAATGTCAACTAGTTGTTTATCAATGGTGCAAATGGAGTTAAAAAAATGAAGGCATGCAAACCTTGAATAGGAACAACATGATGCATACAATTGCCAAGGATGGCACATAGTATCTCACCACTCATTACTCCACATTAATTACACTCACCCCCCCCAACCACTCATAAAACTATCCTATGTTAGAGCCAGATTTGTTAAAAAATAAACCAAAATATAATTAAGTATGGCATCTAGTCAAATTTTCAAAAATTATAATGTGCTATAATTGAATAATGTAGAAAATACTAATGAAAATAATTTTAATCCGCAATGAAAACATGAAGCTAAAGCCATGAGTACCAATAAAGTTGTGAATATTGCTAAAGGTTAGAAAATATTTTGAACCTAGTAAAATGAACCTTCAAAAATTCTAAATCAAATTAATGAATGGAAATTCAACCATAAAAGAAATGATTTTGTATATGGCTTAATCCCTGAAGTTGCATGACTATGTTTTCATCAAAAATACTCAAAAATTGCCAAATCTATTAAAAGTGCCAAGCATTTGAATTTTGTTGACACATGCAGTTTTAGGATCTTCTAATGTGCTTACTTGAAAAGATGGATAAAAATATCATAAATTTCCACCATGCGGATCGCATGATAAAAGCATTCAAATTCACTGAAATCACTTTTCTGGCCTTGCGAAAAATAGAGCAACTGCACTTCACCATCTCACTTTTCTATGAAAAAATGTCCAAAATGGTGGTGCTTCTTTGGATTCTTTTTCCTAGACAAGTTGGCTACATGCTTAAAAAATTTCAAATCATTTAGAGTTGCAAAATGTAGAGGAAAAAAATATTAAGTAGAAAGAAATAGAGAATGATTCAAAATACTAAATTGTTAAGAATTTAATTATGGAATTGAAAAATGCCAATCCCAATGATTCAATGTTGTAATAAACAATCTACATCTCATGATTATATTTTTTTTCAAAAAATATTGAAAATTGAATAAGATAAAAGGACTTCAAAGTTTATTTTCAGAGTAGACAATCCATAACTACCCAAAAACAAAAAAAACTCATAACTTTTGACTCATTGACCAAAATGGAATGCCATCTAAGGTGGGTGATTAGGGTCCACTTTAATATTTAAAGTAGGAATGGGTCAATTAACATCACATGGTTCTATCACCAAGGTAGGCTACCAAAAATTATTCAATTTTTGGATGAGTAGACCGTGCATTCCTTGTTATTATAATTTCCATACAAAACATTCATCGGACATTTTTAAATCCTCAACATCCTTAGTAGATTCAATTGAAATTATATTTAAGGTAATCACACATCAACTTGTCTGAATCAACATTTGAAAATGTTTTCCATTAATAAAATTCTATAGGTTTGATGGAAGTCAAAAGAAGATGTTTGATTTTTTTATTATCTATTGTTTGTCCTTAAATGGTACCTATAAAAATAAAATCATGTAAGTATAGATTGCATTATGATGGAAGTTAAAAGAGTGTCTTTGATTTTTTTAGCATCTAGTATTTTTCTAGCAAAAGAAATAAACTATGGATATTCAACATGTCGAAAATAGGCATATCAAACCTTGACTTTAGGCTCTCAAAAATAGAAGTTGTACATTTCAAGCAAAGATTTGTACGGGTCTAGTTTGGAAACATGTCACAAAAAGGTGCATTACTATAAGTCAATTCCACGCCCTTCTCTGTAGATGAAAAACTCATTCTTGTTCACATGGATCAAAAGGTTAAGCCCAAGCAACTGAACATCAAGTTCAATATCCCTAGAAAAACATTGCTCCAAATTCTATAGTATACATAGTAAATATGCAATAGCATGCCATCATAATATAGAATATGTTTAGGTATGTTGACATATTATTGGCATATTGATAGTGAATCATGTTGCACTTGGAGATCTTCTACATTATAGATTAAGAGCAATTTTACACCAACTGATATAGTGCAAGAATTGTAACCTCTATATAATTTGTGTGAGGAATCAAAAATCAGAAAGTATTGCTTCTAAAATTCACCCTAATTTTTGAATTCTTAAGATAAAAATTCAATTGTAATTAATTGGAAGACAAGTGTCTACAATGACATTTCTAAATATAAAAAGGCTTGGCATTTTGGATTCTACCATAATATTCTAGACTATAATGTAGCCTTATTTTGAAACTTTGAGGTTTCTTAAGCCAGTTTCCTAGTTCATATGAATTTTTGTCACTTCTTCAAGATCTAACAGTCCTTCCAAATTTTTGCTTCAAAATATAGAACTTTCACACTTATAGAAGATTCATGATTTCATCTTAAAAAATATAGAAGTGCACAAATCATTCATGTAAATACATTGGAGAAATGAAGTATAAAAAGTGAAAGTTCTTAAAGTTCCACAACATGATCAAGTGCCTATCCTTTCGCAGTTTCTATTGATGAAACTAACAAGCCCTATATTCCCTTCACCTAGAGAAGAAATTTGGGTTTGCCACAACAAAATCTACATGACATGTTTGTTGAGGCCAACGCAAAATATGCATTGAAAAACACAAATTTTGCATTTGCCTCAACAAACACATCATATAGATTTTGTTGAGGCAAACACAGATTTCTTCTAGTGCAGCTTTGTCTCAAAATATATCTCTCGCAATTTTCGACTAAAATCCATGGATTTATTTTGAGACAGAGGGAGAATCATTTTGTACACTTTTACATTGTCCCCATGTTCCATTCCACTCATGTGGAATAGCTAGTGTAGTTGATGTTTAATAAAACAGGCTAGAATTCAAAAAAATAAGAAGAAGAGAGGCTTCAGTCCTTTAGTTGGAGGATGAATCATTGGGACAAAAGTTCATTTAGATCTATACTTACAATGATTGGTGGATTCAAGAGTTGCCTATTGAACAGAACTCATCTCCACTGGAGATCCCACATGAAAAAATCATACTTTAGAGATTCTTTGTGTAGAATATTTGGCAAAACTATGCACAAAAATTAACAATGTAGAATGTAAATAAAGTTCCTAACCAGACATAGAAAAGTGACCATATAGGAAAACAAAATCCAATAATTCAATTTAGAAAAAATTACTAACCAAAATTGTGCTCGATATCCATTACAAACACGGGACTTGAGTTCCCATATTGCACTCTACACGAGAATAGCTGCCGAGGAATTAGACATTCCAAAACAAGGATCTAACCTTTGGAAATCCGTGATGGTGGAAGTTGGGCCCCATGTACAGTACCCGCCAACAAAGGTTGATGGGTGCAATTTGGACCATTTAGTTTTCTTGGCATAATGTAAAACAGAGTTAAAAAATTTTGTTTCCTTTAATCAAAATTCATAGCTTACGCAATCCATTCATAGCTTACGCAATCCCCCTCTTGAAGCATATCTATCTTGAAGCATATCTAATTTTCAGTTAAAAAAACAAAATTCCATTTTGGGTGAATTTTTAAATATTTTTTATGGTTTTACATGAAAATTCATTGAAAAACATTGGTGATGAATTTTTTGAATTTGATTAGGGAGATATGTAGGAAACATCTATACTCACATCTCTCTATCAACAAGAATCTCCAAAAAAGTTTGACAATTCCCTTTATAGTCTATAGAGATTTCAATGTCAGCATGAATAGTGCCCAATTTTTTTAAAATGATATATCTTCATGATATAATCCTAGTTGCTTAATTTGTTTGCTTGCTAAACTAATTGTTGGTGGGCCATCGCTAAGCAATGTAGCTTAAGTATAATAGACAAGGCTAGGGCTTAGTTTCTTGGGTTGCGGCCTCAAGGCCTTACTAAACGTAGGGCCTTGCAATCAAACCATAGGATCTTGAGGTTCACATTGAAAGTGAGCACGGCCTCAAAAAATTGTTGATTATTTGACTGCACAATTTAGTAGAAATTTAAGTTTGAGGTTTATTGGGTCAATTATAAAAATAGGATACTAGCACACTTTGAAGGAACACATCTTAGTGAGAATATTTTGAAATGATGACCTTTTAATGCTCAATGAAAGATAAGAGAGGAATTAAGTTGAGGATGCTCATCTAAATTATTACAACATACTAGCCATTTTACAATTTTTGGTGTAGGGGTGTGCAAACCCCTAGAATATGTGTACATAGATTGCTCTAGTTGTATTTTTCACTAAGACGTCAAGACCAGTAATGTGCCATTGGATGCAAATTTTAAAGCCTAATATGTACGAGACTTGGACATGCTCATTTGATTCATGGATCACTCTTGAAACTTGTATTGGATAGCAGCAAGCCAGTTCAACTGCATTCAAAGTAAAATTTGTTGAAATGGGAAGCTTTCAAGAAATGGCACTTTGCAGATCTGTAACAGGTCTTAGTTCGATCTTAGAGTTAGCTCCGAGCACTTGGATGTCGAAATTTTGGCGCTCTCGATCGTGCACACAAATTAAACAAATTGGATTAACTGTAATTCTCTTCAACGCCCATATCTCATTCAAACCCATACCTGACTTGACCTTAAAACACGAATTGAAGTGAGCGTCGTCATTAATTTCACAAACCTTGTTGGGAATGAAGAGTTGCACCCACAAGTGCTTGTCGAAATCCACCATTACATCGACTGTGGACACGGCATTGACAGTTTTGGCCCGAGCAGAGACCTTGGAGCTCAGAAACTCTTCCCATTTGCGGCTCACCGCGTCGTTCTAACTTCCGAATGCACACATTGTCGAACGCCACAAGAGTCCTTGACATCAACTGCAAAATCCACAGCTCCATGGCGAAATTGACGGAGTAATCATCCGGTTGTCTCTGAATTGCACGCGACTGAAGTTCGATCGATTCCCTGCATGTACACGCACGATTGATGAAATGGAAGAGGGACAGGTGCAAGAGGAATTCGTGGCTGCATGCGACTGGAATTGTTAAGTGAAGATCGGGATCTGTCAGGCTGAAGTGGATCCGCTCCCTGTCTGACCTCTGGCCTTCGATATCCCCGTGCAACAGAAGGGAACGGCGAGCAGGGTTGTCTTTGGACCCAAGAGGAAGTCAGAGGCTTTGCAGACTAAGGTAGTCAAGGCTGGTCCGCCTTTTTCATAGGTTTCTGCGGATAGAAATATTTTTAGCTCAATTTTTAGAGAAAGAAAAATAGATGTGGAACTTAACACAAGTGGTTTCGTATTTTTCCATGCATTTTATAATTAGTTATGATTTTTCAAAGATTTGGGGCATTGGCACCTATTTATGATTGTAGGTCTTTCAAAATCTGTCCACCTACAACTTGTAAAGAGATGGGTGGGAAACCAAGGCAAATGATTGACTCCTACAATAATTAATAGATTTTCCTCGATTCAATCAATGGTTAAAGAGGTCCCTTTAAGGACTACCTCATCATGTCCATTCAATAGTTTATTATAGGAGCAGTTTGAAGAGGACATCAAGACAATTGCTTTTAGAGTAGACTACCTTAGACAGAAGTTGAGGGGTGGTACACTGGTACCTCATGTCCATTCAATAGTTTATTATATAGGAGTGGTTTGAAGAAGACAGTCCCTTTTAGAGCAGACTACCTTAAACAAAAGTTGAGGGGTGGTTGATTGAGAGAGAGATTAATTCCAACCACATTTTTTTATTATGGGTGGCATTAGTGCTTAATCTAAAGATAAAGATCAATTTTGAATTTTTATAATAATTGAAACTCCTCCAACAGAGCTATGCCATTGTTTCACTTCTTAAAGTAGTCTTTGTTTATTCCATTGATATATTGCATATTTTTACTTGAAGCTCCTTAGGTAAACAATAGTAATATGAAGTGCACTTTTCACAACATTCATCATCCAACTAATGGATGGCTTAACGCTTGTATGATAAGAGTTTGTTCTCGTGCGGTGGGTGATTAGGGTCCACTTGAATATTTAACCCTTAAACAACATTGCGAACATTTGGCGTTCAATGAATGACAAGGAATTTGACCATATAGGACAAATTGTAACTATTCATCCTCAGAATTTTGACTAAAAAGTGGATAACTTCTACAATAGCTTGACTTTCAATGAATGCTTTTGGAATTTTTTATAACAATGGTTTGCATTGTTCCCAAATAGATGATTTCCATGGTTACTAGTCTGTCTTTTAAGGATTAAAGTAGCAATCGGCCAATTAATTAATATGTGGCCCTATCACCAAGGTAGGCTGCACATAATTATTAGATTTTTGGATGAATAGGTGCATATATTCTTTGTTATTATAGTTTTCCTACAAAACACTAGTCGAACACTTTAATTTAAGTTTTCAATTTCATTAGTCGATTCAAGATAATCACACATCAAATTGTCTAAGTTAACATTTGAGAATGGAACCTGTTAATAAAACTATCTAAGTTTATGTTGCATCTTGATCAAAGTCAAAAGAAATTTTTTCATTCTTTTGATGTCTTTTATTTGGCAAGTATATCAAATAAACTATGGATTTTCAAAAGGTTGAAAACAAGTGTATCAAACCTTGAACTTACTTACGCTCTTATGAACATAATTTGTAAATTTTAAGCAAAGATTTGTAGGTTTTGATTTTGCAAATACAACACAATAGTAGGTGTGTTCCTGTAAATCTAAACCAAACACTACATCATTTTCCATGGATAAAAAGTCAACTAAGATCAGAAGGTCAAGAGCAAATAACGTCTACTATCCCTCCAAAAGACATTCATTTGTTCTAAATTCTATAACATACTCTCTGTAAATATGAAATAGCATGTCATTGTATTATTGTATACATTAATTTATATTGGCATAATATTGACATATTGATCATGTGTCATGTGGCACTTCAAGACCTTCTACACCATAGAACAATGCAATTTTTACTCCATTTGAAGTCAAACAAGACAAAGAGGCTTTATCTACCAAAGTGAAAACATCCAAAACCGTCAAAATAAGCAATTCATCATAGTTGGAAGCACCTTTTTAAGCAAAAAAAACATTTTAATAATATTACCAATTGATTGAAATCATCAAATTAAAAAAAACTATAATTTTTGGATAAGACATGTAATTACTATGAATTTTCAAAATGGAAGCACCTTAGGCCTTTGAAACCATCACATAGCTAAAACCAACATTTGTAAATTCAATAGTCAACCAATTGCAACTAACTCCTAAAGTCCCATTGTCCCTACTTGAGACAAAATGGATTTGGAGCAAGTTCTTATGTTCTTAGTATTTGTTGTGATTTTTTGAAACTTTTTGAGAAGATAGGAAAATACATTAGCTTTCTTGGAATATAATTTTTGTTTCAGTTGTTGCGTGGGAGCAAAACTAATGGCACAATAAATGCAAATTTTAGCTTAGTAGATAGAAAAAACTCTACAAAAACTTAAAATAAAATTTTAAAATTCTTTTGGCATAAATTGTATTTTTACCTATACAAAATGTTATAGTTCATTCTATTTGTATTTATTATGTGAATTTTATGAAAAATCTTGTTTTTCAAGCAAACAAAGCATATTCTTGAAAAATAATTTGTAGGAGTCATTTTTGAACTCAATTTTTACAATATTATTTAAGAAAAATTCAAAAGGTTAAGATCTCTTGCTAGAGCAATCTCACCATTGAAATTAGTGTGTTTTAATTCTATTTTAGAGTTATTTAACAATTTAATTTTTTTCTTCAATCTTGAACCTACTTCTACTTAACCCCTAAAGGACCATTGCCCGTTCGGGGGACAAATGGGACTTGGGGCAGGTACCTACAGGCTGAGATTTTCTCCTAATTTTTTGAAACTTTTTCAGAACTTGAAGAATTGAGAGAGGTACGTGGCAAAAAAAAAATTGAAATCGGACATTTGAGCGAGAAATTATGCCATTTCTTGGAATGCGTGGGGACGGGGGGCAGCAAAAAAATTTTGCAAAATTTTGAATTTTTTTTTTTATATTTTTTTTCTCATAGATTATATTTTTGTCTATCTGGAAAGCTTTGATTCATCTCATTTGGATTCGTTATGAGGAAGTTATGGACATTCCTGTTTTTCGGGCAGTTAGAGCATCTTCTTGAAAAAAATAACTTGTAGGATGCATTTCGGAATGCAATTTTTGTAATTTTTCAATTTTTTTTTTTGGAATGGTTTAGTTTACTTGCTAGAAAAATCTCACCATTGGGATTAGTGCATTTTAATTCCATCTAAAATATATGATTATTTTAGATTTTCCTTCTATCTTGTACCTACTTCTACTTAACAATTTTTTTAAGAATGATAATTAAGTTTTTTTGAATTTTTTTTTTCCCTAGACTCTCAACTCAATTTTCCACTATAAAGATTTAAAGCTCAAAACCCTGTAGTGCAAAAATTTTAAGATAAAAATGTTTAAAGTCAAAAAATCTAGTCCCGCAATGTGCTGAAAAACTTGTTTTTTCCACTTTAAACGCAGATATCTTGCAATCTGTGTGGTCAAAAATTCTGAAATTTTTTCCACACATTCTCATACCAATTAGGTGTAAGATCGTACGGCTAGATGTGAAAAAAAAACAATTAAATTTTCTTTTTACTCTTTGCTATAGAAATGGCAGTTTTGAGTGTTTTTTGGCAGAAAATAGGCCTCGGAACTTTAGGGGTTAATTATATTTTCATAAGTTAAATTAGGTGAGATTCTTTTGAAATTTTTCCTAGACTCTCAACTCAATTTTTCAATAGAAAAATTAGAATTTCAAAATAATTAGTGCAGATTTTTTAATGTTAATCTTGAAGATTCAAAGCCAAAACATCTACTCAAGCTAGATGCAAAAATATTTGTTTATTTCCTTTTACATGCAAATTTATTGCAATCTACATGGTCAAAATTTCTAAAATTTCTTCCACACATTTTTACACTAGTCTAGAATAAGATCCTATTGTTAGATGTGCAAAAAAATAGTTTTTAAATTTTTTTGCTTTTTGCAATAGAAATGACATTTTAAGTGTTTTTTAATGAAAAAGTGGCATTGGGACTTTAGGGGTCAAGTAAGGTGACGGTTTACTGGCATTTTGGGGGATAATTTCAATGAAAGTCTACTTGTCAAGAATGAATTTAACCCCTAAAGGACCGAGGCCTTTTTTCTGCCAAAAAACACTGAAAACTGCCATTTCTGTAGCAAAGAGTTAAAAAAAATTAAATTTTTTTTTTCCACATCTAACCGTAGGATCTTACACCTAACTAGTATAAAAAAGTGTGGAAAAAATTTCAGAATTTTTGACCACATAGATTGCAAGATATCTGTGTTTAAAGTGGAAAAAACCAATTTTTCAGCACATTGCGGGACTGGATTTTTTGACTTTGAACATTTTTAACTTAAGTTTTTTGCACTACAGAGTTTTGAGCTTTTAATGCTTGTAGTGGAGAATTGAGTTGAGAGTCTAGGGAAAAAAAAATTCAAAAAAAACTTAATTATCATTCTTAAAAAAATTGTTAAGTAGATGTAGGTACAAGATAGAAGGAAAATCTAAAATATTCATATATTTTAGATGGAATTAAAATGCACTAATCCCAATGGTGGGATTGTTCTAACAAGTAAATCAGACCATGCAAAAAAAAAAAAATTGAAAAATTTTGAAAAATTGCATTCAGAAATGAATCCTAAAGTTATTTTTTTCAAGAAGATGCTCTAACTGCCCGAAAAACAAGAATGTCTATAACTTCCTCATAACAAAGTCAAATGAAATGAATCAAAGCTTTCCAGATAGCCAAAAATATAGCCTATGAGAAAAAAAATATTAAAAAAAAAAATTCAAATTTTTATCCATTTCTTTTTGCTGCCCGAGCTGCCCCCCGTAGCCTGTTTTGAGCTTATATGGTCATAACTTTTTTTCCCGGGCACCGATTGTGAAAAAAATTATATTCCCTTGAAGCTAATTAGTTTTTCTACCTCCAAAAAAAGTTTCAAAAAATCAGGAGAAAATTTCAGCTCGTAGGTACCTGCCCGAAAACGCATTTGTCCGTGGGAACAATGGCCCTTTAGGGGTTAAAGACAATTTTGGATGATTTTACCATAGAAAGAAATTCAGGGGTGGTTTGTAGAGACAAAGAATAATTCCAACCATTTTCACAGTATAAGTGGCATACATTAATCCTTAAGTGGTCAATCTAAAGATAGGAAGATTAATTTTTGAAACTTTAAGATAATAATTGTAATTCCTTTGACATAGCTATGTTGTTGATTGATGTAGAATAGTTTTTTTTCTTTGATTTTGGACATTGATAAATTGCATAGTTTTACAATACTTGAAGCTCCTTAACCCCTAAGCGCTCAAACGACCATTTTATGGTCGCTGCCCGTCTTCGGGCAGATTTTTTGGGCGAAAAAAAAAAAAAAAAAAAAAAAAAAAATTTTTTTTTACAAAAATTGGGTTGCCTTTCTATATTTATACTCAAAACTAAGATCGCTACGGTCAAACAAAAATTATAAGAGAAATAGCACAAAGAGTCTAGTATTTGCCTAGTGTTGAAAAACTTACTATTTGGGGAAAGTATTGGTGTTCTCATTACTAGATGTTATGCATTTTTTCACAAATCGATAGAAACCATGATTTTGACCAATCAAAAAAAAATTCAAATGCTAAAGATAAAAATTGTATTTTTGGTGAATTTTTGAAGTTATATCTTCAAAATTCATTTGAAGAGAATCTAAAAAGAATTTTATAATTTTAACCGTACGGATGTTTTCTAATTTTTGTGCTTCACATTATCTTCTTTGATGCAAACTTCAAAAAAATTACAAAACTTATATTTTATAACACATTTGTGTTTTGTCCAAACCCCGTGGGCTTTTAGGGGTTAAATAAATAGTAGTGTTATGAAGTGCACTTTTCACAAAATTCATCATCCAACCAATGGATGGTTGAATGTTTACAAGTTACAAGTTTGTTCACGTGAAGTGAGTTATAAGAGTCTATTTGAATATTTAAAGTATATGATTGATCAAATTTTAATATGTGGCCCTATTACCAAATTAGCTTGCAAACATTCATTAGACACTTTGAAGTTCTCAACATGCTTATTGAATTCAAATGAATTTATATTCAAGATAATCACACATGAAAGATGCAAGATTTGGCAAGCTTAAAGTATTGCCATCCATTCCTCAAAAAAAAGGCTAAAAAAATGGGTGGCTTGAGCCTTGCAACTCCCAAGCTGCTTCCATTTCCAATTCATCCTTGTCCTCAAAAACGTGCTAAAACAAGTCAATCTTGTGCATTGATGACTTGGCAGAATTAAGAGCCAACCAACATGCTAATTGATTAAAAAAATGTAAGAAATGGCCCACAAACCAACAAATTGACAAGATCAAGCACAAGTCAACAAATATAGCGGGGATGCTCTCCTTGTATTTGAAGAGAGGAACTTGGAGTGATTGGGCTCCTTCCATCCCTAGTCGGGTCTGTGGTAGATCATTCGTTTCTCACCAACCACGTCCAGGGGACCTTCTCCGTGAATGAGTAATGATGCTCTTAGCATTTCAAACACTAGATTTGAAGAAGTTGCTCAAATTTTGTCTCTTGGCACCTCTGTTGTAGGGCTTGAAAGAAGCTAGGTTATGCCGAGTTCCTACTAGGAGCCACAGCGGCCAAGTTGTGGATGTTGTAATAAAAATATGACCTTTTTTAGTAGGGCTATAGAAGCAAAATCAAAGACAATGTGGCAATAGAAAATACTTCATTTCCAAAAAGAGAATGTCATTGTCGCTTACATAGTTTTCGTGATGTTTTTTACTATATTCCTCCAATCCCATATTGAACCGATTTTTCAAGTACCACATCAGGTTATTTTCTCTGTTTTTTATTCTAAATAGAAAGTTTATAGATTTTTTCATTGATTTTTTGCCAATGTTTTCAAATTGCAACCAGGTTTTTTCCACTTCTACTGGCTAACTTTCAACTAGATGCCGTATTTTCTTGAACATTGGTCATATCACTAGAAGAAACCCACGTTGGTCTAAACAAAAAATGCGGGCTGAAATTTGTTGAGAACCATATTTCCAACGTTGGAATCCCAGAATTTTGCTTTGGAACATGGTTCTCAACAAATTTCATCCCACATTTTTTGTTTAGACCAACGCGGATTTCTTTTAGTGTATGAAGCAAGATAAATAAATAATTATAAGAATCCTTGATAATATATAACATGTAGTACAATAGCAATCAACAGTAATATCCTCCCCCAACGAAATGATGTGGAATATTCCACTCCAATTAGTAACTAAAAGGATACGTATCAAAAACTATCAGAAAATTGAATAGCAATCAGTTGGGTTGCAACTATACACTAAAATAAGTTCCAATACTTTAAAAGAAACTTTAAAAAAATCAGCATTCAATTCATTGAGACCAAATAACTCAACAAGTGCCTCATATGGTAAGAAAACCCATGTAAAATATATAAATTGTTAGAATTAGTAGGAACTCAACCACTCATAGTTAAGTCAAAAGTAGGAATTGAGTTTGAAGTAGAATTTTAGACTTCATTTAGGCATATTAGAATAACCTTTTTCAAGAAAAATTGAACTAGGAAAAGTTGAGAAATCAAGTTAAATTTGTCCAACTTGATTCCAGAGAGGGGTTGGAAGGAACATTTCTTTGGCATTTTCAAACATCCTCTCTGAATTTTGTCCATAACTTTTAATTGGAGGCTCTAAATCTCAAATGTATCTTTGGAAATAAAAATTATATTGATTTTCCAAAGTTCCTTAGTTCAAAGTTTTTTGAAAAAGTTTTTCTCGGTACCATGCCAAAATAAGGTCTAAAATTCTAATTTGAGCACAATTCCTACATCATGACAATGAGCAATCAAGCTCTCATCTTCAAATTATTCCCATGATTATCTCATATCCTTTGAGTATTCATAATGGATAATGGATTTCATTATAAAAACAACCTCTCTATCCCTAAATTTTTTCAACTAAAATTTTCTTGATGGTAGATGATCAGACGACATTTGTGTTTGAATGAAAAAATTCTTTGGCCGATTTTTGGCAAACCATCTTTACATTTATCTGTAGGTTTGTTTGTCTAATCTTAGAATTAGCAAAATAATAGGGCACACTACGAATGTTTATTCACTATCCCAATACTAAAGCTCACTTTAATCCCTATAGTCCCAAGGTCTTTTTCCATCAAAAAACACTAAAAACTGCCATTTTTATTTGAAAGAGCAAAATATTAAAAATAAATTTTTTGGTATAGTCTAAATTGTACTAGACTTATATAATATAAGTCTATATACTAGACTATTGTAAAATTATTTGGATGAAATTTTAGAAACTTTGACTGAGTAGACTGCAAGATATTTGCATTTAACCCCTAAAGGACCATTGTTCCTTCAGGGGACAAATGCGATTTTGGGCAGGTATCTACGGGCTGAATTTTTGTCGTGATTTTTTGAATTTTTTTTTGAAGATAGAAAAACTGATAAGCTTTGTAAGAATATAATTTTTTTCACAATTGGTGCCCAGAAAAAAAAAGTTATGACAATAAGCTCGAAATAGGAGACGGGAGGCAGCCCGGGCAGCAAAACAAAATGGACAAAAATTTGAATTTTTTTTTTAATATTTTTTTTCATAGATTATATTTTTGTCTATCTAAAAAGCTTCGATTCATTTCATTTGGATATGTTATGAGAAAGTTATGGACATTCTTGCTTTTCGGATAGTTAGAGCATCTTCTTGAAAATAATAATTTGTAGGATTCATTTCTGAATGCAATTTTTAAAATTAATTTTTTTTTTTGCATGGTTTAGTTTACTTGCTAGAACAATCTCATCATTGGAATTAGTGCATTTAATTCCATCTAAAATATATGAATATTTTAGATTTTCCTTCTATCTTTTACCTACTTCTATTTAACAATTATTTTAAGAATGATAATTAAGTTTCATTGAATTTTTTTTTCCTAGATTCTCAACTCAATTATCCACTATAAAGATTTAAATCTCAAAACTTTGTAGTGCAAAAATTTTTAAGTTAAAAATGTTCAAAGTCAAAAAATCTAGCCCTGCAATGTGCTGAAAAACTTGTTTTTTCTACTTTAAACGCAAATATCTTGCAATTTGTGCAGTCAAAAATTCTGAAGTTTTTTCCACACTTTTTTTATACTAGTCAGGTGTAAGATCCGCCTACGGTTAGATGTGAAAAAAAAACAATAAATTTTTTTTTACTCTTTGCTTTAGAAATGGCAGTTTTCAGTGTTTTTGGCAGAAAAAAGGCCTTGGTCTTTTAGGAGTTAAAATAAAGAAAACAATTTTTTATGCACCTTTCTTGACTACATTTTTTGACTTTGAATCTTCTTAACTTAAAATTTTTATACTACAAATTTTGAATTTCTAATTTTTTATATTGAAAAATTGAGTTGAGATTTGAGAATCTAGAAAAAAATTTAAATAAACCCACAGTCAATTTTCACTCATTAAAAATTTGTTATGTAGAAATAGATTCAAGATTGAAGGAAAAACTAAAATGTTAATAGCTCTAAGATGGAATTTAAGCACTAGCTTCTCTCAATGGTTAGATTCTTCTAGCAAAAGATCTTAACCTTGTGAGTTTATAAAGGAATCCTGCAAGTTATTTTTTCAAAAAGATGCTTTGACTGCCTAAAAAACAGGATTGTCCATAACTTTTTCAAAATTAAACCAAATGGAATGAATTAGAGCTTCCCATGTAGATAAACATATAATCTATGAGAAACAAGTTTTTAAAGATTTTTTATTTAAAATCTTTGTGAGGTTTTTTTCTATATGCCAAACTAAATTTGGACTTATTGTACCATAACTTTTGATCCTAGGCACCAATTGAATCAAAAATTATATTTCGAAAAAGATCATGTGTTTTTCTATCTTTACAGAAAGCTTCAGAAAATTAAGACGAATATTGAGACCATAAAAGCCTACCCAAAATCAATTTTGTTCCCAGAGGAGACAATAGGACTTTAGCGGTTAATTCTTCTTGATGAGTGGATGAATATCATGGAAGAGGACTCAAGAGAGGAAAAGGTAGCCTCTTTGAAGGCTATACCTAAAATCACACAAATGAGCATTTTAGCATGATTCCCATTATTATATTGAAAACTTTTTGTGGGGTCTTAACGGTAGTCAAAAAGGTATTCTAGATGCTCTTAGAAAGCATTTTTCAGACACCGCATGAATAAACTACAAATTTTCAAAGTACTAAAAAGAGGGTTTAGGATAACCATCGTACTCTCATGATAGTGGAAGTACATTTTTGGCAAGAATCTAGACTGGGCGGTTTTAGAAAGCGGTTGAAACTAGCTGTAGTCAGTACCTTACGGAATGTTATGGAGGGACCTGGCTTCCTTGTGCCACTAAAAACAATAATAAGCAATTAAATCAAGCATTTATAACAACCACTCGACCCGGCCAATGGGTCACTTAAAGCATACCTCAAGATATTTCAGTGTACTGTTCCTCAAACTGAAGAAGGCTTGTATGAAGAACCAAGTTGCCTTCGTCAGTCACAGTCTGGACCGGAGCTCAAATCCTCGACTTCAACTAGATGGCGGCCATGGCTTCTACTACTGAGACTCTAATTTGGGTAAGTTGGTTCAAATCTTTCAACTTGTTACTGATAATTCAATCTGTTTTTCAATTGCCAAAACGAGCTCGAATTCATGAGCATCCTCAGTCGATGAATGTATGCAAGTTTGTTTGGAAAATGGTGTATGTTGACATAGTACTGAAGGTACACTTGCACACTTCTTTGGAAAACAATCTGTTTGATCAATTGCCAAAACGAGCTCGAAATTCATGAGCACCCTTAGTCGGTGAATGTGTGCAAGTTTGTTGGGAAAATGATGTTGTAATGAGGGTCCACTTGCACGTTTCTTTGGAAAATGCTGTTTTAATTAACGTATACTTGGCGTTGCTGACGAGGGCCGGGGTTCCTATCTGCATATTCTCATTTGTGTCGGTGCCAAATTCCGTTTGAAACGCCGGCCTGGGGACTCGATCTCCTGTGCACAGAACCATTTTGTAGCAGTTGTGAGAATATACCCGTAGTTCCTTGGCTACTGTAAACGAAAGTTTGGTTGTAATTTGAAACTGAAAGCCTGGAGAGTGGAGACTCTTCTATTTATCGAACATTTTAATTTCTAGCAGTTGACTGTTACGTAAGCATTCACCCTTAGCTTCTCCACTGCAGATGTCAACCCAAAAGAACTCCAAAGTTTGACTTGTGGTGTGGAGAGAAGGCATACTGTAGTGCTGTGCGATTCTTGTCAAGATTCTTGCAGCATTTGGTACTCCAGAGTAGTATTTTTTTTATGCACAAATTTTTTTTTCTTCTTGAAACACATGGACAAATTTCATTGATAAATAAAAAAGGACACAGAACTATACACAAATTTTTGCCACTTGGCTATAGCCAAAAGATGTTGGCTATTTTTTGTGAAGGAAATTTTCATTTTTGGAGGTCAAAATATCCATGTTACTATTGTATTTTAAGACTAATAGCCAAATTTTATCTAGGTATCACCTAATTTTCATATAGATATCATCAAGCATCACCCAAGTATCACACGAGTATTGAAGAAACAACTGGTTCCTTCTCCAGAGTGTGCACAAAAAGAATCTCGTGATTCCTACAGTTGCCCTTCAAGAATGTTGGAACCATGTAAAATAGTGGTGTCTGGTTTGTAATTTCAGAATTACACTCACAGTATGTCCGGGACGTGGACTGAGAGAACACTGTCCTTACAATAACCCTTAGTTAAAGGACATTTCTTGTCAGGGCTTGGTCAAACCTCATCGGATTTGTACATTAAAACACAGATTTCAAAATTTTAATATTTTTCAGATGTAGTATAGTAAGGTAGGAGGCTCATAAACTGACCATCTAAGGGCTGGTCCGCCTTTTTCATGTATTTCCTTGGACAGGAATATTTTTAGCTCATTTTTCAGACATAGAGAAGGTGATGAGGAATCTAACCCAAGTCGTTTCGTATTTTTCCAAGAATTACTGATGAATTTTCAAACAAGTTGGGTCATAGGTCCCTATTTGTGACCCTAGGTCTTTCATGAATGGTTCACTTGCAATTCTAAATAAAAATGGGGAAAGCAAAGAGAGTGATTGGCTCTTGCAATTAATAAGTCTTTTTTCCTTGGTTCATTCAATGACTATAGTAGTCAATTTCAGAACCAACTCATGTCCATTTCACAGCCATTTATAGGGTCCGATCCATTCTTAATGCTCGAACTGTTCTCGAGCCTTCTACCTTAGAACCTCTCTAAGCTGATCGGTCCCGGACCGGTCTGACATATTGGTTTATAGAGGTTTATTGACTTAGAGAGGGTCATTTTTCGTCACAACCTTTGTTATGTGGCCCAGTCCGGGACCGGTCTGACATGATTAGTTTACAGAGGTTTATCAACTTAGAGAGGATCAACTTAGAGAGGTTCTACTGTAATAATATATGTCTAAAATTTAATCTCATTTTTTCATAATTTAAAACATCAAATTAAATTTTATATGATTTTTTAAAAGAAATTTCTTTTTAAAAATCATATTAATTAGAAAAATGTTTAAAATAATAAGAAAATTTTAAGCAAAAATTGTAATAGCAGTGACAAACATCTTGGTATAATTGATGTACTCCTTAAGCTCAAGCTTTGTGCACATAAAATAATCTAGATTTCTTTGTCAAGGGTGTTGAGGGCATCTCTTCAACTTTGTTGAGAGTCGTGTAACAACGTAAGGGTGTCAAAGCTGGTTTGTAATTTCAGAATCACATTCCAAAACTTTGTCAAGAGCTAGTACTGGGGGGAAGATCTTGTATGCAATTTGGTACAAACCTGTAAAATAGAATCACATGATCTGATGCACAGTCAGGGAGATCATCTGTAGTTTCTATTAAGGGAATATTCAAGATTTCCCAGATGATTTTGCACCAGGAGCAGGGGAATCCAGGAATGAGAGATACATAATCTCTCTCAATTTCGATAAACTGGGTTAATTCACAACAGACTTTGCTACTTTGCAGGACGCACAGCCTGAAACTTAGAAACCTATACCAGTCCTACTTCCTAAAGCTGTGAGTGCATGAATGTTATAATTTCTGGTTCCAAGAATCACGCCAGCATAACGTCGATTCAGTTAAATTGGCTTCCGTTAAATCGGCTCTTTCAGGCCGCGCGGCTTGAGACGTAAACCTACACCTGACCTCGTTTGTAGAGCTTTGTGCAGCTTCGTGTCACAATTTCTGGCACAGGACCACGCCAGATGATCGACATTGCCGATTAGAACGAAATTGACGCTCCTGTGAATGAATATTAATTTGCAGGGTGTGACTGTGGCGTTGCTGGTGATCTATGGAAGCATGTTGCTATGGAGACGGCAATGCAGCAAATATCTGAACCTGCCGCCAGGTCCTCGAGCGCTGCCCATCGTGGGGTCGTTGCATTTGTTGGGCACGCATCCGCACAGCAGCTTGGCGGAGTTGGCTTCGCAGTATGGTCCGCTCATGTCCGTGTGGCTTGGGCAGCGGCTCTACATCGTGGCGAGCACGCCGGAGGCGGCCAAAGAGTTTCTCAAGCAACAGGATGCCAACTTCGCCAACCGCCCCTCGATGCGAGCGGGCGAAATCCTGGCACCTCGAGGTGTGCAGTTCCTTCCCCCGCACCCCATTTTGTATAAGAAAATCAGAAAGTGGAAGAGGGTAGCCAGTCCTCAACAAGAACAAAAATTTGTGAAATGGTCGAATGAGCAGTAAGGTAGGAGGCTCAGAAATGGAGCATCTAAGGGCTGGTCCGCCTTTTTCATGTATTTCCTTGGATGGGAATATTTTTAGCTCATTTTTCAGACAAAGAGAAATTGATGAGGATTCTAACCCAAGTGGTTTCGTATTTTTCCAATCATTTTTGAATTACTTATGAATTTTCAAATAAGTTGGGTTGTAGGTCCCTATATGTGACCCTAGGTCTTTCATGAACGGTTCACTTGCAATTCTAAGTAAAAATGGGGAAAGCAAAGAGAATGATTGGCTCTTGCAATTAATAATACCTTTTTCCTTGATTCATTCAATGACTATACTAGTCAATTTCAAAACCAACTCATGTCCATTTCACAGCCATTTATAGGTTCCATTCTTATTGCCTGTTCCGTTTTACAACCTCCTACCTTAATTCCTGGTTGGAATAGAAGAGAATCTGGTATCAAAGCTCAAAACCCTAATTTTTGGTTGAAAAGGAGGGCATTAGAGGTTTTTTGAGGCTTAAACAAGACCGGTAGTTCCCCAAGTTCCCGGATTGTGGGGAACATGAGAATATCATCATGTCAATTGTTTGACGTGGTTGAGAGACTATCACATCAGATATTGATATATTAATAATATACAAATAATAGATAAATAACATGAAAATAATGTGTAAATAATTTTTAATACGCAATAGTTTAAAAAAATAAATAATTTAATTTAATTTTTAAATAAAAAAATATTTTATTATTATTTAATATTTTGGCAACATACCGCTAGTACACAATAAGGGGGATAGGCTTGAAACGATCTCTTAATGCCTTCAAAAATTCTCTAATGGCATTAAAACTCAAAATATTAATTTGTCAGCAAAGTCCATTCCAAAAATGTATTAGGGAATTGTTGGTAGTGCTTCATATAAGATTGAGAGTCCCTTGATGTAGAGATGTAGGACAAATCGGCCAAAAATCTCATAATTTTGCGTTTATAGTTTTTTTTTGTTTTTTTGATTTCTTGCATTTTTACTTGAACTAGTAAATTTATTCAATTATGGATTGATAATTTATTTAGAGTTCTCGCTATGAATCAAGCTATTTGGAAAAGTGAACTAGTTCATTTGTAACTAGTTGCCAGTTCTCTATGTACCTTGCCTTGAAGTATGCCACTAAGTGTTGAATTGTTATTTAGTTCACTTAGTGTACATCCACCAAGGTCTTGTTGGGTTCAAAAACACCATTGCTTTTGAAGTGTTATTGGATTTAATTGTCACTAATTTGTAGAGATTTCCTCTTGTAGTATATGTGTTGTAGATGACGTGAATCAAATATGGAGAGTCATTACACATCATGGATTGCAAGATTATAATGTTTTAGTGTTGAAATTGAAAAGGATGCTGAGGTGAAAAACATGATTTCATAACCTACTCAAATAAAAAAAATTTAAACTACAAAGTGATTCAAAAATATTATATAAATACATTGGTGAAAGAAAATATCATTCAATTGATTTATTGTGTCTGCAAAATGGCTTTGAAATGTCAAAAAATAGCAAGAAAAGTTGCAAAAAATACATGTAAGGGTGAACCTCCTTCTACTAAAATGCTTCTCAGTCATTCATAACTTTTTGGATTGCTATGAAATTTTAGCCACACAAATGAGACTAGTATGCGCAACTTTTCAAATTTTTTATATTAAGAACGGACAGTGTATGAAGAAGAAATAAGCCGCCAAAGTTCACTGTAATCCAAAAAATTTGGGATTTTGAACTTTGAATTGCTCTCAAACATTCAAAACAACTTGCTTTGACATGAAAATTCTAACACAAAAACTAGACTTTAGGGGACATATGCTAATCCAACAAAATTTTATTGAAAACAAACATTAGATGAAGGAGATACAAGCCCCTGAAGTTTCAGCCATCAAATGTAGTTTGGTGAACTTAAATTGAACTTGTGAACTTCAATTGGCTTCGAAAAACTTAGTACATCTTGGATTGATCTAAAAATTTACTTCACAAACTAGAATAAAAAACGCAAATTTTCCAATAAGTTTTATTGAATTCGGACATTGATGCAAAAGTTACAACACTTTGAATTGGACATGAAACTATGTGAGGACACTTTTAGTCCCCCTAGGGCATTTAGGAATTAATGTCAATTTTGTGAACTTGGTGGAATTCCATTGCTTTGGTAACTTTGAAGTAGATATATCGCTATACTAATAATGATAATTAGGCTTATATTACATTTAGTACCACTTATCCTATTATTTGATTCACTCTAATTTTCATTTAGTTGACAAATGGCATTTAGGTTGATGATTAGTGTTATTAATATTAGTTAGATATTTTTGCCTTCTCATAATCTCATATGCCATGTCAACGTGAATACTACTAAAATTATAATAGCTCATAAATAGTATTCATATTAACATTCACTATAAAAAACCCACATTTTAGGTAACGACCCCCAATTTTTTTAAGTGGATTTTAGGTGATGTCAATGTTGACAACTCAATGTTTTTATGTCAACAAGAATGTCCAATGTAACGTCAATTTTGACATAAAAACACTGGGTTGTCAACATTGACATCATCTACATATGTATTAGAGTTTGTAATTAGTGTTGCAAACACTAAGTATCATTATTGGTACAATACTTCTTTTTAGAGCTTTTTTGTGGACGAATGTGACAACTTTTTGGCACCTAGAATCTTGCCAATTAAAAAAAATTGACAATTGTTCCTAATTCAACTCGGTGCTGACAATTCAGATATAATACTTAATGATTTCACTCCTGCAATTCGACACTTGAGGAAAATCATTGTGACAGAGCTGATGTCCACAAGACAGTTAGAATCCTCTCGATACATACGAATGGAAGAAATGGCATTCACACTCCACAAAATAGCCAATGTGAATGGTCCTAGTCGTGTGAAAGCGCATATTTCCTTCATGACCACAAATGTCATATCACGCATGATCTTCAACAAACGATTTTCTGGTGCGGAGGAACAAGACAGTGGTACTAAAATGGTTCAGGTAGGGACGTCTATTATATTTTTTTAAATTTTGCTAAGTTTCCAAATATTACAAGATTGTTGTTGGTTTCCTCCTTCCAACTCTTCCTTCAAGTTAATATCAAATAAATAGCAACCTATAGAAACATGAAAAGTGCATTATTACAAACTAACTTTTGATAGCTATTGTTGGAAGAACATTTGAATTGTCCAATAGTTTGATGGAAATATACCCATCTTTTGGTTCATTTTGACATTTTTTGGGTACAAATTCTACTCTATTAGCTAAATGCTTTGAAAAGTTTTATTATGAATTGCAATTTTTTTTGGTTGGATTCAGGAATTCATGGAGCTTGTAAAAGAAGAAGCTATTTGTGTCAGTGCTATTAACATTGGAGACTTCTTCAATGTCCCTAAGTGGTTTGACCCTCAAGGATTGAACAAGCAGTATCAAAAGCTTCGAGCTTGGATGGATAGATTCTACAAGAACATGATTGATGAGTACAAGAAAGATCAAAGGAGGAAGCCCTCTAAAGAAGGAAAGAAAACACTCCTTGATATTTTCTTGGAGCAACTTGATTTCCCAGAGAACGGAGTTACTTGGGAACACATCCAAGGAATCCTTAACGTAAGTAATTCCAAAAATGTAAACTTGAAATTTTATATCTTTAGTTCTAAATCTAAAACTATAATTATATTTCTAAAGTAATGACTATCATTTAGAGCTTAAGGTCAAGTTTTGCCACATATATGCATCAAAATTTGAAAATTTTGAAATTTTTTCATAACTTTCTCATATGATATTTTATTTCAACTTGATTGATACCTAAAGAATAGATTTTAAATTTCATTGAAATCATCTTTCAATTGTGAACAAGTCCATTTATTCAAAATATTATGATTGCTCAAATGCTCAATTGTTTAAACAATAGTTTTCAATGTATTGTTTGTTTAGAATTGCAATGTAATGCACTCACATTCTTAAATGATTCCTTCAAAGTTGAAAATTTTCATTCTCAAAGTGGATAATAAATTTGAACATTATAAACTTATTTTTATGGTTTATAATGATATTTATTTTTATGCTTCTAACAATAGAGATTTATTTATCCCTCATTTGAAACTTAAAAGAGGATAGATTTTCAAAAAAAAATAATCCAATAAATTGGCCCCTCCTTTAGATCCTTCCATTCCAATGTTGATTATATTTTGCTTCTTTAATTTACTCTTAAATCCATTGTTGCTTGAAATCATGAACACTTAGACTTACAATGATTGAGTTATTATATATAACAAATTCTAATTTCTAAGCTCACAATTACTTGAAACCACAAATATTCGTGCTCAAATGTTGTGACATAAATCCTAAGCCTACAATTCGTTTGAAATTATATGCTCTTACAAAGGATGTGACATAAACTCAAAGCCCTAAAATCTCTAGTCCTAAAATTGCTTGAAGTCGTGAACATGTGTGAGATGAATGAGATGGATCTGTTCCTTGCTAGTTGTACAATTGCTTGTAGTTGTGAATATGTATGAGATGATTGAATTCCTATGTTGAATCCCTTTATTTCCAGGATTTGTTGGCAGCAGGGGCAGAGACAACAACAACGACCACCGAGTGGGCCATGGCGGAGGTTCTTCACCATCCAACAATATTAACCAAGGCAACCTTGGAGCTTGACCGTGTCGTTGGCCTAAACCGCACCGTGCAAGAATCCGACCTTCCTCACCTCAAGTACCTCCATGCCATCATCAAAGAGACATTCCGCTTGCATCCTCCTGTTCCACTACTCATCCCTCACCAGGGCAAGGCTGCAACCAAAGCTTTTGGCTATGACATCCCTGCACAGACACGCTTGTTTGTGAACGCATGGGCCATTGGGCACAACAACAACAATTGGGAGAAACCTTTGGAATTTGTTCCAGAGAGATTTCTTGAAGGAGGAGAGAATGTGGCAACGGAGTTTCTAGGGCAACATTTTGAGTTGTTGCCATTTGGGTCGGGGAGACGGCAATGTCCTGGAATGGGGTTGGCATCTGTGGCGGTGCATTTGCAAGTGGCGAGCTTGCTGCATGCATTCGAGTGGGAGGCACAAGAATTGGAGTTGGAGGAGGCAAGGCCAACAGTGACTTTGTCAATGCAACAACCCTTGGTTGCAGTTGCAAAAACAAGATTGCCGTTGCATTTGTACAAAGTATAGATGCACATGGTCATATAGAAATTCCACATGCTTTTAACACTCTAGACCTAAACCTATACAACATCTTTGCACTAGTTGCAAGATCTTCCTTTTGGAAGATATCATATATGAGCAGATATGGAGTTGTTAGAACAATATAGGAAATAATAAAAGAGATGGTGAAAGTGTGATATTCTTAATTAGTTGAACTGCCATCTTTTGAAAAGAGATCATGCGTAGGCTTTTGTTTGTGTTGTTGAGATGATAGAGAAATTAATAGAAAAGGCAGTGAATTTATCAGTTGTAACTTTAAAGGTGGTGTGGATTAAAGATTGAAGATTGGTGTTTACTTATTTTTCAATTTTTTATTTGTGTAATACAACAAAGTTAAACCCAAGACTCACAAGCTATTTCTAATAAACTTCCAAGACCAAAATGTGATACAATGCTATACAACTTGTGTACTTTGTCTTCAAAATTGGAAGAAAACATTTGGTTTCTAAAAACTCAAACTCCAAAGTCATCTACGCAAATTTCTTTTCACTTGGTAAAGATAATCGCAAAAAACTATACAAAAGTAGCCTAATCTTTCAATGTATACACCAAACAAGATTTCAGAGATTTTAAAGTTCAAGTTTGTGTTCTACAACTAAATAAAAGATGATTTTTAAACACAATTTGGAATACCTATGCAAGATATCTTATTTTTGAACAGCATCCTAGAGTTGAAATTACATAAAGTCCCATCCAAACAATAAACCCAACTAAGCTCTCACAAAAGAATTCTATCACCTTCTTATCCTTGACTAGGGACATATTATGACAATGTACATCCCATTGGTATGAGGAGTAGAAGGATTGTTATGACAAAGGAAAGCGCAATGCAGAGACACTAACAATAAATTTTCACGGAGGTGCAAATGCAATTTGTTTGTGTTGGACATTTGTGTTTCAGTTTTCAATTAGACGGTGCAGGAAAGTTGCAAGATACACTTCACGTTTTTCCGTCAAAACTGCGTTTTTTATCCATAGGACTGGCAGTACTATACAATACTACCAATACTATGTTTTAGCAATGCCTCGTCAAATATGAGCCGTCGATTCAAGGCGCCTGCAAATCTGAACCGTTGATTTAGTACTATGTTGTACTATGCAATACTATAGACTACTACAAAGTACTGCAGAAGCCAATGGGAGCAGAAAATAGCGAAAAAGGGGTTTGTAGAGTTTTGCATTTTTAGTAATTCAAAAAAAATTCAAAAAAATTCCATTAAAATTTCCATTTTGGTAGAAAAGATTGCACTTGCATTGCACCAAAAAATTCATGAAGAAATTTTTTTTCCTCTTCGTAGCCTTCGCGTAAAGGAAGGTCACTTTGACCGCATGTGTGCAACTGACATTTTGCAATTTTCAAAAAAGCTTGGGTCAATCCTTGTAATGTTAGTGGGCCTCCAACATGTCCAATTTGTGGCTTCAAATTTGCATTTTTGGGTCAAAAATAGGACTAAACCACCACCACCCCCCAAAATGGCCAAGGTAGACACCCAATTGGGGACAGGTTCAAAATAGTAAAATAATTTGAAAAAATTTGAAAAAATTACTCAATGTTTGCAACTACAACATCTACCTTCATTTTAAATTTCATGCCACATGCAAGGCCAAATGGACAAACAATGCAAAACTTATGAGCAAAAAGCCAATTTTGAAGGCAAGGGGACAAGAAATAGGACAAGTGTTTCTTGTAATCACTTTGTAAGGTTACATAAAGTAGTAAGCCTTTTGTGAGGGACATTGTATTGTGTTGTTGATGTTGGTGAATATACAAGTCAGGATTGCTTGTATCTTCAATAGATATGGACCGAAAATGTGCATTGCTGATGGCATGGTGGTCAGCAACTTTAAGGCTTAGATGACTGCAACACAAACTTGGTAGTGGTAGTTTTCTTTCATTTCTAAATCAAAGTAGATAGTCCGCCTTGGATTATAGCCACTTTTGAAATATGGTTCTTTTGTTTGAAAATTTGGAATGCTTTTTTTGTTTTCTGTTGGTTTCTTATATTATTACTTCCCTAATAATTTATTTCAACTTCTACAGGTATGGAAGCAATCCACTGGGTGTATTTGAACGTTTAGGATTTAATCTATTGATGGTTTAGTATTTTTTTAGGAATATTTGGAAGATTTTAATCATTTTTTCCCTTTCTCATTGCAATGCAAGGATTTATTGTATTTTACTACAGGGTTGCTAGCGTGTGAGCCTGTGAGCGGGGATTTTTTTTGGAAAAAAATGGATGATGGACCTATGACCGTGGAAGTACATAATTTAATATATCAGAAATTTCAGTTCATTTTTCCCAAAATTTTAGTCACTCACAACCAGATTTGAAAAAAATTAATTGCAACAACTAATTGGACATCACTAGAATTTGATGTTCAATAATTTAATCCAGAAAAATTGGGTGAGAGCATTTAGGATTTTTTAGACATAGGAAAACAAGATTAAAATAAACCAAAAATAAGGCTAAAAATTGGAAGGAGTGTATGGTATTGAGATTCAACCAGAAAAATGAAGTCAAAACCACTTTCACATTTTAAAAATAGGTTCACACTTGCTTACTTGTACAAATGTGGAAAATATAAAATATATAGTTGAAAATCATTAAATTCATTTGCTCAATAGTATAAAAAAATCCTAAATCTAAAAATGTGACAAATTAACAAGAAGACCTTTTACATACATAAAGATCTTTTGAAATTCTTGAAAAGAAAGGATTATGTGTAAATCAAAAACTTTGGAAACAAGGTTTTTGTTAAGGATTTAGGGTCATAATGAAAAACTTATAATGATGAATAGTAATCAAATTATAAAAACACTAAAAAAATGATCTTTTTAAGAAAAAAATCCAAAATTGCATAAAGGAAGAAATGACACCCAAAATGTAGCCATAAAACACACAAATCCAATCATAATGAAAATCAACACCTAATAGTTTGACTCAAGAGATATGTCAATCTCTTGAGTCTAAGTGGTGGTGGACTCAGTTGCAGAATCTTGAGTCGTAGATGACTCAGAAGTCTCTCCACCCTCCGATGCTGACCTATCTATAAACTCTAGAACATTTAGAGCGAATTTAGGTTTACGGGATTTTTGTTTAGAGCATCCGAACTCCTCAAATGCCGATGCCATCTGCTCAGCATACACGGGAAGATCAAAAGACTTCTAAGGACTCAAAAGAATTCTTCGTTTCTTCGTCAATGTCTGTGCATGCATCACTTCTTCTTGTCTGAAAATACAAATAAATCAATGTCAGACTCATACAATATAAACAGTAGCCTGCATAAAAACAAATTGAAAATCTTGAAACTTACTTACTAGTTCTATCTATGCAAACAAACTTTGTGGGCACCACGGTCACGGCATTCGGATCTTGTGAATACTCAACCGGCAGCGGCAATTGTGTAACTTCAGTTGCCACTGTAGCCGGAATGATCTTCTTCATGGGTAGAAGGACAACGCTAAAAATGTCCTTGTCCGCCTCCAAAGCCACTATGTGGCGTTCAGTGTCGTGACATGCTGTAATGGATGCCCTTGCAATAAACAATATGCAATTCATTAGTTCATTTTTTTATAAAATGAATTGCAAAATTGAATGCACAATCATTGAATTCAAAACTGACCTGTAGATGCTGTGCAATCCAAAACCAAGTCTCCTTCTTCAGTTGTCCCTTCTATGAAGAACTGCAAGAACCTAGCGTCTTTTTTGCGAGCCCCCCGCCATGGCATGAAAGTTGCCGTATTCATCAATTGAGTGTCCTCGTTGGTGTAGTTCATGTACATGTCGTCCTTTCGTAGATCCACTCTTGCCTTTACCATGGCCTGTGACCGCTTGTATTGGAACCTTGCTTTTTCTTTCATGGTAATATCCTTCACCAAGACGGTGATTCCGAACTTCAATGTCTGCAAGCGATGGAGAAATCATACATCAGAAAGAATAATACATAAGAAATTGCCAAATTTGAAACAAGTCTTAAAGATTTGAAAAAGTTGTACCGTTGCCGTCTTGTCCAAGGGTGAGGTTAGGTGCATCCGGTTCATGCCCAACCAGTCTTCCTTCTCCACCAATGATAGGTACACCTCACATAATCCTGCAATGTTGCTCTTTGAAGCGCCACAACGTGAATGAAAAACAATCAAACATCCATGATCCTGCAAGTGCTTCTCAATAAAGGAAAACACATTATTCAGGGCCACGTACTCCACGTCCAAGTTCCACGCGGGTACCGCGTGCATCGGAAAAGATATTTCTGGAACGGGTAAATTCTCCGGGCAGTCAAATAGAATGAGGTCCACTCCTAGCCATTTGTTCACTACACCATCATAAGTGCGAGCCTTCCCTACTGCCATCTATAACCACACAATTTTCCAATCAGTCAGCCATTGCCAAAAAAATAAACACCTCATTCCACAATATTATGCATTTCTAAATTTAAATTAACACATGCTTACTTTTTTCAAGAAGTCCATCACCTCGGTGTAGCAATTTGGCGCGTCTTCAGTATCGTTTTCTTGCACTTCCATAATGGACACATTTAGAATCAACTCCTTGGAGGTGATGTCGTCATCATCACCAAGGCATATTACTTGAGTACCTTGTGTAACCATATCCTCTGTGAGCTCTTGAAGGGCCGCTTTCCTCTTCATTCCACCTCCAAACCCGCTTTGCATTTGGGAGCCTTGGTCCACCGTCAAAGATGCTACAACTTGTTTAGCATCATTGACCTTCTTCTTACCTTTGCCCTTTTCCTTCTTCTCCTTCTCCGCCTCTTTTGCTTTCTCTGCCATCTTCACCAACCGCTCTGATTTTCTCTTTTCTTTGTTTTCTCGAGCCTCTTGTACTTTGTCTTCTTTCTTCTTGTCAGCCACCGTCCTCTTCGCAATGGCCCTCTTCTTCTGTATGTTAGTAAGATCAACAAACTCGGAAACATTCAAGTCAATGAGCCCAAGTCCCTCAAATGTCTGCCGAAAAGCTGTCTCAGACGGATGGGTGAATGTTGTTGGACATTTAAGGTACCACCCTCCACCGGAAAGATGTGCTATTGTGAACGACCGAAGTTGGAGTCCAGTATACATGCACTCTTCAGCACTTCAATCCAGCCATGTGGTTAAGAATGGAGGGAGATCCTCTTTAGCAGTGGCGTTCTTCGGTAGGAATTCAAGCTTGAAGTAACTGCAATACAACATAAGAAAAATTCATTAGTGTCTACATTGCAAATACACATAGAAGGCACAAACAACCCAGTATTGCTCTCCGTGATATTCCATTGCTATATGCTAAACAACATTTGCATACATCTCTAAAAAATCAAACTTCATTTTCACATTAGAAAAACAATTGTCAAAATAAAGTAGTGAAATTTCTTTAACATTACTAGCATAAACCAAAAGTGAGAGTTTCGTGAGGTACTCCAAATATCCCTTTTTGATCTAGAAGGGGTATTTGGAGTACCTCACGGTACCCCCACTTTAGGTTCAGTGGCCTACAATGATCCATCAAAATTTAGTGAGTACATTGCAAATAAAAAAAAATATCACAAACAATTTAACATTCCATTGATTGGTTAATACAATTTCATAATTGCCAAGAAAATACAGAATGAAACTTTAATGAATGGATCAAAATTAATAGAAAACAAATACAATCATATAAAAAAAAAGTCAAGAAAATTTAAAAGTTTGAAGCCATAACCAAAAGTGGGGGTACTGGTAGGTACCTCCACTTTTTTTTACAACTTTCAATCGCGTTAACTATAAATTACAATGAATGAAATTATGATTGAAAAAGTTGAAACAAGTACCGAAAAATAGCTCTTTGAACGGCCTAATCTGCTCTATCATAATTCAAGAATGCATCAAACTTCTTGAATGAATGTTGACCCTTCAGAGTTGGGTTAAACGCGTGATCCCATAACTTCCTCCTCCATCCCTCAATATACTCTGTAAGAAGCTCCGGTTCAAGTGGAGATGCCAAGTTGATGTTGAGGTTGTCGTCTTTCTCCACCTTTGCAAAGTAGTCAACCGCAGCATCCTAAATCTGAAAATAAGCCGCAATCATAAATTTCTGACTGGATTAGAAGCAAATGACAAGGAAGAATTTCAAATTTTATACATTCATTAAGTAAACGTTTGCATGCATCAAAATTTATGAAAGATATAGTCAAAAACTTATCGCTGCCTACCAAATGCACTTGTTGAGGAAGGAATTTAGTTTATCTTCAGAAACTGACTTTGGTGGAAACCTCCTAGCCTCTCGAGAAGGCATTGAAGAGTTCCATCATTTCAGAAACTTGGTTTTCTGGAATGCAGATGTGTTGCATGTGGCAACCATCTGCAATTTCTCCAGAGTCATCTCGGGAACTTCGTTTGCCGTCCAGTGCTTTTCAACCTGTACAATCGAAGAATTCATGGTTACTTTCAAACAAAATGTCAAGAAAATTAAAATAAATATATTAGAATGGATTTGAGAAGAAAAGCACCTCTGGAAGAAATTCGGGACCGTTTATCGGGCTTGCCATCAATAATAACTTTCCCGTCTTAGCATACATCTTGCCCGCCATCACCTTAGCACCAACTCTCATAGATTCTGTAACCCCCTTTGGAGTTCTCTCCTCCACAGTTTTTGTCTCGTTGTACTTACTCACTACAACATCCGCCGCTTGTGAAATCTCTTGCTGCAAAAATTCAAGAGCATTAACATTACGAATCTTTTACCAAAAAAACGTACAATAATGCAGTACAATCAATTGTAGTGACATGTATTCATGATCATTCAAAAAATAAGATTCTCACCTGCAAAAAAATGTCGTGAACACTCCCTGAGGCATAGAGGACCACTGTTTCTTCCCACCCGGGACACTACAACGTATCTTCTCCGAGGGTCTCAGTATTTCATCAAGTCGTTCATACGGAGTCACTCCGTATTTTTGGACTCGGTACAGAGTATGTACCAAGTTTGTCTTCACATGAGAGTCCTCGGTTGATCTGCAATTCACATGAAACGATTAAAGATATTTTAATATCTGAAATGATTAATGTTCATTAAGTTTGAAGTCACAAACAAAACAGAAAATAAATAGTAATATAAATGAAATTCACTCACTTGTTTATATCATGCATCATTTGCATGACTAGTTCAATTCTCCCCTTTGTTTTCAACATAATGCTATCGACGGCATTGTGAAATCTTGAATCCTCAAAGTACAAGCGGTCAATCACATTCATCCACACAATGCGGCGATGGTTCCCGTCACATACGAAGAATTTCAAGTTCTTCATGAACTTCAACTCAGAAATTGACTCAATATACTCCACGAATTCATTGTTGAGTTTTTTCCTCAAGTGGCTCCAACCATTCATCTCTTCCGGAGTGAACTCAGAGCTCTCTCCGGCTTCGTTTGTCACAGAAACATAGAACACGGCCACTCCTTCACGATACCCGTGAGCAAATTCATTTTCCAACTTCAGAAGGTTTGAAGAAAGAGTTGGCCTCACCATAGGCATTGCCACCAATCGGATCAGTGGAATGTATAGTCGTGAGAATTTCTGAGGCCGCATTTTTAGGCTAGCCATGATTGTTATAGTGTCCACTTTCTGTAGCCTCCGAAGATCGTTTTCCAGTAAATCATTCACCCCTTCTTCATCAGGAACGCCTTCTAAAGAAAAATCTCCTTCCTCTTTGTGAGCCTATAATTCATCACTAGGGACTCACAGTTTTTTTTTTTTAATTTTTACAAATTTAAGTATAGTTTTATATACAAAAAGCCTAAAAAGAGTGTAAAACCAAAATAGGTATGTCACGTACTAATATAGCATTTGGTCCCTTATAGGTTGTTTTCCCCCAGATAAATTCCATTTCCACTTGTACATAGGTTAAAACGTGGAAATATCGGTAAATAGTAGAATTAAAGGTTAAGCGGCCCAAACAACCCAAATTCACAATACATGTAACATCTTATGGCTAAAATTGGTCCGAGGGAACACCGTTGAGGTCCCAAGTCCATTCCTAGATATAGATTTTACTTTCCTTATAATATCGAAGAAATAGCGGAAACCCCAATTGTTGGCCAACAGGAGTTACAAACTCAAGATGGACTCGTAAGAGGAATCTACGGGTGGAGTATGGCGTTCTAAGGTGGAAATCACATTTGGGACTCAATGGCGAAATTGGCTTGCCAACATTCCCTTGTATGTGAATTAAAAGAAGAAGACAGAATTTGATTCTCCTCTGAACTTTGTGCAAAGTAAAAACATGAGCTTGCACATCCTTTGTGGAATTCCATAAGAGGTTCTATAAAAAGTTTCGGAATTTTCTGATTTGCAGAAGATGCCTTTCCACACGGTCAACCGCCAAAACCTACAATGGGAAATTCCTAGAAATTATCCAGGTTGCGGTAAAATCTCACTAAAAATTAAATTAGCTTTTTTTATGCTAATAAGATGTCCCACCAAGTTTCAAGACATTCCGATAGCCAGAAGTGCTTGAACCAGCGAGATTCCCCGAAAATTGGTGAAATTGAAGTTTACGGTGGAGTTGACTTGCGTACCGGGAGCATACAAAATCGGAATGAGGTCAAAGCTAGGTCTTTTCTTACTCCCCCATATCTACTAAAGAACCTAGGTTAGTTACTTTTCTCAGAAAAGTCAACCTCCAAGATTTGGGTTTTTACCCTGTTTTGGTGCTTAGTTAACGGTAGGTTATGTTGCATTTTTTGGAATTTGAACCTAGAGTGGCTAAAAATGGCCTTTTGAAGCCAACAGCGCAATCGGTTTTCAATTTAGAGTTAATCTCTAAAAGTTAGAGGTTTGGACCAACGTAGAAAGTCAAAAATTGAAGATTAGGATGAAAATCTTAGTTGATAAGATTACGGCTTAGAAAAAGAGGGGGGGTGAGCACCTTTGGAAATATGTATAAGGGGGCTCATTTCCCTCTCACAAACACCCCTTGTAGCCATATTTTGGCTTACTTTGCACATTTTGGCTTATTTTGCACATTTGGGTCCATTTAGTTGGATTTTGGCCATTTTAGACCACGTTGCCAAATTTGTGTATTTTTGAAGCATTTTTAGCTTCATTGTTGGTGTTTTCAGAGCTCTTTTTGAAGGACATTGGGGTCCCTTCAAAGTTTTCTCTTATTGCCTTGTTTGAAATTTTGTTGTGAAATTGTTGTTAATTGTTGTTGATTCTCGTTGTTCTACTAATTCTAAAGTGTACACCCCTCCGTACCTTGGCAATGCCGCTTAGGGGGGGCCCTCTAAGTGTTTTCTTTGAGAAAGTTGTGTTCTAATCTATCTTGACTAACTTGTGTTTGAGTTTTAGCTTCTACCAATCATCTACGCTATTTTCGTATTAGTTCTGTGTTGGTTTTTAGCCCTTGTAGAGTTGTATTAACAATCCTCCTTTATTGGTTTGGACCCTTGATGTTAGTAGACTCTCTAATACGGTAAAGCTTTGACTTTGCTTTGTTCGAATTGTCTAGAGATTTGGAGAGTTTCTAAAATACGGCGAAGCTTTGACTTTGCTTTGTTCAAATTGTCTAGGAGTTTGGAAATTTTCTAAAATTCGGCAAAGCTTTGACTTTGCTTTGTTCAAATTGTCTAGGAGTTTGGAGATTTTCTAATATATGGCAAAGCTTTGACTTTGCTTTGTTAGAAGAAAGAGTCTAAGACCATTAAGTGCTAGTAAAAATCTCCAATTTTTCCCAATCACCAAGTTTAGTGTCCAAAACACTATTTTGGACCATCAAAATTAGCATCCAAAAGGGTAATTTTATTATTGCCGGAAATGACTAGAAACATTGAGACCAACCTTAGTATAAACAACCTTTCCTTTTTTGTTAAATTGTTGTTTTTCTTTTCCCTTGGAAATCAAAATAACAAAAAAATCAAAAGAGCCCGAGGGGCTTGGACGGACCAGCAAGCCTGTTCGGGGCAGAGGTAGCAAGGATGGACGGGCAGCAAAGACGGACGAGGAAGCCGGGACACCACGCCTTGCCACGTGGCGTGGCTGCGACTGAACTGCGGTGACTGAATGTTGGGTATTGAATGTTGGGTACTGAATGTTGGCTGCAAGCTGGCCATGACTGAACAAAAACTTGGCTGAGAGAAAAAGAAACTTAAAACTCAAGGCCAATTGAAGGCATGCCTCGGCCCAAATTTTGAATTTTTATCAAAAACAATCACACCTTCATCTTATCTTTTGAAATTAGAAATGTTAGTAGTCTAGGGAGATAGAGGGAAATTAAGAAGGTAGGAGGCTAGGAATCTCAAATTGCAACGTTTCCATTGCAAAAAGAGGCTCAAATACCATAGGAAGTAGAATACTTGGAACTTTCAAAACCACTTGAAAATAGAGAGAGATGAAGTGACAATTTAGGAGTTTGAAGAGGATTTAGAAAGAGATAGGATTAGGTGGAAATCTAGGAAGAACAATTAGAACCATCAAAACTTAAATAGAATAATAATTGACCAAAGAATTGAAGAGTCAACTATTAGTTGGGAGTTGATTTCAATTATTTTAGTTCAAGACTACTCAATCCTTGAAGTGCAAATAATTGAATTCAAATAGTGTTAGAAGAGAAAGAGAAATTAGAAAAAAAAGAAAAGAAGAAGGAAGTCCAAGAAATTGGCAAACCTTGTATTTAAACTCCTACTTTAAGCCGTGGGCAAAATTACCAAACAATTCCGAAACATGGCAAATGATGGGGAGTTTGAAGGGGTATATGATTACCTAAACAATGACACCAACTCAAAGGTAAGTTACTAACTTCAAAGCCTCCATTTCAATTTCTCAAAAATAGACATTTAAAAGTAGGACCGAACTCTCAAGTCAACTCAGAGTTTCTAACATAGGAATATTTCAAGAATTAGGGAATTAGTGTTGTAGAATCTAGTTAGAGGTTTCCAAAACCATCTCACACTTAGGATTTGGAGTTAAAACGAGTGAGGTATGGAGGGATGAAGTTTAGAACCTAATTTGAATGAAAAGTGATTAGAAGATAAAAAAGACAAGTTAAATTAGGAAATATCAACTAGAAATAACCTAAGTCTCAAAAGTGAAATTAGAAGTTAATTATCAAATTAAAGTTAGGAATAATCAACGGATGAAGTTTTAAACACCGATTAGCGATCAAACTTCATCCATCAACAATTTTTGATAGGATAGGAGGATTTCTGAGTAAAATACTATTTTGGAAAGCTCAGGCTAGCCTCTAGAAGGAACAACTCCAAAAATTTTAAAAATAGTAACTATCCAAAAACTCAAACAAAACCTCAAAGAACAAAGATAGAAAGAACTAGGATGTTTAACTTGATCAAAGGAAGAAGTTAGTATTAGCAAGTCATAATGTAATTTTTAAGTAACCCTAAAGTGGGTCAAACTTCAAGAAAGATCAAAAACCCTAGGAGATATTTAAGGATGAAGTTTGGGTCTAGAAACGGATGAAGTCAACCTAAAATGGTTCATCCAAGTCAAAATTTAAGATTTAGGCAGGTCCTATCTACCTAAATCTAGGGTTCAATTTTCAAGGGTAATTAAATTAGGAAGCACGTCCTACATCATGGATGAAGTTTAGCCTTTTTAGGGCTAATTAAACTTCATCCGCTCATAACTTTTGCTAGGAGAAGGAGGTAGGGTCGAATTTTATGTTTTTAGAAATGGCATGAAATATTCTATCACTTAGGGTTGTTAAATTTTTACTGTAACTAGTTTAAACTCAAAACCACCGTGACCTCTTTTTATCAAAGAAGTTAGAGTAGAAATTGCCGTGTTGGATTTCTTTGATTTTCATGTACATTGTGGATGTTAGGAACTTAGAAAAAAGATCCATTGCTTGGAAGGTACAATGGATTAACGCTAGGCACCTATAGGACAAAAATTAAACACCAAAACACTTAGAGCCTAGTTGTGCTCACTTATTTACCAAGGGTGGGTAAATAAGTGCTCATACTCTTGGCCAATGATCTCGGGCTGGGTAGTCTCATCCGTCCCTGGCGTCACGACTGGTTGATCTACTTGGGTCAACGCCAAGGGAGACTCATCCATCTGCAATAGCAATCAAAGTCTTGAAATTAAATTTTTCAATTGAATGAAGTCTAACTCAATTATATAGAAAGAAACGAAATTGTCATTCACGTGACAGTAGTGATGACTTAATATAAGCTACAAAAATGAAACAATCTAATCATTGCAATATATGGTTGTGAAAAAATTTTACAAACTCAATAACTCATAAATGTTATTATATTTTTTCAAATAGAATCAATGGTACAATTTGAATCCAAACTTAGGTGAATCAACACAATCTCATGCCTGCCCACTTCATCACTGCAAGCACAAGTACAAAACTCCTCCACTTGAGGGCTGCATACGGAAACATCAAAATGACACTCTGAACTGTACTCTGTGCTAGAACTCTTAGGTGACCACACTGGCTGTTTTCGTTTGCAATTTTTCGGGGCACTAAATTGACTCAAGTGTGGCTCTTCTACATAATCATAGAATCGATCTATGATGGCCAATTTGGTTCCAAGACTTACCACATCTGGAACATCGGCTGGTACAGAATTGCTCGAAATCACCATGTTGGTGATTCTTGGAGTCACTGGCTCCGAAGGCCCTGCCAAATTTGTTGTCGGGACTGTGACAACTCCATTTGTGGATGAGACCTGCCCTGTGTGAGGTTCATGTGTTTCAACCTACACAACAAAAACGTTTATGTCAACTATTCCATTCCAGTCTAAAAGTGAAGTAATTGCACTTGAAGAGACTACCAGCAATCATTTAAAAACAAGAATGCATAGAGGACAAGACTTAGTGTAAAAAGTTGAAGTATTAGATGCATGAACATAAAACTTAAATCTCCACTATTTGAAAAATGATGCACTATAAATTTTCACAACACAATTAGCAAAGTGTATGAAGGAAAATATTAACCACTCAAGTATTAGAAGTGTACCTCTCACTACTACAAAATTCAGTGTCCTATTCAACAAAAAAATCAAAAAATATATGTTATTTTGGACAGTGGATTAGGACATTTTGATTCGGACAATAATCAACACTTCTATGTTGATTTTATATCTTGATTCAGTCACAGTGAAAAAATTATTATTATTATTCAGTAATTTGCCACGTAAGCTGCCATATAGGCTGAACTTGCCACACAGGCAAGACTGCCACGTCACTAGAACGGCCAAACGGATTAGATTGCCATGTCAGCAATCAACAAATTGATATTAAATAATTAATTAAAGTTTCCAAATTAAATTCATAAATTTAAAATTTAACTTTAAAAAATCCAACATTATATTCAAAACAATAAAATATATATATACTACTATACAGCTTTGAATGCCAAAATCCACCACTACATTCCAAATAATTTAACATATATTCCAATTTAACTTTGAATGTAGCTTACCTTGGTGTTTGAAGAGAGGGAAAGACAAGGCCTTTATACAAGTGGGGTGGTAGGAGGTAGGACAACCCATATGGGATTTGTAAAGAGTGAGGAATAGTAGGAGCTCAACCGTTTATACTTAAGTCAAAAGTAGGAATTGTGGTTTAAGTAGAATTTCAGACCTCATTTAGGCATTGTAAAATTACTTTTTTCAAAAAACTTTGAACTAAGTTATTGTAGAAAATGAATCTAAATTACATCTCCAAAAATCCGTTTGAGATTTCAAGCCTCCAATTAAAAGTTATGGACAAATTTGAGAGAGGGGTTAGAAAGGACATTTTTTTTGACAATTTCAAACACCCACTTTGAAATTTGGAGGCTTGAAACATCAAACGGTTTTTTAGAATTGAAATTTGGCTTGATTTCACAACTTTTTTTAGTTCAAAAAGATTTGAAAAAAGATATTCTACTATGACAAAATGAGGTTTGAAATTCTACTTTGCACACAATTCCTACATTTTGACAATGAGCGGTCAAGCTCTCATCTTCAAATTATCCCATATTCTTTGATAATTCATGATGAACAATGGATTTCATTGTAAAAACAACCTCTCTACTATCATTTTTACTAAATGTCAATGAAAAACGGTGACTCCTAGTAGTAGTTGGAGCCACCATATAAATTGCTTTCATAAATTGAGAAACTAGAATTGTGAAGTGAAAATTGGGCATATTGTTGTACAAAAGGGATTCTACAATTTCACTTAGAGTGGACTATACTTAGACCTATTATTATTTGAATGAAATTTTTATGTAAAAATAATTTTTTTGTGAAAAGTCAAAATGTCTCATTTTTTTTTATAGGAAGAATATACATCTTGACTAGAATTACATATTATAAGTTCCATGAATTTTAAATTTTTACTGATTGAATTTTATGGATTGAAATCTTATTGATTAAAACTTGACCTCAAAATTTTCATTTTTTCATTTTTCATTCCATAGATTGAAAAAAATAAAATAAAAATTCAAAATAACATCAAATAACTATATATATCAAAAATATATTTGCAATTTATGGAGTGAAAAATTAAAAAGTCAAATTTTAATCAATAAGATATCAATCAATAAAAATCCAATATTCATGAATCTTGTAGTATGTGATTCTAGTCAAGATGCATATTCTTCCTATAAAAAGAAATGAGACATTTTGACTTTTCACAAAAAATTTATTTTTCCATAAAAATTTCATTCAAATAATAATAAGTCTAAATATAATCCATTCTAAGTGAAATTGTACATAAAGGTAGAATCCCTTTTATACATGTCAAAATTTCTCTTAATATTTCCAATTTTTTAGTTTATTAAAACAATTTATATAGTAGCCAATTATTTTTGGGAGTCACCATAAGTCCATCACCTTGCCATATTGAATATCTTGATTTTAGATGGTCATTGGACTTTATTTTGGACTTTCCCGCTAATATTGGACATTTTTATTTTTTACAAAATTTTGATCATTTAATTTTTTGCTAAATTTGACATTTTTTCTTATTCATTTTATTTATTTTTTGGCATACTTTTAAATAATTATTTTTGGCCGGCCCTATCTTACTATTACAATATGTGGAAAAATGAAAATGATGTTGAGAGGATTGCCGAATCAACTGAGCAAATTTTCTTTTTGTTCAAATCAACCAAATGATGTTGATTGATGTTTGGAGGACTGCCAAATCAACAGAGCCCAATTTTTTTTTGTTGTAATCAATGTAAGTGCATTGATTTTCAGTTGATTAGGGCCCCCTTTTCTAGTAGTGTCTTCAAACATCTATTTTTTTAATGCTGTACAATTAGTTTGTAACAATTGAGTGGTTTATAATACCTAGGGGTTGCTTTCAAAATATTATTCAACTATAGAAGTTATTAATAGGGATAATTTTGAAAATTATCTATTTGAATGGAATAATTTAAACCTTAAAAAATAATATATATTTGAAATAAAATAAACATCTTGAAGAATATTTATGATTAAAAGTAAATCATTTAAACTTCTAAGGAAATTATTCTTCTTCTAAATCATAAACTAAATCACCAATCAGGTTCACATACAATTCAAATTTTTTAATTTCAAACTATATTGTTACTCATATATGAAATATCAATTCTAGACAAACTCTAAATTCCTCACTTTCCAAATAAAAATTACATCCTTTCTTTGGCCAACGTCAGCACAAGAGTGAAAAGTTTTAAGAAATAAAAAGCAAGAGTAATCTTATTTGCGTCAATCCTCTTTTTTAACCGGAAACAGGGGTAGCTCGCGCTCCCCCTGTTTCCGGTCTAGAAAAGTAAATTTGTCAACTATTTTCTACATTGGCGTCATATATTGCTCTACTACTCGTGAATGCAGCTTCAAATACTCAGATATTGTCTAAGCACTATGGTGAACATCGAATTTACTCTGTAAAGGTCTTAAATTAATTGTTCTTGAACATAATGGAGCTCCCTTGGCCTTGATTTTAGCTCCAAAAAATATAAACCAAATAAAGACCTCACAATATCAGGTGAAAAGCTTTCTCCATACATAATTATCAATCAGTTAATAGTTTCAAAAATATTGAGTAATAATTCGACAGAGGCAGTAAGGCACAGATCTATCTAAAGGACTGAGATGTCAAATCTTCAGAGGCGGGTGCTCCTTGGGTAGTAACTGAGCTTTCATTCCTAAGATTTAATCGGCAAGATTTTAAAAATAAAGTAAAGTAAGGTCGATGAAGTTTAAATCAAACTGCATTATTTCTGGCTGCGAGTGCAAAAAAAAAGTCATCAAGTGAGACTGCAGCGTCAAACAATCTGGATTCTCTAACATGGCAACTAACTGCCAGTTCATAGCCTAACTGCTAGTTCCCTTCAACTTTGCGGAATAGGCTGCATTTGGATTTCGCTGATGACCCAAATCAAGAGTAGCGCAAGCTACCCCCGTTTTGGGTCATCAACATGAGACGGTCACGTATAGGTTTCACTGGATAGGGAGACAAGGCGTCCACTTGCCGAGTTCTGGCTAAGAAGGAAGCTTGGCGGTGCCACCGTCGTGTTTGGAAATTCCAAGAAGCTTGGACGTCCATGACATTTTGTTCGATTTTGGCACGACATGGGCGCCCATCACTTTCTCTATCAGTAACGCTAATTCGGCTGTAAGACAAGCCTTTAAATATCTTGTGAGCGCTCGTTTACCCACCCTTGGTAAACGAACGAGTACAACCAGGCTCTCGGTTAAACAATCGTTCTGACTTGATCTATGGGTGTCTAGAGCCAATCCATTGTGCCTTCCAAGAAATGGATCTTTTCTATGCTCCTAAGATTTACTAATTCGGATAATGGAAGCAAAACCCTAATCGGAATTGCTATAACTGCTAAATTCGAGTCAGGCCTAAGAGGGCTTGGAGGTTTAGGAGAGGAGGTGATATCAGTATAGACTTATCTATCCTAAGTGAAAGAGTACCTTATGCCATTTGACCGAGTATAAAGTTTGTCCAATTTGGACTCTCCTAGAGAAAGTTATGAACGGATGAAGTTTGACCGCTATTCGGTTCCTCAAACTTCATCCACTCTCTTCTATGGACTTCCAATTCCAATTTGACTTGGAATTTGGGCTATAGGCCAGAATTCCTAAGTTGAACCCAATTCCCAAGTCTTGACTCAAATGGATGAAATCCTTGAGGGTTCATCCATCACTTGTTTCGTACTTCATCCCTCCTTAACTGCCTTGGGTTTAGGTATTTCCTTAAGCTGGGTTTAGTTTTGGGTTACCTTAAGCTTGTTCTAAGAGTTTATAAATCTATGCTTAATTTAAACTTAATCCTAAAAGTTCCTAATCCACTTTCTTGTTTTACTTAAGGGGCTTAATTATGCTTGGTAAATTACTAATTTTAGAAGTTTTAAGTCTTGTTCCTCATAAACCCTAATTTTAACTTTCTACTATGACCAGTTACTTGGGATTTGGTGCTCCTTAGCAGAAGCTATCCATGGATGAAGTTTGACCGCTACTCAGTCCTTCAAACTTCATCCGCGGATTACGACTACTCTTAATTTCAAAACTAACTTTTAATTTCACGTTTGGGTTCCTAATCACTTCTTCTTTTCAAATCCTATTCCTTGTTCCTCTTGGATGAATTTTGCTAAGTTTCATCCAACATGACTCCCTAACTTTATTTACTCATAACTTCTTTGTTTTGGCTCGGATTTGGGTGTATTTTAGGTTTTTGGAAACCTCTAGACCCCTACGATAAGATTTTAAATTCAATTCTGACCTGACCTTGCCTCGTGCCCACTCTAGCTCTCGGCCCCCCTAGTAAGTGCTAGTTTGGAAATTTAAAAATGCAAGGAGGGAGTTTAGTGACCCACCTCGTAGTGGAGATCGTGAATTAGGTCGCTTAGGTTACCTTCATATGCCATTTTATCCTTGGTTTTGTGGAAATGTAGCCCTGTTGTATTATGGAATTGTCGCTTGATTGTCCCTAGTTGTCTCCTTCCTACTCCTATCTTTTCCTTCTCCCTCTATCTTTTATTTCTACACTATTTTCTTACGTGCTTTGAATGTCTACCAACCCCTCCAATAATTTGGATGACGCATTTCTCCTTTCTCCTTACGGAAGAGCAATTGGTGGCCCACAATGGTTTGTAGGATTCTTGGTAATCTAATTCCTATTCATCTTCTTCTCTACTAAACCCTTCTCTTTGGTTATCATTCACATGTTTGTTTTTTGCTCTTGGAATGTGTGGAGTGAGTGTGGGAGGGGTGATTTGGAGTAATGTGTATGCAGGTGGTGCGAGTGAGGATTGAGTTCTAGGTGCTTCCCAACTCCTCCTTCAATCTACTTACTTTGATTTAGCCTAGTGTACTTGATTCTACCTATTCTCCCTAATTTGCTCAGCTTACACTACTCCTTCTCCTCCTCTAACCCTACCTACTACTACTTCTAATAGTTTGATTAGCTCCTACCCTCCTTCCCTAGTTGCCTTTGGTCTTTTTTCTTGTTTTTATTTTTCTTGTTTTGTTGTTTTGGTTGTAGGAGTCTAGTGAGAAATTTATAAAAATAAAATAAAATGACGATCCAGCCTGCTGCTGGGCTCCGGCCTGCTGCTGGGGTTTCGGTGGCTGGGGCTCCGGCTACTGGGCTCCGGTGGCTGCGGGGTTCCGGTGGCTGAGCTTCGGCCTGTTGGAGCTCCGGTCGCTGAGGCTCCAGCTCTGCTGGGGCTTCGGCCTACTGGGGCTCCGGCTCTGCTGGGCTTTGGTTGCTGGGGCCTCGGGGCTTTGGGACCTTGGGGCTCTGGGACCTTGGGGCTTAGTTATTGTTTAAACTGGGCATCTTAACGGGATATGAAGAACAAAATAACCTCCGGAGTTAATAACTATTCCTTCCCCCTTTTTTAGGACAACTCTCGCTATTTAACCTTCTTGGATACTAAACTTTGGTAGCTCCCAAGTACGTCTTGGAAGTTAAACTTTGGAGAAAAATAACCACGGGGCCCAACACTTGGCCTGAATTTTGGTTTTAACACCAAATTTGGGATTTTTTCGTAGTCCCCTAAGCCAGAGCTTCGCCGTATCCGGGTTTTTAACACACTATTTGGGGCTCAAAAAATAACCTGAAGTCAAAGCTTCGCTGTAGGGGTGGACCCCGCTGCCACAACAAGTCCTAAGGCAGGATCGACCGTACTTGCGTATCAAAGGTCAAGAAAACGAAGAGAGCCATACAACCTCACTATTAGTTCTCTCAATAACTTGCACTAAAGGCCCCTCAAAGCGGCATCGCCAAGGTACGGTGGGAGATGCTTTAGGGTTAGTGCAACTACTCAACACACTTACAAAGACTTATTTATTCACGAGGCACGTGCAAACTAGAACCCAACATGTATGTCCCACCTAGACAAAAACACTTCAAGGATGGAGAGAGCTCAAGCGAAATATATCAACGAGGCCAAGATTTGCCCCTAAAACACTGTTCAAGGTTTTTGGCTAAAAACGCCAAAATATCCACAACCATGTGGACCCAACGGACCTCAAAAGAAGAATGGAGGGTGGCTTTGGAGAGAAATGAGGGCCCTTTTATAGGTTTCCCAAGGCCCTCACCTCCCCTCTTTTAACCTAGGTAATCCTATCTTTCCGGATTTTCATCCTTATCTTTTAGGATTTTCACCTATTTTGGGATTTACGCTGGTCCAAAACTTTAACTATTGGAGATCAACTCCAAATCGAAAACCGATTGCGCCATTGGCTTCAGTAGGCCATTTTTAGTCCTCTAGGCCTTCTATCTCCTGTTCCAACACCAAAATCCCACCGTAAACTATGGCCAACTAGAGTCAATAAAAGAGGTAAAAATCTACTTTTTGGAGGTTACCTTTTCTGACAAAGGTGACTAGCCAGGGTAGTCTGGGAGGTCTTAGGGAGTAAGAAAAGATCCTTCGTTGACTTCGTTCTGACTTCGTGTGCTCCCGGGACGCCGGTCAACTCCACGTAAATCTCGCCACATGGATAATTTGAAGGAATGTCGATGATTCGGCCATCTCCCGCTATCAAAACACCATGAAACTTGTCGGGGCGTGTTATTAGCATAAAAGAAGCTAACTTAATTTTTAGTGAGATTTTACCGCCACCTAGGTAATTACCGTGAATTTCCCATTGTGGTTTTAGGCGGTTGACCGTCCGGAAGGGGTATTTCTTCAATCCAAAAAATTTAGAAACTTCTTGGGGAACCTCTCATGGAGTTTTCCAAGAGATGTGCAAGTTCACGTCTTGATCTTGCATGCCTTGATACGGAGGGAAAAAAGGCACCTCCGTTGGTTTACCAACAGTCAAAGAATCTTTCGCATACAGGGGAATCTTGGCGAATGGATTTTGCTTTTGACTTCCAGGTATGGTTCCAACCCAAGATCACAATCTGGTGACCGTAGATTCCTCCCTGGCCTGTCTTGAGAAAGTGACACCTGCATGTTAACAATTGGGGTTTCTACTATTCGTCGATGGGATGGGGAAACTGAAACCTCTCTCAGGGAATCTATCTAAGAATCTCTCTAGACTTCTCTTAGACCAATTTAGCCAAAAATGGTCACATGCACAGTGATTTTAGGCTATTTTGGGTAAGAACCCTCAAACCTGCTAGTTCCCACTACTTCTGTGGTTCTAACCTATTTACAAGTGGGTTTTAGGGCTATTCTAAGGAGAAAAGGCTACTTAAGACCAAAGGGCATATTGGTATGTCACATGCCCATTCTGGTTTTACACTCTTTTTAGGGCTTTTTGTATATAATTACGACTTAAATCGCAAACTTTAGGAAAAAATAAGACTATGAGTCCTAAGAGACGAATTGGGAGCTCACATATCTCAAATAGAATTTTGCAATTAATTCCTTCTTTTGGTTGCTCAGTTCTCGGCATGCATTTCAAGTACGTGTCAAAAGCGATGATATTTCTATGGCTTGGCCCTATGGTCAGTGAAGAATTCCTCGATAATGTTACTGACAATGACGATCTTCAATCGTGCATGTCCGGGTTAATCTAGCGTTGACACCACCCTGAAATGGCTGCAAATTTAGCTTTCAGATCGTTCACGTAGTAATTCTAGATTACAGTCATCGATTGGAGAGTTTCAGTAGTTTTGGAGAATTATTCTCCAGTGTACTAGTCTGACAATAGCTCCAGCCCAGATTCCTAAACAAAATTGCATGCAAAGTAGGAAAATAAAGTGGAACAATTTTGGCAACAGACAAGGAATTTTAGTCGCATGCACCTGCTGATCATCTCCCACATGAAGTAAGGTAGTAGGCTCAAAAAGCGACCCTTTAAGGGCTGATCTGCTTTTTTCATACATGCACATGAACCAAAATATTTATAGTCCATTTTTCAGAGAAAGAATAGTAGATGCAGAACGTAACACAAGTGGTTTCATATTTTTTGAAGCATTTTTGAAATAGTTATGAATTTTCAAAGATTTCAGTAGTAGGTACCTATTTGTGACACTAGGTATCCCAAAATCCGTCCCCTCCCAATTTTGAAAGTGATTTCAAGAAACCAAGGACAATGATTGACTCTCACATTAAAAAAACAATTTCTTCATGATTCATTCAATAGCAAAAGTGGTCTATTCAAGGATAACCTCTAGTCCATTCTACAAAGAATAGAATAAAGCATAAAACTATATAGAATAGAATAAAGCAGCATAATAAATTTAGTATAGTACATTCCTTTCTACACATACCATTTAATTTATATTTATTTTAAATTTATCCCAACATTAGGTTATTGGTCCCCTTCAATATTTTTCCTAAAAGACATGTAAAAAACAAGAGCAAAATTTCAAAATAGAACAGTTTTGAACACTATTTTATCTCTTGAAATAGTGCTGGTCTGAGCCCTAGGAGGGCAGGAATATGAACTTGATGTGTGTTACTATAAGCATTTTGTATAAAGTGTTTTCAAAATTACGGCCAGCATTTATGATATTTAAATATCAAATTCCAAGAATTTATTACTTAGCATTAAATATTTATTGATTTTGAAGTCACCATATAAATAACATAGACCAGCTTGGTCTAAGAAGACTCTCAAAATTTATTTATTTTTTTGGATTTTCTAATTGGAACATGAATAGTGAGTTGTGAAGTAGTGAATTGACAAGAAATCATTGGAAATTATGTGTAAAAAAAGTACATATTGTGTTGACGTGATATTAGCTGCTAAATCCTCATAATTATGGAAATTCAAAATTAAAGATTTCTAAAATATTGATCCAAGAAGATGAATTCATTCTATGTGTTCTTATTTAGACCATTTTTTTCAAAGATTCGTTTCATTTTCATTTGTGAAATAGGCTTCTGCAAAGTCCTTTCATTCCTGAGTCCTTCATACTTCACTAGTATACCTTAATCATGCATATACCACATACATATACATCTGTGTGTATATATATATATCTATATGAAGCGTTTCATGTTCACAAGTTACCATATGTACTTTGTATACAACATTGACTCAAACATGTTCACTAGTGTTGTTCAATATAAACACATGCAGTGACCACGTGAAGTACGGAACTTGCTAGCGCTTCATATCCTACCCTTCTCATGAAATGTACACATGTTATACCATAATATTGCTTACTTTAACGTTTTTCCACTTTTTGGATCTACACTCATATTTTTTGTACGAGTTCATAGTATTGTAATAAGAATATCCACCTCTGATGACTACTGAAGGAAAACATGCCTAATACCACAGCACAATTAACTGATTCTTACATATGTAAATATTTTGCCAATGAAACAACATCAACAAGTTGAGTCCAAAATTATTCAAAGTAAAGAAATAGAATAGAGTACTGCTTACATGTTGCACTTCTTCTACTCCTGAAAGATCTTGTACGGTAGTGGTATCCTCAGATATTTCTTGGATTGTGTCCAAGCTTTGTAGCTTATCATCCTCCGGTACGCCGCTGCTTCCTCCTTAGAATCGAAGAGCTTTCTTTAAGTTCCCAGGTGTTGACTGACCTGTCTTTGACACAGCTTTCTTTCTTTGATTCATTCTAGATATCCTAAGTGCCTTCCTAGAGGAGAAGTAGAGAGAGATAAGCTTCCTACGCTTAATGCACTGCTTTGGAACAAGATGTGGAGAGCTACAGTCCTCTATGAACATCAAATGAGAGCACACACATCCAAACTAGGTCAGAAGCAAAACGTATTGGACTATGAAGGCAGCAAGAAAGACTAAGTTCTGGAGAAGTGGAGAGCACTTATAAGCGCAAAAACGGCTTTAACACTTAGCCTTCAATGCATCACCCTCAAGTAGGTTGGTCACAGACGGCGCCATTAGAAATTGACAGCCACAATAGCTGGCAACTTCTTTAATGCGCCGTCAATAGTAATGTTACAGCGCCCTAAACTTTGAATAGCACTCTGACACTGACCATTTCCTTTTGCCTCCTGAAGTTTTAGAATGTTTGATAAACGCAGTAGGTGCGCCAGAATTTCAAATGCAAGCTTCTAGAACATGCTTGACACAACCGCCTTACACTCTTTATGTTTCTAAAAGTGGAGGTATTAATAGTTTGCTTTGACGGTGGACTGACAACTCTGCTCTTTAATGACTGTAAACATTAATCCACTTGCTTACGTCGTGCTATCCTGATCAAATGGGGGCGAAGGTATCACGTAGGCTGAAGTATTATTCATTGATCAATATCCAACAACACTAAAGAAGAAGTAGTTTCTTCTAGTTGGAGTATTCTCTAACAGCGTAGTTTGTATCATGGCTTTCATTTGCATAGATGGTCATGAGGTTCCCCTTGTGTTTCCGATAGATGAGGGAGGACGTGCAAGAGTGCTCAGCCATCTTCTTCACGTCCGCTTCAGATTCATTGAATCCTCTATCTATGTCGAAGAAGAGAGGAAGTCGGAATCAGGTGAAGTACAGCAGTCGGTTCATGTAGTGAAGTCCATGGAAGAAGATAGTCACTGCTAGTATCTTGCAGTAGGTAATTACAGAGCTTATGGACTTCCTTTGTCCATAGTAGCAGCGTCAACTGAGATTTTGAGTCGCCAATCTGATGCATCGACGGTTGATATGCCTTACATCACACACACTGTCTCTCCTATTTCACCTCAAGAGGTTTTTCCGGTCCTTTGAGAGCCTACAATTCTTCGACCAGTGAAAGTCGAGAGGTTAGATACTATTATAGAGTTGTCAACCGAGTTGAAAGGAGAGTCTCCGGATTTGGCACTTCTTAAGCAATCGACTTATGTGCAAGTTGAATCGCATGATAAAATTGTGGTGAACTTAGAATCTAGTACCCCGTCCAATAGTCTTGTACAGTCTCTATTGTCACGTTCACCATTGCATCCAAGTCCAGTCGATAGAGTTAGCATAATGGAGTGTTTGAGGAGATTGTCTGCTACGCATCGTTCTAGAAACAAATTGTCCACAAAGGATTTGAACGCCGTCAAGCATCACCTTGTTCAATATCTTCCAACAGTATTCAACGGCAACGGCATCTTTGAACTGCCTCCATGTCGTGCATCTTTGACTTCCTCTGCGACCCGTAACTTGGAGGGAATGGACCGACGTTACGATGGACACCCTTGGTGTAAGTTGGTGACGACAAACATTCACAACTCCAACAACCTGGAGTTCCGTAAGTCATACTGCGCCGGTCATCTTGTTTGTGATAATGCAAAATGTGATTACTTGAAGAGGGCTTCAAAACGCAATGAAATAGAGTGGACTGGTTATACGCTATTCCCTCTCACAGTAGGAAGTAGTCCTTCCAATGAGTGTACTCTAGCTTGCAAACTATGTAAGACAAAATCGACGTGTTTGAAGACATGTGATGCTAGGATTTACTACTGTTACAATGACAATCCAAAAATGAGTGGGGCCGCCATTCATTTTGGAGAACATGCTCACCCTGTGGCGAAGGGCATGTATAGAGATTCTGCAGAAAAGATTTGCGGACTCATTGCGGAGCAAGTGGCCAAGATCCCAACGGCCACCAACTCCGCAATTGCTCTCTCCGCTAGCAAGGACTTCCTCACAAACTATCTATTTCACAGCGAAGAGGGAGAAAGAAATGTTGAAGGGGGAGGAACTAGAAGAGGTCATGGATTGCTACCAGTATTTGAGCAGTCCAAATATACGGAACGTGATATCTTCATTTCGCTCAAACAATCGGGGAGGTGTTATCAACAATATTATGACCATGAAGAAAGAGTCAAGGTTTGAATACATTCATGACAGCGTCTTCCCTGGCCAAGGGAAGGAAAAGGTGTACGTTTTCAAGATGCTGACCGAAGGACCTGGAAGTGGAGTGGACCTGGTGAGGCGCATGCAACCCGGAGGGAATCTACAGAATGCGTGGATGATGTTTGACCATGTGAAACGTGTGAGAGATTGGACAACAATGGCTTGCCACGTGTACGATTTAGAGTACAAGAAGGTGATGACCATTTCAACATGCGACATGCAATCCGAAGATACAGAGATCCAAGTACAATTTTGGAAGTGTTTGAACAGTGTCATGTCACGACACGGAGTAGATCATCCAAATTTCAAGGGGTTCATGGCAGATAGCGCTATGGCCAATTGGAATGTGGTTCGTATTGTCTATGGATCAAGTTTTGCCAATGACAAAATGGAGAATCGTGAAAGAATGTGCTTGTTGCAATGGAATACTTCTCTCCAAAAACACACTCAAAAGCACATCAAAGAAGCATTTCAACAACAACACAACACACTATGCAGACAATATAAAGATTCAAAGACCATGGAAGAAGCGGAGACACGTTACCTTGCAATACGATCTTGGTGGTTCTCGTCTGGAGCTGCCACTGAAGATGCACTTCATCACTTGGACCATTGGCTTGCATTTTGGCATTTTAGGTATCGACAGTGGGGAGGCTTCATGCAAATGGTACGTGCACACTGAATTTGAACTTAAGTTTCATTTGATACTTTGCAATTTTAGTGACCAATTTTCAAAATAAATAAATTGGATTGAAGTAGGCATGCGTGAGTTTTGAGTACAAATTTGGAGTAACCACGGCCCTTTTTTTTTCTTTTTTTTTGTTCATCTGACCCAAAATGGGGGTACCGCAAGGGACTCCAAATACCCTTGTTGGATCCGAAAGGGGTATTTGGACTCCCTCGCGGTACCCCCGTTTTGGGTCAATTGCACCACCAAAAAAACCCAAAAAAACCCGGTGATTGTCCAAGTCTTGAGAATAGAACACATGATTGTATATGGTGATGAAAAATAGACTAGAAGTTTTCAATATGTGGCAGATCTAGTATAAGTACTATTTTATTTATATATAGCCATTTTATCTCCAAAAGATCTATAAGAAAAGGTATCCAAATGAATAAATGAACTAAACCTTAACCTTATCAATAAGCCAACACTCAAACAAGGTTTGCAATAACTAATGTCCGCAAGGTTGCAAATGATGTGTTCTCTACTAAAAAGAAAGTCTCCTTAGTCAGATGGTCATCCACAGCTTAATGTTGTTTATTCCTTCACATTTCTAGAAGCGAACAATGTTTGAAAGCATGGGAAGTTTTTCAACATGCATTCTCTTGCTTTTCAATGGCATGCCATTGCCACTAATGTGAAGAGGCCCCTAAATAATAATTGTATAAAACTAATGAATTCAAGCATCCGGATGAACATTCATTCAGGGGACATCCTGTTCCTTTCCTTCACCTAAATTACACTAGCCATTTCTACAAGAACCATGTTCTACTACTTGTTTCAATGATGGTTGGGCGTTGATGCCACCTTGTCATTGAAACAACAGACTTTAAGTAACCCTTTAGATCTCCAAAGGAGACAAAAAAGGTCCCCCTTGGTGAATGCAAGAAACACTTGTACTATTTGTTGCGTTTGTCACATTCTAGTTTTTTATTTTTTTTTTGCCATAATTTTTGTGTTTTAGCTCCAAATGACTCAAAATTTATAGAAAAGATACTCTTAACCATTATACACCTTTTCCAATTTTTCAAGATTTTTCAAAAATAATTTACTATTTTTAAACAGCCTCGATAATTTCTCACAATGGGTGATTTAGAGTTCTTCTGCACTTTTTTAATCCAAAAAAATGAATTTTGAGCTGAAATTTGGAGAGAATTGTCTTCTAGTAGACTTACAGCTACTGTCCAAAGGATTTTTAAAAATACTTGTTTTTATGTGGTATAGAAGTCCACAAAATAGCTTCTTTTTGCATTTTTTTCAAAAGTATGAAACATTATTTTGGTACGTTTTTTGGTCAAATCCCATCACCAAAAAGTTTTCTCAAATGGAAAATTTTTAGATTTAAAAAAAAAATCCTATTTTTTACAATTTAAAATGTCAAAAGTGGTATTTTCTTCACTAGAATTTTGGACATAGAATTCATCCTAAAATTGGTGAAGAAAATACCACTTTTGACATTTTAATTTTTTTTAAATAGGATTTTTTTTTAAATCTAAATTTTTTCTAATTGTGAAAACTTTTTGGTGATGGGATTTGACCAAAAATTGCACCAAAATAATGTTTCATACCTTTGAAAAAAATGCAAAAAGAAGCTATTTTTGTTGACTTCTACACCACATAAAAATAAGTATTTTTAAAAATCCTTTGGACAGTAGCTATAAGTCTACTAGAAGACAATTCTCTCCAAATTTCAGCTCAAAATTCGTTTTTTTGGGTTAAAAAAAGTGCAAAAAACCCCTATATCACCCATTGTGAGAAATTATTGGGGCTGCTTAAAAATAGTAAATTATTTTTGAAAAATATTGAAAAATTGGAATAGGTGTATAATGGTTATGAATAGCTTTCCTATAAATTTTAAGTCATTTGGAGCTAAAACTCAAAAGTTATGGCCAAAAAAAACAAAAAAAACTAGGGTGTGACAAAACGCTTCAAGTGTTTCTTGCATTCCCCCCCCCCCCGTCCACTAGCTTGAGTGGGTAATTTTGAAATATATGGACTTGAAACCTTCACCCAATTGGATGGAGGTTAGAAATCTTGCACAACTTCAATTGGTTTGAGAGTGGCTCTTTTCTAGGGTATCCCAAGTCTCCAAGTGCTACTAAACAAACTATCAAAAGGACAATTACACTCCCATAAACTACAATTAAAATTGTATGGGGATTGCATTTCTTGACTTTGGCACTCGACGAGGATATGACAAAAACATTGTATGCATAGTTGCAATGAATCAAATGTTGAAAAGATTAGATTGTCTAATTTCTTTTCAACATTTGCTTCATATGAAGCAAAATATGCTTTGATGTTTGTATACTAGCTGTAATCAAGAAGAAGCAAATAAACATTGCATTCCAAGTGTGTGTCTTTCAATGCACAAAATCTATCCCTTGCAAAGTTACTATTTAGTGTCCCATGCATGATAGTTTAATTAATATCTCCCCTAATAATATTAGAATCATGTAGTCCTATGTACTAGCATATACAGTAATTGCGAGTTCAAATAAATACCCAAATTGTATCCAAGAAAGGTATACTACAACTACTATTAGTGCACACACTCAAATTGTGTCTTCAAATCTTTGTGTAAGATTGAACAAGGTGATAAACATAAGAAGCTTTATGCTCCATTTCTATAAGCATGAAGTGCAACATGACTTGGTAACTAACCCCTAAAGTCCCAAAGCCTTATTCCCATCAAAAACCACTCACATTTCTATTGCAAAGTGCAAAAAACTTTAAGACTTTTCTTTTTTTCTTTTTATGTATTTAAGCATAGGATCTTCTTGTAACCATCTATGTAAATGGGCGGAAGAAACTGACCGCATAGATTGCAAGGTATTTGCATTTTAAGTGAAGAAAAAAACCATTTTTGCACCTTATTGGACTAGATTTTTTGGCTTTGAATCATCAAGAGAAATTTGAAACTTTTGCACTCTTGATTTTGAATTTCTATTGATTTATGTTGAATAATTGGGTTGACAGTTTTGGAGTTTCATTTTGCAAAAACACACAATCAATTTTCACTCAATAATTAATAAGTAAGTAGAAATAGGTTCAAAATTGAAATAAAACCTAAATGGTTAATAGCTCTAAGATGGAATTGGAACACACTAATCTCAATGGTGACATTGTTCTAGCAAGAGATCTTAATCTCGTGAAACTTTCTTATTTGGATAATTGAGGAAAGTGAGTTTAAAAATGAATCTTACAAGTTATATTTTCAAGAAGATGCTCTAGATGCCTCCAAAACAAGATTCTCCATAACTTTTACCAAATAAATCCAAATGGAATCAATCAAGCTTCCCATGTAGATATCATGACAATCAATGAAAGAAAAAATATATCTAAAACTTTTAGAAAAAACTTGGTTGGATGTGGGGTGTCTTCGTGCAACACCAACAAAAGGTCTTTTTGTGCCACAACATTTGTCTCTAGCCACCAATTGAACTTATACTCCCCAAAAGCTAATGTAACTTCTCATCCTTACAAAATAATTTGAAAAATTATGATATATATTGAGACCATAGGAGCTTGGGCCCTAAATCCATTTTCTTCCACAAGGAGACAATGCAACTTGAGGGGTTAAGAGTTGTGAAAAATTTGTGACCCAACCTATGTGCCACGTGTTTTTGATAGTTGAATTTCTTTTTGAGTCTCTTTTAGTAGAAATCTCTCAAAGTTCATCCATTGCCGGTTTGTTTTCCCAAGCTACCATATCTTCAACATTACTTAGCACGTTGTTGTTCAAAAACTAAGGCCACACTAATCAATTTTGGTTATCCGCTTTGACAAATATGTCAAGAAGTATACAAAATTTGACAAAATCATGAAAGAGTGGGTTTCACAAAAAAAGTAAAGATATTGTTTAGGTTTAGAGGGAGATCAAGGCTGGAGACAAATGTAGAGGGGTGGTTTACAAAGACATGAATTCCAACCATTTCTTCATATGCCAGTTGACGTACATGAATGATCCCCCCGTGCTCAATCGAAAGGCAATAAGATCACTTTTCAAAACTTGATCATAAATGATTGAAATTCCTTTGACATGTCTATGTTGTTGATTCACGTAGAGTATGCATTTTTTTTACCATGAATACACTACATGGTTTTATTTAAAGCTCCTTAACCCCTAAAGTCCGGCATTGGACATCCCCTCGAGGAACAAAATGGATTCCGAGTAGGCTTGTGTAACGTCAATTTTGGACGTGATGATCTAAAACTTTTCCAATCATATTAGCTTTCAAGGAGTATAAGTTTCATTTCAATCTGTGCCCGGGAGCAAATACTCAATGCCACAATAACCTCAAAACAAGGGAACTGGGTAGCCCAAAAAATCCACAAAAATTCAAAATTCAAATTTTTTGATTCTCTCATAGGTTGTGTTTTTTTCTACGTGAAAAGCTTTTGTTCATTCCATTTGGATGTTTTAGTGGTGCAAAAGTTATGCATCTTCTTATTTTGCAGTCAATCATACAAACTTCTTGTGAAAAATAGCGTATTGATGACTTATTTTTAAACTCAATTCTATGTTTCAATCCCATTTTAAAGCTATTGGCGATTTTGATTCTCCTTCCCAGTAGCGTTCCCCGTTCCCACTGAGGCTCCCAATGTACTTGGCTTGGGTGGCTCGGGTGGCTTGCGCTCCAAGGCAGCGCACCATCGGACCCTGCTCTTCCGTGGGCGCACTATAAATCCTGGCTTGCTCGGCTCACTTGCTCGGGCTGCGGCCCCGGGGCCTTGCCGAGCGCAGGGCCTTGCAATGAAACACCAAACTGGAGTTAGAAAGGAACCCAAAACGGCTTCAATTCAACACGGAAAGCACTTCAATCAATTGTGGGTTACTGAGTGGCTTGAGTGTGTATCTAATTGGCAAGGATCAGGAAACAATTCCCGAAAACCATTAATCCATTGCATGCACATTCAAGCTTAATTTCTGCAGTATCTTAGAATTGGAAATCGGGAAGGAGGTCTTAGCAGTCAGTTTGGCCTCGATTGGCAACTGAAGGGGAGAGTGTCGTCTGATTTAGAAAGCAAGCATTCCAAGGCTATTTGAATTACGGAGAATTCATGTCACGGCCCAAAAAATCTTTCTATTTGACGCATTCTTTATCTGTTCACATCATGCTCAGACCCAACGTGCAAAGGTGCTCATTTAATCACGGATTGTGGAAATTAAAGCTTCGCTCAAAGGTGCTGATGATCGAAAAGAGTCTCTTGACAGGTGCCAAATTAAACTTAGACGTTGCCATTCTCAGAAAAATTAGTCTTGGGTTTAGGTACGTGAGGAATAGCTTGAAGGTCAGTAACTTCTCGTGCAAGCAATCTGCTCAATCCATTTTGGGGGGCAGGGGACAGTAGGTAATCCCCAAGAGTCTTGGCTTGTAGTCCTGGCTTGCACTAGGTGGATTACCAATGTTTTCAAAAGCTTATGTGGGAGCTACAAGAAAAGGATGAGGTACATTCCAGTCCGTGGAGGAAGCAGTTTTTATCTTCTTTCCGAGGATGTGACTACCTCGGACACGCTTTGCTTCATGGTGTTTTTTGAAGCAGCTTCGGAATCAATTCATATAACGACAGGAGGATAGCCCTGTCCACAAACTTCCAAGGGGAACTCAAGCAGTAAATTAAATTAAATACAGATCATACATCTTGGATCAGCTCCTAAATGTCTCCCCTGTGCACTGTAAAACAGATAAGGCCCTTGGCCTAGCGTGCTGCTTAATAAGCGAAAAAACATCTCTTCTTGAACCAGAGGGAGAGATTGCAATGTACCGTCCCAGAAACGTGGAGAAAGTGAAGTGCAGATAGGCTCACAATTGCGACTCTTCTCCGTAAGTTGGTCCAGTTTCTCGTCAGGGGAGATGGGAGGCACGAAAACTGAACCTGCAGGAAGAAGGCACCAGGTGTTGGTCACTCACTGCCAGCCACGCATGCTGGCATGCTCTCGAAACAGGCTGACGTTTTTCAAATTTTCGATCAATGTTTTGATTCCAATCCAGAGGGTGACGGAGTTTTCGGTCTCCGTTAGAAGGCAAATAATTCGTAATAGCGTTGATAGTTCCTCAGTTTCAAATTTTGCAGAAACGTTCATTGCAGAAGTTGGTCATATCGGACAGTAAGCTGCGTGGAATGGAGGATGTGCACATCCTGCAGCGACGAGCTAGCCTACAACATGAGTTCATGACCAGGGAAAAGAAACACTGCAAAGGTATGCCTTCTAGACGAACGTTCCAGTGTAATTTCTTGCGGATAATCTTGAGCTTTGTTTGTGGTGCTGTACATGTCAAGGTTTCATTACGTAATGCTTTGAGTACCCGGGCCAGGTTGGTGACTTTCGTCACCTTGAGCTAGTGCGTCAGCTTCCAATATATGATCATATATGTGAGTGAAAATATATATCATCGGTAATGGGAATTTTCACAGCTCATAGTTATCGGGTCTCAAGCTTCACAAGGGAGGGAATGCTGAAACGTAACTCACCACTTCCACACCGTGCTTGTCTACTCTGAAGATGAACACGAACAATGTCGCAAGGATCACCGAGTAAGAGGCGCAATTGCAGGGAGACAGAAAAGCTTGGGATTCCTCTTGGCCTGCATACTCAGCCATCTCCTGAGTTATTCAAAAGTATGCGTGATTGCGCATCAAAATAACCACCGAAATCATAAATATTCCTGGAATGATACCCATCCCAGTGACAAATCACGATCAGAATCTTGGTGAAAACGATCGAAAAAGAATAAGAAGGCAGCCCAATCAAGGTCGATTGATTCAGTACGCTGCTAAGACCTCCTTCCCGATTTCCAAGTCTAAGATACTGCAGAAATTAATTAAGCTTGAATGTGCATGCAATGGATTAATAATTTTTCGGAAATTGTTTCCTGATCCTTGCCAATTAGATACACACTCAAGCCACTCTGTAACCCACAATCGATTGAAGTGCTTTCCATGTTGAATTGAAGCCGTTTTGGGTTCCTTTCTAACTCCAGTTTGGTGTTTCATTGCAGGGCCCTGCGCTCGGCAAGGCCCCGGGGCCGCAGCCCAAGCAAGTGAGCCGAGCAAGCCAGGATTTATAGTGCGCCCACGGAGGAGCAGGGTCCGATGGTGCGCTGCCTTGGAGCGCAAGCCACCCAAGCCAGGTACGTTGGGAGCCTCGGTGGGAACGGGGAACGCTACTGGGAAGGAGAATCAAAATCGCCAATAGCTTTAAAATGGGATTGAAACATAGAATTGAGTTTAAAAATAAGTCATCAATACGCTATTTTTCACAAGAAGTTTGTATGATTGACTGCAAAATAAGAAGATGCATAACTTTTGCACCACTAAAACATCCAAATGGAATGAACAAAAGCTTTTCATGTAGAAAAAAACACAACCTATGAGAGAATCAAAAAATTTGAATTTTGAATTTTTGTGGATTTTTTGGGCTACCCGGTTCCCTTGTGGCCTTGTTTTGAGGTTATTGTGGCATTGAGTATTTGCTCCCGGGCACGGATTGAAATAAAACTTATACTCCTTGAAAGCTAATATGATTAGAAAAGTTTTAGATCATCACGTCCAAAATTGGCATTACACAAGCCTACTCGGAATCCATTTTGTTCCTTGAGGGGATGTCCAATGCTGGACTTTAGGGGTTAAGGAGCTTTAAATAAAACCATGTAGTGTATTCATGGTAAAAAAAAAATGCATACTCTACGTGAATCAACAACATAGACATGTCAAAGGAATTTCAATCATTTATGATCAAGTTTTGAAAAGTGATCTTATTGCTTTTCGATTGAGCACGTACAGGGGGATCATTCATGTACGTCAACTGGCATATGAAGAAATGGTTGGAATTCATGTCTTTGTAAACCACCCCTCCACATTTGTCTCCAGCCTTGATCTCCCTCTAAACCTAAACAACATCTTTACTTTTTTTGTGAAACCCACTCTTTCATGATTTTGTCAAATTTTGTATACTTCTTGACATATTTGTCAAAGTGGATAACCAAAATTGATTAGTGTGGCCTTAGTTTTTTAACAACAACGTGCCAAGTAATGTTGAAGATATGGTAGCTTGGGAAAACAAGCCGGCAAATGGATGAACTTTGAGAGATTTCTACTAAAAGAGACTCAAAAAGAAATTGGCAACTATCAAAAACACGTGGCACATAGGTTGGGTCACAAATTTTTCACAACTCTTAACCCCTGAAGTTGCATTATCTCCTTGTGGAAGAAAATGGATTTTGGGCAAGCTCCTATGTTTCAATATACATCATGATTTTTCAAAACACCCAAGCCTACAAAGCTAAACATCAAGTTCAAGATTCCTCCTATAGGAAAAGGTCTAAATTTCATAATTAAGTACACAATGACAAGTAGTAGGACTTACAATATGCATTGTGATTTATTGTTGTGTTATTGTCACATTGATAGTTTATTTAGTAGCACTTGGAGACTTTGGATATTGTAGAATAGAGTCACTCTCAAAACAATTGAAGCCGTGCAAGATTTCTAACCTCTGTCCAATCGAGTGAAGGTTTCAAATCCATGTCTTACAAAATTACCTACTCAAGTGGACCGGGTGACCGCTATTGGCAAGGCTTTTGGCTCCTTTGGAGATCTAAAGGGTTGAAGTCTGTTGTTTCAATGACAAGGTGGTATCAATATTGGATCTTGATTGAAAGTCATAACTTCTAAACAAATTTGAGGGATTTTTTGGAAGTATAACCCCGAAGGGGTCAAGTGAGTTCAAGAATGGACCACATTAATTCACATGTCATGTCATGTGCACCGCGTCATTTTGATATTATTAAAATATAATTTACTTATAGAAAAATGGCATTGGTGCTCCACGTCATCTCTACAAAGGGAAGCAACCCAATGGAGGGCTCAACTTCTTCTAAAGCAAAGTTAACCCCAGTTTGTCTATCCTCATGAATAGACTATGATGAACGTTTTAGGCAAGCATTTGTTGGAGTGTGTTATGGGTGTGTGTGCAGAGCACATATAGATACATGCAGCCATTTGAGTTGTGTAATGCTGCTAATTCCCACAGCGAATCACAACACCTGCAAATCCTAGCTTACTCGCATAGAGGTTGGTTTGAAAATTAGTAGGTCACATTTTTGTGTTGTTGTCAAGGTCTTAGTATATCTGTCTCCCAATCTACTGGACTTTGGTGTGGGGTCTTGAACAAACAGACTCTCTATTACCTTGGTACCTGTACAGTACAGAGGACCAGAGTTCTACTTCTTTTTTACAATGTTAACATTGGTGAGGCCATGTATATGTACTCCTGCTTTGATCAAATACTCCTGCTCCAGTCAATTCAGGCACATTTTCATGTCAAAATGCCCTAACAGGCCGGTACAATCAGTTAACCCCTAAAGGACCGGACTGCGTTTTTTGGCCGTATAGAAATTTTGGGCAGGTCCGTGTGACTAGAAATTTTCATATTTTAAGCTGAAATTTTAATAAAAGGTGGACGCGAGGAATATCTTTCATATGCACTAAATTTCAGAACATTTGGAAATAGGAGTCAAAAGTTATGGCCAAATATGTTACTTTTTTTCGTAACTGGGCAGTCCGGGCAGCAAGAAAAATTTGGCAAAAATTTGATTTTTTTTTTTTTAATATTTTTTTTCTTGTAGATTATTTTTTTGTCTATCTAGAAAGCTTTGATTCATTTCATTTGGATTTGTTATGAGAAAGTTATGGACATTCTTGTTTTTCGGGTAGTTAGAGCATCTTCTTGAAAAAAATAATTTGTAGGATTCATTTCTAAATGCTTTTTTTGCAATTTGAAAAAAAAATAAAATTCTCATGGTTTAGTTTACTTGCTAGAACAATCTCACCATTGGGATTAGTGTATTTTAATTCCATCTAAAATATATTAATGTTTTAGATTCTCCTTCTATCTCGTCCCTATTTCTACTTAATAATTTTTTTAGGAATGATAATTAAGTTTTTCTAAATATTATTTTTTTTCCTAGACTCTCAACTCAATTCTCCACTATAAAGATTTGAAGCACAAAACTCTGTAGTGCAAAAGTTTTAAGTGCAAAATGTTTAAAGTCAAAAAATCTAGTCCCGCAATGTGCTGAAATACTTGTTTTTTCCACTTTAAACGCAGAGATCTTGCAATCTGAGCGGTCAAAAATTCTGAAATTTTTTCCACACATTCTCATACTAGTTAGGTGTAAGATCCTATGTTTAGATGTGGAAAAAAAAACATTTTTCATTTTTTTTTACTCCTTGCTATAGAAATGGCAGTTTTGATGGGTTTTTGGCAGAAAAAAGGCCTTGGGCCTTTAGGGGTTAACAAACCGGAGCTGGAATGACAAATTAATTTGGGAATGAACGAATGAACCAATGGTAATGTGACCATTGGGGATGACAGAATCCTCAGGGAGTGGTCCAAATGCATATGGCAGATCATTTGTTCACATGAGAACTAAGGTAGGACGGAGCGGGCATTATGATAAAAGCGAACATGACTCAGAGGTACATTTTGCTTTCTTCAATGTACCACCTATGCACATTTCAGGAGGTGCTTGCTTTTGATGACCACAAATGACCACAAATGACCACTTTTTTCCAACTTCAAAAACTTGTAACTAATTCCACAAAGGTCCAAAAACTATGAAACGACTTGGGTTAGATTTCAATTCCACTTGTTTTTCAAGGAAAATTTACTGACAAATATTTCAAAATGTTTTACCTTCCCAAAATTCAGTTTCAGCGCTTAGATGCTCCATTTCTGGACCTCCTACCTTACAGCCATTGCCAAGTTCCCATCCCGCTCGTGAAAATCCCTGCAAAAACAACCCAAACAGGAAGGAAGGATTAAAATGATGGATAATCACCGCACCATGTATTTAGTGGATTAAAACTGTGATGGGTGCATCGATCAACCTTCCGTGGAGTTGTATGTTCTTCAGTTTTGCCGTGTCTGCCGCAACTGGGTGGATGAGAGGTCTGACTGAAATATGCTCTCTGGGATCTCTTGGAACATACTCTGGACTTGAGTGGGAACTTGTACAGTTGGGTACAGGAACCTTACAAATTTTCCAGTTAGTTTTTGCTGGAAAGTTCATCAACTTCTTCAGGATGCTCTAGTATGCTAAAAAATGAATTGATTTTGGAACCACAAATTGCATTGGACTTGCAATGAAGTGCACTTCAACTTCATAACAATTGAAAAATGAATAAATTCAAATCATTCAATAATTTGAAGTTCTTTTATAAATTATCTACCATTTCATACAGAATCTTTGGAAGATAGTCAAAAAAAATTCGCAATGGGGTGAAGAACAAGCAAAAAATCATACAAGCAATCCAAAAGTGGTATGAGATCAAGTATCTCTTAAGCAATTATGAAGGTTCATTTCTTATATGTACCATTGAATACAAGTTGTAACTTTCACAAATGTTAGCAACAGTAGATAGCACCTAGCTTGTATAGGAAACATATGCTACATTTAACTACTTTTGGACTTTCAAAGAGTCTAAAAGAATAATGGGAGAAAAAATATTGGGAGATACTCATTGAAAGATAATGCAAAACATTGTGAGATTGATGTAAAACATTAGGAGATCTATTCAAAACATCTAGAGGTTCATACAAACACCAAGAGATAATCATCTAGAGATTTCCGGATGTTTTGTCCAGAATTCACCAACTAGTCCAGAAATAGTTAAATGTGGCATACATCAAACTCTTTGTATGATTTTCAATTACATATGTGTGTTTGTAATGATGATAAAGTAGAATTCAGTGTGATTCCAAAGTAGTTTGAAATTTGAAATTCCATTCAATTTTGAGCATACTTTAGACCTCCCAAAGTTGACTTAATATCAATAGGATGCAAATATTTGTAAGGTTCATGTACCCGATTGTACATCAGAGAGTGCCTGATTGAGAAGCCACTACAGTGGGTTAAATTTAGCTAGTGTCAAAATCATATCGACTATTAGTATAGAGACTTTTAGCAAAAATCATCAAGACTACTTTAATATAATAGAGTTAATTGTAAAGTGAGCAAACACGGGACCAGGAGCCGGAGTTCTGGAAAAACACAGGACTAAACTCCCTGGAGCACCCAAACTCAGGTCTAATTGAGTTTGGTGCCGTGTTTGTTTTGTTCTATTCTCAGTTAAACCTTCCTTTGACGCAGGTTCACAAACATAGGACAACTTTGCAATTAACTCTAATCTCTACTAGAATTGGCTTTTTTGCTTAGAAGAAGTTGCACAAAGCCCCAGGAACACCAATGAAAAGAGGGCAATAAAACATGAAAAGCATCTCTCGTAAAATGACAAAAAAAGATGTAGGTACCAAATCTGAGTTCAAGAGGCAAGAGATTGATGTAAGTTAAGATTTGCCGTAAATACTCCATCTACCATTTGTCCAGCTACCAAAAAAATGCAGCCAAGTTGCTTGATTCTTTCCATCACTTCCAGCTTCGGGGCTTTATGTGAGCCCTCAAGTTGGCACTTAGAATTCTGGAATTATTTTTTCGTAATTTTTTGTTAGTCTTTAGTGTAATTTTATGCAAAAAGGCATAAAATGAGTAGTTGAGGGAGATTTGATATAAGTCCCTATCAATTTAGTGAGGTGTTTTCCTAAAAACATGGAATGCATAAAATACCTTGTTTTCCATTTCTAAGTCCTAGTTAAGAGTTTGAAAGGTTAGTTTAGCATTTCCGAGAGGTGGGGATGTGAGAGTTAGCCAATCCTAATGTCTTGTCCGTATAAAACTCAATCTTGCAAAGTACATGTGACAACCTTGCTAAGTATTATAGTCTATTTTAGGTTTAAAGAATCTAGATCCAATTTATAAAGAATTTGGATTTGTTAGTTAAAGCCATACAGATAACTTTGAGGCATTGAGCCAGAATGCAAACAAGATGAAAGAAAAGGTAATTGGAGCATACAAAGAGGTGCTTTTAAGAGTATATTTATGCCAAGAAGTCAACATAGGAGCTGATCATCTAAGATTCTTCCTGATACCAGAATGATTTTCCCCTCAGGTAGAAATTATAAAGTGTAGTTAATTTTAGACTCCTTATAAATAGTGCAAAGTAAAAAATAAAATTGCAATTTGATTTTGAAAGTTTCCTAAAAGCTACCCAAAAAATTTGGAATTTTTATGAAATGCACAAATGACTCTATGGGAAGTCAACAGTCTTTGAATACAATGGTAATTCCTAGAAATTATCCAAAGAGCGGTAAAATTCAAATAAAAATTCAAAGAAGTTTGTTTGTGCTAATAAAGTGCCATGTCAAGTTTGAATATATTCTAACAATTGCAAGTACTAGAATCAACAACGACATCAAATTTAAAAATAATTTACAACTTGGTGGCTTACAGTGTCCAAATGTTGCAAATGAGGGGTCTTTTCTAACTCCCACAAACCTTCCAAACAACCCTAAATGCAAATTCCAATAGTTGGAGTTTTTGACTTTTTATTTATTACTATTAGTGGTTCTTACAAGCACAAATGGCCTAGAAATAGGGGGCCGATGGTATAATGGGCTAATTTGGGTCTTCTAAACCCAATGGCGCTACTAGTTTTGCTTTGGAGTTGTTCCCTAAAAGATAGAGAAGGGTCAGCTATAGGTTTGATTTTTTTTGGAATTATTAGTGGTAATTTGAAAGTTATTTTTTGAAATATCTTTAGAAAAATCAAAAGATTTGATTTGGTCAAAATTTCAAATTTTGCTTTAAAAACCATCTTTGATTAAACAAGGATTATTTTGAAAATATCTTAGGGCGATTTAGAAAATTTCTTAGGGTTTGTTTGCAAAATATCTTTGAATAAGAAGGAAATTATTTTGCTGTAAATGAAGTGGTGGGGCCTTCTAACGAGTATATAAGTCCGCCCTCCAAAGTTTCTGAAAATACCATTTCTGTTCACCAATATTCTATTGGAGTGTAAAAATCCATTTTCTTGTTGTTTTCTCGCTGCCGCGTTGTTGGTATGTTCTATCGAGGCCACATGAGGCCAACTTTCTGCTCAATTTCATCTCCCTAAGTGGAGGACTTAGCTCAAAGGACACAAGGTTCCCTTTGAAGTTAACATCCCCTTTAGTTTACATTTGGGAGGTTTAGTTCCCCAAAAAAGTTTGAATTTTAAGAGTATTAGAAAGGATAGACCCCCAAACTCAACTTTTCTCAAGTCTTCTAAGGACATACTAACAATTTGTAGCACTTGTAACAGCAATCAATTCAAGAATCTTAAGGCAGTGAAGCTTGACTTTGCCAAAAGATTCTAGATCAAAACTTTCCAAAATTTGTTGTATAATAGAGTTTGGATGAATAATTTCTAATTTTCAATTACTCACTATCATGTATACCTCATTTAGAGATTAAACTTTAAAAAGATACCTTGGATACCTCTATTTAAACCAAGTTAGCTTGGGATTGCCCCCGCACAGCAAAGCTTTAGCTCTATAAGTTTAAAATTAAGGTCCCATAGTGGTTATTCTTCATTTTGAAACCGTTTTTGCCCTTGGGTTGTCCCCTACGGTGAAGCTTTGAACCTAAATTTTTTTACCTTTCCTTTGAAAGTCCCTTTTGGTTGTAAAAAAATACTATTGGACAAGCTTTGGCTTGCCGAAGCTATTTAAGCCCAAGAACCACGAATTTGGTTTCCCTTTCTTTTGAATTTGCCTATTTTCATACTTGAGTGAACTTCTTTTAAGCCTTTGTTTTATGCTAATTTTGCTAGAGTTAGTGGAACCTTAGTTTTAGTCTTTTATGTTTGTTAATTTGCTTTTAAAAAATCTCCCAAAATCCAACAAATATTAGAGTTAGTTAGAATTTATTTTCGTTTGAGAAAAAATCCAAAAAAATCCCACCAAATAGGACTAGACTTATATTATGAATTCATTAGAGAAACCTTGAAAATTTTTATGACTCCATAAAAATTAGAATAATTAGAGTAGTTATTAGTTAAGTTCTTTTTTCTTGTTTTTTCTTTAGTATTTCAGTTATCTTAGTTCAATTAAAAAAATTAGCCAGAACGAGCCAACCAAGAAATAGCCAAAATGAGGAGACCAAGTGAACAAGACTAGGACGGGTCCTGAATTGGACAGGCGAGGTCCCGAATTGGATGAGCAAGGTCCTGAGAACCCGTTGGGTCCAAACGATCCAATTGCCATCCATGACCAGTGGCGCCTCGCCACGTGGAAGGCTGGGGCAGGCCGAGGAGAGATGGAGGAGTTCACGGGTACATGGAGATTGTCCTTGCTCAAAACTTTGGAACCGGGTCTGTTGCCTCTTAGTTCCTATTCTAAAATCGTAAAAATTTCCACCGGGGACTTTGTCCCTTGGTTCGATGTACTGTTTCCCTTATCAATGGAAATTGTCCGTTTGTTTCAAAAAAAACAAAAAACTTTGGAACCGAGCTCCAAAACAAATAGATAGCATTCTCACCTCAATCAAACCAACATATTTTGACTTCTCAAACTGAGCCTAATTCAAATTTCAAATTGTTGGCTTGAAAATTAGCCTCCAAAACACAGACACAATTTCTTAAAAATTAACACTCATACAAATCTTTTGCAAAAATCATCCAACAAAATTGAAGGAGTAAAGGAAGAGGAAGAGATACATCAAGTGAAGAAAAAGGAAGAATCGTCAAATGAAGAAAAATTGGAAGAATTGAGAGGTAAAGAAGCAAAGAGAGACTCGGAAGGAACCAAGATAAGGAAATATTAAAGAATTTAAGGTGAAAATCTCACTATTCATTTAAGATTTGTTTTTTATTTTTTATTCCTTTAACTATTCATCAAATAATTTGTTGTCATTAATTAAGATTCCATTTGAAATTAGTTGGTTGAATGTTTGTTTAAGTTTTGTTTATTTAGGCCTAATAAGCCAATTAGATAAAAAACAAAACCACAAAAATATCTTTAAAATAATAGGGAAAAAATTATAAAACCATTGAATGAAGAATAAACTAACTATTCATTAGAATTAGAAAATTTAATAATATTCTAGTATTTGAATTAATTCCTAAAAAAACAAAGAACTAATCAAATGCAAAAGACTAACAAAGCTTTGTAGAAATTAGTATAGAAAGACTGGAAGAATTAGAAAATGAAGATTTTCTAAAGATTTGAAAGCTCAATCATTCTAGACGAACATTTCTCTGCATAATTTTGCAGACCTTAGTCTTGTCCGTCTATTTGCTTTCAATATAACCAATTTTCTATTCTTGTGTTCCTGTGGCTCGTAGAGAAGACTTTCTGTATTGAAAAAAAAAGAATGTTTTCTCTGGAGAGCAACCATCCAATGTTGCAATCGCCTTTGCCTGTTGAAGTAGATTAGAGTTGAGACACCCATAGATGTGGAGCATTTGACAGTGTCTGCATTATCTACAGGCAATTTCAGCCCAAACAACTCTCGAGGGACACGGTGAGCTTGTTGGAGAAAATGTACAAAGCTCCAATTTCTTTTGATTTTAATTTCCTTTTTGGGTTTGATTGCAAGGCCCAGTGCTTGGCAAGGCCCCGGGGCCACAGCCCAAGGAAGTGAGGCTAGCGCCTTGTCTTCTATACCCACCAAGAACTTGGCGCGCACACCTTCTACTTCTCGTAGTGCCCATGGAAGGGAATGAACGTCGGGAACATTGATTCTCGCTTGAACGTCGTGAATTGTAGAAATGATCCGGAGAATGAAAATCAATTGCATGGCCACAACCTTAGTGGATCAGGTTGGGATCCGGGACTTCTGTTTTTTTCTGAATGTTTTTCTCGCTTGAACATCTTGAACTATAGAAATGATTGGGAGGAGATTTCACTATAGAAAACCCGCGTTTTAGGTGATGTTAGCATGATTTAATTAAGAGACGGATTTTAGTGGACGTCCGAAAAAACAACTTGTGTTTTTATGTCAATAATAATGTCCAATGTAACATTTAGATGTTACATTGGACATTATTATTGACATAAAAACACGAGTTGTTTTCTCGGACGTCCACTAAAATCCGTCTCTTAAAATTATGCTAACGTCACCTAAAACAGGGGTTTCTTGTAGTGTTTGATAAGGAATTGAGTGTGTAGCCACACCCTAAGTGGTTTAGGGTTTGCAATTGTTTCCTGGACCAAAATAAAAAAAGAAAGCCTAGCTCGTTTCATTTGAGACCTTAGCTAGCAAACTTTGATTAGGCAATGTGGTCTAGATACCGAGGAATTAGAGCTCAGAGTCTTCGTTTGGCAAGAAGGCGTCGACAATGCAAGGCACCAGGATTAAGATTAGGTGAGGGATCCATGACTTCTGTTCTTTTTTTATTGTTTTTTCACTTGAATGTTCTAAGCTATCGAACTTACGAGGAGGAGATTGATGAGGAATCAAGTGTTTGTCCAGACCGTAAGTGGAATAGGATTTGGTTCCTAGTCCAAATCTGGAAATGCCTTATTGTGGTCGTATAAACCCGTAGACATCAAACTTGAATTAGTCAATGTGATCTTAATATCGAGTAATTAGAACAAGGGTAACAGCTTGTTAGAAGTGCATTGTGCATAGCTTTCCAACATGTTATTACTCGCATGACTTGACTTAGAAATGAGCGAGAGATCTCCAAAGATAATTTGTTGGTTAGTTCTCTGTGTTGTCTGCACTTTTGTTTGTTGTGCACGTTCAAATTTCTGCTATGATATGAGTAATTTGAGTTAAATGGATTGTTAGTAGCGTACCTCAATAGCTTGATTGAGGATTGAGCACAAAATATCGTTTTGAATAGTGTCAGTCAATTTAAATTTTGTATACACTTATTGACTTCGTGATCCTTGAAGAGCCAAGCGCTCTCTACCCATTGTTCTTGATTAAGCTATGTCAAGTGAGGTAGAGGATACTAAACCTATTAGAGACCAAATTACGTCTCCTATGTTGGTCCTTGTTAACTACAACCACTCTTCTATTGGCCCAGGTAGTCGGTCGTCAATTAGCAAGTTGGGACATGACAAGATGTCTATAGCCACGGATCTTGAAATGAATTTGATTACTGTGCTTTCAATAGTAGTCAGCAAGCGCTCACCCCGGGGAGGTCACTTAGCACATTTTCAAAACTACGTGCGGCATAATATAGATAGCAATTTATTCTTTTGAAATAAAATTTATAATAAAATTACAAATAAATTAGGGAACATGGAAAGGAGGAAATCAAGTATAAATAATATAGGTAGCCAAAAAATCTGGGCCTTTCAAAATTAGTACAAGTAATTAGGGGGCTGCAAAATTAGATTCCGTATACTGTCATTAGTAGGATACGTTTCATAAAGCTGGATTTGAAGGAGGTGGGTGAAAAATACTCCATCTTCCAAGGTTTTAGTGGATGAACATGCACTTCAATTTAGAGATATGTTCAATTAGTTCAATGATATGTTCAATTTTTTACCCTAAACATTTACAGTTTTATATTGGACTCATTGGCAATAGTGCTAGTACTACCAATATGATGTAAATGACTTAGTAAATTTTAAGATATCTCTGAGTAGGAGCTTATGTTTATGAACACGACTAAAGAATTCAGATTTTTGTGCAAGCATGATGATTGAATATTGATTCTAATTTCAATCCAATTGCACTTCTGCTATGCCATGTTTGTGAGGTTGGAACTTTAATTCAATTGCATGTTTGAATGACATGATGCTTTCATTTGTATGGGTAAGGTATCACTAACCTTTTTAAGAGATTTTGGTAAACCATTTCCAAGCTGATTCTTTGGAGTTTAGGCAAACAATGTCAACTTCATTCAAAGAGTAAGGAAAAAAGATTTGACCCTACACGTAGGTTGTTTCAAATTTTAGGGACCTTTGCGGAAGTCTAATGTTGCATTTCTAGTATGCATTTGGAAGTGTATAGGTTTATGGACTCATTAATGGTTCAACATTTTGATTGAAGAAATTAGAAAAAAAATGTGTCATGACCACGCATTGTTAAAAAACCAACAACACCTACTTTTTTTGTGTATACTTTTTACCCTTATACTTTTCTTTTCAATTTGCTTTTCAGTTTATTTTTTTCCTTATAAATAATATACCCTACCAAAATTTGCATTGCCATAAAAATTATAAGTAATGATATAGGCCATAATATAGGCCATTTTTCCAAATTATGTAATTATAGGGACCCTTTATTTCCACCTAGGAGGTAAATAGCTCCCCACAAAATACCCCATCGCCGCACGTGGTGCACAAAATATACATAGAGTGACCTCCCCGAGGCGCTCACTTTAAAATTTCTTACATCGTGGTTGAAATTGGATCCTGGTAGATTTGGCTCTTACACCTAAGGTATTTCTTCATAGTTCTTTATTCATCTTACAAAACTCTCTCTTTGTGCATGTCAAAATGCTACAAATAGTGTCTCTATAGCTTTGAAGTCAATTCAACTGACACAATGCAATTGGCTGAAGGTATTCCAAGAGTATGAGTCGTTAGTGAATAGCATTTGCTAGGCGCCTCAAGAATTTGGGCCGTTCCTCACCTGTGGATCCTTTGATAGGACCATCTTGGTCCGACGCACCAACCGGATGGCTCATCGGAAGAGCGTGAAGGTTGAGCAGGCACATCCTGTTGGGGTGACTTGGATTCTTGGATGTCCACGAGTGTTGCAGGGTCTTTTATTGGAACTGACCCTAGGCCCATTCAAAAGCTGGTATCCAATATAGTGGCTGTGACAACATTGTAAAGGTCTGGAAGTTTATGAATTACTCATCTGGAATATGGAATTTTTTTCCCTCTTTCTAAGCATACTGATTGCATGGGCTCCTAATCTTGGACTCTTGAAGTCCACCATCACCAGTGCCTCCCAAGATGGGACTCAGGTATTGGATTTGCACCACTCTTGGTCTCATAAGAATGGTTTTTTAGTTACTCAATGCGTGATCATGAGCTATTATGATTTTGTACATTTGGATAATCTGCTGTGCTGGTCGTGTGGGGTTCAATTTTTTCCTTACAGTGTCCTTGGGTGTATTTGTATTGCGTTGTTGTACTTATGGGATTTGCCATTAGTTAAGGCTACTTCTGTTTGTCTTTTCTATTGGTTGCATTGATCTAATGCATCAACATATCTTGTTTTTACCTTAGGTGAAAGATGGGGACCAATGGTAGCCATTGACTTTGAACGTTTTTAAGACGCCAGTTTGGCGGGTAAGCTGGTCCTTGACAGGAAATATATTAGCCGTGTCAAACTCCAGCAACAAGGTGATGCTATGAAAAGAAGAGGTTGATGGAGAATGGACACAAGTTTCAAATGTGCATTGAGCTTACATGTTGTCTTCTAGCCGGTCTTACATGGGTTTTCTATAGTATTTAGAATGTGTCAGCAGTTCTGCGGTATTTCATACTCATGTGCTTCCTTGCAACCATGCGGATGAAACTCACGGTCCTTTGCTCAAATGTATACATAGAGGTGTCAATGTCATTTTCTTCTCATTCTTGAGTTTATTGTTGAATTTCGGTCTCATAATAACAATAGAATATTCTACCTCTTAGATGAATGTATTATTGTGGGGAACTTCTAATTTTGTTGTTGAATAATGCATCTTGAATATTATGAGCGTCCCACACAAGCCAATGTTTTTCTGATTGGTAATACATACCTCAAATAACTCACTACAATTAGTGATGAAGCCCAAGGCCTTTCTGGGTTAAAAAACAACATTGCTTTTCAAGATGTAAATGTCACTAAAGTATAGAAATCTCAATCATACAATTTAATAGTATATGTGTTGTATATGATGTGAATCAAATTTGGAGTCATTTGGCCACATAGGTTGCAAAATTATATTCCGTAATGTTTTAGTATTGGAAAAGGATGCTAAAATTTCCTAGCAACACATTTGGAGGTGAAATTTGATTCCTAAACCTACTCAATTGGAAAAACTTTAAACTACAAATTAATTCAAAAGTAGAATATGATTACATTGGTGAAAGAAAATATCATTCTATTGACTCATTGTGTCTAGAAAATGGCTTTGAAATGTCAAGAAAATAGCAAAAAAAAGATGCAATAAGCCACTCTAAAGTTGAACTTCCTTCTGCTAAAATGCTTCTTCGACAATCATAATTTTTTGGATTGATATAAATTTTAACCACATAAATTAAATTAGTATGTGGAACTTTTCCAAAAAAATTTACTGGAAACATGAATTGTATGAAGAAAAACATGCCACCAAAGTTCACTATAATCTAAAAATGTTGGAATTTTGAACTTTGAATTACTTCCACATATTCAAAACAACCTGGCATTGACATAAAAATTTTGACACAATAATTAGACTTCAAGGGAAAAATATCTCAATAAACTTTATTGAATATGAACATTAGATGTAGGAGATACAAGCCCCTGAAGATGCAGCCATTAAATGCAGTTTGGTGAATTGAAATTGAACTTGTGAACTTTGATTGGCTTCTAAATAATCAATATATCTTGGATTGATTTGAAAATTTTACCACACAAACTAGAAGAAATAGCATAAATGCTCTTTGGATTCCTAGCATAGGCCGGCAAAAGTGCCCCGCCCTATCCCTAGAATCATTGACGTTTCCTACATCCTAGGCTTTCCATAATGGCATGCAAGAGATTAACTATTTTTTTGAATTTGCATATGAAGCTATAGTGACAAGAGTTGTAATGAAGAAAGCAGTTCTTAGCCACAAGACACTAAAAAATGTAGACAAAAGAATCAACTCTAGGCTTTGGAAAAATCCCCCCTTCAACTCTATGCTGAGGTACTCGACCCAATGTATTGGGCTCCCAATGCTTTTTCAAGTAGACTACATCTTTTAATTTATAGTTGTTTTCATTGTTTTAGAAATAAATACTATTAAATATTAATAAAAAAAATTCTATTTCATAAACATCTCCTATTTCAATGCTAATTTTACTAATAAATACCTATATAGCTATTTTCAATGTTTTAGAGATAAAGCCTATTAACCCCTTAAGTTCATTGGCTATGTTTTTACCAAAAACGCTCCAAAACTGGAATTTTGAGCACAAGTACCAAATTTTGGAAAAAAAAACATTTTTGGACTCATATAACCATAGGATCTTGTAGTACGCTGGTTTGAAAAGATGTGAAAAAAAAATCAAAATTTTCCACCATGTCGATTGCAAGACATTAGGAGAGAAATGAGGCCTCCAAAAGGCCCCTTTCCCCGGGTACGCAACTCCCGTATTATATGGCCCTGATTATAATTACTTATAATGCATTTTAGTCCAATCTCAAAGAATATAATTTGTTTTAATTTAGAAAACTCTTGTAGCCCTTTCAACAAGGAATCCGAAAATATAATTATATATCTAAAATGAATATTTTTGAAGACAATAATAGCATTAAAAACTTAATTATATGAGTTTTTTTAATACATGTATCATGGGACAAGCTACCCAACTTTTTGGACTTTTTAATAAAATTTTAATATAAATAACACATTGTAAATGAATTTTAATTTTAATTGGAGGGAACTTTTTGTATGGATTTTTTAAAATTATGCATAGGCAACTTTTGGGTGTGATGGTTGAACTAGAAGTTTGATGATTTAATACGGGAATACTGCTGCAGTAGGTGTTATTAATGACCAAACATATACGTATCCAATGTATCTTGAGGGTATGAACCCCGGGTATCTCAAGCCAAGGTATTCTAAGGGTATGGGATAGCAAGTGTGCCCTAAACCCTAGTGCCGTTTGAATCTTCTTTTCGGCTGTGCTTTTCCGTCACATTTTTTCTCCGACTTCTCTGCCGTCATTCTCTCTCATTTTTTCCGTGGACTGCTGTCTTTGATTTGGAGGGGTGTGGCAATATTTTTTGAAGCTTGATTCCATTTGACAATCGTTGTGGAGGTCTAGAGGATCACATTTGGAGCATTGCTGTGGAGGATCACATTTGGCGATCATGCATTCACGCTCCTGATAAGTTCAAAATCTGCATTTCGTGGGTAAGCTTCTGTCTCTGTCCTCTTGTCTGGGCTTAGGGTTTGTGTTTTTGAGCTTGCTCGTGGAGCTTTAGTGTTTGTCAGTTGGATCATTGCTTCTAGGGTGCCGTTGCTTGGCTTTGTTCTCAAGCTGTGCGATCGATGGCTGAGCTTATTTGGGCACTACATGGGATGGGAAACCTTAATGGAGTATTGCTTGACTTGGGTTTCATGGGTCTTGCGCTCCTTCGCTCTTTACTTACAAAGTTGCAACTTTGTACTTTTAAGTCTGTGGAGCATTGGTTTGTTCCATGTGTGGGGCTTTTCTACTTGTGCGTTGAATCTATCATTGGTTGTATTGTTGCTGATGGAAGGCTTAGAGATGGAGTTTTAAAACTTGTTGGGTCTGGACAGGTGCTAGCTCTTGTTGGTACGAACGTGATGAACGGACGGTACTGACGTGATTTCCCCCGGACCCTGGTACGTACTTCCCAGGAAAGATTTAGATTAGATCCGAGGTTTATAAGTTGCATAGGCACATGTTGATCGCCCTCACAATGTTTGGATTTTAGAACGTGATCAGGAGCATGATCAACAACTTGATTAGGAACGTGATTAGGATCGATGTGCAATATTGCAGTCCTTTGTTTCTTTGTTCCGGTAGCACTTCTATATTCTCGATTAGTTTCAGAACATGATCAAGAGCATGATCATGAACGCAATTAGTGAACTTGATCAAAAACATGATTAGGAACTTGACCATGATCATTAAAGATCAAGATTTTCGTCTTGTAGCTAAGTTGCAATACTGAGATCAACTATAGTTTGAGACCTCATGCCATCGAAATTACAGTCACCAATTATCAGTACGTGTTAAGCAAAATATGAAGGCACCATCATACCACCATGAGGTCCATCATCAGCAATAATACATCAAGTGGAGACTAAGTACTGTTGCAAACTTGTGTCACAATTATTTTGATGCATCGAGACTCTCTTGTAGATTTGCATGTTCACATTTGTCGAACTAGACAGATACCAGTTGGTTTGAAACCTCTGTTTCTACTTCCTAGCACTAGAAACTCACACTTTCGAGGAAGACTTTGTAGTACTTTCAATCGTGACGTCCTTACCAACCCTTACCGTTACTTTCCTTCGAGAGTGCTTTGCTCAAGGCTTGCTCTGTTGCTGTTTGGGCGATTTGGTGTTTGCCCAACTTGGTCCTTCCCATCACTTCGCTTCTGGAGTGCTTCGTTCGGGCTTGCTCTCTGGTCATTTGGTCGATCTAGTGTTTGCTGAACTTGGTCCAGTCCTGCTGTGGTGCCAAACGAGCTTGATTGATTGTGTACTCAATTTTGTGAATTAATAATATGATCCTCTTTTGATACTTTTTTGTTTCAATTGAAATTGATTTCTGGCTTGCACTGTCGTTTCATTCCTGCAGGGGTTTGGAAGCTGGAAACGGAGCTTTGTTGATCGGAGAACTTTAAATCTACTTGTTGTGGCATCTCTACCTATTGCTAGGAATTTGAATAGGTAAAGATCGGGGTAAGAACTTGAAGAGATAGGAATTTAAATCAGTTGACAGGCCCTTGGATTCCTTGTATTTAGCCTTCTAACTCTTCTTAATATTTCAATTGTCATACATTGTTATTTATGTTCTATTATGATCATTAATTTACTTTGAAGTAAGAACTTGAAGAGATAGGAACTGAAATCCTTGTATTTAGCCCTATAACTCTTCAATTGTGGTTTAATATATCAATTATGATACATTGTTATTTATGTTCTATCATGATCATTAATTTACTTTGAGGTAAGAACTTGAAGAGATAGGAACTGAAATCCTTGTATTTAGCCTTACAACACTTCAATTGTGGTTTACTATATCAATTGTGGTACATTGTTATTTATGTTCAATCATGATCATTAATTTACTTTGAGGTAAGATCTTGAAGAGATAGGAACTTAAATCAGCTCAAAGTCCCTTGAGGTCCTTGTATTTAGTCTTACAACTCTTCAATTGTGATTTAATATATCAATTGTGGTACATTGTTATTTATGTTCTATCATGATCATTAATTTACTTTGAGGTAAGAACTTGAAGAGATAGGAACTTAAATTCTTGTATTTAGCCTTACAACTCTTCAATTGTGGTTTAATATATTAATTGTGGTACATTGTTATTTATGTTCAATCATGATCATTAATTTACTTTGAATTGAAAAAAATTGGTCAAGGTTTTGCTAATCAAATACCACCAAATGTAGAATATACTATAGCTGCAAAGGGCCTTTAGACATTTCTAGGGTTAAATCAGATAGGAAATTAAACTTGAATCCTTATTAAGTATGACCAACTGAATGGTTTATTATGACCAATTGATTTAGTTTTTAATTGATAGATGTGTTTCAGATGGATGTATTGATTTGGTAACTCATTGTTGGCATTGATTTTTTATTTTTCAGAACATAATTGCTTCATCAACAAGTTTCAAGAAATTGTTACATTCAGGTGCTTTAATCTTGGCCCTTTTTAAGAAACTTTTTTGAAGTGGTTGTTTGCTTCTTTATATCTAGAGCTTTTTGGTTGTATGAAAATCTCTAATTTAAATCTTATGTTTTTTAGCAATTTTGAGTTTGTCCTATGTAGATTTTGGTTTGTTCAAATCTATTAGGTTTGGATCAGCACATGTAGAATTCTTCATCAATGTTGATGATGTAGAATTTGATTCCATCTGAATTATTCTTTATTACAATACAATTCATTCAATTTGTCATTTTCAAACCAATAATCCTTGATTTTAAAGGGATTGAAGTCCAGCCCATGGCTATAGAGATTGATAAGATTTGGGATTAAAAAAAGTCATATTTTTTATAAGAGGTTTTGAATGAAGTTTTATTAATTTCAAATGTATTTGTTTTTATAATGCAGATGTGGTGATACTATTGGTGTATTGCTCTTTGGATTGGAGCACTTTGGTGATCCTCTTCAACTTGGGCTATATTAGAACATACCGATTTGGAACTAAAGGTTCCAAGATTGAAGATGGATGGAGTGAAATTCTTAGAGTGCAAGCGTCTCACAGGTTGCAATGGAGATGGGTGTTTGCTGTTTGACCCTTCAGATGAAGATCCCTTGCTTTGTGATTGTTGCACTTGTCATAGAAGTTTTCACCATGCAGTTTTTGATAGACCTCCAAGTAGTGGTGCTTGTGTAAAAAAACACAATGGTGGGGTTGATGGCTGCCAATTGTTTTATCCAGATGTGGCCAATGTCCGTAAATGTGGTGCATGTGGATGCCACAGATCATTACATCAGCCTCCACCATCAACCTCAACATCATGTTCACATCAAACTACACGGAACTCAGTTGTAAACACTGCTCCTTCATCACATGGTGATATTATGTTGATAGATGATGATGATTGTCCAATACAACCTGTACCTAAAAAGTTGAAAGTAAATGATGGTCTGTCCAATGCCAATGGTAGTCCACTGCTTTCTGCCAAGGTGAAATTAGAATTTCCCATGGGTGACACTAACTCTGAGGTCACAGACATGGATGTTACTGATAGCTTGGAGGTTGATATGGTTGGCATCCCCAAAAAGTTGCAGAAGAATTGGGAATTATTGGTGAAGAAGTATCCAGAATGTGACTTTGGTAGGTTTCTTCCATGCCTTTCTAAGGATGTGAAAAAGGGTTTGTCAACTTGGATCATTTGGTGTGATCCTTGTCAAAAAGAGATGTGTATTAATCCAGGGAAGTCATTCAACTTGTCTAACTTTGAGATACATCTTCAACCCAAGTTATCTCTCAAACGTGGAGTCCCTAGTGATAAATCAAAGCATGAGATGGCTTTGTTGGAACAAAGAAGAGAGGCTGAGTTCAAATTGAAAGCTGCTACAAGTGCTGAACTGACTGAATTGAAGAGGAGATCTTGGATAGTGAAGCATGCTTCAGAAGGTAATTATATTATTTCCCTTAATTTTGGACAAATTTTATTTCATTTTATATTGTATGATTTTAATAAAGGTTTGTGGTTGTATCTCAGGGGCTGTAATGATTGATGAAAACAATTGGAGATGCACAATATGTGACTACAAAGGAAAATTTGGGCAAGGGGACACAATTGGTGTTCACATGAAAGGAGCAATACATCTAAAATCAAAGAAAAACAAAGATGTTGCTGGTGGAGGAGGTAATCAACTTACTATTGCTGCCTCTTTAGCAAAAGGGGTCAGATCAGGAGCAGCTGAGTATCCTCTATCTTTTATCCCTAATCCTATTGATATTCCACATCATGTTTTATTGAATTACATTGAAAAAAATGTTTGTCATGGATGGTACACCAAGTCATTGGTCATAATGAATGAAGTGGTAGATTGTAGCTTGTTACTAAATGATCTTCATGTTGGAACATTGTGGTATCCTGATCCACATTATTCTCAATGTATACAAAAAAATGATGAAACTCTTCACATTAAAGGGACATTTAGGCATGTTGATTGTTCTATCATGTTTTGTAACATGTGTCCCTTAATCCCAAAACTAGCTGACTTCAAAAAAAGAGCTTGGCGTTCAAGTCAGTCAGTAGTTCCTAGAGGAGAACGATCCATGCAACGTGGTACACATTTTGATTATCTTCAACATGAGGAATTGATCACCTCAGCTAGAGAATGGGAGAAAAGAGCTGATGCATATAGTGGCCAGGTTTTTATGTTGAATTCGGCTTTAACTAGAGCAACAACAGCCAATCAATATCTTCAGCATAAATTGAAGACTACTTTGATTGAAGGCTCACTTCCTGAAATAGCAGAGCTTCTTAGGAAGGCTGTAGATTGTGGAGCTTTTCAAAAAAGGTCCACTTTATATAATCTTTTGTTTGATACAGCCTCCAATTTGCTATCAGTTCACAAACATGGTGGTGATGGTCATGGAAAGAGGTACCACCCAAGCACTGTGAAATTATTTGAGGTAGTCCACAATTTTGGTGGGGCTTGTACACATAATTTTCTTTCTTCCAATTTATTAGGGCCAGTTATGAATACTAGCCAAAAGATATATAAAAGTGAGGAATTTTTGTACACAGTTGGTCTGAATGAGGAAACATTTATTCACTTGTCATCAGTACTAACAAAGTGCAAAGAGAAACTTGGAATTTCAGGTCCTATTCCTTTTGAATGCTCTGAAGATGAAACCACATGTATTGCATTAGCAACTCTCAATAGGCGTAATGACTTCATTGATGGATTTTGTGGAACTAAAGCTTCTTTTGAAACTCCTCATAAATGTTCATTTGATCCAAAACCATCAGCTGCTAGCTTTGAGTCAATTACAAATGCTTTTTCAAGCTTGGAGGTTGGTAATATGTGTCGTGTATTAGTTGCAAATCCTTTGGTGAAAGGAATGCCTAGATTGATCTATGGAATATTAACCACATGCAATAAGTTTGATGCTGCCCAGGTGAAGTTGCAATGGACACGTATTGCAGCTTTGCACAAGAAGCATCTAGAGGTGGCTGTTGGTCCTCTTAGAGGGCATGCAAGTGATGGTGATGCAAGGAGGAGAAAATTGATGTTGGAGAGCATTTACAAGGGTACATTTGGTCTGAATGAAGATGGCTTTTTGATGAAGTCAGAGATTGTTGATGGGCAGCCATTGATCATGGTACAAGATCCAATACATGTTGGTAAGAAACTTCGGAATCCTTTGTTGAGTCCTCGAAGGACAGTATTTTGGGGTCATTTTTTGGCTCACAAAAACCATTTGCAGTTGGTCATTGAGCTATTTACTAGAGATGAGCATGGTTTGTTGGATGAAGATATAAATGTAAAGGATAAACAAAACTATCCAGCTGTACAACGTATTTCATTTCCTCGGGTTAGAGCATGTTTAGAAAAATTACATGCTGGAATAGTTGTAAAAGGGGTTTTTAGGAAGGAATGTGTGTTGGGCACAATCATTCACTTAGAAGTGTTATGGGCATTCTTAGAGATATTCTATGGACGTGGAACAATGTATGAGAGGGTTATGCTTGCTTCATTTGTCAGCCATATGCTTTATTATGGAACAGAGTACATTCTTCATCAAAAGCATGGTCATACCATTCGAGACAATTGGATGAGTAGAGAGACTCGCACTGACTGCCTCATATCATGTCATGCTGCTGTTAATTATGTTAGAATGATGAGGAATACCTACCCTCATTTGCCATGTCCATTAAGTAATATAGGTTCAGATTGTTGTGAGGACTTTTTTTCTCTCCTTGGGCAGCAAGTGAAGAACAAACATACATTTTCTGTTGGAGAAGCTATTGAAAGATGTTCTCACATTGGCAGAACTGAGCAAATAAAATATTTTGATGAAGGAATATCATTTGCTCAATCTCGACGAAGGAAGAATATATGGTGGTTATCAAATGCCCAAGTGGCAGGTTCTAACTTGTGTGATTATGCCTCAGTGACTGATGAGAATCTTAAGAAGGCTTGGTGTGAAGGCATTATCATGGCACAGAATAGGGCTGAGAGGGCTGCCATGAAGGAAGTACTCCAAACATCAGGGAAATGGACTGACCCTAAACCTCCTTCTTTTAGTCATGAATCATTAGCTCATAATACACATGAAAATTGTGTAGAGAAAACTAATAGTCATATTGTTGATGATGGACCTCTTAGAGAAGCCACAGTAGTTTTACAATCAACATTGTTACATGCTGAGCAAAGTGATGATGTAGATAGTAAAATTTTGAGTGTAGGTTCAAAGAATATTTTGAAACACTCTTCTACAATTGAAGTACCAGGTAAAGGTCAAGTATACAAAATGAGGTTAATTTCTGAATTGAACATACACTCCCTTGAAAAGTTGCCCTTGGATAGGTTGAGGCGTGTTAGATATAAAAGTACAGATTCAGATGCTTATGTGCATGATGATGATCAAGTGCATATTGGATTATTTGATGATGTAGGGCTTTTGTTTGATGAGGATAAAGGGAAGTTGGTATGGCACATTGGAAGGGTGCAGAAAATAGTCAAGGCTGTTGGAGAAAAAAGAGCTCAAGTGGATTATGTACAAAGTGTTTCACTTTCTGATGAGAAAATCAGTATATTGCCCAAGTATTATAAGCACACTGCAGGATTGCAATACACATATGGAGGTTATGAAGGAGCTGAATGCGACTTTATTGGCTTGGAGAGTGTTGTATGCACTGTTACAATAGTTATTGATGCTGATAAGGATGTTTATACATTGGCTGTAGAGGATCATGATGCCTTGGACAAATATGTGGATTGTGAGATGAAGCGTAGAGTTTCATGTAGTGGAGACAGAAGTAGGGAGAAGGAGTGTCCTACATCTGTAATTGCTACAGCTCCTTCCAAAAGAGGGAGACCTCGAAAGGGCCCTGCAGTATTACCAAATACTACTGTGGCATCTACTTCTAACACTTCCATAAGGCGCTCTACAAGGTTAATAAAATAAGTGCTTTAATTCTTCATATATATTGTGAAGTTTTTTTTTAATAAATATGCAACTCAACATTTTTTTTAGCTATTTTATTTAATTTGGTCTTCACCCAACTTTTTGGTCATTTTAATTCCATATAATTTTTACAAAAGCCGTCCTCTAAGCTGTTTTAATGCCGATGACCCCCGCATATAATACGGGGGTTGCGTACCCGGGCCCCTTTCCTTTGTTAAACTTAAATCAATCCAAATCTGCCCAAATCAGCTGAAATTTTCAGACTGCAGCAGTCAGCAGGATTTTTTTTTTTTTTTTTTTGTACTCTATCTTTATGACATGCAAAATGATGAAGATGGAGTACAAAAAAATTAAAAACTCTTTACATATCAGCAATCCTAGGTGGAGGATCATCGGCCACATAGAAAAAGGGAAAAAAAAAAAAAAAAAAAAATTGGGTAGTGACGGATCTCGGGGCCTTATGGAGGCTTGATTTTCCTCCTAATGTATTAGTGTTTAAATTGACAAAAATCCTTTTTTGGGCCTTGAGAAAAATTGGGCAGTTGCACTTCACAAGGTCACATTTGTATGAAAAAATGTCCAAAATGGTGGTTACTCTTTGGATTCATTCTTCAGGGCAAGTTGGCTATATGCTTGAAAATTTTCAGATCATTTGGAATTGTACAACATATAGGGAAAAAAACAGTAAGTAGAAAGAAGTGGAGAATGATTCAAAACACTAAATTGTTAAGAACTTAATTATGGAATTGAAAAATGTCAATCCCAATGGTTGCAATGTTGTAATCTAAAATCTACATCCTATTAATTTATTTATTTCCAAAAATATTGAAAATTGAGTGAAATAAACAACTTCAAAGTTTATTTTAGAGTAGAAAATCCATAACTACCCACAAACAAAATTCCTCCAATAACATCTGTCTCATTGATCAAAATGGAATGATTCAAAGCTTTCCACGTATATATAATTCTAGAAAATCAATTTCATATTTTTGTTTCTAAATTTTATTTTATTTTTTATTTGCTTGAATTGCCCGGCTGAGAAAAAAATAACATATTAGGCCATAATTTTTTACTCGTATTTCCAAATGTCATAAATTTTTGTTCACATGAAAGATACTCCTTGTCTAGTTGTCTACAGCTTCTATAAAAGTTTGGACCTAAAATATGTAAATTTCTAGTCACATGTACCTTCCCAAAATTGCTACATTGCTAAAAATAGCAAGTTGATCCATTAGGGATTAATAAAAAATTTAATCTTTGAAATAGATCCAACTTTTCTCAATATATGATTGTGTAGGTGATTTTATAGGGCCCACATGTCTTATTTAATTTTTATTTCACGTTTGGGCTTGATTACAAGGCCCTAGAGTTGCAGCCCAAAAAACTCAGTCCCAGCGTCTTGTCTTTTATACTTGCCTACACAAGGACACCTGATGGCCTACTAGTAACTTGGCGCACAAGTCTTTGAATTCTTGCAGTGCTCGTAGAAGGGAACGTAGATTCTGTCTTCATTTAATGATTGATTGTTATTGTCTTTCTAATGTTGCAGCTTGCGGAAGAGTGGGCTTTTATGCTATAAAATCTCTACTCTCAATGTTAATAAACCACCATTGGGTGTTTCCAAAATGAAGGAGCATTTAACACAATTTTGCCCTGGTACTAGCTAGACTTTGTAGCTGTAGAAGTAATTACTAGAGATCCTTGTTGGTTGCTTTTCTTTGTTTGAAAGTGGTTTGTTGTGGATGTTGGTATATGAATGACCATATGAGAGGACAAGTTCAACTCATTTGGGAGCTTGTGTTGGTTATTGCCTTTCCAATTAAGTAGCTCAATTTCAATGTTCTGTAGTTCAACGGTATTAGGCTGATATTTGGAAACATATCAATTGGCCATGAATTTCACTCGGGGGGGCACTTAGTGCGTTTTCAAAACCACGTGCAGCTTAATATAGATAGTTTTTTTTATTCTTTTCACATAAATTTTATAAACAAATTACAAATAATGTAGGGACCTTAGAAAGGCACAAAGCCATTATAAGTAATTTAGGTAGCCTAGAGATGGGGACCATTAATTTTTACTTACATGTAATGAAGGATTCTAGGTACTGTAATTAGTATAACTAGTTGGAATAGCTGGGCTTGACCTGGATTAATTGAATTTAGGGGTGCAGGGTTGCTGGAACTCGGTAGATGAAAGCACCAAGTGCCCGAAATTCTGTGGATGAACTGCCTACTGACTTTGAATTTTCAAGGTTCTGGAATTGCCTGTTGGTCTTGGTGTTCTTCCTCGCGCTGTTGTGTTTTGGTTAGGGTTTTCTGGAAGACTGCAGTTGCGACGGAAGCAAGATTAAAAAGTTTGAGTAGTAATCTTCATATTGGCTGCTTTAGAAATTTCAGATGCGGTTTTGGGTTAGGGTTTCCGGAAGAGATTAAGTGGTACTCGTTGTATTGCGGCGACAGTTGCTTTTGCCCGCGGTTCTGGCCAGATTTGCGGTTTAGGGTGCGACTTCTCTCCAGGTAACCACTTCTCCTTAATCCTTGCAGTGATTTCATATGTGGAACGACTGGGCTACGGCGGGCATCTAGGACAAGGAGCGTGCTTAAGATTTCAAGTTGGTTGTGGAGTTGTAAACCAATGCATACGAGTGGCTGTAGTCAACACACCGAAGTTCGTTGCCATGCGACTAGCTTTGCACGATGTTCCTTCAACCCCAATTCAACAGCAAGTCTTCATTTGTAGTTTTGAAGAAAACCTTGTTTTGTTGAGCAGATCGTGGGTGTTGTAGATGCCGCTGTCCAATCGTCTCAGATCCTCTCCGTTTTCTAAGTTGGATGTCTTAGAGCTCGCAAAAATTTGCAGCTGCTTGAAGGTGGGATGGGCCATGGAGTACTGCGTTCCTATAGGTGGCATAAACCCAAGAAATGTCTCAGTTTGGATTACTCCGACTTTAAGACGCTGATATTAGTATTAGTGAGTTCAATTTTGCCGAGAATTTTGCACAGTTTTGGTTACCCCGGCTTTAGGATATTTAGGGCAGTATTAGTGAGTTCAGTTTTGCACGTAAGAGAGAGTGTGGATTAGATGCAACTTTGTTTTCATGTTGCAGGTTTTCAAACCTAAACCTACATATGCTTTTGTAAACGCTTTTGTGGCTGATATTCATGGACTGTAGTACAGACCTAAACCTGATTCTATGTGCATGTAATTTGTAATATACACAGTGTTTTTGAACACGTAAATCATTGCAATTTAATATTTCTTGTTTGTTTTCTTAAGCTGTGTTGTTCAACCAACGTGATGCGTCTTTGTGTTGTTTTGCTCTAGTGTTTCAGCCTTTCAGGTATGGTCAGATGTGAGTTCCATATAAGTGATGAGGGATTTGAAATTACAGATGAATTTGTAGAGGGAAACCTTCTTGAAATGTATTTCACTAAATTTCTTTCAGAATCCAAAGGGGATTGACATGATAATGCAACTTGATGATTTGTGATTTGGAGCTTTGGGGAAGTAGTTATGAATTGTTAAAGTTTGGTTAAATTTTATGGAATTGTCAAGTGAAAGTATGTTAGAGTTTGGGTGAGCATTTGGGTTAAACTCCCTATTTTACTTCTTACACAACTAAATTTGGGGACCTTAGCCTTCTTGAAAGAGTTTTCACTTCATTTCTTTCAAATGGTATCATTGTCATGTATTTGTATGTTTCAGTTTTGATTATGGTTCCCATTTTCCATCTTTTACTCTTGACTATAAGGAACTTAGTATGAAGTTGTTTTGGTTATGTTTTCTATTTGTTTTCCTTCACACAACGATGGGGTAGTTTGTATGTTTGGGTTTTGATTATGCACCCTATTTTTTTTATATACTGAATAACTCTTGGAACATTGTATGTTTGAATTCCATGAATGCATTCTTTGTACTTTTTTCCAATACGCTTTTGTTTTTACCTTGCTTTTCCATTATCTTTTTTTCTTTATAAAGAATATAGCTAGCAAAAAATACGTTGACATGGAGATTATAAGTAATGATAGGGTGCCATAATATAGGCCAATTTGTCAAATTATGTAATTAAAGGGACCTTTTTATTCTTGCCTAGGAGGTAAATAGCCCCCTAAAAAATACCCCCCTGCCGCATGTGGGTCCTAAATATACATAGAGTGACCCCTCTGAGGAATTTCATCTCTAATCATGGTCACCTATTCAATGGGAAAGACATTAGTGGTGACATATCAACCCTATTTCTATAAGAAGGTAGAGCTCTTTTTAGACAAAACTTTTGTTGTAGGAGTCGATACAGCTATCAAACTCTTGGATGTAAGCTATTCCTCAATTTCTCTTTATTACTTTGTTAATTCTTTGTTTCAATTTGTGCTCAGAGTCTTCTGTTTCAAAGTTGTTCTAGTTATGGCTAGTAATATTTCACACAACATTACATAGTAATACATTACATGGTTTTACTTAAAGTTCCTTTACCCTTATAGTCCCATTGGCCCTTCAAGGAACAAAATGGATTCTAAATAGGCTCAAGCAACGACTGCAACATCAATTTTGGACGTGAGAATCTTTAAAAAATTTGAATGAGATAGAAAAACATACTAGCTTTCAAGGAATACAAGTTTTATTTCAATCATGCCTGAGAGCAAAACTTATGCCATAATTACCTCAAAGCAAGGGAGACCAGGTAGCCAACAAAATCCACAATAATTTGAAAAAAATAAAATAAAATTTCCTTAGAGTATGTTTTTGTGTACATGAAAAACTATTATTCATACCATTTCCACTAGGAGAAATAAAAAAGAACCAACATCTTGAGATGTAGTATAATAAAAAAAAGCAGATAAAAAAATGTGAAACAGACATGAATTGCATATTGGATTGAAACTAGATAATTCAAAGCGTCTGAAATCTTCATGGTCCCCTGAACACCTCCTCAAACATCTGGAATGGCCTGATTGACTACGGCAAAGCCGAGTGGGCCAATATCAACTGCAGGAAAAGATCTGCAAACACGAAACATATGCTCATCGACGCTTTCACGAGGATGAGGTGCCAATTCAACCTTTTTTGCTAAGATGGAAGTTGGACAGCCATATTGGGCAGCAGCGGGCTTGAGCATTGGTTTTGTCTTTCAGCCACCTTAGAATCCTCCCGGTCATGACGCGACAAGGCAAGTTGCCTCGCGGCCGGCCGCGAGAGGCCTTGTGGCCTCTCACTGAGCCCGGGTACGCAACCCCCGTATTATATGCGGGGGTCATTGGCATTAAAACAGCTTAGAGGACGGCTTTTGTAAAAATTATATGGAATTAAAATGACCAAAAAGTTGGGTGAAGACCAAATTAAATAAAATAGCTAAAAAAAATGTTGAGTTGCATATTTATTAAAAAAAAACTTCACAATATATATGAAGAATTAAAGCACTTATTTTATTAACCTTGTAGAGCGCCTTATGGAAGTGTTAGAAGTAGATGCCACAGTAGTATTTGGTAATACTGCAGGGCCCTTTCGAGGTCTCCCTCTTTTGGAAGGAGCTGTAGCAATTACAGATGTAGGACACTCCTTCTCCCTACTTCTGTCTCCACTACATGAAACTCTACGCTTCATCTCACAATCCACATATTTGTCCAAGGCATCATGATCCTCTACAGCCAATGTATAAACATCCTTATCAGCATCAATAACTATTGTAACAGTGCATACAACACTCTCCAAGCCAATAAAGTCGCATTCAGCTCCTTCATAACCTCCATATGTGTATTGCAATCCTGCAGTGTGCTTATAATACTTGGGCAATATACTGATTTTCTCATCAGAAAGTGAAACACTTTGTACATAATCCACTTGAGCTCTTTTTTCTCCAACAGCCTTGACTATTTTCTGCACCCTTCCAATGTGCCATACCAACTTCCCTTTATCCTCATCAAACAAAAGCCCTACATCATCAAATAATCCAATATGCACTTGATCATCATCATGCACATAAGCATCTGAATCTGTACTTTTATATCTAACACGCCTCAACCTATCCAAGGGCAACTTTTCAAGGGAGTGTATGTTCAATTCAGAAATTAACCTCATTTTGTATACTTGACCTTTACCTGGTACTTCAATTGTAGAAGAGTGTTTCAAAATATTCTTTGAACCTACACTCAAAATTTTACTATCTACATCATCACTTTGCTCAGCATGTAACAATGTTGATTGTAAAACTACTGTGGCTTCTCTAAGAGGTCCATCATCAACAATATGACTATTAGTTTTCTCTACACAATTTTCATGTGTATTATGAGCTAATGATTCATGACTAAAAGAAGGAGGTTTAGGGTCAGTCCATTTCCCTGATGTTTGGAGTACTTCCTTCATGGCAGCCCTCTCAGCCCTATTCTGTGCCATGATAATGCCTTCACACCAAGCCTTCTTAAGATTCTCATCAGTCACTGAGGCATAATCACACAAGTTAGAACCTGCCACTTGGGCATTTGATAACCACCATATATTCTTCCTTCGTCGAGATTGAGCAAATGATATTCCTTCATCAAAATATTTTATTTGCTCAGTTCTGCCAATGTGAGAACATCTTTCAATAGCTTCTCCAACAGAAAATGTATGTTTGTTCTTCACTTGCTGCCCAAGGAGAGAAAAAAAGTCCTCACAACAATCTGAACCTATATTACTTAATGGACATGGCAAATGAGGGTAGGTATTCCTCATCATTCTAACATAATTAACAGCAGCATGACATGATATGAGGCAGTCAGTGCGAGTCTCTCTACTCATCCAATTGTCTCGAATGGTATGACCATGCTTTTGATGAAGAATGTACTCTGTTCCATAATAAAGCATATGGCTGACAAATGAAGCAAGCATAACCCTCTCATACATTGTTCCACGTCCATAGAATATCTCTAAGAATGCCCATAACACTTCTAAGTGAATGATTGTGCCCAACACACATTCCTTCCTAAAAACCCCTTTTACAACTATTCCAGCATGTAATTTTTCTAAACATGCTCTAACCCGAGGAAATGAAATACGTTGTACAGCTGGATAGTTTTGTTTATCCTTTACATTTATATCTTCATCCAACAAACCATGCTCATCTCTAGTAAATAGCTCAATGACCAACTGCAAATGGTTTTTGTGAGCCAAAAAATGACCCCAAAATACTGTCCTTCGAGGACTCAACAAAGGATTCCGAAGTTTCTTACCAACATGTATTGGATCTTGTACCATGATCAATGGCTGCCCATCAACAATCTCTGACTTCATCAAAAAGCCATCTTCATTCAGACCAAATGTACCCTTGTAAATGCTCTCCAACATCAATTTTCTCCTCCTTGCATCACCATCACTTGCATGCCCTCTAAGAGGACCAACAGCCACCTCTAGATGCTTCTTGTGCAAAGCTGCAATACGTGTCCATTGCAACTTCACCTGGGCAGCATCAAACTTATTGCATGTGGTTAATATTCCATAGATCAATCTAGGCATTCCTTTCACCAAAGGATTTGCAACTAATACACGACACATATTACCAACCTCCAAGCTTGAAAAAGCATTTGTAATTGACTCAAAGCTAGCAGCTGATGGTTTTGGATCAAATGAACATTTATGAGGAGTTTCAAAAGAAGCTTTAGTTCCACAAAATCCATCAATGAAGTCATTACGCCTATTGAGAGTTGCTAATGCAATACATGTGGTTTCATCTTCAGAGCATTCAAAAGGAATAGGACCTGAAATTCCAAGTTTCTCTTTGCACTTTGTTAGTACTGATGACAAGTGAATAAATGTTTCCTCATTCAGACCAACTGTGTACAAAAATTCCTCACTTTTATATATCTTTTGGCTAGTATTCATAACTGGCCCTAATAAATTGGAAGAAAGAAAATTATGTGTACAAGCCCCACCAAAATTGTGGACTACCTCAAATAATTTCACAGTGCTTGGGTGGTACCTCTTTCCATGACCATCACCACCATGTTTGTGAACTGATAGCAAATTGGAGGCTGTATCAAACAAAAGATTATATAAAGTGGACCTTTTTTGAAAAGCTCCACAATCTACAGCCTTCCTAAGAAGCTCTGCTATTTCAGGAAGTGAGCCTTCAATCAAAGTAGTCTTCAATTTATGCTGAAGATATTGATTGGCTGTTGTTGCTCTAGTTAAAGCCGAATTCAACATAAAAACCTGGCCACTATATGCATCAGCTCTTTTCTCCCATTCTCTAGCTGAGGTGATCAATTCCTCATGTTGAAGATAATCAAAATGTGTACCACGTTGCATGGATCGTTCTCCTCTAGGAACTACTGACTGACTTGAACGCCAAGCTCTTTTTTTGAAGTCAGCTAGTTTTGGGATTAAGGGACACATGTTACAAAACATGATAGAACAATCAACATGCCTAAATGTCCCTTTAATGTGAAGAGTTTCATCATTTTTTTGTATACATTGAGAATAATGTGGATCAGGATACCACAATGTTCCAACATGAAGATCATTTAGTAACAAGCTACAATCTACCACTTCATTCATTATGACCAATGACTTGGTGTACCATCCATGACAAACATTTTTTTCAATGTAATTCAATAAAACATGATGTGGAATATCAATAGGATTAGGGATAAAAGATAGAGGATACTCAGCTGCTCCTGATCTGACCCCTTTTGCTAAAGAGGCAGCAATAGTAAGTTGATTACCTCCTCCACCAGCAACATCTTTGTTTTTCTTTGATTTTAGATGTATTGCTCCTTTCATGTGAACACCAATTGTGTCCCCTTGCCCAAATTTTCCTTTGTAGTCACATATTGTGCATCTCCAATTGTTTTCATCAATCATTACAGCCCCTGAGATACAACCACAAACCTTTATTAAAATCATACAATATAAAATGAAATAAAATTTGTCCAAAATTAAGGGAAATAATATAATTACCTTCTGAAGCATGCTTCACTATCCAAGATCTCCTCTTCAATTCAGTCAGTTCAGCACTTGTAGCAGCTTTCAATTTGAACTCAGCCTCTCTTCTTTGTTCCAACAAAGCCATCTCATGCTTTGATTTATCACTAGGGACTCCACGTTTGAGAGATAACTTGGGTTGAAGATGTATCTCAAAGTTAGACAAGTTGAATGACTTCCCTGGATTAATACACATCTCTTTTTGACAAGGATCACACCAAATGATCCAAGTTGACAAACCCTTTTTCACATCCTTAGAAAGGCATGGAAGAAACCTACCAAAGTCACATTCTGGATACTTCTTCACCAATAATTCCCAATTCTTCTGCAACTTTTTGGGGATGCCAACCATATCAACCTCCAAGCTATCAGTAACATCCATGTCTGTGACCTCAGAGTTAGTGTCACCCATGGGAAATTCTAATTTCACCTTGGCAGAAAGCAGTGGACTACCATTGGCATTGGACAGACCATCATTTACTTTCAACTTTTTAGGTACAGGTTGTATTGGACAATCATCATCATCTATCAACATAATATCACCATGTGATGAAGGAGCAGTGTTTACAACTGAGTTCCGTGTAGTTTGATGTGAACATGATGTTGAGGTTGATGGTGGAGGCTGATGTAATGATCTGTGGCATCCACATGCACCACATTTACGGACATTGGCCACATCTGGATAAAACAATTGGCAGCCATCAACCCCACCATTGTGTTTTTTTACACAAGCACCACTACTTGGAGGTCTATCAAAAACTGCATGGTGAAAACTTCTATGACAAGTGCAACAATCACAAAGCAAGGGATCTTCATCTGAAGGGTCAAACAGCAAACACCCATCTCCATTGCAACCTGTGAGACGCTTGCACTCTAAGAATTTCACTCCATCCATCTTCAATCTTGGAACCTTTAGTTCCAAATCGGTATGTTCTAATATAGCCCAAGTTGAAGAGGATCACCAAAGTGCTCCAATCCAAAGAGCAATACACCAATAGTATCACCACATCTGCATTATAAAAACAAATACATTTGAAATTAATAAAACTTCATTCAAAACCTCTTATAAAAAATATGACTTTTTTTAATCCCAAATCTTATCAATCTCTATAGCCATGGGCTGGACTTCAATCCCTTTAAAATCAAGGATTATTGGTTTGAAAATGACAAATTGAATGAATTGTATTGTAATAAAGAATAATTCAGATGGAATCAAATTCTACATCATCAACATTGATGAAGAATTCTACATGTGCTGATCCAAACCTAATAGATTTGAACAAACCAAAATCTACATAGGACAAACTCAAAATTGCTAAAAAACATAAGATTTAAATTAGAGATTTTCATACAACCAAAAAGCTCTAGATATAAAGAAGCAAACAACCACTTCAAAAAAGTTTCTTAAAAAGGGCCAAGATTAAAGCACCTGAATGTAACAATTTCTTGAAACTTGTTGATGAAGCAATTATGTTCTGAAAAATAAAAAATCAATGCCAACAATGAGTTACCAAATCAATACATCCATCTGAAACACATCTATCAATTAAAAACTAAATCAATTGGTCATAATAAACCATTCAGTTGGTCATACTTAATAAGGATTCAAGTTTAATTTCCTATCTGATTTAACCCTAGAAATGTCTAAAGGCCCTTTGCAGCTATAGTATATTCTACATTTGGTGGTATTTGATTAGCAAAACCTTGACCAATTTTTTTCAATTCAAAGTAAATTAATGATCATGATTGAACATAAATAACAATGTACCACAATTAATATATTAAACCACAATTGAAGAGTTGTAAGGCTAAATACAAGAATTTAAGTTCCTATCTCTTCAAGTTCTTACCTCAAAGTAAATTAATGATCATGATAGAACATAAATAACAATGTACCACAATTGATATATTAAATCACAATTGAAGAGTTGTAAGACTAAATACAAGGACCTCAAGGGACTTTGAGCTGATTTAAGTTCCTATCTCTTCAAGATCTTACCTCAAAGTAAATTAATGATCATGATTGAACATAAATAACAATGTACCACAATTGATATAGTAAACCACAATTGAAGTGTTGTAAGGCTAAATACAAGGATTTCAGTTCCTATCTCTTCAAGTTCTTACCTCAAAGTAAATTAATGATCATGATAGAACATAAATAACAATGTATCATAATTGATATATTAAACCACAATTGAAGAGTTATAGGGCTAAATACAAGGATTTCAGTTCCTATCTCTTCAAGTTCTTACTTCAAAGTAAATTAATGATCATAATAGAACATAAATAACAATGTATGACAATTGAAATATTAAGAAGAGTTAGAAGGCTAAATACAAGGAATCCAAGGGCCTGTCAACTGATTTAAATTCCTATCTCTTCAAGTTCTTACCCCGATCTTTACCTATTCAAATTCCTAGCAATAGGTAGAGATGCCACAACAAGTAGATTTAAAGTTCTCCGATCAACAAAGCTCCGTTTCCAGCTTCCAAACCCCTGCAGGAATGAAACGACAGTGCAAGCCAGAAATCAATTTCAATTGAAACAAAAAAGTATCAAAAGAGGATCATATTATTAATTCACAAAATTGAGTACACAATCAATCAAGCTCGTTTGGCACCACAGCAGGACTGGACCAAGTTCAGCAAACACTAGATCGACCAAATGACCAGAGAGCAAGCCCGAACGAAGCACTCCAGAAGCGAAGTGATGGGAAGGACCAAGTTGGGCAAACACCAAATCGCCCAAACAGCAACAGAGCAAGCCTTGAGCAAAGCACTCTCGAAGGAAAGTAACGGTAAGGGTTGGTAAGGACGTCACGATTGAAAGTACTACAAAGTCTTCCTCGAAAGTGTGAGTTTCTAGTGCTAGGAAGTAGAAACAGAGGTTTCAAACCAACTGGTATCTGTCTAGTTCGACAAATGTGAACATGCAAATCTACAAGAGAGTCTCGATGCATCAAAATAATTGTGACACAAGTTTGCAACAGTACTTAGTCTCCACTTGATGTATTATTGCTGATGATGGACCTCATGGTGGTATGATGGTGCCTTCATATTTTGCTTAACACGTACTGATAATTGGTGACTGTAATTTCGATGGCATGAGGTCTCAAACTATAGTTGATCTCAGTATTGCAACTTAGCTACAAGACGAAAATCTTGATCTTTAATGATCATGGTCAAGTTCCTAATCATGTTTTTGATCAAGTTCACTAATTGCGTTCATGATCATGCTCTTGATCATGTTCTGAAACTAATCGAGAATATAGAAGTGCTACCGGAACAAAGAAACAAAGGACTGCAATATTGCACATCGATCCTAATCACGTTCCTAATCAAGTTGTTGATCATGCTCCTGATCACGTTCTAAAATCCAAACATTGTGAGGGCGATCAACATGTGCCTATGCAACTTATAAACCTCGGATCTAATCTAAATCTTTCCTGGGAAGTACGTACCAGGGTCCGGGGGAAATCACGTCAGTACCGTCCGTTCATCACGTTCGTACCAACAAGAGCTAGCACCTGTCCAGACCCAACAAGTTTTAAAACTCCATCTCTAAGCCTTCCATCAGCAACAATACAACCAATGATAGATTCAACGCACAAGTAGAAAAGCCCCACACATGGAACAAACCAATGCTCCACAGACTTAAAAGTACAAAGTTGCAACTTTGTAAGTAAAGAGCGAAGGAGCGCAAGACCCATGAAACCCAAGTCAAGCAATACTCCATTAAGGTTTCCCATCCCATGTAGTGCCCAAATAAGCTCAGCCATCGATCGCACAGCTTGAGAACAAAGCCAAGCAACGGCACCCTAGAAGCAATGATCCAACTGACAAACACTAAAGCTCCACGAGCAAGCTCAAAAACACAAACCCTAAGCCCAGACAAGAGGACAGAGACAGAAGCTTACCCACGAAATGCAGATTTTGAACTTATCAGGAGCGTGAATGCATGATCGCCAAATGTGATCCTCCACAGCAATGCTCCAAATGTGATCCTCTAGACCTCCACAACGATTGTCAAATGGAATCAAGCTTCAAAAAATATTGCCACACCCCTCCAAATCAAAGACAGCAGTCCACGGAAAAAATGAGAGAGAATGACGGCAGAGAAGTCGGAGAAAAAATGTGACGGAAAAGCACAGCCGAAAAGAAGATTCAAACGGCACTAGGGTTTAGGGCACACTTGCTATCCCATACCCTTAGAATACCTTGGCTTGAGATACCCGGGGTTCATACCCTCAAGATACATTGGATACGTATATGTTTGGTCATTAATAACACCTACTGCAGCAGTATTCCCGTATTAAATCATCAAACTTCTAGTTCAACCATCACACCCAAAAGTTGCCTATGCATAATTTTAAAAAATCCATACAAAAAGTTCCCTCCAATTAAAATTAAAATTCATTTACAATGTGTTATTTATATTAAAATTTTATTAAAAAGTCCAAAAAGTTGGGTAGCTTGTCCCATGATACATGTATTAAAAAAACTCATATAATTAAGTTTTTAATGCTATTATTGTCTTCAAAAATATTCATTTTAGATATATAATTATATTTTCGGATTCCTTGTTGAAAGGGCTACAAGAGTTTTCTAAATTAAAACAAATTATATTCTTTGAGATTGGACTAAAATGCATTATAAGTAATTATAATCAGGGCCATATAATACGGGAGTTGCGTACCCGGGTCACTGAGTTGCATCTTTAGCCGATTTTTTCCTTGTTGCTTTGTTTGTCAGGTCTGTCTTGTCCGTGTCTTATTGGTTCCTGCCAAGCCACTTGTGGCTAGTGGTTTGTATCTCAGTTCTCTTTGCAATGAAATTCTATTTCATTTGTTTAAAAAAAACAAAAAAATGTCTAAAATTGCACCAGCATCTTGGTGACTTTTCATTTGGCAACCAACTTAGGGAGAAGAGTCACAATTGTGAGCATATCTACAATTAACCCCTAAAGGTCAGACACTATGTTTTCACCAAAACCGCTCCAAAACTGCCATTTCTAATACAAGTACCAAACTTTAGAAAAAAAACATTTTTGGACATATGTAACCATAAGATCTTATAGAACACTGGTTTGAGAAGATGTGGAAAAAATTTCAGAATTTTCCACCGTGCGGATTGGAAGATATTAGCGTTTGAATTGACAAAACCCCTTTTTTTGTCCCTGCAAAAATCTGGGCAGCTGCACTTCACAAGGTCACATTTGTATGAAAAAATGCCCCAAATGGTGGTTACTCTTTGGATTCATTCTTCTAGGCAAGTTGGCTACATGCTTGAAAAATTTCAGATCATTTGGAATTGCACAACATATAGGAAAAAAATAGTAAGTTGAAAGAAGTAGAGAATGATTCAAAACATTAAATTGTTAAGAATTTATTTATGGAATTGAAAAATGCCAATCCCAACGGTTGTAATGTTGTAATAAATAATCTACATCCAATGTTTGTATTTTTTTCCAAAAATATTGAAAATTGAGTGAAATAAAAGACTTCAAAGTTTATTTTAGAGTAGAGATTCCATAACTACCCCCAAACTAAGAATCCTCATAACTTTTGACTTATTAATCCAAATGGAATGATTTAAATCTTTCCACGTACATATAAATCTAAAGAACCAATTTCAAATTTTTATTTTAAAAAAAAATGATTTTTAAAGAATTTTTTTAGCTGCCCGGGCTGCCCGCCGTACACCAAAAATTACATATCATACAATAACTTTTTAACCATGTAGTCAAAAGTTATGAAAATTGTTGGGCCTTAAAGATACTCCTCGGGCACATCTTTTGTGAAAATTTCAAAGAAAAAAAATAAAAACTCCACTCGTAATGAGCTGCCCAAAATCGCTATGTTGTCAAAAAATGGGGTTTGGACCTTTAGGGGTTAACTTATGTAATCTTTCTCCAAGTTTGTGATACATTGTAATCTCTCCCTTTGGTTCAAGAAAAGATGTTTTTTTGCTTATTAACCCTTGAACATTGACGCAGCCATTCTATGGCCGATGGATGAGAGGGAATCGAAGTGTGTAGGACAGAAATGCAACTATTCATCTTCAAAATTTGTTGTGAAAAGGGAAGATCTTCTATAGTAGCTTGACTTCCAATGAGCGCTTTTGCAAATTTTTAAGCCAATGATTCACACGATAATGCAAAAGGATGATTTTGGGGTCACCCCTTCGTCCTTCAAGGGTTAAGCAGCACGCTGGGCCAAGGGCCTTATCTTGTTTACAGTGCACAGAAGAGACATTTAGGAGCTGACCCAAGATGTATGATCTGAATTTTATTTACTGCTTGAGTTCCCCTTGAAAGTCTTTGGACAAGGCTATCCTCCCATCGTTATATGAATTGATTCCAAAGCTGCTTCAAAAATCATCATGAAGCAAAGCGTGTCCAAGGTAGTCACATCCTTGGAAAGAAGATAAAAATTGCTTTCTCTACGGACTTGAATTTACTTCATCTGTTTCTTGTAGCTCCCACATAAGCTTTTGAAAACATTCGTAATCCACCTAGTGCAAGCCAGGACTCTTAGGAATTACCTACTGTCCCCTACATAAAAAACTGGATTGAGCAAATTGCTTGCACTAGAAGTTACCTACCTTCAAGCTAAAGTAGTGTGTTATAAAAGCGACCGGCCTCTTTAAATGGACCCTATATTTAGGCCTTAAATGAACATGACATGATTCTTAAATGAAGCTCTTTAGTCTTTGAGAGAATCGAGAAAAAAATATTTTTTATTGCAAGAGCCAATCATTGGCCTTGATTTCCTCAAATCACTTTAGAAATTGCAAGTGAGCGGATTTTGGAAGACCTAGGGTTACAAATAGGTGCCTACAACCTAAATTTTTGAAAATGCATAAGTAATTCAAAAACGCTTCAAAAAAAAATATGAAACCACTTGTGTTATGTTTTGCATCCATTTTTCTTTCTGTGAAAAATGATCTAAAAATATTTTGGCTCATGGAAACCTACAAAGAAGGGGACCCAGCCCTTAAATGGTTGCTTCTAGAGCATACTACCCTAGTTCCTCATGTACCTAAATCCAAGCCCAATTTTCCTGAGAATGGCAACATCTGAGTTTGGCACCTGTCAAGAGACTCTTTTTATCAGCACCTTGAACGAAGCTTTAATTTCCACAACCCGTGATTAAATGAGCACCTTTGCACGTCGAGTCTGAGCATGATGTGAATAGATCGAAAAATGCATCAAATAGAAAGATCTTTTTGGCCACATTAAATTCTCCACAATTCAAATAGCCTTGGAATGCTTGATTTCTAAATCAGACACCCTCTCCTTGGCAATCAAGGCCAAACTTACTCTTTGTCAATGAGGCTCAGCCAACACACGATTGATTCAGTACGCTTCTAAGGTAGGTGTCCCAAAACCGCCACTAATTGCTACTCTGCCTAATTACTACTATTAGACTGTTCAAATTCTTATATATTCTTATTGGCAAGGGAAAGGAGGTTCCAACGCACCAGAGAAATCGGCATTTGGATACTGTATGCAAAAGTTATGAAGGAACAAAATTTGGTTCTAAAAGTGTTTTTTTCACAGAGGTACATAACTGATTTTGGAGATGTACACACACTGAAGATGGCACTTTAAGGTCAGTGGCACATTTGGGATGCCTACCTTAAGACCTACTTCCCGATTTCCAATTCTAAGATACTGCAGAAATTAAGCTTGAATGTGCATGCCATGGATTAATGTTTTTCAGAAATTGTTCTCTAATCCTTGCCAATCAGATACACACTGAAGACGCTCTGGAGAACATACTGATTGAAGTGCCCCCCAAAGTCACTACTATCATGATAAAATTTACTTATGAAAACTTCAAATGCATAATAAGCTACTCTAAATGCTTACGATTGTAAAATAAAAGCTTTGATGTGAAAGTGTTTTTAACCCCTAAAGGATCAACATGTGTTTTTTGGCAACATAGAAATTTTGGATAGGTTGGTGGGAATGAGGATTTGCATATTTTAGGTTGAAATTTTAATAGAAGGTGTGGACAAGGAATATCTTTCATGTGCACTAAATTCGTGACATTTGGAGATATGAGTCAAAAGTTATGGCCTAATATGTTATTTTTTTTTGTAAATGGGCAATCCGGGCAAATATAAAATAATCACTATTTTCAAAAACAAAATATTGAAATTGGTTTTCTAGATTTACATGTACGTGAAAAGTTTTGAATCATTCCATTTTGATCAATGAAATGAAAGTTATGAGGAGTTTTAGTTTGCAAGTAGTTATGGATTTCCTAAAATAAACTTTGAAGTTGTTTATTTTCAATATTTAAAAAAAATAAAATTCATAGGATGTACATTGTTTATTACAGCATTACAACCATTGGGATTGGCATTTTTCAATCCCATAATTAAATTCTTAACAATTTAGTATTGCGAATTCTCTATTTCTTTCTACTTACTATTTTTTTCCTATATGTTGTACAATTCCAAATGATCAAAAAATTTCAAGCATGTAGCCAACTTGCTTTAAAAAATGAATCTAAAGAAGCACCAGCATTTTGGATATTTTTTCATTCAAATTTGACCTTGTGAAGTGCAGCTGCCCTGTTTTTTGCAAGGCCCCAAAAAGGATTTCTATAAATACAAAAGCTCATATCTTGCAATCCACATGGTGGAAATTTCTGAAATTTCTTCCACATGTTTTCAAATCAGCATACTATAAGATCCTATGGTTACATGTGTCTAAAAATGTTTTTTTTCCAAAATTTGGTACTTGTCCTAGAAATGCCAGTTTTGGAGCATTTTAGGTGAAAGCACAGTCACGGAACTTTAGGGGTTAAAAACAAATTCAATGATGTAACAATTAATAAATTTAAAAATATATTATTAAGTTAAATAACAAGTATAAATATTATTTATTTGTTATTTGTTATAGGTATGCTCATTCAGAGGCTAGGTCATAATTTTAAAATAAATATTTATTTTAAAATTAAATTCATTTTATTATTTGGACGAATGTAGATGTTATAGTGTTTTATATAAGATTGTAGGGTTATTTTTTCAACCCAATAAACAGCTAGATAAAGTTACCGTGTGAACTCCATAAAGTTGTTCGTTTCAAATTTTGAGAAATCTAGTTTTGCAGACGCATCCTTCCACAACCTCCTTTAATTTTTGTTTGCTTCCTTTTTGCTTTCTTCCTTCTTTTAGCATCCTGCTTCCAATACCTTGCGCCTCATCGTTGCTTTTAGTGATAACAGGCATGGAAAGTGTGCTGCGGACAATTGCTAAGCTTTGAGGCTAGAAATATAATAAAGCAACGGTGGTGTAAAAAGAAATTTCAAGTGGTATTTTCCCTGCTTTTATTCATTGGTGCTTTGGCAATTCCTTTTGTTTGGATGTTTTGTAGGCATTCACTTGATACAATTTAACTTTGATAGAGAAAATTCTTGTAAAGTTGGATGTTTGTATTACACCAAATAATGGCACCAATGTGATTCAGCTTAATGTTCTTCAACTTACGGAAGGTACTCAACAAATCTTCAATTTATGAGCTTTTGCATTTAAATGTAGCGTTTGTCTATTGGATTTAGAATTTATTTCTTCTCAAGGGGCATGACTGATATTTTGTGGTTTGTTGGTTATGTTTGTACTATTGTTTTTGATGAATCTGATATTAGTGTCTTACCTAGATACTACAAGCATGTAGTTAATTGATTATTGTTGTGAATATGGTAGTTTTGGTGGTGAAGAGGTTGATTTGGTGAGATTACATCATGCCATATGTTTGGTTTCTCTAACATTTGATGAAGGTACTAGACTCCATATCTTGTCTCCTCATGGAAGAAAATGCATTTTGGGCAAGCTCCTACAGTTTCAATATACTTCATGATTTTTCAAAACACCCAAGCCTACAAAGCTAAACATCAAGTTCAAGATTCTTTCCACAAAGGGAAAGGTCTAAGTTTCATAATTAAGTACACAATAGCAAGTAGTAGGACTTACAGTGTGTAGTGTGATTTAATATTGTGCAATATATTGTCTTATTGTCACATTGATAGTTTGTTTAGTAGCATTTGGAGACTTTGGATATTGTAGAATAGAGTCACTCTCAAACCAATTGAAGCTGTGCAAGATTTCTAACCTTTGTCCAATTAGGTGAAGGTTCCAAATCCATGTCTTTCAAAATTACCTACTCAAATGGACTGGGTGACCACTATTGGCAAGGCTTTTGGCTCCTTTGGAGATCTAAAGGGTTGATGTCCATTGTTTCAATGACAAGGTGGTATCAATATTGGATCTTGATTGGAGTCATAACTTCTAAACAAATTTGAGTGTTTCTTTGGAAACATTTTTTGGACACAATATGATTTTTGTAAAAAGATGTACATGTTGAAAGAAAAGTATTCATTAGAAGGAAAGTTTAACCCTCAAGGGGTGGTAAATTCAAGAGTGGACCACATTAATTCACATGTCATGTCATGTGCACCGCGTCAATTTGATATTATTAAAATATAATCTACTAATAGAAAAATGCCATTGGTGCTCCATGTCATCTCTACAAGGAAGCTACCCAATGGAGTGCTCAATTTCTTCTAAAGCAAAGTTAACCCCAGTTTGTCTATCCCCAATAGACAATGATGAACGTTTTAGGCAAGCATTTATTGGAGTGTGTTATGGGTGTGTGCAGAGCACATATAGATACAATAGAACCTCTCTAAGCTGATCGGTCTTGGACCAATTTGACACATTGGATTATAGAGGTTTATTGACTTAAAGAGGGTCATTTTTAGTCACAACCTTTGTTTTGTGGCCTAGTCCGGGACCGGTCTGACATGATTAGTTTACAAAGGTTGATCAACTTAGAGAGGATCAACTTAGAGAGGTTCTACTGTACATGCATTGGAATTGTGTAATGCTGCTAATTCCCACAGCGAATCACAACACCTGCAGATCCTAGCTTACTCGCATAGAGGTTGGTTTGAAAATTAGTAGGTCACAGTTCCGTGTTGTTGTCAAGGTCTTAGTGTATCTCTCTCCCAATCTACCAAACATTGGTGTGGGGTCTTGAACAAACAGACTCTCTGTTACCTTGGTACCAATACAAAGGACCAGAGTTCTACTTCTTCTTCAGTGTTAATATTGGTGAGGCCATGTATTTGTACTCCTGCTTTGAACAAACACGCTTCTCCAGTCAATTCAGGCAAATTTTCCATGTTGAAATGCCCTGACAGGCGGGTACAATCAAGTTAACGAAACGGAGCTGGAATAACAATTTAATTCGTGAATGACCGAATGCACCAATGGTGATGACGGAATCCTCACGGGATGATCCGGCTACACATTCATCCGGATGCATCCGGCAGATCATTTGTTGACATGAGAACTCCAGCGATTGCCAAGTTCCCATCCCGCTCGCGCAAATCCCTGCAAAAACAACCCAAACAGGAAGGAAGGATTAAAATCATGGATAGTCTCCGCACCATGTATTCAGTGGATTAAACTGCAATGGGTGCATGGCAACCTTCAGTGGAGTTGTATGTTCTTCAGTTTTGCCGTGTCTGTCGCAACTGGGTGGATGAGAGGTCCGACTGAAATACGCTCTCTGGGATCTCTTGGAACATACTCTGGACTTGAGTGGGAACTTGTATATCAGAGAGTACCTGATCGAGAAGCCACCGCAGTGGTTGAAATTTAGCCAATCACGAAATCATATCCACTGCTCATATAGAAACTTTCATTGAAAACCATCGATACTACTTCAATAAAATCTCTGCCAGAATTGACTTTTTCGCTTGGAAGAAGTTGCACAAAGCCCCAAGAACTCCAATGAAAGAGGGCAATAAAACAAGAAACACATTTTTTGTAAAATGACAGAAATAGACATAGATACCAAAACTGAGTTCAAGAGGCAAGAGATTGATGTAAGTTAAGACTTGCCGTAAATACTCCATCCACTACTCGTCCTGCTACCAAGAAATCGCAGCCAAGTTTCTTGATTCCTTCCATCACTTCCAGCATCCGGGCTTTGCTGTGGCCATAGTACTTCGGCTGGAAAATGAAGCAAAGTCCACTGTCAAAAATTTGTTCCTTGTCTTATTTCCTACAAAAGGATACCCTAGTTCAAGGAAGAATCAGGGTATCGTAAATCCCAACATCCTTCTTTCAGACAGATCCTCTTACATCCTAAGTTTAAGAATGAACAAAGGAATGTCCTCAAGTAACTAATTGGAGAAAAGTGAAGTCACTCTGTAACTGAAGGGGAAAAGATGGGCGGTCAACACTTGTATAGAATGTTACGGACTTCTTTCTAGAATACGCAACATGTGCAAAATATTACATATAAATATCTGTAAAGGCTCATACACAAGGTAAGAACTAGTTACCAGTCACAATTGGAGCAGCTTTGAAACGGATGAATTTGAGCACAAATTGAAACAAAGAATAAACAAAGTAATAAAGAGAATTTGAGGAATAGCTTACATCCAAAAGTCTGATAGCCGTGTCGACTCCAACAACGAAAGTGCTGTCTGGAAAGAGCTCCGCCTTCTTATAGAAGTAGGGTTGATTTGTCACCACTAATGTCTTCCCTATTGAATAAGCGACCATGATTAGAGACGAAATTGATACGTTTCCAAATATCAGCGTGATGCCACTTAATTACTCCGTACAAAACATCCAAATTGAGCTACTTCAAAAGGCAATCACCAACACAAGCTCCCAAACGAGTTGTACTCGTCCTCTCACCTGGTCATTAGATTACCAGCAACCACTGCAAACCAATGTCAAACAAAGAGAAGCAACCAACAAGGATCTTTGGTAAATACTTCTACAGCTATGAAGTCCAGCCAATACCAGGGCGAAATTGTTTTAAACGCTCCTTTATCTCGGAAAGACCCAATGGTGGTTTATCTGCATTGATTGCAGAGATTTCATAGCATGGAAGCCCACCCTCCCGTAGGCTGCAACAAATAGAAAGACAATAACGATCAATCAACCAATGAGGGCAGAATTTGGAGACCTAAACAACATTTGTCAAGCCACGTTTCATTGAGAAACAACATTCATAAGCAATGTCTCTCGAAAGAACAATGATCAAGAATTAAACATGAATTAAACATTGCTTCGATGTTTTCATTGTTGTTCTCACATTTGGGTTTCCAAGTGAAGGCATTGTCCTATAAGCTTAGTCAAGGTAGAGGAGGAGAACAGGTATATACATTGTACGAATTCTCGTTCCAATACACATTAAGTACTATTTTGTGTTGCACTTTGTACATCATGGTAAATCATACAGATGTATATGAAACCATATATTGCATTGTATGTCAAATACAATAAGGTATTATATGAAGTACGATATTATGTATATGCTATTGTATAATATGGAAAAAATAAATTATTTTTATTATAATAAATATACTGTTACTACCTATTGTATAAACAATGCTTACAATTACTCATATTCATTGGGATCACTCCTTATAATATGGGAACTGACGTTCCCAAATGCAAGATGCAAACGTGCAAAAGCAACGCCCCAAATGTGGCTAAATCGGTAGCCACGTGGACACATCCTTTTAAACAACGTTTAATCAACTTAGTCTTGACACCTCCTCATTTTTAAAAGCAACGTCCAGGGAGGCGCTAAGTAGTTGCTAAGCCTCCTAAAACGTAGTAGTAGAGGCATTGTCAAGACAGGGAACTCGTTCGACAAGCCCTGCAATTGAAAAGATAAACGTGGAAATGATATGCAAATCGAACCTGCATGCTGTATCCAAGAGCTTGATATGTCCATCATGAAGTGGATTGAACGATCCAGACAACACCACCCTTCTGGTACCCCAACTACATGAATTGGAATCACCTGCCGTGTCAATGATCAAAAATGTCATGGGTTGTCCTAGAAAGCCACATGTCAAGAAGAGAATGGAACAACTTTATGGCTTACTTCCCCACCCGCACCATCCAAGAAGCACCAATTTGCCAACTGGGGTATTGCTGAGGTGTTAAGGCTCATTAGCTATTTGAAAATAAATTTATCTATTGTGCGCATCACTGTCAAGGAAATGGGGGAATTACGCTTCTAGTTAGCAATCTGATCCTATTTGGCTGGTGCGGTCAGAACAAGAACTTCAAACCATTGATAAAGGCACAGATAATCCAAAATTAGGGAGTTAAGTTACACTGCTGGAAATGAATGTAAAAATATTGGGGGTTAAGTTTTTGGGTTTAGTCTAACAAATCACTGACAACTTGGGCAAAGCAACCGTTTGAGCAACCAATTCCAGTCACCTAAAAATTGCTAAGTGAGTAGTGCGACAAGACAAAAATGAGAAGACTTAGATGAAACACCTAATGAGGATTAGGTGCGCACCTCGTACTCATGAAGAGCTGCGCACCTTGGACGGAAGTGGAGAAACTCCAAATTCAGAAAACAATAAATTTACACTCAACAAATGTATAAGAGCGACATTAGCACCAAAACCACACCTGACAAATTAATCATGCAGATCTGGTCGCTCAACAACTGTTGCAGCTGCTCTTCCTCAGAGTACATCACTTTTGTGGCTTGTAGTTCTTCTATGCCTTCTCGTAAACCCAACGGCACAGCATCGAAAACTTCACATACATCTGCTAGTGCCTGCAAACCCCAGCAAGCCCAATAATCACAGAAGACTCTGCCTGCTAGCAAATTGGATCAAGAGAGACTCGCATTCAAAATCAAAGATAGAAGACTCCATTATCCAAAAGCACGTGTTTAAACTTGCCTTAACCACCACACAACTTGTCAAATAGTCTTCACCATAACGATCTCGGTAGCCCTGCAACCCAAGACAGACAAATCACATTGATGTTCTAAAGTGGCAATGTTCCACAGTGATATTAAACACAATCACAAACCAGTTTGTAAAGACTCAAGGCCAACCTTTGCAAGAGTTAAATCATACTGCCATAGTCCATTTTGTGTCCGAGCTGACACAAAGCACCTGAAACATAAGTGATGAAGGCATCACAAAAACAACTGCACAGTCTTAGTCGTCAACTTATTCATGGAGCATTCAATAGATCAGCACAGTAGACCAACTAATTACTCCAGGAAAAGTCAACCGTGAGGCATGATTAGCGTGGAAAGGAAAATGAAAGTAAAAATTCAACCTGTGATCACCACGCTTGGGTGGTATAGAGGCCAAGGCACCAGTAAAACCAATTCCAGCCACTTGAACACCTAACCAACCCAGGTGCACGGTTAGTGAATGGCCAAAATGGGCCACACCCCTATATTACTCAAACCTGGTACAACCATGAAATTTCATTTTTGTCAAAAAAACAACTAAATTGGAACAACCAAATCACTAACAACGGACTCAACAGACCTTTGCCAATTTTGAAACCCCAGCATAATCAACATCTCCAATTACCCAGCTCTAAGCACTCCAGCTCAACTCCAAGAGTTTGAGCATACGCGTTGTATTATAGGCAACGCTAAATATTTAATCCAACAGAAACTTGTAAAGAATCTTCAATCACCGATCCAGGGGTAAGCTCAAACAGTATTGGCACTAAAAGAAAACAAGATATTTATTGGGTACCAGGCATTGAGAGTTTTAAAGCTCGATTATACGCAGCCATCGAAATTTCATCTGCAGTCTCTCGGCAAACAGACTTTGCGGGAACCTGCGAATGTGGAGTCATCAAGGCAACAACAAATCTCCCGCTTAGTCCTATGTTTCCTTCTAATAACCTAAGACAATAATTTTCCTTGTCTCTCAAGTGGCAAAGCTTCACCATGTAAACCAAAAGAAGTCCCATGACGATCATTGAAATCACTGTACTTTATTCCAATTGAACACCTACAAAATCTAGAGATTCCCTGTGCAATGTCGGACCTTGCCAAGGAGGTTGACCATGGAAGCCCTGGAATACGGGATTGTCGTTTCCAACATCGTGCTTGACGCTCGCGGCACTGACAACAACCAACCTATCGCCTTCACATGCAACAATCACAAAATTTTAATTGCGTAGAATATAGAGTAAATGCAACTTCCATTCAAATGCAAGAATTTGTCCCACATGTTGTGGTTTTTGCTTCGCAGTTTGGAACATTTCATAAGCAAAAAAATTGAGATAGCATCTGAAACAATGTAAGGTAAAGGATAGTAAAAACGATAGGGCCTGATCCTATCTCCTTCACTATCCCCTGTTACCAACAGTTCATCTATTCACAGATCAAACACTTGGTTGGACTTATCAGCAAGTGCTGTAAGCATGACTTAGCTAGTAATCTATGGCCAATTACCTCTGAAAGGAAATGGGATTGTCTACTGCTAGTTATAGTGGTGTAAAATATACCACTCAGAAATTGCATAAGAAATTCATACATAGTGAAAAAAATCTGATCTCAACAGATTTTACCCAAAGCTCTCTCCACAGCTGTGTACATCTCCCAGATATCACACTCCTACGTATGTTAATATGCTTAAAAGAGTCAAACAATATCCTCTTCTTCAATTATTTAATTAATGCCAAAGACAAAAATGGAGTTGCAAAGCAAGACCTGCGATGCGCCTCCAGAGAGGCAAAGGACGACTTGAGTGGGTGAGGAGTGGATGGCCTCAATCACCGCACGCACTACGCTGTCCATCTTGCTTCTTTTCCTTCGCTACCGACCACAAGTTATGAATTCCAAAGAACTGCTGCAGCATATCTGCCATTCAGCATCAACCAAAAACTCTCGTCAACTCAACCGAATCGAAAGAACTCAAGACACAACTCATCTAATCTTCACATCCTGAAATCCTAAAGCCTCAGAAGTAGAAAACCGACATTCTAAAAACTCAGTCGCTTTACAATTGACAGGGTTTAGGGTTGAAATTGCATTCAACGACGATGCAATTAGCAGGGATTAACACAGTTACGATGCCTATAGTAAGTACATTTAGGAGACGGGAATTTCTTCACCCCTCCATCCAAGAATTAGCACCTACGCAAGCTTCCATTTGCACATCCCGCTAAAAGCCAAGTCCTCCCAGCCATTTCGTCAATACCAAAATTCCAACGTCCTTTACGTAAGTATCGTCTACAATTGAGTTATCTCCTCCATCACTACCAATCCTACAAGAGTCGCTGTTCCGCAGCAGAACCCCCCCAATCAATTCTCAACAGTAGTAACCTCCGCTACGAGAAAGCGGAATAAAACAGTTCTCGGATATCAAGTAATAATTTGAGCGTTTCTTAATGTTCTTCAATCAATGTATGAGTATTTCCAGCTAAAGAACAGTGGATTTATAAGAAAATGGGAAAATCGCAGTATCAGGTAATCAAAAACGCAATTCAAATCTGGAATAAAACGGAAGATACCCTTTTGCCATAACCCTGGGACGCACCAATTGACGAGAGCAGGAGTAAAATTGACGTTCACGATGAAGGAATTGGAAGTGTCGAATTCATGGTGCCGACCACTCTTGGTCTCTCGCCCTCCATCCCTGAAGCCCGCAACATTCGCCTGGTAAGTCACATCTCGTCGTTGTCTTGATTCCAGAAATTAGGGTTTCTGCCCCTGTCTTCTCCAAGCTTGCGCCTCATTGGCGCTGCTTTCAGGACGATTGCAGCCCATTAATTTTGTTCCTCCTAATCAACTTGGAAATATGAATCAAAACTAGGGTAGAAGATTGTAATTTCGGAACAATGTGATTCCAGAATTAATGTTTTTGTGAAGATTCTTCCAATAGATAATCATTAATTAGGCATTGGGCTTCAGCACATCGAAGATGCTCTCCGCTTCTGCAATTCTAATTACTCATAGTGTCAAGTCAAGTCATCTTACAAACTCTGCTTGAACTCTTTCCAAGACTGAACGATGCAATGATGTAGTGTTTCAAATTTTCAACTTAATTCTTGAGCTTTGCATGTGTGGCATTCCATTCCGAGCAATCTCCAGTAATGAGAGTCCATGGTTTCCTGTCAAGCTCATTTCTGCATGGGATGGTGGACATGTGAAAGCCACATGATTTCAAAGGAATTTCAATGGAGTGTTTGTAACGACCTTCGGCATTCGGTTGAAAAGCTCCCGCGTACATATTAGGTTTAACAGAACATGTGACATATGTATGGCGTGGACTGTTTAGGAGATATGCGCGCAAGAGTGCGGCACCGCCAATGTGCAATGAAATTCGGGCATCACGGTGACTTATGGTTTCTTCCATGAATCGGAGATGAATCAGGGTCTACGTGATCTTCTTCCTGAATTAGTGATTTTCACCACCCCAGCTCGCAGCTGAGATAAGGATCGGAGGCTCTCAAAATTGGACCAAACCGATCAGAATGCGTGGTCAAGCCGCACACGCGAGGAGATACTATTTCCTTCCTTCAGCGGCGATTGGAACGGTGACGTGACCCAGTTTAATAAGATTGACACGAAGCTCGGACTGGTTCCCATCCCACGAACATCCATGTCCGCCGTTGGCTTCCCAATTGCTGGGAGCTTCACGCCTAAATTTGGCACAAGTCAGTTGGACCTCTCCGTCATCGCGCTGTCGCTAATTAAAATCGATTCCCCGCACTTGCCTGCTGCCACCGTAGGCTAGTCAGAGGTATATGCTGCGTCTGCTCGCCGCAGATCCGTGGCCTGGCTTCCTTTCTAACGACCTCGGTAAAACGCCTTCTCGAACCTTCCTTCTCCTCGCTTTCGCATGCCATGCATCCCCCTTCCCAATACCAATTAACCCAATTTCAAATTACTCTCTCAAAGCCCACTTCCAAAGAGTATCTTAATTGCACTTTCATGATTGCATTTGCACTCCCTCGAATCTAAAACTCTTTCCCACATCCAAAAAAGCAGCAACCCAAAGAAAGATTCTGCAAATATCCTAAACCCTTCCCTATAACCCAATTCCAAAATTACTCTCGCAAAGCCCACTTCCAAAGCGTAATTGCACTTCTTCTTCTTTTTTGAAACCAATGGACCAAATCCATTGAGTAATTGCACTTTCATGATTGCATTTGCACTCCGTCGAATCTAAAACTCTTTCCCACATCCAAAAAAGCAGCAATCCAAAGAAAGATTCTGCAAATGCGTTCAACTCACGGGCACTGATGAGGTGCGCCAATGCAAAACCCCTGCCTGAAATGAAAGTTGACTAGAAAATTTACTTGAGACCGACTGCCTGTGAGCGTGCGACGACTACTAAAATTAGTCCTGAATTCCACTCCCCAACAGTAAATCGCGCTGACTGACTGACTGACTGGCTGAGATGCAACCTGGGGAGCATTCCGAATCGCTCGAATTCGGGACGGAATGATTCCCGTGGCCTTTGGGGAATTGCCCGGGGTTGCAAGCAAGCAAGCAAGCGGGCTACGGGCGGACTGATGACTGAGAGGTCAACTTCGGTGCAGTGATTTCCCCATCAATGCTCAAGCGGGAGGTTCGGGACGGGAGTCATCATCATGGCATGCCTGCCCTGGCTGCGAGCCCGGCGACGGAGGCAGGATACTTCCAAATTTCCAATCTGTTGGAGTTGATCTGGAATTGCTGCGGTGGGGCTTGCTAAATCGGGATTTCTTTGATGGCCGGTACGAGTGTACGACGGAGGGGAAGCCGAAATTAGCAGGGGTTTGCTCGGGGCCATCGTGGTGCCCAAATTAGGGTTTGCTCTGTCGCTTCTCTGCAGCTACGCTGGTTGAGAGTGCTTGAGAGCAAGGCTGCAAGTGGCACTCAATATATGCCTTGCATATTCGGATATTTAACCACTCCAATATTTAACCCATACTATTTTCGTATAGGGCAATTCCCGAGGAGGAGGGGATTGCGTGAAAATATGTGTCAACGAGGAGGGCAGAGCCAGACGAGGAGGCGCATTTTTTCGTGCAATCCCCGACGATGAGGGCGTTGCCCGACGTAATCTACTACCAGAATTGGATGAACAATGTGTGATGAGAATTGAAGTCGGATGAAAAATCCGTAATGCGGGCAAAACCGCGTAATCGGGCATTACAGTCTGGTTGCGTGTCAAAACCCGCCCAGAAAATGAACGGGGAATTTCTGGCGGTGGTTTACGAAGAAGGAAATTGTATGTATAGTATCATATGCGACTCGTAAAATATAATTATGTATTATAATACGGCACAACATATACGTTTGGATTAAATGGTCACGTTTACGCTTCATAAGCGGAAGCATGAATCTAATTATTTTCTTACTATTATAAGCTTCTTACCCATTAGCAAGGGTGAACAAGGATAAGTCACAACAATGTAGGAGCTTGGCATGTTCTATGTGTCCGATAGTAACTTTTGACCCTTTAATTTACCACTTGTTCATCATCAGAGGGACTTAGAGGGCATTTGCAGAGGTAGTGTGGGTTCTTCTTGCATTCATGTACTCTACAAATGGAATGTGATGACTTGAAATCATAATCTGAATCATAAAAATTGGGCTTCCAAGACCTTTAATCCTTTAAGCTTTACCACACAAATCTTTTTTTGAAATTTAGCGCAAATTTTTTGTTTATATCACAATGTGTTTTTCATTCTTCACAAAAAAATAAATAAATAAATAAATCATAACAAATATTGAGACCGTAGGAGCCTACTTGACATCCATTTTGTTCCCCAAGGGAACAAGGAGACTTTACGGATTAATCATCTATAGAGATATTTTCAAAAAAAATTGAGCTAATAAGTATTTGATATGAATTTTCTTCATTTATTCCTTAATAAATCAAATTAATCTCAGTTTTTTCCAAGAAAGTCTAAAAATAGTATGATTAATGGAAGACATCTGTTTTTTTCTTTGAAAAATAAATGTAAAAAATTCAAAAATACATAGTCACAAAATGGAATCACATAGTGTGAAAGGATTTTGTAATTTAATTTTGTGGTTGTGGGTCTACGTATTTATAGTTAACATCTAAATCTTATCGTACTCTGGCACCACATAGGTAGAATGCATGACCATTTTGCAACTTCTTGAGTATGGAGGAGGTGCTAAAGTATAATTATTGAAATTGAGAGTGCCATGTATTATTGGATCTGATTCAACATAAGGGCAAACTTTCATCACTAGTGTATACATACACATTCAATGTCAAATACACCAAAAAAAACAATTGGGCTTCCAAAATCTTTAACCCCTAAAGTCTCATTGGCCGTACGGGGGCCAAAATGCAAGTTTGGGCAGGCTTGCATGGTCTCAATACTCATCATAATTTTCTAAAAATTCTTGTAAAGCTAGGAAAACGCATAAGCTTCTTGGGATTACAATTTTTATTTCAATTGGTGCTCAGAAGCAAAAGTTATTGCACAAAAAGCCGAATATGGAGGTCGGCGGGCAGCCTAAAAAAATCACAAAAAGTCAAAATTGTTTTTGTTTTTTTTCTAAAATATTATATTTTTGTCTGCATGTAAAACTTTGATTCATTCTATTTGGACTAGTAATGAGAAAGTTATGGACAATTTTGTTTTTCGGGCAATCTAAGTAGTTCTCGAAAAAAAACTTTTTGCCCAACTTTGAATGCTAATACCCTCCAATCCATACGGTCAAATTTGATGAAATTTTTACCACATGATCTCAAACAAGCGAAGCACAAGATTCTATGGTTAAATTCTAAAAAAATGTTTTTCTGCTTTCATGGATGAATGCAGCAGAAATGACAGTTTTGAGTGGTTTTTGACCAAAAAATGGCCTTGGGACTTTAGGGGTTAATCCTGTAGAATTTGATGTCCAAATACTTTTTTGAAATTTAGCACAAATTTTTTACTTGTATCATTACAAAATTTTTGTTCTTTACTACAATTTCATCAACTTGGTTATCAAAGACGGTTGTTTTGGAAAATTCAAAGCATTAGTTAAGTTGATTGAGAAATAATTTGAACAAAATATTGCCCTAAAGCATTGCATTTATCACCTAAAATAGTCATGGAGGATGACTAGTTGCAGGCAAAACATTTCAAATTACAAATTTTTGGCATGAGACACTCTAAAATTGAACACACTATTCATCAATTTGTTTTTGTTACTTAACCTTTAAAGGCGGACCAAGTGACCATTCAACATACACAAGAGATCTCATATAGATTTGGGTCAATTTTGGTCAGACGTTCACAAAATTTTGATACATGATCTGAACATATACCAACTTAGTGGAAGTATAATTTTTTTTCCAATCAGGTGTCTAAATCAAAAGTTATGTTGTCTTGAACTTTTTGGACAGCTTGCCAAATTTCAGAAGTAGAGGAAGAATATTGCATACGCTGCTCAAAATTGCCCAAATATATAACTTGCATGATACAAGATGTAAATGTTGAAAAAATTAGTCAAATGTAGTATAAAAATTTCACTCTAGGAAAAGTTAAAGTTTTATGGCCTCATTGAGTAAGGTTGGAAAAAAAATTCTTCTGATATCAAACGTTATTATCTTTCAATCCATGTGGTCAAAGTTTCTGAATTTTTTTTTCCACACATTCCCAGAGTGGTCTAGTACAAATTTGTATGGTTGATTTTTTTTTTGAATTTTTTGAAAAAGAAATTCTCACTGCCCTAAAAAAATGTCAACTTTTCACAATTTCTATCCAAAATGTGCCTATGTCTTTTACGGGGGTTAACATTCTTTCTGTAACATGAAAGATCTGCATTTGGATGTTTCCAACACACACATGCAATTGAATACTCAATTAGATCTCTTTCCCTAATTCTTCAAATCTTGTAAAATCTTCAATGTAAACACACACACACAGCTCCTTTCAAAGTTTGCTCCTGGACAATACAACTTTACAAGAATTTTCCATAACTTAAGGTAAAAGCACCATTAGTCGACTATTTAAGCAATTTTGGATCAGATTGTGCACAGTCAGAGGTGGTGGAAAATTTTCCCATGTAGGAAGATAGGATAGGAAATATAGGGATTACAACATTTTCAGAATTTTGTTCCCAAAATTGAATTTACAGGGAATTTTGGGAACCAAAAAGTGCATTTCACTAGTAGCCATTGTCTAGAGTCTTCCAATTCCGATCATTCAAGAACTACTTTCCTGCTCACTACTTCTTACTTTCTTGCTCACTACTTCAGGACATGTGTCATAACCTTATTAGATTCAACCTTGAAAATGACCACAAAAACACATTCCCAGCTTCCCTTGGAAATTTGTTCCAACCTTGCGTTGGAAATATTGCACCCCTGCAGGTTGGGTACTGGGCATGGCTAACTATTAAGGTAGTGTGCTCTAAAAGCAAGCGGCTTCTTTAAATCGACCCTATATTTAACACTAGTAGAAAATCTACCCGGTTTTGTTGTTTTGGTCGGGCAGATTTTCTACTATAATTATGAAATGGATATTAGGTGGTCCTTAAATGGACCTCTCAAGCCATTGAGAGAATCGAGAGAAAAGCATTATCTATTGTAAGAGCCAATCATTGGCCTTCATTAACTCAAATCACTTTAGAAGTTACAAGTGGTCAGATTTTAGAAGACCTAGGGTCACAAATAGGTGCCTACAACAGATTTTTTTGAAAATTCATAAGTAATTCAAAAACGATTCAAAAAATATGAAACCACTTGTGTAACGTTCCGCATCCATTTTTCTTTCTCTGAAAAATGATCCAAAAACATTTCTGTTCAAGGAAACCTATGAAAAAGGCAGATCAGCCCTTAAATGGTTGCTTTTAGGCCATACTACCTTAGTGCTTCTACCTTAGGGTACGTTCGCACTTGCTGTTAAATAAAATTTCAGTGTCATTACAGAGGGGGTTGTTAGACACAATGTCCCACAGCCTCTTCCGGGGGCAGGGCTGGGATGCGGGCAGATCAGGGGCTGCTCCACAGCCCTCTGAGGACCCCACAATCTGCTTTTAATTTTGGTTCATAATTGATTTTTCCAACAAAGTAGAATACAATGAACTAGTACACAAGATTTTCAATAAGAAAATTGAACCAATGATGTGGATCTTGTGCCACATATTTCATTCTTGTCACATATTCATTTACACCATGTAGCCAATTTTGCATTGAAGTAGGAGAGGAGAGAAGCTCTTTATACTAGTGGAATAGTGGTGGGTGAAACAAATCATGTGGGATATGTGAATTAGGACAAAAAAGAGTTCCTCCACTCATGGTTAAGTAGAAACGCAGGAATTGTGATAAAAGTCAAATTTCAAACCTCATTTAGACATAGTAGACTATATTTTTCAAAAAAACTTCAAACCAAGAAAAGTTGGGGAATCAAGTATACTTTTATCTCCAAAAATCCGTTTGAGATTTCAATACTCCACCTAAAACTTTTGAACAAATTTCAGAGGAGGTGTTTGAAAATGTCCAAAAAAATGTCCCTTCCACCCCACCCCACCCCCTTGAGAATTTGTCTACAACTCTTACATGAGGCTTCAAAATCTCAAGCGGATTCTAGGGTTAAATGTTAGCTTGCTTCTCCCACTTCTTCTAGTTCAATTTTTTTTTGAAAGAAGCTATTATATTACGTCTAAATGAAATCTAAAATTCAACTTTGAACACAATTCTTGTGTTTCTAGTTACATCTCAAATTCTTAAGAACTTTAAATCAATATTTCATCATTATTGAAACAACATGACAAACACAAAGTAGCCATTAAGGTTGTCTCATCAATGTCCCAAGTTATATTGAATCAATGTTGTAAGGTATTGTTTCAATAATTCAAATATGGTGGTGTAGGAATATTGAATCAACGATTATTCGAAGGTATTGTTTCAACATTTTCAATATGGTGGAGTAGAATATTGAATCAACAATTATTCATGGTTGAGTTCTTTGAAATCATATTCTACAAGGGTTTCTCAAGACTTCAAAATAAAAGAAATAATCACTTCATTGTGTGCTTGTAAGTGCTTGCTCTATTTTAATCGATTCATGCTTTCAAGTTGAAATGTTTAAATTTTAGTTCAAGAATGTTGTCAAATTTTAATTTTTTGCAGTAAAATTGCTCCCAACTTCTATAACAGAGAGCTCTTTGGGGTTTTAATGGGGGAATGACACCCTTTTACAATTCATACCTTTCAATCCATGTTGATATTCTACATCAAAACAACATTGGGATTTTGAAAATGTTGGTAGATATCTTATGCCAATTGTTCAGCCCTTCATGTATTGCAAGCATTTGTTGATAGATTTATGATGATAAAAGAAACTTATCAATATCCAAAATTCTAATTACCTGAGAATACAAAAGGAGACTATTTCCTCTCTCAAGCTAATTATATTGGATTTGAATATTGGGATGTGATGCAAATACTTATTTATTTATTTACTAGGTTTGTATGAAGATGGTATTGTACACACAATAACCCTTTGGTTTAGTAGGACATCAAAGCATGTCGGAGCTCTTATCACATAGAGGGTATCTTACAAGAAATGTAACTTCTTATGAGAAGGTATGAAATATGTATTAATTTCAAATTTAATTGTCTATTGATGACATGTTGTTAAAACAATTTAACCATTAGGTAAACATGGTAAAATATTCCATTAGTGTTTCAAATAACATTATTTAGACTGATTTTTAGTTGTAAAATTACTTTGAAAAAGTACAGTAATGCACCAAATGTTAAAATAACAATGAAACAAGGGGGGAGGAAAATTTGAGATGTAACTATGAACGGCTTCATTTTCTATAAACAAAATTGAAAAGTGTTGAATATGGTACAATGTTAGTGGTGGAGAATTTGCAAAGAGGGGTTGGAAGGGACATCTTTATAGAACTGAACACCATTGTCCTCGGTTATTTTCTTCCAAAGTACTCAATCCTATGTAATTTTAGAGCTCATCATTGCTTACATTTTAAAAACATTTTTTATTTAAGAAGTTTTAAAAATTCATTTATTTTTTCTAAACTTACTGCAAATTAAATGGAATTTATTTCCCAATTGCCAAAAGTCAATTCAAACCAGACCTACATGTGCTATTAATAGTATGTAACATTGTACAACCTTTCCGAGAACCTTTCTGACATTCTTACTTTGTTTGATGTTCAAATTTATGATTAGAAAATATTCATATCAAGCTTTTAATATCTTTCATGATTAATATTTGTCAAATCAATTAAAAAACACATAACTTTTAAGTACTTGAAAAATACAATTTTTTTCATTGCTTGAATGAAAGTTTGTTGTGGTTGACAAAACTTATGCATTGCACATGTATATGAAACAAATATTTACAATGGAGGGTTGACAATAAAAACATCACTACTTAGATTCTCATAAAGTAATTACGTGTACATGTGATTGAATATGCAATTGCACATTGTTTGTATAAAGAAACTACCAAACTCTTGTAGGATTTTAGTAGAAGTCAGTACAGTACTCTAAAATCTCCTTAAAAAAATTGAACTAGAAGAAGTGGGAGAAGCAAGCTAACATTTAACCCTAGAATCCACTTGAGATTTTGAAGCCTCGTGTAAGAGTTGTAGACAAATTCTCAAGGGGGTGGGGTGGGGTGGAAGGGACATTTTTTTGGACATTTTCAAGCACCTCCTCTGAAATTTGTTCAAAAGTTTTAGGTGGAGTATTGAAATCTCAAACGGACTTTAGGAGATAAAAGTATACTTGATTCCCCAACTTTTCTTGGTTTGAAGTTTTTTTGAAAAATTTAGTCTACTATGTCTAAATGAGGTTTGAAATTTGACTTTTATCACAATTCCTGCGTTTCCACTTAACCATGAGTGGAGGAGCTCTTTTTTGTCCTAATTCACATATCCCACATGATTTGTTTCACCCACCACTATTCCACTAGTATAAAGAGCTTCTCTCCTCTCCTACTTCAATGCAAAATTGGCTACATGGTGTAAATGAATATGTGACAAGAATGAAATATGTGGCACAAGATCCACATCATTGGTTCAATTTTCTTATTGAAAATCTTGTGTACTAGTTCATTGTATTCTACTTTGTTGGAAAAATCAATTATGAACCAAAATTAAAAGCAGATTGTGGGGTCCTCAGAGGGCTGTGGAGCAGCCCCTGATCTGCCCGCATCCCAGCCCTGCCCCCGGAAGAGGCTGTGGGACATTGTGTCTAACAACCCCCTCTGTAATGACACTGAAATTTTATTTAACAGCAAGTGCGAACGTAACCTTAGCTGGAATGGGATGAGCTCCAGGAGACAAGATGCACGAGCAGCACAGATGTTTTAAGGTACGTTTGCATTTCCATCAGTTAATGATTGTCGCACAAGATCTTTGTCAATAGAAACTATTTGTGTTTCCTATGCTTATTATTATCTGTCACTTGTGGTCTTGTGTCTGGGCCATTCATGTGCAGCAAGTTGGAAATTGACAGAGAAATGCATTGAAGAATGAATGCGCTACTGTTTCTGATAAGTAGTTCTGCCTAAAACTGCCACTGCCTTATGAATGATTCTGCAATTGTTAAGAGTGATGGGGGCTGCTGCTGTGGAGTGGCTCAGTGGCATCATGATGTTGGAGATGAAAGAACCAAAGTTTTCAAATCATCTGTGAGTTGAGAGGATGTACCTTAGAACAACCCAATGCCATCAGTCACCCAATTCCGACATCCCAAATCCGACATCTACTGAGCGCTGCCATTTGCATCAGTTACCACAATCTTCAGGTAGACAGTCCTTTAGCATCATGACAATGCACTTGGGGGAGGAAACACTCCAGAGTATGGTCTAACATGGGGCTACCCATGCTTCAACAATTTAGTCCCAACAAACTTTGAAAAATCACAAAAAAATTCATTTCTTGTTGGAATGTTCTGATTCATAATATTCAGTAGCAGTCACTAGCTCTGCCCTCCCCCAAATGAAATTAGTGGTGTGAAATATACCACACCATTTCATCCGAGGGATGAAATGGTGCAATAAAGTTCACACCAAATCAGTAGCTATGTGGATAATTGTCAATAATTGTCAAAACTTAACTCGGTGCCCACGCTGCAGCTGTACACTACAAGTAGTGACAAATTAAAAAAATTCAAGTAAAACTGAAAACAAAATGCTAATATATTCATTGAAATTATAGATTTCAATATTATTGTAGAATTACTTCACTTTGAATTGGAATCCATTTATGCATTGTGTTTTAGAAGTGAGAAGACAACTCTTTATATGCACATGGAGTGGTAGGAGGTAGAACAATTCATGTGGGATATGTAAATTAGAATTTGTAGGTTCGCATGCACTCATAGTTAAGTCAAAAACAAAGAATTGTGTTAAAAGTAGAATTTCAAACTTCATTTAGGCATAGTAAAAAAACGTTTATCAAAAAACTTTGAACTAAAAAAAGTTGTTAAATGAAGATAAGTTTCACCTTCAAAAATCCGTTTGGGATTTTGAATCTCCAATCAAAAGTTATGGACAAATTTTGGAGAGGAATTTTAATGGACATTTTCTTTTTAACACTTTTAAAAATCCATTCCAATCCCTCTCTGAAATTTGTCCATAACTTTTGATTGGAGATTCAAAATCCCAAACGGATTTTTGGAGGTGAATCTTATCTTCATTTAACAACTTCTTTTAGTTCAAAGTTTTTTTATAAACGTTTTTTTACTGAGCCTAAATGAGGTCTGAAATTCTACTTTTAACACAATTCTTTGTTTTTGACTTAACTATGAGTGCATGAGAACCTACAAATTCTAATTTACATATCCCACATGGGTTACTCTACCTCCTACCACCCCATGTGTATATATAGAGTTGTCTTTTCACTTTCAAATCCAGAATAAGTTATTGATTGCAAATGTATATAATGCATTAGTGTATTACTCATTGGACTTTTGACTAACATTTTTCACTACAAATATTTGTTGATTTGTATCTCTAGTCCTAAAATTAAGAAAAGAAAATGGAATAAACCATAATGTGCTGTCACTATTTCGGTACCGAAGCTTACGTTAATTATGTGGGGATGAAAGTCGTGGATGAGGACTCCAAAGAGGAAAAGGCAACCTCTCTTAAGGCTACTGAATGTTATGTTCTATTTGCAAATTGCTTCTCTCAAACTTTTCAATCTTTGAAAAATACGTGAGTTGACAAATAGCTTCTCTAAGGTACCTAGATAAAAAAATTTGCTTGATAAGAGCATTGCCATCACTGGTCAATATATGGACTCAATAGGATAATTACTAAGTCCAAAAGTGATGTTATCCCCCATTATATCATTACTAGAAAATTTAGTTTTTCTTGTTGATTTGGTCGGGTTGATTTGGTTCACTTTTCTATTGATTTATATCCAAATCAACAAATTATTGTCCAAATCAACAAAAAAGTGAACCAAATCAGCAAAAAAAAAAAAAATTTCAAGTAGTGATCATGGACTTAAAGACAGTGAAATCTAGGCTGGTCCACTCAAAAAATGGTTTGGCACGCCATCTTCCCATGTGATTTTTTATTGTATTGAGGTGCGATTTTGGGGTATCCTCAACGAACAATTGTCAATTTTTTGTCAACATGGCCGCCAATATGACACATGCATGAACAATAGCTACAAATAGGAATATGTTGTGGTGCCATGGTGTAGAAGGGTGGAGGACCAACATCACACCTGCTCTAAATGAACAAAGTCAACATTACAAAGCTCCCATGCCGAGTTAGATTTCTTAAGAAACGGTGGCAATGCTCTAATAGAAATGTTTTATTTTATTTGGTAGGGTTTACATATCTAACTAGGGTTGTTTTGATGCTCATTTGGTGCATGTATCTATTAACATAAATTTATGATTTTTTTCTTGGAATGATCGATTACCTTGAACTAATTACTACAGTCCCAAGGTCTTTTTTCCCTCAAAAAACACTCAAAATTGTCATTTCTACTCTCTTGAGCCATGAAAACAAAAACATGATTTTGGGGGGATTCTAACCATAAGATCTTGTATTGCATTTGTATGTGAACATGTGGCAATTTTTTTGTGACATCTAACTATTAATACAGAGTAGAAGAAATTAGCATTTGATGTAAAATGAAGAGATTTTTCAACCCTATTTGAGAATTTTATGTGACTTCGATTGACCTTTGTGACAAATTTTTGCACTATGAATTTTGAATTTAAAAATCTACCATATTCATAATCATATTAGGCACACCTCCACCAATTTTCAAAGGTTTTAAGAGTCTTAGAACACCTCCACTAAAATCTTGCAATGTGACTATGTTGTGAGAAATGACAACTCATTACACTTTTTTTTGCAATCAAATTTTTTGCCACATTTTTCCAAAACTCAAAAATCCCAAGGGTAGATTGAAAGCTTCAATCAATCTCTACAAGATTAAAAAAATTAGGAAAAATACATCCTCTAATTTCTACCCAAATTAGAATGTCAATTGTATAAAAGAAGTGTTGAATCACATTGGCATTGGGCATCTCTAAAAAGTGAGGTCCATTGTGTTCCCATTCAAATATAGCTTATTTTGGGACAATAGAGTTATTCATAAAGTCCCCCCCAGTTTGGAGGGGACTTTTTTCGACAAATTTCCTCCGACGGACGACCCCTCAGGCGACCACAAACCCGCAGGCGACTACTAAACCGCAGGCAAAGTCCGGACCAAACTTCTTTTTGGTCGATTTGGGTGCTTAAGAAAGTTTGATACCCACTTTTGTATTGACTTTTTGCCCAAAACCTGCTTTTTCACAAAACTGCGGGGTTTAAACCCCGGTTTTGGGTACTTTACGAATAACTCTAATGTTCATAAGAATTTTCAATCTTCTTTGATTCCTATGGGGTGCTCATTGGCCATTTACCCCCTAAAGTCCCATTGTCTCCTCGTGGGACAAATTGGATTTCGGGCAGGCTCCTATGGTCTCTATATTTGTTGTGATTTTTTGAATTTCTTTTGTGAAGATAGGAAAATACATTAGCTTTCCAAAAATATAAATTTTATTTCAATCAGTGCCTAGGAGCAAAAGTTATGGCACAAAAAGCAATTTTTTTAAAATTTGGCGGGCAAAAAAAAAACTGAAAAAAACTTTAAATAATTTTATTTTAAATTTTATTTTCTCATAGATTATATTTTTTTCTACATTTGAAGCTTTGATTCATTCTATTTGGACTAATAATGAGAAAGTTATGGACAATCTTGTTTTTTAGGCAATCTAAGCATCTTCTTGAAAAAATAAGTTTTAGAATGCAATTTTGAATGCAATTTTTCAAAAAAAATTGTTAGGAAAGGTTAAATTTTCTTGCTAAAACAATCTCACTGTTGGGATTTTTGTGTTTCAATTCCATCTTAGAGCTATTAACAGTTTAGTTTTTTCTTAAATCTTGAATTTACTTCTACTTAACATTTTTTTAATGAGTAAAAACTAAGTGTGTGATTTATGAATTTTTTTTTCTAGACTCTCAACTCAATTCTTCATTATATAAATTTAGAAATTCAAAATCAATAGAGCAAAAATTTTAACTTAGAAAGGTTCAAAAGCCAAAAAAATTAGTTGAGTAAGGTGCAAAAAACCTTGTTTCTTTCACTTTAAATGCTAATATCTTGCAATCTCCACAGTCAAAGTTTTTGAAATTTTTTCCAGACATTCTTACACTAGTCTAGTGCAAGACCCTACAACTAGATATGCAAAAAAAAACATTTTTTAAAATTTTTTGCTCTTTGCTATAGAAATGACAGTTTTGAGTGTTTTTTGATGGAAAAAAGGTTTTGAGACTTTAGGGGTTAATTGGACAACTCATTTGCCACATTGACCATCCATAGGGCATAGATGGATTGTCCCGTTGCACATCTTGTGCTAGCATGGCTCGGCCGGGCTTATTCACTCGTTGTCCAGTCTCTACCCTCCTATTTTTTTCCTAGACCATGCTTTTTCTAAAGTCAATGACATTTTGGTTGTCCAACCTATCCTTCTAGTATAGTTTTCCTAAAGAATGCATGTAATTTCTTCACCAAGCAACATTGAGAAAAAATATATATCTACAAAGCTCTTGTAAAACTACATTTTCTAATACGGTTTCAAAAACTCATTGTAAGGTAGTAACACCTATAACCATCACCTCTAAAATCTTAGAAAATCTTTGGAAGTGAAAAATTTTCATTACAAGGATGTACCACATTTGAATATCAAATCCTAGTGTTGGTATTAGGTGCATTTGTAGTCGGCTCTTTAATAATTCATAACTTATTCTCATAGTGTCCATATAATACATTCAAAAATGCGTATGAATTATTTTTCTCTTGCTAATAGGATCCTATAATTTTTTAGATGTCTATTAATAATAATCATGTTCAAAAAACTTAAATTCATGGTTATGGGTGTTGCTACCTTGTAAATTGAGACAATAAGAACCTACCTAAATCCCAAATTGTCCCCCAAGGATACAATGGGATAATTTTTATTTCAATTGGTTTTTGGGAGCAAAAATTATACCACCTTAAGTTCAAAAAATAGTTTGCCAAGCAGTACAGAAAAATTGAAAAATTGAAAATAAATCTCTTAAAACTTTGTTTCTTATTAGAAAAATACATTTGCCTATATATTGTAGAAAGCTTTGATTCATTCCATTTGGAATGATGATGAGAAAGTTGTAGAGAGTCTTGTTTAGAGGGGCACTCATAGGCATTTTCTTTACAAAATAATTTATTGGATTCATTTCTGAACTCACTTTTTGCAATGTAAAAAAAAAATTCTACATAGTTAAATTTTGTTTGCTAGAACAATATCATTGTTCTGATTATTTCAATTCCATCTTAGAACTGTTAACAATTAAGTTTTTCCTTCTATCTCATACCTACTTCTACATAACAATTTTTTTGAAGAATGAAAATCAAGTTGTTGTTTTTAATATATTTTTTCCAACCCTCAACTCAATTCTTCAATATAAAAGATTAGAAATTCAAAATCATTAGTACAAGAATTTTAAGTTAAAAAGATTCAAAATGCCACATTTAACTACTTCTAGACTAATCAATGAATTCTGGACAATGAAAGCATCCGGAAATCTCCAAATGATTATCTCTTAGTGTTTGCAAAAATCTCTAGGTGTTTTGTATAGTTCTCCTGATGTTTTACATCAATCTCCTATTGTTTTGCATTATCTCTCAATGATTATCTCTTGATATTTTTTCTCCCATTATTAATTTCGGACCCTTTAAAAGTCTAGAAGTAGTTAAATGTAGCATCAAAGCCAAAAAGTATGATCAAGCAAGGTGTAAGAAAACTTGTTTTCTTCCTTAAAAATGCAAATATCTTGCAATCTACGTGGTCAAAGTTTATGAAATTTCTTTCACACATTTTTATACTAATTTCATCTAAGATCCTATGGTTAGATATGAAAAGAAAACAATTTTATAAACTTATATGCTCTTTGCAATAGAAATGGAAGTTTTGAGTGTTTTTTGATGACAGAAGGCCTTAGAATTTTAGAGGGTTAACAACCAATGTGGATTTGGGAGGGCTTACACATCTTTAAACATTAGTTAGTAGAATTTCCTAGAAGGACAAATAGAGGCCACATGTTGTTTACTCTTATTGCTTAAGATTTCTGACTCTTCTAGAATTAGTTACAAATTTTTGAAATTGTAATGATATGAGGTAACTACACCTAAAATGGACCGCTCCTAAATGTCGACCCCTATTTTTGAACTGAAAATGAATGGGGAGGAAACTGAAAATGGTGCACAGTAAAGGACAAGTGTAAGAGCCCATTTCGACTAGTGTGCAGCTTTATTAATAGAACTATAGAGGTGGCAACCTCCCAAGTGGTCCATTTTGAATACACTTTTTGTTCGTTTAACTTCTTGTCTTTGACATTTCTTCATGTGCATCAAATTGATTTTGGCATCACCTAGGTGACACTTTTAAAACCCTACACCTTGTATCTTTAAAAATTTGTAACTAATTCACAATGCATCTAAAAATTATGAAACCACTTGCATTTTGATTCATAGTCCTTCACGTGTATACAAAAATTGTTGTTCATTTTCTAGAGCATACAGATCATGCCACAGAGCTTAACTGTACAATTTTAGGTGTAGTTACCTTAACATTCTAAATGCACTCCCATTACAAATATTCATTGTTGGTACATTAAATTAAAAGAATCTAATATTAACATCTATATTAGAGCAACGTTTTTGACAACTCAAGTATGTGCACCTAAAAGTGACACTCTCCTAATTGCGACACCTATCTACAGTCATCCAAGATTTCAAGCTTGAAATCTTGGACAGTTGTAGATAGTTTTTACAAATAGGAGAGTGTCCCTTTTAGGTGCACATACCTTACTGGCTTAGAACAACTTGTGTCTAGTTTTGAAAACCAGACACACCCAAAGTCCAACTGAAACCAAGGCCATTAAACTTTTAATTACCGTAGTCAACATTTAGTGTGTATTAACTTAATCACTGTTCCCCGTTCACAGCATCAAATGGCTGAAAAGTGTTCATTTTCTTGTTACAGTGAATGTGCTACAAGACCAGGTGTTTTCCGGGCTGATGATAATGTGGACGAATGGGTAAGAGAAAGTGCAAATTCCTGGTCAAAGGTTCTCAATTGACTGTTAACCAGAGGTTTGGCTGTAAGTTATTAGGCGCCAATTAACTTAGGCATGATCCACTCTGTTTACAACATGAATGACATTGATTCTGTTGAATGAATGGCTTAGGGTCATCTGAATCTGGTTTTCATGGATACTAAGAGCATCTCCACTCTTGCTCTGAAAACTAGCCTCGCCAAATGGTTTTTTGCGGGCTCCATTCTCCTTCCGAGCTCCACCTTCTCCGTAGTTCCCATCCTTGCTCTCCATATTTCCAATAGCTTTGCATTCTCATTGGTGGGAGTTGCTATAGTGGTTCAATTTTTCTAAAAGGAGACAAAAATATTGTCATACAAGGAGAATCCAAGCTTGGAGGGGAGAAGAGCGGGCCCGTGAAGATTGCGGGTTGATTACATATTTGAGCGGGGCCAGGCTTTATCTTTTGGATTCCGGGGCAAGAGTGGGGGCAATTTTAGAGTGCGGGCCCTGGATTTGAGCGGCCGAGGGACAATCTAGAGCAAGAGTGGAGATGCTCTAAGGTAGTATGCTCTAAAAGTGACCCTTTAAGGGTTGGTCTGCCTTTTTCATAGGTTTGCATGAACAAAAATATTTTTAATTCATTTTTTAGAGAAAGAAAAATAGATACCAAACGTAACACAAGTGGATTCATATTTTTTGAAGTATTTTTGAATTAGTTAGGAATTTTCAAAGATTTTTGTTGTAGGTACCTATTTGTGACCTTAGGTCTCCCAAAATGCGTCCACTTGCAACTTCTTAAAGTGATTTGAGGAAATCAAGGCCAATGATTGGCTCTTGCAATAAAGAATATATATTTTTTGATTGAATCAATGGCTAAAGTGGTCCATTTACAAACCTTTTCATATCCATTCAGTACAGTTTTACAGGGTCGGTTTGAAGAAGAGGGTCAATTTTACAGCATACTACCTTAGTGTGCCATGTGTTGTTATTGAAGTCAAAATAAGAAGTATAAGTAATTTTCTAACTTTTTAATTCATAAAATTTTCGAAATTCAATATCTTTTATGTCGTGAGTTGGAACGCCATGAAACTAAGTCTATGCACCCCTCTTTGCATAAGAGCTTTTCGACGGTACCAAGAATGCAACAAGAGATTTCATTGTAACAAACAAAACAAATAGCCTTATTTAAGGTATAGATCTTCCTATCATCCTCATTGTAGAAGTTAATTCAATTAGAGCAACACACAGTAGTTGTTTTATATTGCACTTTTTTTTCCTAAAAATTATTTTACTTTTATTTCTTTAGTGACTATTGAGGGTAAAAAAATATATATTTATATTCTTGCCTAGAAGCAATTAAAGCATTGGAAATTAATTTTGTTGTAGTAGAAAATTGTGAATTAAAATAATTATTGAGTTGCATTAATTGAATCAACTCTTACAATCACTAAAATTTCATAGTTCATTGGGTTGGCTTTCTGAATTAATCAATTATTTAGATTAATTTATTTGAGATTATGGATATCCTATAGGTTTATGAATGACAATATGAATCTAAAATTACATTAGCTTAGTGGGATAACATGAATAAAAACATGCATTTGAAACACCTAAGATGAAAGTCATAATTCAATTATAATCCCATAAACTTGTGTTTTTTGCATGATCAAAGTTTTATTGATTGTATATCATTCTATAATTACTATACTCTCACCTCATTTGATATTGGTCATTAGGGTAGTAAAGTGAAACTGTTGGAAAAAACAGAGGATGGAACTTAATTTAGCTCAATTTTTTTTATATGAATATTTATAGCACTCTTTCCCAATGGCTAAAGAATTAGAGAAATATTATAGTGTGTACATTTTAGTCAAGAATTTATAAAGGAAGGTCTAAATAAGGGGTCAACATTAGGTGCATTTACTGCTCAATTAAGATGACAAATGGTTGAATGTCCCTTTGATTGTTGCATATATATTTAAAAGTATCAAATTCACAATTTTGTCTGCAACAAAAGACAAATTGTGGAATGTTCTACATTTGCTTTCGTCAACTTATTTGGGAAAAAAGATGCATTACAAGTCATCAAAGCAAAAACAAAAGATATGGAGGAGGGCTAATCTTGTCCCTTTGGGTGTAGATGCAGCTCTCATAATTTCAGACTCTCTTCCAATGATAATCCAAGCAAGACCTCAAGATTGTGAGAAAAACAAATAAATTCTTTTCCAATACACTAATTACACTGCTCCATTCATTGAATTCATAAATTGTCCTAATTGAAGCCTAATTTCAATCCTTTCAACCTCCATCCCACACTCCGTTAAAACTATAGAAGTCTAAAGAATAAATATTGACAAGAAAAAATTGTTCCTCTTTGGAACAAAGAAGAAAGCCCACCTCACTTCATTATCTCCTAGGTACCACACTTCACTTCAAGTTAATCTTTAAAGGACATTTTGGGTTTTGTAAAGGTTGTTCAAAATTGGATTTCAAAATCTTCATGACATGGGTGCTATGAAGCTTGTTCAGAAGCCAATCAATAATGAGCGTCTTGCCCTCGTAAAGGCAATGACAAACTCAAATGCAAGAACCACATATTCCAATTGTGATTTGGAACCCAAAACTTAATATGATAGGTGTATTTCTTAGAGACAAAGAGAATGATATTTAGAAGTTGGTTTGTGGTTAAGTATTGGAGATGCTATCGAGAAGATTCTCTACAAAACAAGTTCCATGGGTTGGATTTGTCCTTTACTGGTTAAGAAGAATTCTTGTATAATTGGTATTCCTATGTACAAAACAAAGTATCCTTCTTTTTGTACACTAAGTGAGGACATTCTGACCTAAACTGTAGTAGTGTAAGTCATTTTTGTTTCAACCTCAAACTTAAAACCAAAGTTATACATTTTGGTTTGACATTAAGGTGGGTACACCCAAAATCGCACCTGCCTAAAACCGTCATCATCACTTTGTGTACAGCTCCAAAATCATCATGTACGCACGCTGAAGTAATGATTTTAGAACCTCTACCAATACAAAACTTTGATCCTTCATAGCTTTTGCATACAATATCCAAATGCTGTGTTCGTTAGTGCCTTGGAACCTCTTTTCACTTGCCAACAAGAAAATATGAAAATTGAACCATTCTACTAAGGTAGGAGGTTCTGAAATCGCACAAGCTCTAAAATCGCCCACCCTACTCAAATGTACACTGCTTGTACATGTTGCTTTTCATAGCCTTCAACGATGTACAAACAATGTACATTTTAGGGGGTGGGCGATTTTAGAGCCCTATGCCACTTCAACTTCAAAATTTCATAACTAATTCCAGAAAGCTCCAAAAAATATGAAACGACTTGGGTTAGATGCCAATTCCTCTTGTCTTTCAAGGAAAATTTACTGAAAAATATTTCAAGACATTTCACCTCCCCAAAATCCAGTTTCAGCTCTTAAATGAGCTATTCATAAACCTCCTACCTTAGGCACAGTTGCAGAAAGTGGTTTTGGGGGAACCCACCTTCTTTCAGGAGCTCAAGGCAAGGTGCAGTGTCTCCCACGTAATGTGGTGCTGCACAATTGATGCCATGCACGCGCACACAACTGTAGAGTAGCAGACCATGACCAGACTGAGTTTGAACGGTCCGGCTCCTGAACTTCAGAAACATTAGCAGGAGATGAGGAGATCCTGTGATCGATCACACACTCAATCGACACCTCTCTTTTTTGAGTTTTTTCCAAAGAATGTCAACCCTAAAATGCTGGAGCTCAGTCACACCGGCAGGCTTCACTTGAACCATTTGACTGCTTCGTCGTAACTGTAGAGTTGTGGACCAAATATTTCGAACAAAAACATCGAGCGGAAAGGGGATTCATCAGTCCCAAGCCGCTCCACGGCAGTGCTTCCCACCAACACTCAATTGACACCCAAACATTTCAAAGAATGTCAACTCCGAAATACTGGAAGGAAGGGTGTCAAACACAATCTTCAGGAAATCGTAATCACTGTGACTCTACTTAGATTTTTGGGCTACAGTCACTACTAAAAAGTTTACTCTATGATCTAGTGTGCACTGTGCGGGGAAAGTCTGTTATAAGCTTAATTTCACTTGTGTTTGTCCAATGAGATCGATAGCAATCGACCCTGAAATACTGCGGAAGTGAAGTACTGTAACCACCTCATGACGAACGGAAGTTCTGTGTTGAAATCCTCAATTTCTAATTACATTTCTGAAACACTTTTAAAAATTAAGTATTTAATGTTACTGTATCGTTGAAAAACTGAAGTTCAACATTTTACTTACAACAAATAATTGCAGTCCAAACTTAGCATTTGAGATATTTCCCTAACGAGTCACATGGGCAAGTGATTTTGTTTTTATTTTTGGTTTCAGTGAAATAGTTTATTAAACAGTTTCTAAAGGATTTTTGTATGATATATAGATTAAGCTAATTAGTGATTTAGTGCCTGGTTCCCAATCTGGAACACTGACCATCCAGTCAAACATTCATATCCGTAGAAAAGGAATATGCTGTAGATTTCTTTTGAATCAGTCTCGTGGGGCGGGTATGTACATATTTGGCAAATTTGTAAATAGGTGATCTTCCAGATTTGAAAAAAAATTCAATACTGTTTCGTAGATTTTGACTTTCTCCTGCAGATGAACATATTGTGGCGTTGCTCATTACAACATTCTGAAAAATGTTCCATTGCCGTCCCTGGTTTACCGGTAGCCATGTAGGTGTTGCTTACAGGTTGGCGATACGTGGCACCTGCAGATTGACTACAATTTCATAATTTCATCTGGCACTACACTAAATAGGGTATTTAGTGTTGGCAACACTATTTGCGAACCATGACACTAAATATCATTAAGCCTACTAAAGTAAGTAGCATTAAATGTAATTTCTAACATTAAATATACTCTATGGTAAATCTGAAATCTGAAAATGTTTACATTTAGTGTTAGAACTTATTAAAGGAAGGTAGAAGGGAAGAGAAGACAGAGGCAGCGCATTGAAGTTTAGCACTACACTAATTGTCCTAAAATTGACATTTAGTGTAGGGTCAAGTAGAGTGGTAATTACACTAAATGTAATCCAACACTAAATACCCTATTTAGTGTAGTGTGCTCTGTGCCGTTGGCACAGTCAAAAAGAAAAGTCCAAGTATTTTTCTAATTTTTTTAATAAAAAAGCTTTGAAATTAAATAACTTTCGGACCGTGAGTTGGAACGCCACGAAACAAAGCCCATGCACCCCTCCTCGCCGAGAGCTTTCCAATGGTACCAAGAATGTGACCGGACACACGGTCAAGGAGATCTCAACGTAACAAACAAAACAAAACAAACAACTTAATTTAAGGTATTTATAAGGTATGAATAATTTGATGATGAGATCAAAATTTTACAACCTAAATTATCTCAATATTTTTAATCAAACTATAGGTGAATGATAGTGGAAAAATGTTCTACAACAAATATTTAGCCTTTATTTTATTTATTTATAGGTGCAAATGAAAGGATATATTCATTTCAAAATAGAGAGTACAATCCAACCTAAGCCAAGAGTGTTTTACCACAATCATTAGAGAAAATCTGGAGCTTCTAGAGGGCTACTCCACAGCCCTCTGAGGAACCCTGAAATTTACCTTTTTTTTCAAAAAAATTAGTTTTTCCCCTATTTTCACGCAGCAGAAACTGCAACGACACTGGCGCAGAAACCGATATTTACGAGTTATTTATTTATTTATTTTAAATTTTAAAAAATTTATTTATTTTTTAAAAAATTGCGATTTCTGACCGTTTCGGCGAGCAATCAGCTACCGAGGGACAGTTCTGGAGTGACAGGCCAAGCATTTTAACCCCTAAAGGCCCAAGGCCTTTTTTCTGCCAAAAACCCATCAAAACTGCCATTTCTATAGCAAGGAGTAAAAAAAATGAAAAATGTTTTTTTTTCACATCTAACTGTAGGATCTTACACCTAACTAGTATGAGAATGTGTGGAAAAAAATTCAGAATTTTTGACCGCTCAGATTGCAAGATATCTGCGTTTAAAGTGGAAAACACAAGTATTTCAGCACATTGCAGGACTAGATTTTTTGACTTTAAACATTTTGCACTTAAAATTTTTGCATCACAGAGTTTTGTGCTTCAAATATTTATAGTGGAGAATTGAGTTGAGAGTCTAGGGGGAAAATAAATATTCAAAAAAACTTAATTATCATTCCTAAAAAAATTATTAAATAGAAGTAGGTACGAGATAGAAGGAAAATCTAAAACAATAATATATTTTAGATGGAATTAAAATACACTAATCCCAATGGTGAGATTGTTCTAGCAAATAAACTAAACCATGAGAATTTTTTTTATTTTTTTAAAATTGCAAAAATAGCATTTAGAAATGCATCCTACAAGTTATTTTTTTCAAGAAGATGCTCTAACTGCCCGAAAAACAAGAATGTCCATAACTTTCTCATAACAAATCCAAATGAAATGAATCAAAGCTTTCTAGATAGACAAAAATATAATCTACAAGAAAAAAATATTTTAAAAAAAAATCATTTTTTGGCCAAATTTTTCTTGCTGACCGGACTCCCCAGTTACGAAAAAAAGCAACATATTTGGCCATAACTTTTGACTCCTATTTCCAAATGTCCTGAAATTTAGTGCATAGGAAAGATATTCCTCGCGCCCACCTTCTATTAAAATTTCAGCTTAAAATATAGAAATCTCTAGTCACACGGACCTACCCAAAATTTTTATACGGCCAAAAAACGCATGCCGGTCCTTTAGGGGTTAATAGCTTGGCATGTCATTCTAGAGCAGCCCTCCGGAGGGTTGGGTTTTTTTCTAATGGGCTTGGTAGACTCTAGACCAGACAAACCATGTATTGACTCCAACACAATCAAAGATTAAAATAAAACCACCCATAGTTGACCACTCAAGCAATTCCGTGCATGTTTTGGAGTAGTATAAGGCAATTTTGCCATGTAGAAAGATAGAAATTACCGGGATTGCAATTTTTTGGGTAATTTTATACTTTGAATTGAAATTACTATGAGTTTTGGAAGCCAAAAGTTGGTTTGGACCCATACCCAATATATAGAGTTTTCCATAATTGCTCATTCAAAGACTACTTTGGCTTTCAAAACCGAGGAGATGTGTCATAATATTGATGGCCGGAAACCTATAATTGAGGATTAGAAATTAGTCATAGCCTCTTTTGAATTTCATAGTACTTATAGATTGTCGATAGGTGTTGGTTGGTAATGGATGGTTCTTACTTTAGGAAGTAGAAGTTTTCACCTAACAATAAGATTAACTTAGTTCTACTATAAAAAAAAAATAAGATGTTTGGTCTATTGAGCATCAAAGCTCACAAGAAAATTTTTGGCAACCATTCCCCAAGTTATGTTGTCATTTTTATTCATAGATTCCATAGTCCTCTTCCATGAGATTCTCCCGTAGTCCAAAAATCCTTCCCATACCATAGCCACATATTGATAAAGTTGCTATCATGCTAAACCTCATATTTGAAGACTTTAACATTTCGCCCAATCCAAATCATCCAAAGAATGAGCCCTCTAATGAATAACCTTCCATTCTATTTTATTTTTTAGGGGAGGAGAGAACTTCAAGCCCTTTTAAATTGCCTTTTGATGTATGTTTGCCCTCATCTGCCCTAATTTAGAATTGCCATCATTGTACGTGATCATGTAAAACGTGAGATATCATATATGATACATTATCTTAAAAATATGGGAACACCATGTGATTAGTGTATCCATTAATGAAAACCATTTACTGAGTTTTGGACCTTGTGTTGTCCACTTCTTGCTAAGTTAGCTGTTCTTTGTGACTGAGTAACAAAAAACAGTGGTTTTAATTTAAGTTATACAAATCAACATAATAAGAAATTCATTCATTTACTATAGTACACTAATTGGCATTACATTAAATCATGGACCATACTAAATCAAGTAAACAATGAAACTGCTACCTCAAAAGGAACATGATATTTATCAACCGCCGTTTGCCTTTCACACATAGAGAAACAAAAACCACCGTCACATAAGCCTCAGAATTGACACAAAATGGAAAACAAGACACAAAATTTATAAAAAAACCCGACCAAATTATGCCTCTACCAATACAGAGTTTGTGTTTCATAATCCGGGTACAAACGTACGCTTTCATAAATGCTTCAAAATTGTTCATCACGTGGCGCAAAACCCGACTGACATACATAGTTGATATGCGAGCACCAAATCGCTCGATCAACACCATCCGTCGTTTTGAAGCTATGGTGTATTAATTTTAGATTAAATAAAAAATCTCTTCCAACCAATAAAATTGTCTCCTTGAGTGTCCTGCAATGGAAGCTCTTGACTCTCTCTTCTCCGTCCATGAGCCTGATGAATATGCCTGCTTGTTGTTTTTGTTTTTGTCTTGGTTTGCCATGTCTCAGTAGTGCACATTTATGGTGACCTGCAAAATTGCATCCTGTAAAATAGTGTGTCTGCTTTGGTATCTGTTCTGTATTATACACAAATACTGCAGCCCATTACTTATTATTGTGCCAATTGATAGCTGCCATGTTCAGTTGCCAAATTCAATATGCTTCATCTTTTGGTTCCGTCCATTGACCCACTGGAGTAGTAGAAAATTAGAAATACAGAGGCACTGTACCAAGCCAGGATTAGGTACTACAGGGATGCAAATAGTCTGACTTCCTATTTTCAGGTTATTGGAAAGTACTCTGGAGTTTCAGTTTTTGACTGGTTTGCAAACTCCACCGCAGGCTAGGAACTGAAATACTGTAGCCTGGATGTGGGCTGACTGTCACAGTGGTTACTGAAATTCTGTAGGGAGGCCACGTGTTTTAAAAAAAATTTAAAAAATTTAAAAATTTAAAAAAAAATTCTGTAGGGAGGTGATGATAATTACCCCTAAAGTCCCAAGGCCATTTTTCCATCAAAAATCACTCAAAACTGCCATTTCTATAGCAAAGAGCAAAAAAATATTTAAAATATGTTTTTTGCATATTTAACCGTAGGATCTTGTACTATAGTAAACTTGCCAATCACCGCACAAACAAAATTTAAACCCTTCTCTACATAAATATAGAGACTTGCATATTTTGAAATTTGGCATGATTATTAAATGTCATGTTAAGATTCACCTTCAAAAAACAAAATTTTAAAAGATTTCTTCCTACAAATTTTTATTGCAATTTGAAGGTGATGAAGCTCGAATCTAGTTAAAAATTCCTTGCAACCAATGACCGTACAGTGTGCGGTCATTGGGCGGTGATACAAATTTTTTTTCCCATCACAATTGAATTGGTAGTTGAATTGTGCGGTTAGTGTTTGGTCATTGGAGGGGTGGTTGTACGTTTAGTGTTTGGTCATTGGGAGGTGTTGTTGTGAGGTGATTGGATGTGTGCAATAAATGGTTGGTTTACTCTAGACTAGCGTAAAAATGTGTGGAAGAAATTTCAGAAACTTTGACCGTGTAGATTGCAAGATATTTGCATTTAAAGTGAAGGAATCAAGTTTTTTTGTACCTTGCTCAACTACATGTTTTGGCTTTGAACCTTCTTAAATTAAAATTTTTGCTCTCATGATTTTGAATTTCTAATTTTATATGATGGAAAATTGAATTGAGAATCTAGGAAAATAAATTCAAAAAAGGAACACTTAGTTTTCACTCATTAAAAAATTGTTAAGTGGAAGTAGGTTCAAGATTGAAGGAAAGATTAAATCATTAATAGCTCTAAGATAGAGTTGAAATATATTAATCTCAACGGTGAGATTGTTCTAGCAAGAAATCTTAACCTTGTGAAACTTTTATTTTTTAAAATTGTAAAAATTGAGTTCAAAAATGAATCCTACAAGTGTTTTTTTCAAGAAGATGCTCTAACTGCCCAAAAAATAAGATCATTGTCCATAACTTTTGCATAACAAATCCAAATGGAATGAATCAAAGCTTCCCATGTAGATAAAAATAAAGTCTATATGAAATAAAATTTTAAAGTTTTTAATTTAAAGTTTTTGTGAGTTTTTTTTTTCTACCCACTGAACTAAAATTTGGGGGTTTTGTGCCATTTGCTCCCGGGCACTGACTGAAATAAAAATTAGATTTTTGGAAAGCTAATGTAATTCTCTATCTTCACAATTTTTTTTTGAAAAGCACAACAAATATTGAGACCGTAGGAGCCTGCCCGAAATCCATTTTGTCCCCGGAAGAGACAACGGGACTTTAGGGCATAAGATTATCAATCTGGGCATAAGATTGTTAACCCTAGAAGGATGCTGCGGACATTAAGTGTCCAATGGATGACAAAGAATACTTTTATGTAGGACAAAAGTGCAGATGTTCCATTTTGGAGTTTTGTGTAAAAAGGGGAGGTTTTGTATAGTAGTTTGACCTCTAATGAATGTTCTTGGGTTTCTTCTAGCAAATGATTCACACGGTGACCAACTCACGTTCCAGGATTAATCTACAAAGAGTCATTGGTTGGCGGAAAAGTTGCAACGCTACTGTCACAAGTTGACTAGAAAGTTGAAATACTATTATTATTGGTTGATTAGGAAATTGCAGAGAGTCATCGATTGGCTAGGAAGTTGCAATGCTGGAGGCTCTCGCTTTTGAGGGGAACAAAAGGGACCTTCCAACATTGATTAACCTTGTAACACATTTACATACAATATGTGTCTAATAGATGACAAAGAATATTTCCATGTAAAACAGAAGTATAGATGTTCAAACTTGGAATTTTGTGTAGAAAAGACAAGTCTTGCACAATAATTTGACCTATAATGAGTGCTCTTGTTTTTTTTAATGCAATGATAGATACATTATCCCAAAAGATGCTTTCTACGGTGACCAATCCGGTGTTCCAAGGTTAAGCCTGTAACGCTGCCACAGAAACTAAATGTTCTTTTGGATTAAGTCTGTAGGATGGAAAAAATGTTTTTTTATCCAATACTTTCTTTTTGAAATTGCTTGAGTATATTTTCAGTGAATAGCCTTGCAAATTCCCTCATTATGGTACTACTGACTTTTGTAAAAGGAGGATGATGCTAAATGCACAGATCATCCTTGTAGAATATCTTGGCCATTTCTTGCTATTTATTCTTGATGTGACTTTCAACCATAAATGATGTTTTTTGAATTTGAGTCCAACTAATGAAATGAAGCTTATCAAGTGCACTCTCTATTCCAATTGGAAATTTGGGAAAAATTATAAATTTCAATAATTATTTTATAGCAATATGAACTTTGGACCTGTAACCATAGTTTGTTGATTTTCTAATTATAGAACGACACAATAACTTTGGTTCATACCATGATGTTATTCACTATATTATACATCTACAACGAAAATTTCAGATTTTTTTTTAGTATATTTTGTATATGATATGAATTTTCTTCATTGGTTTCTAAAAAACTTCACAGTAATTTCAAATTTTCCCCAAAAAATTCAATTTTTTTTATGACTTGTTGTAGACACATGATTTCATCTTTGAAAAAATTCCATTCATATCTAGTTGCAAAATGGCAGCTAACAGAGAGAGGCTTGAAATCAGTGTTCATGGGGGGTATCAAATGGCAGTTTTCTGTTAAAATGTAGAAAGGTTCCAAAATTGCTTGCCCCTGTGGAGCCCCGTGATTGGACAGGGTGGTGGTGCACAGACTCCAAGGTGCCCACTCTGGAATGGTCATGGGCAACGTGCAAATCAGCTTAGCAGATGCCTTCCTTTTTTTTCCACTCCCAAGGAAATTACTCAATCTGATGGCCCAGGGCGGTGTAATTTTTACTATTATTTTTAATAATTACCAGTATTCATAAATACTTGGGCAAGATTTGAAAAATATCTGAATTTATCTGTAAGTTTAAAGGACTAAATACAGAAAATAGAAAATGTGGTTACTTTTTAGAAAATTTGAAACCTTAGAATTAGTAAGTAATTGATTAAAAAAGAAATTAAAATGACATTTGTACAACTTGAATTTCAACATTAAACTATTTCATCTGCAACAAACTGAGCAATAGCCGTATGGTATTCACTTCATTAGAATTAGTGTTGATGTAGAAGAATAATAAATCTAGTCCAAAAGCTAATAAAGAAGAGGTTTATTAGAGACAATTCCTACATTTGTGCTTTGGGGTTGGGTTTACCAAACCTAATAGGTAAGGTATGGTATCTTAGTAGAATTAGCGTTGACGTTGAAGAATAATAACTATTGGGCCTCAAACCAACATGAATGAAGAGATTATTAGAAATAATTCATGTATTTGTGATATGGGGTTGGGTTTACCATGCCTAGTAGTAGTAATAGTGACCATATTGCAAAATTGATTCCTATACATTATAGCCTAGAACTCATAAGGTTGATTTAGCTCACTAAATTTTTCTTGCTAATATATGATTATTTCAAAAACATTGTATCAATTTATTTATAATGTTGACCTTTTTTTCTCCAATCACATATTTTACAATTCTTTAGCTTATATCTTACTCGTAATAAAATACACTAATTTGTCCTATTCATTAGGCCATGGAGGACAAATCAACATCATCTATAAAATTAATGGTAGTACAAAAAAATCACATTTTATTTTTATAGATATTAATACAATATTATTTCAACATAAACTAATTCAAAATAGTATCACCTTGGTAAATTAATGGCATATGCACTACTAACTTAATTTTGTTCTTTCCCTCATCCAATTAGGTAGTTGAGGTCATGGCTTGCACATTGGTTACTTCCTTGCAATGAAGACCCTTTCACTTGTTCAAGCAATATATTTAATAAAATTAAAAAATAAACTAATTTCAGCTAGCTTCCAACCCATGAATCAATGTTTGGATAGCTTTTGAGTTTTATAGGCTATTTTTCCTTTTATTACCATATTGAACCATTTTTTCAAGTATTGATTCCGTTTTTTTTTGGTTTCTTTTCCTTCTATTTTTTCCTCTAAACAAGATTTTTTCACTAAGATTTTTTCCAATGTTTTCCAATTGCAACCCAATTCCTCACCCACCTCCGCCTACACAAAGCACAGTCCCGACCAGACTGCGGTGCGGCATTCATCCACAGCCCACAGTGAGCCTAGCACTGAACCACGGCTTCTTCCGCATTAACCCAAATTTTGCTTAAGATTTTCAAATCAAGATAATCAGGACTTTCAACCTGATAATCCTCGTTCAACAACAAATAATCAGAACTGACTTCCACCCTAAGTTACACCATCAAGAGGAATTTCAAATTCTCTACAATCCAACTCTCGGCAAAACTCATTCAACGAATGGGAAGGAGAGGCAAGCATCTAAACCAAGTTAAAATGCCGTGGATGCGTCCCGAATATGGGCCCCAATTCCCTGACGACCACCTGCAAGGTTACGAAGACCTCAAGGAGACTAATAAAATCAGTCCATTCAATTAAAAAAATAAAAAAAATTCAGAAAAGCCTACCTCGGTCATTTTCAATTTGCGTCAAGAAAAATACAAAAATGGTCAATCCAGGGTATCTCCATCACAGGATTCTGTGAGGAATCATCTCCCAGTGAAGAGTGCTTATATATATAGCACTGAAGCTCAGGAAACCAGAGTGCCACACGGTGTAAACTTAGGAAACAGACTGAAGTCCCACATGAGTACAGTCCGACCTTGCGCTCAAGTTCCCCGCATATAGTTATTATACAGAGACCTGTCCCATCTCGAGCTGCAACCGTCATGCTTTCGGGACACAATAGTGTCTCAAACATGTTTCTTCTTGTTGCGTTTCAAGTCATTCCTCGCTGTTTATTTCTTGTTGAGCTTCAAGTCACACCGGATCCCGACATGAAGTAGTTCTGTGGTTTGTGGAGTCCGGGAGAGAAAGATCCAAAGAGGGTATCTGAGCGGTTCAGGAGTGAGAGATTTGAGAGTTTCTCCGATCGTGACCCAGTTTGCGAATCCGGTTTTTATTCGGAGTTTTCTGTCACTAGCATGGATTTCATTGCAAAGGTTTGAGCTTTGCAGGGGTTTATGAATAGAATCTTGAGCGTAAGTCGTCACCAAGTTCGTTTGAGATCGACAGATTACGTGTTAACTATCGCATTGTGTTTGCAACGGTGGGTGGTACATTGTTACGATCCTTCCGGTATGCAAGTTGTTGTGAACTTCGTACCTCGACTGGCAGATCTGAGAACCGGTACCACCGATTCTCAGTTATAATAGAAAATCTGCAGTCAATTCCTTGTTAAATCTCTACAATCGCCGCGTCCTGGATACTCTACCCGGAGCGGAAGTCTTTCTTTCGTTTCTGTTGTCGCAGAGAACAACTATGGCTCTGATTCTCAGTTATAATACAAGCTCACAAGTTGAGTGATCGTCGCAGTTCCAGCAGTTTTTTTGGAATTAGGTTCCTGCTGTAGAACGAGACGCGGCTGCAATTCAATCCCCAATGGCCGAAAAAGAACGATACTAATCACACGCATCCAGCTCGAAGTGTCTGGAAGTGACGAACTATTGAAGTCCTTCGAATTCCAAGGACCACTCCCAAATCAGTAACATTAGTGTTTTGTTCGAAACACATTTCTGATTAGTAGCACATTTTAGAAACACATTCCGAAGCGTAGGTTGAAGAGTATTCAAGAGAAGAGTACGCCATGGCGGCACTGGCAGCATTCTACAACAATTTCGACCCTCATAGCAGCCAGTTCAATTACATAAACACCGAGAATGCGATCCATTGCAGCTTCGGCGACACCGCGCACTTGTTCGGATCACCAGGCATGAGCTGGTGTGGGAGCGCGGGGGCGACGTCGTTCTTCGCGTTGGATCATGCGGCGATTTTGAATGATCTGGGCGCGGTGGAGTATCCGACGGAAGAAGATTTGCTCCTGGGTGGCGACGCCTCCGAGTTTCTGCAGCAGTTTAATGGGCACCAGAAGGCGCTGGAAGTTGCTGACGAGCGGTACAGCTTCGAGCACCAGGAGCTCAATCAAATCGGAAATCAAGTCCATTACCAGCAGCAGCGGCTTTTCGAGGAGCAGCTGCACTTGGCGGATTCGCCGCAAATGTGTGCAAGTGATGAGTCGGGGCTGACGACGCAGGACGTCGTCACCGTGGCGGTGGAATCCGAGTACTTTGATGAAGTCGAGATCAAGCACGAGCCCCCGCCGCTGAACAATAAGGTAAATTGCTTGGACCCCCTTGCAATTCAATAACGTTCGAACTCGTCAAAATCCTAGAGCGCATTTGAGGATCTGCGAGCATTTTGCAATGGTCGTGATTTGGTTGAATTTCGCCCTGGTTTGAGCGAGACAATCTCTAGATTTACAACAAATGCGAAGGATAGCGATTCTTTTGTAATGATAGAGGACATTTCCGAGAATTCGTGGTGGTTTGGTTGAAATTCGTATAATTTTTTTGTGTACATTTGCTTTTGCGATGGTAGAAAAGGTTACTGAGAGTTCGTGGTGATGATGGTTGCAGAGATTGGAGAAGATTGAAATCCCCGACGAGAGCATCGAAGCCGCCGAAGTCTCCGTGGACTTGATCCAGAATCGGCGCCCGTTCCAGTGCGGCCAAGCGGGATGCAACAAGACTTTCAAGAACCCGCAAACGATGAAGATGCACCACAAGACGCACTACACGGACGGGAGCGCGGTGGACGGGCTTCTCCCGACCTTGACAACGTCCAGCAATGCCTTCAACAACAGCAACACGAACAGCAACAACAAGCAGAACAAGAAGATCCCGTCAAGGTGTCCCAAGTGCCGGAAGACGTTCGTAGGGCTCTACGAGCTTCGTCGTCACTACGGCCGCAAGCACAGCGAGGGCGAGAAGCCATTCGGGTGCCGCAAGTGCAACAAGAAGTTCTACATCGAGGTGGACGTGCGCGACCACGAGAAGCTCTGCGGGGAGCCCATCGAGTGCAAGTGCGGCCTCAAATTCGCCTTCAAGTGCAACTTGGTCGCGCACAAGAAGACGCACCCCGAGTGCCAACAAGAGCTTCCCCACCATAGCCACCACAGAAATCGCTTCTCCACAAAGTCCTCCAAAACCTCCAAAACCTCCAACTCTTCTAAATCCTGCAAATCCACTACAACTTCTGACGGAGAGTCCAGCTGTAAGCGCCGCCGCGTCGACATCAGTGGCTCGAATTCTGAATCTGACTCCATCACCTCGCGCTACCTCGCAACGTACAATGCCCCTGCGCCAGACTTTCAGTGGCTTCCAGAAGCCAAAGCTCCCCGCTACGACTTCGCAGCGGCGCTGGAATTTGCCAGCGACGAGAGTGGTAACGTATGGAGCTCGGGACACAACATGCACTACCCGAGTGTTGTCGACTTCGTCAATCTGCCGTCGCCGTCTTCGTTCTCCGGATTTGAGAGCCTGGACGGCCATAGCCAGAGCTTCCAACCGCGGAAGCAAGAGCTCATGGCGCAGTCAACTACCTCCCTTGATTTGCTGCATCTTCACCCCAAGTTCAACGCTCTCCACGGCGCAATGGTTCATTTGAACTAAGTTGGCTCCGATTTGTTGCCGTTCGTTGCCATTTGTTTGCCATTTTCCGTCAGAGATCGCATAGCTTTTGACCACGCGTGGATTCATCAATCCACTTGCGAGGTCAAACGCTATGAGAGCTAAAAAATCAGAAGAAGAAGATGAATCTGTCGGTATGAGAATCGAAGAAGAAGAAGATGGAGAGCAGGTGCCGGGTGCGTAGATGTGGAGGCGGGAGTTCAAGGGCTGGTTACAAGAGATGGTGCAAAGATTTTCTCTCAACATACAATGGCTATCTCATGTTTTGTACGTCCTGAAAACATGACATTCTTTGAGCCATTGAGCCCACTTGGTGTTGCCTGGGTACCATGTAACCAACCTTTCGAGAGTCGCCCAATTTGTGCACTAGAGCGAGAGCCGCGCCTCATTTTTCTTTTGTGTAAAGAAAACGTGAAGACGGGAGGAGATTATTGATGATCCAGTAGAGGCAGCGGAGTTTTGGTTTCAGTTGTGGGAATTGTACGAGAGAGTTGCGTGAGACTGAGCTTGCTGTTGATGCTCAGTTGTTATGGTAAATCCGTATGTAATCGACCCTTTGAAGGGTGTCATTCTCTGGTAAGTATTATTCTTGTTCAATAAAACTTTTGCCTCCCGGACAAATGACCCGAATGGCATCTTTCTCTTTCCCATTATGCTCGTAGATCAATCGCAACCTTGACTTGTAGTGATGGATTTTTAGTGGGGAAAATATGTGATAAAAGTGAGACTTGGCATTGGGAATGTTTGTTGGGCTATTGATAAGAGAAGTGCCTGCCGTGTCTTCCTGACTTCCCCTTCTCAGATTTCTCCAGTTTCAAGGAACTGGAAAAAGCTCAATGCATCATGCATTTATGGCACAAAAAATGGGTGATGACGGAGATTGTATGGAGGATTCAGTGGAGCTTACCAAAACCCTTAGTTTGTTGTGAGCCCAGAGAATGGGAATGAAATGAAAAGGAACAGTGATGAAGTTTAGAATTCAAACTGTAAGCTTCGGTATTGAAATCCACTGCGAGTCCCTCTATTGCAAGCAAAGAAACTGTCCAGACTCGAGCAAAGCGAATTCCCTTATTCTCAAATAAAGTTTCACATAGAACACAAATCACAACATGTTTGACAACACCGCTGTGAACTCTGTTGCTCAATTTTCAACGTCAGAGCTTAAAACTCTCCACGCATAATGTGACATTTGAGAATTCACTTGAAAAGAAACTCCCACGATCATTCATTCTGCAGCTCAAAAGCACAGATTACACGGTGATTGGTTTACTTGTTGACACATAGTTAGGCCAGACCCCAGTTTGGGAATCAGCTGACAACTGGATAAGTAAGTTCTCATTCTCATAATTTTACTGGCCGATAAAGTTGGCGGACACAAAATGGTTCCTAGTCCAATTGTGACCCATATCCATGTTCTCAATTTCGCTGTGTGGATACGTTCTAATAAAGTGAAACCTGCATTCCAGTTTGCATTAGAACTCAGTTGTAGAATTGGATTGAAAGGGTTGGAATGAGGTTGAAAACCAGCTAATTTAAGAATTCAATGAACTAAACCATGCAGTGTAGTGTATACATGACAAAAGATTCATTCATTGTTCCACAATCTTGGGGGACTTTTGGATTATCATTTGTCAACTGTGTAGGGAATTAATGGAGCCACATTAGCATCCAAATGGACCTCCCTATGGACAACAATGGGTAACAATCCACTTTCAGTATTTTCACTACCTATAATATCTCTTAAGAAAGAAAAAAATTCCAAGATATATGGCGAATACTCTTAATTGCCAACCTTTTGCCAAAAAAATTGGGAATCTGCAGTCTACATACGTGCGATGATCGAAGGGACCACAATGGACTATCCTCTTACTTTGTCACAAATCAAAATCTCGCACGCACCAACCCATGTCCTCTACACCGTACAATCAATCTAACCCAACAATACTGAAAACATACTTACTTCGGACAAAAATCATCACCGCAATGGTGCCTCAAAAAAAGAGAAAAAGAGAAAACACCAAGCACGGAGAAAACTTTTGCATATTTGGTTACCGAATTCCATTCAGTTCGAAAATAGGTGACCATCCATACTGCAGGTCAAAATTCTTACACTTGGTAGGATTCAGAATTTGTATCCATAGTACATCATAGGATTGTCCAATAGCCAGTAGTGGAAACTAAGTGTCTTGCGGGCCAACTGACTTTGGAATTTCTTCAAATGGCTAACGTGAACCTCTCCCAAGGATGACATACAAATCATCTTCCGCGTGCGGACCATTGAAACAAAAAGAAGTACCGGTAGCTGGAATTCATGACGCACAAGGAAACACCAACGCAATTCAAGTGAAGAACTCCATTCAAGTGAAGAAGAGGTCACTAATGGCATCGCCCCGAGCTAAAGTAACATACCAATGCCAAATCATACAGATGTTGGAATAGTCTCAGAAACGCTGGGAAATAATCGGCAAAGTATTCTCTGCATCCTTCTCAAGAGAATGGTGGAAACCAATCTTAACGTACATGAACGAAAGCACGTCATGTCCATTGGTCTCTAACCTGGTTCGTCGGTCGACGAATTGGGGGGTTGTTTAGTTGGGGCGAGCCACCAAGAAGCCGCAGATGCAGAAGGGAGTACGCCGGGGCTCTGCATGATTGCGCTCCCGAGACACGCCGTCCGAGTTCTGGATCGCATCACACAAGCATACACCATGGTCACAACAGGCAAACCCTAATTGTAATTCCAGCTCATGCCAGATTTACACCCTTTCTTATGGCCTTCTGATTCTGAAATGGATTTCGGATCTTGATTAATTAATGGATGCTGAAAGGGAATGAAGATGACTGTACCATTCCCAACAATCAGCATATGGACGCAAATAAGTGGATTTCGATCCCGAAGGAACGAAGACTGAAAGAGAGTGAAGATGGATTCGGCATTCACAACATTCACAACATGGACTCTGAAAGAAGTGAGTTTCAACCTTGAGGAATGGAAGCTGAAAGAGAATGAATTGAGACGATGATTCACAACATTCACCTTATGAACGCTGAAAGAGAATCAAGATGAACTGACCGGTCACGACATTCACCAACCAACGGAGAAACTTGGAGCACCCCAAGTAGTGATTTTCATGTTGTGCAGGAATTCCCAAGAGGAGTGGCCAATATTGGGTTTTAACGGAATCAAGAACTCAAAACTCTACCCAAAGAGTAAGGTTCTCAGTTCACCAAACTTCATTGATTCTTTAGCCCAGAACTCAGAAGTGCAAACCCCACTAATGCTTGCATTATCGAGATGAAACTACCAACAATCCATCAATCCATCAATCCGTCAATTCAATTCACTGTTGTAAGTGAATTTCCCAACTGTAAGTCCAACAAGATCAACATATGTCATATATCGAACTAAAAAACCCAACCCAAAATTGAGTCCACACCCAATGTCGTCCACCCAATTCTCCATCGAAAGCCTTCCCTGAAAAATGCATCCCGAACTGAAAACCCCAAACCCTAGCTCCACCCTCACCACCGAAACATCGCCTGCCCACACGTTCAACCCTAAACCCCTTATCACCCAAATGGTAAGCGTTCCGAATGCACCTGACTAATGAAATGAAGTTCACCAGATTTTAAGAGCAAATTTTGTATGAATTTTCTTCACTTTTTCTACCAAAATTCACGGTACTTTCAAACCATCACAAATAAAATTGTATGACATAAAATGACATGGGATTTTCATCTCTATAAAATGGAAATTAATAGATCCCATTCATACTGTACTGTACAAAGGCAAACTGGAGCATGCATTGTGAAAGATTGTGAAGTTTCAGTGCATAATCATAGGCGCAATTACTGCAAGGTTCACCATTGAAGAACAAAAACATGTCACCAAGCTAGTTAGCCGAAAATGATCAAATTCTTGGAGGAATACATGCGTTCTTCGCTTCTACAGTAACTTTGAAAGTCATTTATCACACACTTTTGACCCTCCAAGATTTCAGTCATGACTTCCAATGACGCACACCCCTACCTCATGACTCAACTCGTGGCTCCTCAACTCGACAGACTTTGTTTCTTTCTTTTTGATTAAAGTCTAACTCAAACTTCCTCACACGTAAGTTAGCTTTTGACGCCAAGCCTCTTCCGGCATTCAGTTTGGTGCAGAGTTACTAAATATTATATCTGTGGTCCATGCAAATGAAATCCTGAGGAGAGAACAGTTTCCTGATTTAATCTACACAGCCTAACCTACACGACACTACGTCACGCATCTCTAGGCTGCCGTCGTCCATTAGGGCTGTCGGTTCGACCGGACTTTCCCTGGCAGAGACCAATCCCCACACGCCATTCCACGTGATGTCCCCCATCCAACGGCCCGCTGCTCTCCTCATGGGCCCATGACGATTCTCCTCCGTGCGATGGAATTAATTAATGGCCCACGCTTCCCGGCCTCTCGCAACTGCCGCTCGCAATGTCAAGGTAGTCCGAGTCGAAGCTAGGCAGTGGCATGGAGTGCAAGCAACAACAACAGAGACCATTGCTCCTTAGTTTGTCACTCACTCCATAGCCGCTGTTCCTACATAATTGACGAGCTTCTAACTTCACCATGTGTGTCTTCCGATGCTCACGACGTCCCCGCATCTGCCCCGTTTCGGATACTCCAGGACCCGAAATTGTTGCAATCGGACGGGGTGAGGCATTGATTCCAGACTTTTGGATTATATTGAATTGGGTGCAGACAGACAGATTTCGGGTTGATTGTGGTTTTGGCGAAGATCTGGGTGGTGTTCGGAGTCCCGGCCATCGTGGTTGCTTGATCGATCCAGTTTGATGATTGAAAAGGGTGGATTCATTCAATTAGTGATTTTGGGAAAATTGGGTGCGATCTTGAGCGTGGAACTGAAATCTAGATTCGTCGCGTCTTTGTTTGGAAAGAAAGAACGTAATTAACTGCTTGCTTATGTATCTTGGCTTTGGTGATTGGGAATTGATCTCGGTTAAATTACGGTTGTGATCGGTGTGTGTTTGGATCGGTGATGGAGAATTAGATAGCAGATCGTTTCAGCAGCTGGTGGTGTGATAACGGTCGATGAATTAACACATGCGTCCTCGAGCACTGGAATGTTTGTTGATTTCGACGTGTCGAGTATCAATTCCTACTAACCCTGAAGGAACCAACAGGCCCAAATAGGGCATCAGTCGTGATCGAGTAGGTTTTGTGAAGACTTCTTAGGAATTCCGATTTTATTTACTCTGCGATCGATCAATACATGTAACGTTCTTTGCATGTAACCCGAAATTTGGTCCTATGTGAAATATATTATGATCAGTCAAATAGATCATTATAATACCACGAATCCATGATCCTTTAGGGGTTAATAATTAAGACTTCTAACACTAAGATCAAAGGTTCGTTCGTTGTGGCTATTCACGCAGGGTGTGAGATTGGTATCCCAAGTGGAACACGATGTTGCTGCAGCAACTGGAAGCTGTCCAGGGCAATGGTGCGATGAAGCTCGCCATTAAAGCACCACCCCATCAGACTCTGAATCCGAAGCTGCAGCGCTTCCAGTCTGCAGTAGGCTTCCGTTCCATTGGGGTTCGGTGTCGAATGGCGGAGCCTTCGGGGAAGCCGGCGCCCATGGGCCAGAAATCATTCTACCAAGACTCGTGGACGGACAACTTCCTTCTCGGCCTCTGCGTGCGTCGCATCGGCAAAATCAATGGTAAATCCAATTAATGCTCCCCGCATGCCTGAAAAAGAACACAGTCGATTTTGTTAAATTGGCAAGGAACTGAAATGATTTAGGGAGCCGAGAAAGGGGATGGGGGTGGGAACTTTAGCTTAGCGGTGTAATTTGGAGCAAGCGAATGTAATTTACAAATTAATTTGCATGATATCCATCGATACAACAAGCTGATGTAAATTATGTCAAAATTTACCACCAATTTAACGGAATTGTCGTTTAACTTTTCGTTCAACTCAGGGTTCTCTGTATCTCGAGGATCCGGTGTGTCCAGAGTGTTAGATTCTTGCTTGCTCTGCGATTTACAAGCTTGGTTACCAAATTGGCGTGGGATTAAGTTTACTGCAAAAAAAAATTGTGATCTGAACTCTTGCTTCGAATTGGCTTGTGATGGGCATCTGATTACGATGAGGCCAGATCACACTCTGGTTTAATTTGTGACCAAATTGGGTACAACGTGATTCGTTTTCTCCAACGTCAAGTTTTGTCGAATTGGGGCGATCCGGAGTCAAAAATTGTGATATTCATTTGCACAAAGCTCTCAAAATTAGGGTTGGCTTAGGTTTATGTTTCAGGCCGCGCACCTTGAATGTGCCAAAGTCGTAGAATTCCGATAATTTAACGAAATTTGACGTTCTCAAAAGTACTACGGAGTAATTCCAGAGTTTTGGAGCGTGTTTTTGAAATTATCATACCCTCTTTTGCAGGCCAGCTCTAGCACCTTTGTTTAGGGGATTGGAGTAGATTTTAGTAAAGTTGTTAAATTCTTAACTCCATGCCTATTCCCTTGCACTTCATCTCCAGTCTCTTGGCACAAGAATGGAGGGTTTGAAATGACAAGCTGTATTGCACTCTTCTTTGTTTCCTCTTCTTCATCTTGAATCTCTTGATGAATTGCATTTCCTCTCGTCTGTTGATAGTGCCCATTAAAGGAATCTGCGGAAACCATGCCCTCCATTATTCAAGATGGGGGAGCGGTGAAATGAAATAGAGAACACACAACCGTGACGACTCTCCATAATGAATCTTGTGCACACTTCAGTTGATTCAGACGTCGCAGCGTTAGTGATTCCTGAAGGCAGATCCAGGATTCTAAATTGTGAGTATGTGCTTTGAATTTGCAGGGATGGCCACCACTGGGAAGGGATACGATGGATTTGTGGACCTCACACGCAAGATCATGCAGTCGCGGAGTCCTTTGCTACAACGAGCGGCGTCCATGCGAGTTCTGCATTCCGCCATCCCACCCTGGCTTCTCAAAATTGTAAATGAAAAACATCTTCCCTCACAGACGGAAATTCTCATGTCTGAATTAAATCTTTAGCTCCATTATTCATTCTATATGATCATTCTATATAGAGTGAGCAGATCGTTTTGACTGAATAGTCCGGGAATCAACCAGTGAATTGAGAGCTTGGGTTTTTTTGGGGGGGGTAAGTGGAGTTCCAATCTTATGAATGAAAGTAGAGACACGCTACTACATGGCATTTGAATTAGCATTAAACTTATGAAATAGTGTATCATATCGTACACAAATAGGGTGTCATTCACGAAATAGAATACAGCGTATCGATGGTCTAAAAATCTTGTAGGATTAATGTTCCATGAGAAGTGGCAATTTGTGGAATAGACTTGCCTGACAAGTGCTGGCTGTGTGTCAGGTGAGAAAATTTCTTCCCAAGACGCCGAAGACTGCCGAAACATTTGCTGCTGCAACTCTGTACGCTGAGTGGCTTGTGGGACCATGTGAGGTATGCTACTACATTCTCAAGTACTCCCTCCATCTGGATTTAACTTATGTATTCAAATTCGGCCTTATGTTTTGTAGTTTTGAGTTGGTCATGTGGAGACTTTCTTTTATCAACCTTTTATGTTTTGACAAACGCATGAGCTGTTCTTCATTGATTTGGGGAATATATGTATTTCAAACCCATCTAACTGATGTTTTTCATATTATGATGTTGTTGTCACTTGTTTCAAACACCAGAATTTTTAGTGTACATTGTGATTGATCAAAAGTGGCACCATGACAGCTGCCTTACCGTCTCATGTACACAGCCCTCGATTAAATTTTTTTTTTTTTTTTTTTTGGTAACGCACTTGAAAATGAACAGGTGAAAGAAGTAGAGGTCAATGGAGTGATGCAGAAAAGTGGGGTGCTCATCAAGAAATGCAGGTAAATCATTATGTCAAACTTTTGTGCCTTCTGTGCACATTAAGTGTTCAAATTCTTTGGTGATTGTGTAATTCAGACTTGGAGGTTTGAATGTGTACTGGTGGGTTTGGGATCTCCAGGTACCTGGAGACCAGCAACTGTGTGGGTTTGTGCGTCAACATGTGCAAAGTTCCCACCCAAGACTTCTTCACAAATTCGCTGGGTGTGCCTGTCACTATGACTCCCAGTATGTTCATTTCTCAACCCCCCATCACATATCAATGATCACTAAGAAGTGAACCCCGGCCTTGAGAGAAAATGCAACCTCGATACCAGTAGTTGTAATGTTGTTTACAAGAGTTTTGGGTGAGAAATGCCCGATTAAAATGTATAATTATTAATGTGGTTCTGTTTTCCAACGAGTTTTTTCTTTTCTTTTCTTTTTGCGTTAAGTGTGTGAGCTCATACCATCAATATCCAGTAACTAGGATATTAATTGTCCAAAGTGTGGCGATAATAATCTGAGTTAGGTGCATCTGCCAATGCAACCACTAACAACTTCAACCCTCACTCTTCATTTTAGAACGTCACCCAGAATTTGAGAATCTATGAGTTCCATTAGGATTTCAATGAACACTTTGGTACACATTTCAAGGAATTGAAGGAGATCAAGTATGGTTTTGCAGACTTCGAAGACATGAGCTGTGAGATGATATACGGAAAAGCACCACTCCCCATTGAAGAAGATCCGGCACTCCAACAACCCTGCTTTGCCGCTCTCTGTAAGACAAACCTCGGACACCCTTAAGAATTTCGTGGTTTTTGAATAATGCACTGGCTTATTTTGCACCTTTTTTTTCAAAAAATTGCAAGCATCCAAGGGTTTGATAACCATATTTAATGGTCACATTTGTTAAAATGGCATTTTCCATAGTGCCAGAATTGAGACGTGAATGAAGAGTGTGTGTTGTTGTGATTGAAGAATATGTTGGAGGTACCCATATTAGGCACCCGGAATTGCTTATTGTAATTCAACCAAAATTGATTGGAATTTGGATATTGTGTGTTTTAGCAATTAGAATAGAAGGTGCCCTCAAATGAATGGAGAGACCTCCAACTTGCCAAATGGAGAAATGTTCTCTTCCAAAGTTCAACTTAGTAGAGCACCAGTAGGATCACCACTAAATCAAGCACTCACATGTATTGAAAATAATATAAGGACCCAAAGAGTAAATTCACATAGTAATTCATGTTTAATATTGACTTTCTCTATGGCTTCCAATGAAGGCATTTAACCATGTGTTTCTTCTCTATCATTCTCATAGTTTAGATGTTAATACATAGGCAAAGTTGATAATGGATGCTCATATCTTAATTCTATTGAATGAATGCTAATATTGAGCGTTGTCCATTTAAGTTGCTTCTCATCCAAGTTTTGTGTTACTTTTGTTTGGCAGGCCCTACAGCACAGAAGAAGGCATTGACTTGTCCAAAATCTCCTCCCTTGAACTTGTAGTCTGTATAATTTGAATTACATTTGAGTTGGATTGGTGGATTTGAATTAGGTCAGTTATCTCCAATTTTATCAAATTATGTTTCACTAGGAAGCATGCTTCTTTTCATTTTTGGACAACTTTATAAATTCCATTGTTGATTGTGGTTTCTATTTTCCTAGAGAAATTGGAGAAATTCATCACTTTTTTTTTTTTTTAAGGGAGTAGTTACCACCAAGGAGTTGTTTTTGAACTATAGTGTCTTCAAGACCAAGCTCTTAGGAACGTTGTCTAGAACATTGTTGAAATATTGGTGCCAATTTAGTTGCATGTAAGGCATTGCTTTTGCAATGTTTGTGCCTTGAATAGAAAATGTCTGCTCCCATCTTATATACAATATTTTGAATAATATTCCACTTTCTAAACATATTCCAATAGCATTGTTCAAAGAAAAGGTAATAATAATATACATTTTTTTATTATTTAATCATTCTATCATATGATTTTATATTTTATATCATAGTATATTTTTGAATTATATAATATTATATATTATCACAATATTCTATACCATATTTTATACATAAATACCGTGTACATAAATATACATTATACAATACAATGTTGTACTCCCTCAGTCTTGAAATAAAATTTAAGGTTTTCCAACTTGATGGACAACAACTAAAGCTAGTTTGAACACCCTAAAGCAAAAGAATCTGTAGATTTCAATTCCAAAGAATATATAGCAATTTGATCCTTGCAAAGGGAATTGAAACACAACCTCCAATCAACCCAAGGTGAAGAATTCAACCTAAAACTATACAAAAACTACTACTAACAAATCTCTTGTTGAGAATTTTTTAGAGTTGAATCACAAGACATTGTCGGAATTGAATATCGAGGACATCAATGAACGTTAGTGAACCAAAACTACTTGAAGAATGATCAAAATTAATATCATTGGAACAGTTCTAGAAAGGGCAAAAATTTGTCACTTTTGCTACTTGTTTTCAACATGAACCCTTCACTTTTGACTTCCATTCTTTCACATCAAGTAGGGTTTAATAGAAGCTATAGTATCTCTGCAATCCCTTGAAAATAGGAACAATTCACGCATTAATCTAGCCATTTCTAAGAAACCCCAAATTTAATTCAAGACAGAGGGAATATTTAGTAAGTGAAGACTAAAATTTTATCAGGCTATTAATGTTCCTTCTTTCTATCTCTACCTTGCCACTAAGATTACGGGACAATACCTTGACTAAGATTATAGGTCAATACCTTCATTGGACAGTGAGGGTCTAAAATCACATCATCTTCACCACATTTTGCCTATTGACCTTGAAGGGATAAAATCACGCCATCTTTACCACATTCTCCACCTACTGATAGTGAGGGGATAAAATCACGCCATCTTCACCACATTCTCTTCCTATTGACAGTAAGGGGGTAAAATCATGTCATCTTCACCACATTCTCTGCCTATTGGCAGTAAGGGGATAAAATCAAGCCATCCACCACATTCTTTGCCTATTGACAGCAGTGAGGGAATAAAATCATGTCATCTTCACAACATTCTGCTTATTGACATCGAGGGTCTAAAATCACATCATCTTCACTACATGCCTACTAACAATGAGGATCTAAAATCATGTCATCTTCACTACATGTTGCCTATTGACAATGAGGGCTAAAATCACGTCATCTTCACCACATTCCCCATCTTAATTGACGCTAGGGAGATGAGGCAGGAATGACTTGGTAGGTGGGGCTGCAAGTCAATCCTCCATCCACGAGGTCATTGAATAGCTGAATTTCAACATGGGGCGTGAATCTAGAGTTGAGGTGGCTTAAAATGAGCTATCCAAATGATAGTTTTGTTGTTCTTTTGAATTCTTTAACTTGGAGTGGTCAACCCTCTTTCTCCTTTGTCACCTTAGTTATTGCATTGCCTTCAACCCCTCTTTCTGCCTTAGATCTTGGAGTAAGATAGGAACTCTTGAAATAGCTCAAGCTCTAAAAGTGTTATCTATCATAGTGGTACGTATTGGCTTTTTTTCAATGTGCCAATTGAATGGCAAGTATAAGGACAACATTGAGAACTTTGAAGCAACATCTAATTCTTGAACATTTTTTCAAGAGATGTTGCTTACGGATGTGGTCTCTACCTACAAATCCTAGTAGTGAATGAATCATGATGTTGTCAAACATTGTTTGAGCAGTATAGTGACTTGCAACTAAATCTTATAGCCACATGGTAGGTTCACCCAAAACTACTTATTTAAAAATAAAAAAGTTACTGCTAGATGTGGACATACCAAAGGAATGTATGCACAGTGGTTTTGTTTGCAAAGGGTCAAACTTGCTATATGGGTGTAATATTAAAATATGTAGTGAATCACTTCCTTGAAAGCATGTAAGGCAATCACGCAGAATTGTAACCTTGTTTCAAAAATGATCCCTTGCAAAATTTAGCCTAAAATGTACATCCATCTTCAATATGAAAGTTTAGTGTCAATTTTGGTAACACCTAGAATCAACACAGACTTTGAAATTTCATAGTTGATTCATAAAATGTCCAAAATAATCAAAATAAATCTTAAAAAGATCTTGAGTCCTCTTTCAATTGCCAACAAGATTTAACAAAAGTTGCAACTATATAAGAGTAGAAATCATGCTCTCACTGACATGTTTTTACCCTAGACATTTTCAAACATGTGTCTTTACAATAGATATTCCATAAGGTAATTGCCTTGGGACCAAAAGAAAGTATTACATTAAAGAAGTTATTGCTTTAGAGAGGGATTGCAACATTAATGATGTTTGAAGATTTAATAGTAGGCTGCAATTTTGTGGCGCTTCTAGAGTGAAATCACGTTCACCAAAGCGACATTTGGATTCCAAATTCAATGAAAGTTGCTTTTCTTTTTTCACTTATTTTGTACATCTTCATTGCGTCTAGGCCAAGACTAAGGGAAAAAAATCACTTTAGAGAAGTTATTGGCTTACAAAAGTTCACTTTATACTTTATAGATATCCTAGACGTTCTATTGTACATTACTCCGTCCAAAGAAGACGGTAATCTAATAAATACAACCTGCATTTCTCAAAACTGTTTAGCAACACAAAAAAGGGTACTTGTCGGAGACCAAGACAAGCTAAGTCAAGAAAGTTGTCCACTCAACCTGTCCATTACATGAAGGTACCTGCGTACCACTTGCAATCAGTATCAAGGTGCGAATTCTACGACGAAAAGGCATGAAAGGCAAATTTGTATCAAGCACGAAATTCATAGATGGACGGAGGAGGGTACCTTGCAAACACTCATAACTTTGCAACTGCAAGCTGAAAAAAAATCAAAATTAAACTGTCACGCTCTTGACTTGACAAAATAGAACATGCAAAATAGAACAGAGGACGTTAAATTGTGCCATCCAAAGTGGGCCCTGGGGGCCAAATTTATTCTGGGGAAATCGCAGAAATTTTTATTTGTCACAAATTTCTTTTTTTTGCAAATTCAGAATTCATATTTGCAATCAGAGACCCCAAATTAGCTAGGAAAGGTCTAAAACATATCCTAGGTATGGCATAAAATAGGGGGCTTCTTTTTACATTTACCCTGGAGAACACAAAATTCACCCCGCAAAGCCCACTTTGGATGGTATGATTTAACATCCGGCAAATAGAACTCATGCGCAAGGGAGACAGTCATTTGGGCATGGAGGCAAGTCGCATTGCTCATTTTTTTTAACCTTGGAACGTCCGACTCATCACCATGGAAATCATCTTCTTCGGTACAGTGTGAATCATTTGCCTAAAAAATCCCAAAAGCACTTTTTGGAGGTCAAACCAGTATGCAAGACCTCCCCTTTTCACACAAAATTTTAAGGATGAATATCTGCACTTTTGTCTTACGTAGAAGGATTCTTTGTCTTCCATTGGATACTTTAGGCCGCCCCGTCATTATAGGGTTCAAGTCGTGGAATAGAATTCAGTACAATGATAGATTCTATGATGGGAAATTGAACACGAATATGCTTTTAAGCCCTTAGCAATTGGGTGTTCTAATTTTGAACAATGAGTGAATGAGAACATGTTTCATTTGAGCATAGTTTGTTATTTCACTTCATCCAAGCGTTTGTAAATGTTGTCAAACATTTGTGTTGTATAGATTTTCTCAATGCTTCTTTGAAAAAAAAATTATAGTTCGAAGAGCACAAATATGTTTCACTTCTATAAGTCGTTTATCCAAATCAAACGATGACATTGAATTCTCAGACATAGAATTGTGGCTAGAAAATATATACTTTGACGTTTTAATTTGTAAAAAATAGGAAAAACAATTTTCAAAGAAACAAATTTTTTTTATTTGGAAGGACCTCTTGGTAATGATATTTTACCAAAAAAATGAGGTCAAAACCATCTCTAATGTTTAGAAGTGTGCGTACAAGGGAGGCCTATTTGCACAAATGTGGAAGACATAAAATAATGTATTTTTAGATGCCCTTTGGTAGGAACATGTCTGCCTACTATACAAATATACTTCCAAAATTTTAGCTAAAAATCATTAATTTAAACAGCTCAATAGTATATAAAAATCCTAAACTTGAAAGTGTGGCAAATTAGCAAAATTGATTTTTAAATATAAAATGATTTTTTTTTTAAATTTGAAAAACAAGAAAGACGATTACAACCAAGACATTTAAAATTTATTTTTTGTTTTTGGCATTGGGTTCACAATTCAAAAGTTTAGCATTCAATTTTGCAAAACACAACCAAACCGGCAAATGTTTCTTAGAGTCACATTTGGAGTAAGATTATAACAATTGAAGTTAGAGGAAAAAGTTTTTTCTAAGCCCTAGCCAATAAAGTAAAGAGACTTTGACTCTTTTTGGAGTGACATATTAAAAAAATTCTACTTGAATTTCTAATTGTTTGTTTGAAGGACAATTGTTATTTAACCCCTATACCTTACGCAAAGGTCAAATTTGATAGAAATTAATCCCTAAAGGACCATTATTCCTTTGGAGAACAAATTAAATTTTGGGCAGGTACCTATGGTCTCAATTTTTGTCCTGAGTTTCTGAAGCTTTTTTTGAAGATAGAAAAATTGATTAGCTTTCGTAGGATTATAATTTTTTTCAATCAGTGCCCGGGAACAAAAGTTATGTCCAAATACGCTCAAAACAGGGGAGAGGGGGCAACAAATAAAAAAATTTAAAAATTTGACTTTAAAAAAAAGAAAAATCCTCTTGTAGATTGTATTTTTGTTTACATGGAAAGATTGATTCATCCTATTTGGATTTGTTATGAGAAGGTTATGGACAATCTTGTTTTTCAGGCAATTAGAGCATCTTCTTGAAAAAATAACTTGTAGGATTCATTTCTGAATGCAATTTTTACAAACTTTCCAAAAAAAAGTTCCACATGGTTTAGTTTGCCTGCTTAAACAATCTCACTATTGGTATTAGTGCATTTTAATTCCATCTTAGAGATATTCATATTTTAGATTTTCTTTCTATCTCGTACCTACTTCAATTATACTTAACAATTTTTTTAAGAATAAAAATTAAGGTCTTTTGAAATTTTTTTTACCTAAACCCTCAACTCAATTTTCCACCATAAAGATTTAAAGCTTAGAACTCTGTAGTACAAAAAGTTAAGAAGGTTGAAAGTCAAATAATCTAGTCCTGCAAAATATTGAAAAACTTGTTTTTTTTCCACTTTAAACATAGATATCTTGCAATCTGTGCAGTCGAAATTTCTGAAATTTTTTCCACACATTCTCATACTAGTTAAGTGCAAGATCCTATGGTTAGATGTACAGTAGGGTACCAATCAAAATGGCGTTTTTGGATTTCCAAGGAAAGAAATTTCAAAGCTGCAGACTTTGTCACCCTCCCGAGGGCTGAAAAATTGCTTTTTTACCTTGAAATTTTTGGCACAAGAACATCTTCAAGTTGAAAACATGTATACCGAGTTTCAAGGTCAAAAGATTCACCAAAAAAAAGATATTCAAAGTCTACCAACATGTGTAGCAGTGAGAAAACTTTCACTGCTGCCAACTTTGACACCCTCCCAAGGGTTGAAATAATTTTTTCTTACCATTAAATTTTTTTCATGAGATAATCACTATGTTGATAATATGTGTGTCAAATTTCAAGGTCAAAAGATTTACACAAAAAAAAATATTTGAAATCTACCAGCATGTGTAGTTGTGATAAATTTCACTACTACCAACTTCAATACTCTCCCCCAAGGGTTGAATTTTTTTTATTTATCATAAATTTTTTATTATGGAATCATCTCTATGTTAATAAAATGTATGTCAAATTTCAAGTTCAAAAGATTTACACAAAAATAGATATTCAAAATTAGCCAACGTATATAGTTGTGAGAAAAAATTCACTACTGCCAACTTTGACACTATCTTAAGGCTAGAAAAAAAACATTTTACCATGAAATTTTTGGCACGAGATCAAATCTACATTGATAACATGTGTACCAAATTCTAAGGTCAAAAGATTTACCAAAAAAATATATTCTAATTCTACCAACATGTGTAGTTGTGAGAATGATTTTTTACACCCATGTGAAACCTTACCCATAAAATGACACTATCCCAACATCACAAAATTTCTCTGTTACAAATTGTCAACAGTAATCGTACGATTATCGTGAAGCACTGCTTTCGTATTACATTCATTCATTTGGAGACATTGTTACAACATGATAATGACATTCATTAATACCATGCAGTTGAGGCATGTCATTCATATTTGAGTTTGAAGTGCTAAAGTTGCACGATAACTATGCATGACGAAATATGTATGACTTCAGCGGTTTAGTGATGGGCGACTAACTTCGTGGAGCATTAGTGCTTTTCTAAGACATATAAAGTTAGTGCAATAATCACACAACATCATGTCCGTGCATAGTTATTTTACTAATATTGCATTTTTTTATTTTTCACAATTTCAATACTAAGGCAATTGAAAAGCAGGAATTGTATTCAAAGTAGAAATTTAGACCTCATTTAGGCATAGTAGAATAACTTTTATCAAAAAACTTTGAATTAAGAAAAGTTGTTAAATTAAGGTAGCTTTTATTTCAAAAATCCGTTTGAGATTTAGAATCCCCAGTCAAAAGTTATAGACAAAGTTCAGAAATGGGTTGGAAGGGACATTTTTTTTATATTTTCAAACATTGCCTTTGAATTTTGTCAATAACTTTGGATTGGAGGCTCTAAATCTCAAACGGATTTTTGGAGATGAAAGCTAGATTCATTTACCAACTTTTATAGGTTCAAAGTTTTAAGAAAAAAGGTACCCTACTATGCCAAACTGAGGTTTGAATTTCTACTTTGAACACAATTTATACATTCTCAAAACAAGTTGACTATGAAAAGTCAAGCTCTCATCTTCAAGTTATCCCATATCTTTTGAGTATTCATAGAGTGGATTGTAGTATAAAGAAGACCTCTCCACCTACAACTCTCACTAGTGACTAGTGAATAGATTCTACCACTATGCTATCAAGTTTGTTGGTAGCCTACTAATGGAATCAATTCAAGCTACAATGAAGTAATTCCTTCACTACGCTATCAAGATTCTTGGTAGCCTACTGATGGATTTAGGGCCTGTTTTAACCAAAAATCTTGGGCTCCAACCCATGAACACATGCGATACCTTATTCAAGGGATGAGACCATTGTAAGTTGGGTACCATGCTTGAAATAAGGGACTTATAAGTAGGTAGTGGCCCAAATATTTGGTATAAACCAAAGGAGTTGAGTTATGGCCCAGTGTGCATTTGGGTTGAATTTTTTAAGTAGAGTTATCCACAGAACTAGGCTAAAAAGAGGCCAAAAACAATCCAGGGACGTGCAAGCCAGAAGAGGCCAAAATAGCCTTGAAATGGCCCAAAACAGCCCCCAAAATGTCCAAAAATACCCGAACGAGACCAGAAACTCTAGGTAAACAATTTCAAACAATTGACAAAATTAAGTCTCCCCGAATTTCCTCTTGGGCTTTGGAATTGGGTACCTCCAAGCACTTCCTAAGAAATACTCCCCTTAGGTCCAAGAAGTCATTATCCACTTCGGCCATGTATAATTTCAACAAGGATTTTCATCCACTAAAAAAATGATAGGATACAACCCAAGTTTTATTTGGTGTAAACCCAAAAGCTAGGTACTATAGCTATCTTCCAATCAAAACACTTCATTTCGTTGGGCTCCAATTCAAAGTTTTTGGGTGTAAACAGGCCTTTAGTTCAAAGCTTAAATTTGATGGCCTACACTAATGATGGATTTAGTTCAATCATTTGGTGCAATTACTATAATGTAAACTATAATTTATTAGAATATATACTAATCAAGTGTTGACAAACAAAATGCAAGAAATTTAGTTAAGAAAAAAATTAATGTTAATTAGAATGGTAATCAACAATTAAACATTGATACCATTTAATAAGCATTATTGTAGTAATGACAACAATGACAGTATTGTCATGGATTTTCCGTGTACTTCAATGCACAAAAAATGCTCAATAAAGAATATAAATTTTCGTACATAATTTGTGTCTTTTGCGCACTTGTGATTAACTTATAGAAGTCACATAGTTAATACTGATTACAAAGTAGTGCCAATACTTTGCAGTAATCGTATGCACCGTAATGATGCGATAACTTGAAAATTAATGTACGCACCCATAAAACAATAGTAACTACATGATAATTGTTAACAATTCCTCAATCTTGAATTTGAGATGAAGGGCTGAAAAAATCATTCTCACAACTACACATGTTAGTAGAATTAGCATATCCTTTTTTGTGTGAATCTTTTGAACTTGAAATTTGACATACATTTTATTAACATAGAGATGATTCCATAATAATAAAATTTATGGTAAATAAAAAAAATTCAACCCTTGGGAGAATATTGAAGTTGGTAGTAGTGAAATTGTTTCTCACAACTACACATGTTGGTAGATTTCAAATATCTTTTTTTGTGTAAATATTTTGACCTTGAAATTTGACACACATATTATCAAAATAGAGATGATCTCATGACAAAAATGTAATGGTAAGAAAAACTTATTTCAGCCCTTGGGAGGGTGTCAAAGTTGGCAGCAGTGAAAGTTTTCTCACCGCTACACATGTTGGTAGACTTTGAATATCTTTTTTTGGTGAATCTTTTGACTTTGAAATTTGGTACAAAATATTTTTAATATAAAGATGTTTTTGTGCCAAAAATTTCACGGTAAAAAAACAATTTTTCAGCCCTCTTGAGGGTGCCAAAGTTGGCAGCAGTGAAATTTCTTTCCCTAGGAATGCAAAAACGCCATTTTGACTCTATTGTTAGTACTATACAAAAAAAAAATTTAATTTTTTTACTCGCTATAGAAATGACAATCTTAAATGTTTTTTGGCAGAAAAAGGCCTTGGTCCTTTCAGAGTTAAGTCATATTTGTAAAAAAAGTGACCCATGTCATCTTGTAAATGGTCTAAGGTGACGTGGACCCCTAAGAATTTGATGTTGAAACTTGATTTTAGCACTCAGGTGCAAAATCAAACCTTCACGTACGGTACATCACAAAGTTTAGACCCTACGATTTGGCAACAATTATCGTGCGGTTATCGTTGTTTCATGGGTTCGTACCATAATCGCACTGACTCAGTGTATTTTTACGCACTGAATTAGTGCGAAAACAATGAATATCAATATCGTACGGTTTATGTACTTTAACTATATGATTGTTGTGCAGTTTTGATACAACAATTGTATAGTTAAAGTACATAAACCGTACACTATTGATATTCATGGTTTTCACATTGACTTAGTGCGTAAAAATACATTGAGTCAGTGCGATTATAGTACGAACCCATGAAACAACGATAAGCGCACAATAATTGTTGCCAAATCGTAGGGTCTAAACTTTGTGATGTAGTCCTAAAGGCCTTTTTTTCATCACATTTCACTCAAAACTGCCATTTCTATTTGTACTTTTTTCCATCACATTTCACTCAAAATCCACAAATTGTTATTTTTGCATATCTAATTGTAGGATCTTGCACAATAATAGTATTAACTCCTAAAGGACCAAAGTCCCCTTGGGGGACACTTGGGATTTCAAGCACACTCGTGTGACCTCAAATTTTGGCCTGTTTTTTTTATTTTTTTTGAAGATAGGGAATTACATTAGATTTCTAAAATTATAATTGTTTACTTCAATCAGTGTCTGAAAGCAAAAAATTATGCCATCCTAAGTCATAAAAGCAATTCAACGGGCAAAACAAAAAAATTCAAAAGATTGAATTTTTTAATTTTCAATTTTTTCTCAAAGATTATGTTTTTGCCTACATTTGAAGCTTTGATTCATTCTATTTGAACTAATAATGAAAAAGTTATGGACAATCTTGTTTTTTAAGCAATCTAAGCATCTTCTTCAAAAAACAACTTAAAGAATTCATTTTTTAATGCAATTTAAAAAAAAATCAATGCCTTTTTTAGAAAAGGTTAAGTTTGTTTGCAAGAACAATCTCGCCCTTAGAATCATAAAGTTTCAATTCCATCTTAGAGCTATTAACAATTTAGTGTTTTCTTCAATCTTGGACCTACTTCTACTTCACAATTTTTTAATGAATGAAAACCAAGTGGTTTCTTATTTAAAAAAAAATTCCAACTCTCAACTCAAATGTTCAACATAAAAAAATAATAATTTATGGTCTATAGTGCAAAAAAAATCACAAATGGCAGTCAAAGTCATCTGAAATTGCAAACCAAATTTCAAATTTTTTTTCCAAATTTGAATGCTAATATCTTCCAATCTATATAGTCAAATTCCATGAAATTTTTACCACATGATTTGAGACAAGTGAAGTACAAGATCCTATGATTAAATTCTAAAAAAAAAATTGGTTTCTTGAGTGATTGCAACAGAAATGGCAGTTTTCAATGGTTTCAAGCTAGAAAATGCCTTGGTATTTTAGGGATTAAAGTGTGTGGAAGAAATTTTAGAAACTTTGACTGCATGGATTGCAAGATACCTACATTTGAAGTGATGAAAACCATTTTTCTTGCACCTTGCTTGACTAGATTTTAAGGCTTTGAATTTCCTTAGCTTAAAATTGTTGTACTACTAATATTGAATTTTAAAAAAAAAGTTATGTTAAAGAATTGAGCTGAAATTTTAGGAAAAAAGATTAAAAAAAACAACTTGGTTTTCATTATTTAAAAAATTGTTAAGTAGAAATAGGTATGAAGTTGAAGGAAAAAATAAATTTTCACTACTAGAAAAAACCATAATGAATACAACAGAACCGGAACCCAAAAGTATTGTTCAATTATATTGCTTTTGTCGCGTTGTATCAGTCAAATATACACTAAAATCAATTGTTCAGTTATGTTGATTTGGACAATTTTTTTTTTAAATATTAAAAATGATCACGACATGACATGACATGTCAACAAAAACTGCGTTACTACATCAATAATAAATGCGCTACCACGCCAGTGGTGACTTCATTTGCCACATCAATAGTGACTCCATTTGCCACGTCAGCAATGACAAGGCTACCGTGTCAACACATGTATTGGAACTGGGGTTTGAACCTGAGACCTCACCTTTGCTAACCGCATTTTTCAACCAGTAGACCATGATTGAATTTGCATGAGCACGTATAAAGAATAAATGTTTACTTATAAAATTTATTGAATTTATGTTGATTTGGTTAAAAAAAATTTGAAGTGCCTAAAACAACAAATATCTTTTGGCATCTTTACCAAAAAAAAATTGTGAAAATTGTGAAAATTGTGTTGAAAAATTAATCCAATAAGTTATTTTTTCAAAGAGGTACTTAGATTGCCCCCCAAAAGATTGTCCATAACTTTTTCATCACCAATCCAATAGAATCAAATGAGTCAAATCTTCCCATGAAGACAAAAATATTTTCTATGAGAAATAAAATTTTGAATTTTGGATTTGAATTTTTTTTTGTTGTTGTTACCCGACAAACCTTGATTTGGGCTTATTGTGAGATAACTTTTGTTTTGGGGCATTGATTCAAATAAAAATGATAGACTCCAAAAGCTAATGTATTTTCCTACCTTCAATTAAAGTGTCAAAAAATAAAAATAAAAATTGAGATTGTAGAAGCTTACCCAAAATCCATTTTGTCCTCCAAAGGAACAATGGGGCTTCAATTTAGGGATTAAAGCTTACAATTTGTTTTATAAATTTTCATAAACCAACATATGGTTGTACATGCACTCAAGGATTAAGTCATGTGTCATCATGCAATTGATTGAATCCTATTGAAAGACAATATACAATATTATTTTTACATTTTAAGAACATGTGAATTGTTTGAAAAATCCATTCATTTTCTCCACAATAATCAAAGTTATCATTTTCAAATATAATAGTTTCCTTTAATAGGTTTTAAACCTATGCAAATGATCATTGCCTTAATCTATAGCCCATTTTGACATGCACCCTCAAAAGTTGAATTGATTCTAATTCTACTTTTCATTTTCTTCATTATCTTGTTTATTACAATTTACAAACATGTAATCCAAATTTCTTTTCATCCCAACTTGGGAGAAATTAGCTTAAGTAGTTCATTTACAATTCTCTCATATTTTACTTATTCATTGCAAATTTGCATTATCTTCAACATCATAAAATATCTTGGATTGATCATAGATTTAATTGGTCATTACTTCAAGTATGTCTATAATTTAGAGGTATGACTAGCCAAACTATGTACATTTGACTCTTCATAATTCATCTAGGTATAAAAGAAATATAATTTAATATGACTTAAGTATACTATGATGGAGTGTCTTTAAAAACATTATTTTAAGCACTAAAAAGTATTTTCAAAAGTCTGCACACATCAAAATATTGTTCAATAAATATTATTTGAAAAGTACAAATGCATAATTCACTTTAATTAATGTTTTTCATCCTCTTATTATATTAGTTATGGATCGTTGCAAGAATGAGTGGCTATTTTTGTTCACTTTGGTTGTTTGTAGCCTTCAATTTTTTGGGGGGTAATATAAAATTAGAAAAATATTTTTCTTAAAAAATTAAAAATATGAACAATATATATACTTATAAAAAGAATGTACCCTATGAAGGAAAAGTATAAAAAAAATTATAAGTAGGAGAACTAGAAAAGTGCATATTCACATAAAAATATGTACTTTGATGTTTTAATTTGTAAAAAATAGGAATTTTTTTCAAAGAAACTAAAAATAGAAAATTTAGAAAGACTTCACACTAAAGAGTGTTCTCCAAAAGAATGATCTTGAAACCATTTTCAATGTTTAGAATTGTGTGCGCAAGGGAGCCCTATTTACATAAACATTAAAAACATTAAATAAAATATTTAAAATTTTTCTAGGTAGAAACATGACTTCCTATTGTGGCAATAGACCACAAAATTTTCAGCTCTAGATCATTAAATTTGGAGACTCTATAATACTAAAACCCCTTAAAATTCATTTCGTGAAGTATTAATTTAATTGATTTTTAAATATAAAATGATTTTTTTTAATTCTTAAAAAATATGAGAAATGATCATATTTAAAACAAACATCTCCAATAAAAATTTCAACTTCATGCGAGTCATGCTTCAAAAGTTATTGCAAAAAAAAGCTTTGGCACTTCCTTTGTGACAAAGTTCCAGTACCAGTGTTTCTTGCAATGACTCTTGTATCTTAAACATCAAATCGAGCTAAACTGAGTTTGGTTTTCATACTAATAAAACTACTTGGCTCAAAAAGTGTACAATCAACATTGCTATATACATAGGAAAGAACTTATCGACATTATAGGTGACTATTACTGACCTATTCAATAAAAGGTGATGCGTTAACATCTACCCAAATAAAGTCTATTGATGAAGTTCTCTGTCAACTTTAGGATGAGAAACAACCTTAGATGGTATGACTTGTCCAAAATGGCTTAATTTTTCAAACTTTACACCTGTCAATAGTGTCCTAAATGACTAAAAATGCAATCATAAATACAATCATTGATAGTTATTTTTCTATTAATGACCAATGAATCTTGAAGATGGCTTCTCCAATGTTCAATTATAATCCAACTTTAAAATTTTATTATCATTTTCTTTGTCCCAAAAATACAATTATACCTCTGTTATACATTTGAGGTTGCCTTTAGGATGGTGGAAGTTCATCATTAATTAATCATTTGTATAAAATTCTTGATGTCCATTTAAGAAAGATTTTTAAATCTAAATTTGTATTGCCCTACTAGGATCTAAAATGTCATTTGAAGGTTAATTTAAATAAAAAATTAGGATTCAAAGCATCTTACCTTTAATGCTTACTATCAATACATTGAAAAATCCAATATGATACGTAGTTTTAGAGGACAATTTTAGAGCAAAATAATCTAGTACATCGCACTTTGTGGAATAAGTTATAAGCATTCACAACACCATCCTATTTTTATAAAGATGATTGGTTTTCACCTGAATGTATGCCATAAAAAAGACCAATCAAATTTTTGCAAGTGTAATTACTAAAGAAAAAAGGTGAAGACAATGTAGGCATTGCATATAAATCCCCTTGCATTAATAGATGGATAGAAAATTGAACTAATATACTCTGTAAACTATCAAATACATTTTACAAAACATAATCATCTTAGACAAACAAATAATACACCTCCTCAAATTCTATTCAGGATAGTACATGGAATATATATGCAAGTGAACATCTATTTTGGCCAAATGAATTTTCTACAACCACTTGTCCATTATACAATCTAAACCTTGAAGTAGATACATAGATGCATGTACTATTGTGGTGCATAGAACTACATATAAAAGCACTAAGCATAAATAGACCTAACAATTTAGATCAAATAGATACATGGATACATATACTATCATGGTGTATAGAACCATGTATAGAACCATGTATCTATTTGGTACAAAGTTTCATATAAAAGCACTAAGTATAAACAAACATAACAAAGCAATTCACAAATTATGAAAACTATTCTTATCACATCCATCCATATGATGCAAGAATATTTGAAGAAAAAATAACCTGACAAAATTGTTCCTTCTTGGTTATATCCATGTATATGTCACACAAAATAATTGTAAGAGTGATGCTAATCTGTGCCCCAATTTTCTATGCCTACCAAATACAAAATTCGGGGATTTGCCACCACTTAAAATACAATTCATAGAGTTCATATTGCAACGGCTACTTTTCTCCACTACCAATAGAAGCCAAAATAAGTAAATACCAATTACTAATACAAAACATCAACATAAGAAGATGGAACATCCAAGTGCTTATAGTCATCTCGGCAGAAGCAAGAATAACAACACATATCCCATCCTTGGACATTCTAGTACATGGAAATTACAAGTACTCAAATGTGCAATTAACCAAACATTAAAAAATATAAAGAACATTGCAATCCAATACTCCACCCATATATCATTGTACAAACAAAAATTTAAAAACAACTAGACCTTACCATACTATACTTGCATACATAATTTGACCCACCAACTATTGAAAATATTCAATTGATGCAAAAAACAAAAAAACAAATAACTACTCCATCAATAGGTAGTACAAAGTCTCCTTTCTAAGCAGAGGTATGCAATCTTGGTGTCAAGCATCCTAAATCATTAGGGCTATATGTGGGACCCAAGATGAACAAACTCTCAATGCACTCCAACCCAATAAGGATTATAGAGTTGGAATTTCTCTCTTATAAGCATCTACAATTCCACGTAAATCACGCCAACCCAATAAGAGTTGGAGACTTGGACTTCTTCTCTTATAAGCATCCACAATTTCACATGAATCACGGCAACCCAATAAGAGTTGGAGACTTGGACTTCCTCTCTTATAAGCATCCACAATTCCACATGAATCACGCCAACCCAATAAGAGTTGCAGACTTGGACTTCCTCTCTTACAAGCATCCACAATTCTACATGAATCACACCAACCTAATAAAGGTTTGAGCCTCGGACTTCCTCTCATATAAGCATCCACAATTCCACATAAACCACTGCATTGTTTACTCTATAAGGACAGCTCCAAAAAATGGCCGATGGATGATTTTTCAGATCATTGTAAAAATGAAGAATAAACCCTATTCGTCCAAAACTCAGATCGTTTTTTCGAAGTATCATACCTTCCTGATAGGTCTCATCTTCCTGTGGCATTCAAAGTCAAGGTCCCATTTCTGTAAGTTTTTAATATGACGTATATGATTGGGATATGTCCTTCACACAACCATGCCATCTTGAAAGTACAGTTTCTTCTGCAATATGGTGGTCCTGCATTCTGTTAGTGTGTCAATTCTAGAGCCAATGTTCCATTGGCTACTTTTCTAAAGCTCAGTTTTCTATTCCTGCCGGCTACGCCATGAGTTACAACTTACAAGAGTGTAAGCTTACCTACTCATAAAACGTATAAAAACTCCCACGGAAACTTGGAAAGCATTCCAGCTGTAGCAAGTGTACTAAACTCTCACAGGCCTTCAGCACAATGGAACACCCCAGAAGATTGTGCAAAAAGATAAGGTAACTACACCTAAAATCGCTCTGTGGCATGATCTGTATGCTCTAGAAAATGAACAACAATTTTTGTATATACGTGAAGGACTCTGAATCAAAATGCAAGTGGTTTCATAATTTTTGGATGCATTGTGAATTAGTTACAAATTTTCAAAGATACAAGGTGTGTTAAAAGGGTGTTAAAAGTGTCACCTAGGTGATGCCAAAATCAATTTGATGCACATGAAGAAATGTCAAAGACAAGAAGTTAAATGAACAAAAAGTGTATTCAAAATGGACCACTTGGGAGGTTGCCACCTCTACAGTTCTATTAATAGAGCTGCACACTAGTCGAAATGGGCTCTTACACTTGTCCTTTACTGTGCACTATTTTCGGTTTCCTCCCCATTCATTTTCAGTTCAAAAATAGGGGTCGACATTCAGGAGCGGTCCATTTTAGGTGTAGTTACCTTAGTGTGCAAACAATACAAGGCAGGCACACACTGTTCTATTTAGTAATGATATTAGCAATTCGTCAGATCTAAGGGCCTCCTTCCACGTGAGAATTGGGTGGGTGAAGCTGACCGATGATCGGTCAGATGGGGAGTCTGGTTTTTCTGGAACTCCCATCTGACCGACTATCAGTGGACTTCACCCCCCCATGCTCACATGGAAGCTTGCCCTTAAGAGAGAGAACTCCGCCTATTGTAAGTATTATGAAACTTATGCACACATTTCAAACTACTATCCTCACATCGAAGTCCACAATATAGTGGAAAAGATACACAAACTCAGCTTACATTCTCTCCTTGCAAAGAGTGGACTATCATCGAAGATTCTAAATTGCATTTGCCAAACAAAGCAATCAAAGTTGTCACATTTGAGTTAATCATAAAGTGTGTGCAACGAGGGTCCAAGAGTGTGAAAAAAACACAAGATGAAACTCTTTGAAGCACCCAAACTAGATTAGATGGAGTTTGGTGATGTGTTTCTTTTGTGCTATTCTTGGTTGAACCTTCCTTGATCTAACACCCTTCAGTCTACACATTGGGGAGACATTTATGATTAACCCCTTAACCCCTAAAGGACCGAGGCCTTTTTTGTGCCAAAAAACACTCAAAACTGCCATTTCTATAGCAAAGAGTTAAAAAAAATTAAATTGTTTTTTTTTCCACATCTAACCGTAGGATCTTACACCTAATTAGTACTATGAAGAAGTGTGGAAAAAATTTCAGAATTTTTGACCGCACAGATTGCAAGATATTTGCGTTTAAAGTGGAAAAAACAAGTTTTTGAACACATTGCAGGACTAGATTTTTTGACTTTGAACATTTTTAACTTTAAATTTTTGCACTACAAAGTTTTGAGCTTTAAATCTTTACAGTGGAGAATTGAGTTGAGAGTCTAGGAAAAAAAACAAAATTCAAAAATACTTTATTATCATTCTTAAAAAAATTGTTAAGTAGAAGTAGGTACAAGATAGAAGGAAAATCTAAAATATTCATATATTTTAGATGGAATTAAAATGCACTAATCCCAATGGTGAGATTGTTCTAGCAATTAAACTAAACTATGCAAAAAAAAAATTTGAAAAATTTGAAAATTTGCATTCAGAAATCCTACAAGTTATTTTTTTCAAGAAGATGCTCCAACTACCCCAAAACAAGAATGTCCATAACTTTCTCATAATAAATCCAAATGAAATGAATCAAAGCTTTCTGGATAGACAAAACTATAATCTATGAGAAAAAAAATATTAAAAAAAAAATCAAATTTTTGCAAATTTTTTTGCTGCCCAGGTTGCCCCCCATCCCTGTTTTGAGCTTATTTGGTCATAATTTTGTTCACGGGCACCGATTGTGAAAAAAATTATATTCCCACGAAGCTAATCAACTTTTCTACCTCCAAAAAAAATTAAAAAAATCACGTGAAAATTTCAGCCCGTAGGTACCTGCCCGAAATTGCATTTGTCCCCTGAAGGGGCAACGGTCCTTTAGGGGTTAAGGATGTTGTTGTTTTCTATACGCTCTCCCTCGTTGTATACGGAAGGGGAAATTGAGTAGCACATGAATCCCATTCATGTTATAAATTTCAAACCAAGTCACAGATAGACTATTGGTCAACTGAGAGTTTTTTTGGGAATTTTTAAGTATTCGGAGAAGATCAAATAAATTCAATATGTAATTAACATACATAGCTCTTTTGGTGAACAACATCCTTATCTTGGTGGAAAGTTGAGGTACATTTTCCCTTCTCCACCTTCGTGCATAGAATATGCACAAATCAAGCTATCAAACCATCCAAATCCATGTTTCCAACAATATAAGCACCTTCTAACCACCACAACTGCGTAATCCTCGGAAACCCATTTCTAAAAACCCATTTCTAAAAACCCATTTCTGTAACTTGATTAATAATAAGTTAAAGCCACTTCTAAGAAGCAAATGCAAGGTACTGGTATCAGTGTAAGAAACAGGAGCTCATACGAACCAGCAGTAAGAAACAGGAGCTCAAAATAATATTATCAACAAGGCTGTGACATAAGCTTTTAAATTTTAAGTTTTAAATTTAAATTTAATTTTATATTTTAAAACATGGACAATTTCGCTGTGACACAAGCTTTGACAAGTGCACTGGGCAGGGCAAGACGTTAAATCCTGCACTCGAATTGGGACCAGTAGGGTGAAAATGCAGAAATTTTACCCCCGGAAAAACGCAGGAATTTTTTTATTTTTCACGTATTATTATTTTTTTGAATTTTGAATTCATATTTGCAATCAGAGGCCACAAATTAGCCAGGAGAGGTCAAAATCTAACCCTAGACACGGCTCAAAATAGGGACAAGATTTTACTTTTACAATTTCTGCGTTTTCACCCGGCTGGTCCCACTTCGAATGCAGGATTTAACGTCCTGCCCGGGTAGGTCTCCGTCTTTCCAGAACTGCAGTTCCATTGGAGCAACAGCGACATGCATCGCTGGAGCAACAGCCATCGTGAACTATCGCGGGTCGGGTCCCGATTGACTTGACCGGCTGGGGGAACCGGCCGACGTCAACCCGACACCTAGGCTGCCGTGCCGTGCCGTGCCGCGACGCGATGTTGCGGCGCGTCTCCTAAGCAGCGCAGCACTAGGAGCAGCATGCAACCCTGAAGCTCGTGGGGAAGGGGAAGGAGATGGTGCGCTCTGCTCGCAGCTATTGTTCTTCTGTCTTACAGCTTCACCCGAAATTCTGCGCGCTCTGACATCGCAATTGAAGCGTGCGTTCTGCGAGATTGTTGCGTTTGGAGACGTTTCGTTGGTTTCTCGCTTTTGAATCGGGTGGGTTGACGCAGGGGTTCGGAAACGATGGTGACTCGGGGTTGTGGTATGGCGATGCGACGCTAATGAAGGGACTTTGACGGCCATGGCTGCGTAAGTTAAGAGACGGCGACTTGAATGCGTCACGGTGCATCTTCTAGCGAATCAGCTTGGCTGGTAGGGATTACGGAGGTGCTTCGGGATTTCGAGATTTTTGTGCTGCCGTTTTGTGGAGGTTTGGCTAGTGGAGAGGATCAGATGCCCGAGACGGCGAGAGGGAAAGAGTGAGAGAAAGAGAGAGAGAAAGAGTTTTATTTTAAGGTGAGAGGCCGTGGTGGAAGACGTTTTCATTCTTAGCGACTGTGTTCGGGCATCTGGATCGGATTTCGAGAGGGTTTCAAGTAGATTGTTCCTTGTTCGGCGGTACTGTGGCATTGAGAGGCGAAAGGGAAGGTGTTACCGTGTGCGACTTGTAGTAATCTTTGGAATTCCTGTCCGTTTGAAGCGCAACCGATGCTTGGGGATATTAATGTTAAGAGGTGCAATCGGTATTGAAGTTTTTTTAGCACTCGTCACAATAAGGGCTTGGAGAACGCGAAGAAGGCGGCAGTTGTTGTACTAGCGAGGAGTTATAAGACGGTGCGAGGCGCGGTCTGAGTGCTCCACTTATTATTGTCTAGTATTGTTTTGCAAAGGAAGCTGAAATGCGAGTGATGCGAGTAGGGAGAACCATCGACAGAGCGGTGTGGCTTGCCAAGCGTGGCGGAGAGTGTCAAAAGTTGGATCCACAATTAATGGCCGGCAGTCGACCTAAAAATCCGTGCCGTTTCGTTCTGTAGTGTCACATCCTCTTCCTGCGAGCATCAGGAGAGGTGAGTATCTGACTTTAAATTATCCTCGTTGTACTCTCCGTACATTACTTACCCTGGAGAATATTCTATTATGAATTTGCAATGATTTGATTTGATTACGACGTGCCCGCTCAAGATACTGGCGTTTATGCGTACTACTTACAGTCATGTCTCTGAAGAATTGATCTTTGTTTTGGAAGCTGATAGGAGATGTTGACGTACGAGATATCCTCAGTGTTTAAGGAGATGATTTCAATGATTTTCTGCATTCAATCCCAAATAGTCAGTGTCATATGTTCGGGACTGGATCAGATCGATTTGAATAGGTACTGAAGGCGCTTGGTGATAATTTAATTTCAAAGTGTCGATTTCGGAATGGCTTTTTGGGAAGGATTGGAGTATATGAAGGTGGATTGCATTATGTGGATTTGAATCAACTTCTTTAGAGGCTTCAATCTTTCAATTCGGGACTTCAGATTATATTGTATTACTGAATCCTAGTGACTTGTCCCCGCTTATGGTAGTTGGAGCAAGTGACAACTTTGAAGGACACCATTGCATAACACCGTCATAGTCGATACTACTATAGCAGAATCGTCGATCATGGAACTGGGTCGTACATTGCGAACAAATCGTACTAAATTTTTTGAGGAGGTAGTTGACTTCCTTGAAGCAATCGAGGAATTTTCAGGGAACCTAATAAAGTTTGGTCACGGTTGCAGAAAGGACACGAGGGACTTTGGGCGAGCTGGAGAATAGAACTGTGATGAGCGTTGGGAACACTAGGACGCGTCGTAGGAGGGAGCAGGATGCGAGATTCTCATTTCTCCGAGATGCGTTGGTACTCGGAGATCTCGACTGTGGCGTTTTGTGAATCTTTAGACCTGGTATGTCTTCCTCTCTCGCCATACTTTGACTAACAGTGCAATGATATTTCAAAGCCATTGGCCTCTAGATCCAAGAAGGTAGGAAGTCGTCTGAGTCACCAGTCATGCGTAGTGTGCTTTAAACACAAAGTGCGCACATTACACAGGCGTACTTGAGGACGGTCATTCTTGGGAAGTAAATTAGGTGGACTTATATCTCTTGTTGCCATTCACTTTAGTAGTAGAGCCTTTGATTGGGATTCTCCACGTTGGGTCAATAGTTTTCATGCTAAAAGTTAACGTATTGATTATGGGAGATTGCTGCTTGTGGTACTTTGTGGCTTTTGATTCAGGATCGATCGATGGCTGCGGTCATTTAAAAGACCTAATGTACGTATATTGCCTCTGAATTGCAGCGGAGGGTCCTCCTACAGAAGCGGCAGTCCATTGGGAGGGGTAATCGAAGACCCCCACTGCTTGAGCCTGCCAGTGCAGAATTTATTTCTGCTTTGGCTGCTGGGATCAAATCACGTCATACACTGCAAATAGGATGTGGATTGTCTACGCTCACCCTTGCTGCAGGTAGAATGCGACAGTCCTTTAATTAAGATGATGTTGTTTGTTGCCTTCACTTTGTCTTATTTCCCTGTATTCGAGCACTTTTCATCGTCCTGACTATGGTTTAAACGTCTCATTTAATCAAATGCAGAAGTGAGTATGTCTTCATTTGAGTGTATATTGTGCTGGATTCTTATATCGTACTGCTGTGCTGCAGCTGCGCGAGCCACCGACGGCTGCCTGTTGTCGGTGCATTACGAACCGGAGAAGCAAGAGGTTCTTCGATATTTCCTCAAGGAGATGGGTTTGGTTGAGTATGTGAAATTCTTTACTGAAGATCCCTCGACGTTTATACCTCAAAGAGAAGGTAATCTTTGTAGTACAGAGTTCGTGGAGGTATTTGTGTGTTTCGCTTGCTTTTTGGTAAATAATTTTATTTCCTCTACCACTGTGCATTGGAGTCCTTGGAAGTTAACAGACTATTTCGTAACAATTGTAGGGATCATGACTGGATTGGAGGGAATAACCATGGTAGAGTTTGAGGTTTTATTTCTAAATTTTATCATGATGTCCAACTTGCTCTATCCTTGAAGACTGTCATGTTGACTTAGCTTACGTTTATCCGAATGTTGCACTATGTAATTTGACTTGGAAGGTGGGCCACAGGACTGGAATTTGTGTTGTTCTCAGGGCAGCCTGAACGTTATATTGAGCTTTTTGACCTTCTAAAGTTGAAGAAGGGAGCAATTGTGGTGGCGGACAATGCTCTCGATGACACTACAAATGATTATATTCGACATGTACGTCGACAACCGGGGGTTGATTCTTCAACCCTACCTCTCAGTCGAGGCATTGAAATAACGAAGATAGTCACTTGGGAGTCGTTCAGTAGAGGGTACGTGTCAATCTCTATCTACAGTGAGTTTCTATTTGTACCAATTTGAGTTTTATCTCCTTTTCCAGACACACCATTATCTCCTACTCACCACGTATTTATTATAAACTGATTGGAGTAGCTGACTTAGCTGGATATTAGCTGGCTTAGCTGAGATTCCTATATCGCGTTTAGCTGAGATAATTATACATCAATGCGTCACTGGAAGTAAACATGCAGGGTTGAGCAGATCACCTGAAGGACTCTTGAATCCGACTGTATTTCACGTTCTCTGAATTGGTTTTCTTGTTGTAGGAGAAAAATTTATGAGGGCATCGACGAACTGATCAATGACAAGGGCTACATGCGCCGACCTGGTCTACAGCGTGCAATTGTGCCCGTATCATGTAGCAGCCCTCGTTTCTCCGCACATTCCGGTGATGCTTCTTTGCAATACTCCGATTCTGATGCAGAGGCAGACCACTTCGAACCAGAGTTGGTGAAAGCTGAAAAGCTAGAGAGCAGCAGGGAAAGTCCTGTAGATAATGACGAGCATGATAATAGTGGAGGTGTTACGGCAAGGGTCGCGAACTCGGGCAAGTTGGAAACCTTAAAACAGGGTGAGTCGCACAGTAATTTTCAGAGTATGTCAATGTCTTAAGACGTTGAAGATTAAAAGTAACACGTAATTTGTCAATGAAATGAAGTCAGGCTTTAGATGTATCTAGCCTTCAATGATGAGCATCAATCTTTGCATATTGAGGTACACATACTAGTTCTGAAGGAACTGAATTTAAGCACTGTTAGGAGCAACTATGGGGTGTTCTTTGTGACGTGTGCTCAATAACTATCGACCATGTGGTAAATATTGAATCAACCTTGGAAACATGCACGCAGATGTCATCGAGATGCAGTTTAAGTCAATTCAGAGTCTTGCTGAACAGTGGCGAATACAGCTAGCTGCGCTTCATGGTGGAAGTTCTGGCACTTCATTGTCATCTGCAGAAGAACCCAGGTCTGTGCTTCGGGATGTGGTACATGGTGAACCCCTCTCACATTTTAGCAATAATGAACTGTCCGTGGCCTCATCGCACCATGAAGCTTCAGGAGACCTTGAGCTCGAAAGGCCTCAAAAGGTTAGCTTTCTAACCTCCTATCTTTGAGTCTATCAACTGGTAATACTGCTGTGTGAATCTGTTGCAACTAATATTGATTGTGTTTGTGTCATAATGGGATTTGGGTTTGTGCTTGGGTCATGATGGACTCTGCGACTGAATAATATTATTGACTTACTACTTTCTGAGACCTTGTGCACACGGCGCCCGCAAGTGGATGAGAGTTAACTCGTTTGGAACTGCTTTGTACTACAGAATGGTTTTTCATATTCCGACCTATCTACAATTATAAATAGCTGTCTTACTCACTCGTATGAAAACGATTAAACACTCAATTGAAGTGTTTGCTGATATCGTCTTGATCCGAGTATGTTTTGGGTCTCACTATGTGACTTTCTTGTGTCCAAATTCATAGAGCTATGGGCTTAGTCTATCTAATCAGACCTCTGTGGTAAACACATGATCAGGTCATTGATGTTGAAGACTTTGCTACAAGACTCCACTGGCAATTGCCTGTAAGTCTTCTAGTAAACCTGTAACTAAGTTAGCTAGTATGTTTTTCCATCTGAAGATCATTTATGTCTATCTTAGTATTCGACATTGAGCTCTTCAATCAACACTCCATTACCTTACTTTCCCTTTCGATCCAACCTAACTTCATTCGTTTATAACCGGTGTTGTTGACTAGTCCTTTTTAATATTTTTACTTAAATTTTGAGTCCTTCGTGCTTGCATGAGGATTGTGGGATGGTTTGTCTGCTTGTTATATGACTCATGCAATAGTCCTCCCAGAATATAAAAGATCTCCTTCTAGTCTGAGCTTCTTAGGAAGTACGGTTGTTTCATTGCCAATGATTTTTTACTCGGTCTATAAACATGCATTGGAACCCTGGAAAAGACGAAAGTGATCAGAATTTGGTTTGCTTGAATGGATAGCTATTTTTTTCCAGAGCAGATTCGGAGAGAAACATGATACTCTGTTCACTCTGGAGACCTTTCGGAAATAAACAATGCGAATGGATTTAGTTCGTTTCATGCAGTATCTAAACTTTTTTTACTTAAATTTTGCAGGTGGACCTGGAAAACAATGGTGCCTCTTTGCCTTCAAGTGATGCTTCGATAGCAGAGAAAGTTGCACCTGAACCTCTGGAGCGTACTGAAGTTGTTATTCCTTCTGAAGACGCTGTCCCTCAATTTGAAGAGCCCGAATTCCTGGTCTATTTTCAGATTGACAATGGACAAACAGAGGTCACAGTTGAGGGAGTTGATCAAGACAACTTGCTCTTTGACCTGACACTTGCATTTAACGAGACAGGCGTCAGGTCTGCTCATACCTTCGAATTTATCGCCCTTTGATGTATATGTTGTGTTGGAATGATGCATTTGGCTTTTTATGTGGTAGAATCGCTGGTATCATATCCAAATTCATCAATGCAGGATTGTCGTCCAGGTGACTTCGCAGGAATGGTTAACGAATATGCCCAAGCTTGGCTCTAGGATTAATGATCTTTGGTTTCGTTGCTAACCATTCGTTGTAATTCTCTTCCAGTGTCAAAAGAGCCAAAATTTCAACGCAAGAGACACATGTAGTCGACGTCTTTTATGTTGTGGATGTGGGAACCAAGGGACCTCTGTCGGAGCTCCGAGAGGAGGAGGTTCGGAGACGTATACTGGAGCGCCTTGCAGAGCGCCGCCAGCAACCAGAAGCCTAGTAGTTGATATTTTCTTTCAACGTCGAAGGATCTGGTTGTTATCTTATCCTGCTCCCACCTTCCGTTTGTATATGTTGAGTGGTTTCCCTCAGACCAGTTTCAAACCTAGCCGCGAGCCCTCGACTTCCTCAGTAGAGCTTCTCGAAATAGATCACAAAGCGGTCAAGGAACGCTAATACCTGCGATCCCCGCATTGGTTATCATACCATACGTGTGGATACATTATTTTCCTGGTCTCCAGCAGAGACCAGGATGCTTGGTATAGCTGTAATTCGTAAGTTATTATTCCCCTTATTGATCACAATTTTCCCGTAAGGCAACTTTTTAAGTTTTAAAAATACCTCGGAACAAGTTTGAAAAGCGAGCTGTGAGAAAATCTCACTCACACAAACTACGTCGATATCTATGTCCATTGATGACTGGGTTTTCCCAGTCGATGACCCAGCGAAGTTTATTACGCACAAGAGTCATGTGGCTACTGTTTAGCGGCTTTCTAATCGTTGCTGCACATCTGAACTCGCAAGAAGGCTTCTCACCTCTCTTATAACGCTGAATCCTCTCTCTTGCCCGTAACCTTACTGCATTACAAAGTTCAAGCTTTGGTCTACCTTTAGATATGTTCTTAAGGTCGTTTATGAAACGTATCAATTCCCGGTTGATCAACGATGTACTCAACTACTTAATCATGACAAGATGTACTGTACTGTACTGTACAGTACAGTACTCGAAACTTTTCTCACATAGGACAGTCATCGCTGATTAATTAAGGCTCGTAATCCATGCATCCATCATTGAGGGTCTATTCTAGGGCTCAAACCATAGTAGGCAAGTGAAAGATATCGAGGCATGGAACGTCTCTGATTCGGGGCTGCCAGAAAGTCTCTGAAGCCTAGTAGTCCACATACCAAGCGTATTTGCTTTTTTTTCTAACAGGACCTAACCAAAGTGTTTCAAGTGTATATGATTAACCCTTAAGCGCATGGATTCATCAGTGGAGGCAGCGCAGCACATGAAAGTCGTTACTAGGAAAGGACGTTGAAGACGAGATTAGTTGTCTCAACCCCCACATTTAAGTATGTAACCGTTATGTAACTGTAAGATGAGACACGGATATGCTTGCGAATGTGGTCTTGAAATTCGGTAAGTCGCTGCAGATTGAAAGTTTTTTTTGTTTGACCTTTCGAATGAAGGCGTTGACTTCGGCGGGCAGTATGCATGTCCCGGCGTTTTCCGCCTAGTCAGTTGTGTGGGGCTGCTCTAAGCGGAAAACGCCGGAACATGCATACCAGCAGGACTGAGTATCAGAAAATTGCTGATAAATTTAGAGAGTGTGGTTCGGTGAATTGAACGACGTCGTTTACATCATTTCCCACTCTCAGTTGCACCGTCGTCTTTCAATTCTGAGTCTCCAGAAAGAGGTGCCACCCCGCCCCTCTGCTGACCTTGTTCCTGCCCTAACTTACCAGCCCGCCCCCAAAACGGAGTACCCTACCCACAGGAATGTGGTCTTGGAAAACGTGATGTCTGTTCAGAATCTCATGACAGTGTGGCTGAATAGAAAAATGGGGTGTATGACACGTAAATAACAACTTCCTGGGCACCTCCTCCACTTGTCCCAATGGTCTGAGGTTCTTCTGTTCAGTGACGACTGTTGCGGATAACCATGATTTCAGCTTTAAGTTCGCACATCTAGGCTCACTTTCGGACGTGTCCATTGCTTTACCCGGCAGCTAAGTTACGGACACTTCTGCTCGGAACTAATTCCATAAACTAATTTATGTTGAACTTTACGTGAATGGACAGTAATCAATTGTCTAAAAAAATTGCAAGTGGTTACGTATTGTGGTTGTTGCCAAGTGGCAAAGGTTATATGACATTACTCCCAATGTCTTTATGACAGTAGGTGAGAGAAGTCACATTCAGTTGGTAAAGGTAGTGTGTGTGTTGCTTTGGTGATCTCATCTTAGACACAGATGCTAGTGCAGATGTGTGCATTCCAATTTGTATAAGCATTGTGCTTGTGCACTATGACGTTTTTGTAAGGCAAATTGAGGGAGAGAAGTTCAAATTGGAAGGTTGGTTTGCATTTTAGAGGGTCATTTTGAAGGAAGAGCTTTGGCAATTCAAAAGTATCATTAGGGGATATTTGAACCCCCAAAGAGGCTGCTTTGTAATGCAAAAAGTTGGGTGGGAAAAGCCTTCTCAACTCATTAGTTGGGCCAAGAATTGCATGATGAATTCAAAAATTTGTCATCATTACCCAATCCATCTCCATGATCTCATAAATTTAGGTGGAAAGAGCCTTCTCAACTCACTAATCGGGCCAAGAATTGCATATTAAACTCAAACATTTGTCATCACTATCCAATCCATCTCCACGATCTTATAAATCTCATGATGGTTTCATCATGAAGAATGGAGACCACGCCACGTGGTGGAAGTAATGAATCTATGGCCACACTCACACTCATTCCATTAGTATTAAAATTAGTAAGAAAACTCAAAGCCTCTTTGTGGGTTCAAATATCCCCTAATGCTTGTAGCCAATTCTTGTGTCCAAAATTAAGCTATGGTCTCTAACAACAAAAGAGAAGGCGAGCATTGTTGGTATGCAAGAAGCGGGACTCTTCAATGTTCAAATTGGATGCAAAATTGGGCATGGTACACCAAACTGTTTCTAATATTATAAAAGAGTATCATCTTCAAGGGAGTGTCATCTCCTTGAAGCGTTTGGGTAGAAAATGTAAACTCAACCTACGTAATAAGATGTAGTTGGCGTGGCTGATCGGCACAAACCTCTTGCTACAATTCAAGTTCAAATGACGACAAAAAGTTAGTATTTGCACATTGAGAAAATATATTCAACCTCTTGGCTTCAACAATCGTGTTTTAGTCAAAATGCCTTTTTTTAGGGATGCATATAAGGCACAAAGGCTTGCATTTGTTCAAGTTCATGCGCATTAGACTGTGGACAATTGGAAGAATATTATGTGGATGGACAAATCATCCTTCAAGGTTGGAAAGCTTAGGATTGGCACTTGGTCGAGAGCTTATTACATTAGAGATGGTCATGTATTCCAACCATGCTGGGATCAGGCAATCAATATTACCTAGAGAAGTTATTACTTTAGAAAGTATTGAATGTTACTTTAGAGAGGTTCTATTATATCTATATCCCACAACACATATTGGAGTGCCTTAACATTTCTTACCCTGCTTCATCCACTTTTAATTTTCATGATCTTTACAGGCCTTCTATTTCCTAGTTTTGTCGTCTCAAACACTACAGCAGCACCATGTATACGGCATAGTCAAAATAGAGTTAAGGTGGGAGAACCAATAACTGTCCGTTTAAGAAATTTAGCATAGTTGGAGGCACTATTTGCTAGAAAAAATATTTTTGCAGTATTGGCAAATGAAAATCATGAATTTTCAAAAACAAAATTAATTTTTTTTTATAAGGCATCTATTTTCTGTGAATTTTTAAAGTATAACTTTGTAGGGCACCTCAAACCGCACTCTAGTTAAGCTACCTAGATTTTAACACGGTAATCTCAGAAAATCATTAAACACTAACCACAATTAAGCATTTGCATGGTTTTGAGGTACTTTTGGGGACACTGTAATCCTTGAAGGACCAACCTACTATTTTTAGCAACTTAGAAATTTTAGGTAGGTACGTGTGACTAGAGATTTCTATATTTTAGACTAAATTTTTATTAGAAGAATTAGAAGAAAGGGACGAGGATTATCTTTCATATGCACTAAATTTCATCACATTTGGAAATAGGAGTCAAAAGTTATGGCCTAATATGTTATTTTTTTTTATAATTGGGCAGTCCGAGCAAATAAAAAAAAATCACTTTTTTGAAAAACAAAAATTTGAAATTGATTTTTTAGATTTATATATACCTGGAAAGCTTTGAATCATTCCATTTGATCAATGAGTCAAAAGTTATGAGGAATTTTAGTTTGCGGACAATTATAGATTTTCTACTCTAAAATAAACTTTGAAGTCGTTTATTTCACTCAATTTTCAATATTTTTTGAAAAAAATAAAATCACAAGATGTAGATTGTTTACTACAACATTACAACCATTGGGATTGACATTTTTCAATTCCATAATTAAACTCTTAACAATTTTGTATTTTGAATCATTCTCTACTTCTTCCTACTAACTATTTTTTTCTTATATGTTGTACAATTCCAAATGATTTGAAATTTTTTTAAGCATGTAGACAACTTGTTTAGGAAAAAGAATTCAAAGAAGTACCACCATTTTGGACATTTTTTCATAGAAAAGTGAGCTTGTGAAGTGTAGCTGCCTTGTTTTTGCAGGGCCAAAAAAATGATTTTAATGAATTTTAATGTTTATATCTTGCAATCCATGAGGTGGAAATTTTTGAGATTTTTACCACGTGTTTTCAAGTCAGCATACTACAAGATCCTACAATTACATGTGTCAAAATTTATTTTTTTCAGAAATTTGGTACATGTTTCAAGCAATTAAAAATGGCAATTTCAAGCGTTTTCAGTAAAAACATAGGCATGGAACTTTAGGGGTTAAGGGAAGTCTATAGTAAAACAATGAGTGCACAAACGGGAATTAGTGCTTCTACCGTAAAGGACGGACTGGTGACCGTAGAAATCACCCCTTTGGATACCGTGAGAATCATTGCCTTAAAAAAAATGCGAAAGCATTCATAGGAAGTCAAACTAGTGTAGAAGACCTCCCTTTTTCACAACAAAATTCCAAAGATGAATAGTTTGTTTTGTAATCTTATATAGAAGGATCTTCTATTATTCATGGGACACAAAACCTCCGCTGCAGCATCGTTTATGGGTTTAGAAAGCAACAACATGATACAACATCCACTAATATAAAGCATTGTCCTCTCACACGGTCATCTTTTCAAAAGTGGCTCTTTCTCCTACTCTTACACATCTTCGAACACAAAAGAAGTGGTTTAGGCAATGATGGATGTATATATGAGATGTTCCACATGCTTTCATGTTCTTTTCCGCATGACTAAGAAAGCATGATGGACGTACTCACCAAATCACACTATTAGGGCCACTTCACACTATGGCCAAAGGTTGAGAGGCCGTAGGTTTCTGCCAATCACATTGTAAGAAACCAAGAGTTTGGCCTCTCGACCCTTTATACTAGAAGGCACAAACCCAAAAGCTATAGCCCTCCAACTACCTACATGGCAATAAAATACCTACATAGCAACGGACTTTCAACAAAAGTTTGGATCAGCTAAAAATGGAGACCCAAATTATGGTCGAGAGGTCGTAGAAGTTCATGTAATAACTTACAAGATCTCAACTGTTAGATTGATATGGGTTTGAACTTTGGGCTTGACCTTTGGAGACTTCACACTATTGCCATGCAAATTGAGAGGCCGTAGGAGTTCATTGCCAAGGGTTTGGACTTTGGGCTTGGCTTTAGGAGGCTTCACACTATGGCTGATTGAAGGCTCCAGTTCCTTTCCTTTATTGCCTATTTATTGCTCATTTCTTTGAACTCTCAACAAAGTTTGACCACTCAATCCCACGGCCTCTCGACTTAGACGGCCATAGTGTGAAGTGGCCCTTACTATACCAAAAGTAACATGAAGTAAAGGTTGTTGCTTCATAGCACATACTACCTCCGTCCCAAAATGTTCTTGTTAGACAAAATGTTCCGAATTAAGGCTAAAAATAACATTTTAGAAACCCATTTTGCGCTATAAATAGGATTTAGGATTCTCTTTATTTCCTCAAAATCTTGAGTTTCAAAGCCTTTTTAAAATGCAGTTTAGGAGTATTGAAAACTAGAATTTTTTGAGCATTTTCAAGGAGCACCGGTAGACATTTAATTGTCAAAAGTGAGGTCATTGTTTTGTAGGCATTTAGTATGAACCTAAGACCATGTGTGGACGTCTATTCCGCCTCCCAAAGCTTCATCTCCTTCAATCGGGCAATACTCAAAGAGATGCAAAAAATAAAAATGAATAATGTTGATTGACCCCTTTAATCATTTAATTTGTTTTTTGATTGATGATTTCATGGTTGGAAGGGGAACTACTACTCAAAGTTGTTTTGTTGGTCCCCAATAGCAATCGAAAGTCAAATTTGACCAATTACAACATGAAGATCACAACATTAAGATCATTTTTGTCCCAAAATGAAGGCCAACAAAAGATCATTTTGGGACGGAGGGAGTATGAAGCATGCCAACTGTGTAATGACCTCATGACCTGTGGCGTTTGGAAAAAGTCCAAATTTAAAACCCAAATTTAAAACACACTTGGCATGCATGAGGTTTTTTAACTATGATCGCCAAAAAAAACTAGAAAAGTCTTGGTTAGGAATATGGATGACCTAGACCTTCCAAGCAATGAACTTTGTAACTAGCACTTTAGCTTACTAAATTTTGACGTTATCCTAAGAATATGAATCAACCAAACATTGACACTATAAGTTTGTATTTTGCCATGAATCCATGTTTCCATCCACAATTCATTTAACAAATGTTTCCAAATTTTTTAATTTGGACCTCAATTCTTTAAGAATTCATCATGTCATATACAATTTAGCTCCAATGATTACTCCAATTCAATTTATCTCATTCAACTATAATAGATTCTCCTTCATGCAACATGGTTTATAGATAATTGAAGGAGCAATTCTTACCCTGGGAGGTCTTTAGTGATTAACTCACTTAAAAATAATTCCATTTAATCATGCATAGATGTGTTTCATCAATCCAAATGAAAAAACTTTGCCATGGCCTAATTCTTTGAATAATCTTTTCCTAACTTAATTATCTACTACACTAAATTCCCTCCAAGAATTATCCCATATTTCTTCTAAGACTTCATTATGCATGACCTGTATTGACTTCCGCCATGAATTTCAATGATGCTAATAAAGAGGAAAATTTAATTGAATCAACGATCTAATTGAGTGCCTTTCAACTGCAAGTCATGGGTTGACGTCTTGGCTCTCATCCCGTGCTCTTATCTTCAGTTCCACACTACGTACCAAAAAGATGTAAACGTCTATTTCTCCCCCCCCCCTCCTTTATCTGGAAAGATTGAGCCGTTGATATCTCTCAAGAAAAAAAATTTCCCCTTCTCCGATGCCGTTGATCTTCAAAAAACATCCATCGTTGATCAAAAACAATCTTGGCCGTCGGATACATATCTGTATATGTACACGGACTGTGGATATCAATACAAAATATATGGTACATATACAAACTTATATATATATTTAATACAAGCTACCGCTACTGATACAGAGATGTACAAATGAATTAATCCATATTGAATGGTGGCAAAACTGCCTACCAAAAATACAAAAGGAGGGGGGCTGACTGAGTGGGTGGCAACGTGACTAGGTGACCTGGTAGGTGGGTCACTGGGTGACAATTTGTACCCCTTTTGTAAAAATTAACAACGAATGGGATGTGGTCATGTGGACCCCCTTTGAAAATTCAAAACATTTTGGTTAGAAATTTGCATTTCTTCACAATGTACTCACTTCTGTGACTATGTACCTACGAAATGCAGTTCCACACTTGTTGCATCCTATGTGAGGTGATGACCACAATCACTAGATGTCAGCCTTTGGTTGTGCACAACAATGAAGAGCAAGAGATGACAAGAACTCAAAAGCCAAAGCAACACAAAACGAGGTCCTCTTGCTCTTTATTGTTGTGCACAACCAAAGGCCAACATCTAGTGATTGTGGTCCTCTTATGTGTCTTCTTGTGATTGTATTGCATTGTCTTTCCATTACGGGTTTGCCTTAGAATCTCATCCTATTGATGTTGTCTTTTGCCTTAAGTTTGAATTGCATGGCAATCAACTCATGGTCAGTTGTAAGAGTTTTATCTCGTCCCTTCAAATAAAGCAGGCACAATCGGGTTCTTTGTGTTTTGAACTTGAATCCTAAGTGGATGTTTAAACGTTGTCCAATTGGTCTTCTAAGCAATGAATAAGTATTTTCTATCTATAAGTTCTAAGTGGTTCAAATATCATCAAAAACGGTTACAAATTGAAAAAGTTAACAATTTTAGGTGTTTTAGCCTTTCTAGACCAAAACTCTGAATCAAGTTTTGACCACCTCAAGTTGTAGAATATGGTCGGCCCATTTCAAAATGGTCAAAAACTTAAGAATCGAACATTTCTAGCAAAAGTTATAAACAAATGAAGTTTTGGTCCTCAATAAAATTAGAAAATTTCATTCATCCAATACAACGGCCTCGTATGTCCAAATTGACTCAAAGATTTTGTTCTAGATTGTGGAGAGATTCAAAGGTTCTTGTTTCAATTTAATCGGATGAAGCTAAGTTTGTTTCATCCAAAACTAAGTTTTTTGAACTTTGTTCCTATTTTTTTTTCACAACTTGGGACATGTGTCATGTATTTATTAGTTCCAACCTTGAAAACAAAAATTGTTCTGCTCTAATTTCTTTAGTTTCTATCTGAATAAGAAGGGTGAACTAGTTGTGAAAAACTCTAAAAAAATTTCTAGAACAATTCAAATTCAAGTGTACAATTTAAAAATCTTTTAAAGGACTAATTTGAGCTCTTAACCTTTGAAAGGCCCCTGGTCCCTCTATACGACATGCATTTAGCTTTATAACTCTTCAATTGTGGTTTAATATATGAATTGTGATACATTTTTATTTATGTACTATGATGATCATAAATTGACTTTGTATTGAAAAATATTTGGTCAATTTTTTCTTGATCAAATACCACCATATTCATAATATATTATACAGCCACAAAGGGCTTTCAAGCCCTTCAAGGGTTAAGCTGTTGGATCTACGTTAGACTTTTAAATTATAGTTGTTACTTCTAGATTTTTAGATATTTTATGCTATAGAAGACTAAAATAAATTTTCCAAAATGTTAAAGCACTTAGTATTTGGACTTTTCTAATAAAAATTATGGACGGATGAAGTTTTGTTCCTAATTGGCATTCTAAAACTTCATCTAGACAATGTTTTCTACTAACCTACAATTGCAAATTATTTTTTCTTTTTTAGGGTTGAATTTTGAATTTTATTTAGATTCTAAGACTCTGTTCTCACTTGACTTGAATGATTTCTAGATAGCATTTTTTCATCCAAAACTATCAAACTTCATCCTAGCCTATCTTTGTCAATTTTCATCTATTTGTTAAGTGTGACACGTTTTTGGAAACTTCTAAAGATTGACTTCAATAATCCAAATCTAAAATTATGATTTGGAATGTTCCTAAATATCTTACTTGAGCACCTAACTCCTACTTTGCGACTGGAAATTGAAAAATGAAATGAAAATAAATAGCGCAGTTAGACACATACATCATAGTCGACTTCCAACACGGTCAGACCGTCATTCATCACTTGGATCCAAATCACTTTAGATGGCCCTTTATGCTCCATCTTCTTGTTTTTTTAATGATTTTTCTTTGCTTCTTAAATAAAGAAGTTATACTAGGGAATGTTTTCTCAACTCACGCTCTAATCTATCTACCATTCTTTTGTTTCTTTTTTCCTTTTTTCTAATTTTCTTTTGGTTGCCGTTTAAGATCTTTTTCAATGTCAATGCATTGACTATACTAATATTAATTATTTTTTAATTGATTGAAGCACTAACAACTAATTGTCAACTACTTTTGGTACATTCTAATAGTTTTTCTATAGTCAATGATCCTCTCCTTTTTCTTTTCTTTTTGTTTGACTCAATAATTCAACACTTGATAAAAAAAAAATCTACTTTGTCTCTTAATGCCAACTCCAAACCATGATTCGACAAATTTGAACTTTATCCCTTCTTACAAGTGGTTGCACTTCAACTTCAATCTCACCTTGCTTCACTCTAATTTCTATTTCATCAACTTCTCATTTTACATCTCAACTTCTACCCTCCTATTTCCAACTAGTTTCATACAATTGTGGACATTCTTCTCCCTGCTTTGCCTTAATACTTCAATGTTTCAAAATATGTTTTAGTACCATAGTAATGAGCTGAAGCTTAGTACACCTTAAGAACCACAATATTGTTTTTAGAATGTCGTAGTCCCCGCACAAAGCTTGGAGTGATCTTCATAGGGCCTTAGCAACATCTAGTAAACAAGTAGTGATTTGTGTAGGGACTGTTTGTGACACCTAGTAAATAGGTAGCAACCCCATCAGAGGACCTTAGCACCCCCATAGGAACCCTTTGCAACACCTAGTAACCAAGAGAAACCTTAGAGAAACCTTTAGCAACACCCAAAAATAAACATTGACCTCCCCGGAGTCACCAATCCTTCCCCAAGATCAACTATAAAGCCAAGCCAAACTAAGTAGTTGGTTGGCAGGGCAACCTGAGCCTTAAGAGTTGGTTGATAAATTTTCACGATGACTAGAGTTAAATTGAAAGGATTGGAGATTCACAACTCATGGAATTATAGCAGCTTAGACCAAATCTTTGCTTATGAGAATTAATTGCTAGTTTGGCAAATGAAGAGAATAAAACATGTTAATTGTGAGTTGGATCACAGTAAATTGGATTTGTATCAAACTTAAATAGAGGGTTCAAAGCTTTATCATATGGCATACTAATGACACTAGAAAAGGAATAACAAATGATGCTTGGGCAATCAAAACAAGGATAGAAAAGCTAAATGTTGTTACCAACAATTGCAAACATGAAGGCAAGTCACTTCTTGAACACAACTGAGTTTACATTTCAAGGCTCTAGGGGACTTTTCAAAGAAATGGAATTCCCACTAAGGAACTCATGTGAAACTTGCCACCTTAAATAAAAAGAAGTTTTAAGAATTTCCAACTACTGGCATTGCCAAGATTTAGCCAAAATTTTGTAGTGTTAGAACCAAATGGTTAGAACAAAGAAAACAACATTTAACACCAAGGAAGAAGGGCAAGTTTTGAAGGGGCCCCAATGTGCTTCAAAGCAAGCTCCTCAAATCAAAACAAAATGAGCAAAAAATGCTCTAAAAACACCAAATTGGCCAAATTGACCAAAATCCGTTAAAATGGACTAAGTGGCATGGTGTGAGACTTTAAGTTCTTATTTTGGTCTCAAAGTTGTTTTTTTGCTTTTGTATTTTATTACTCCGTATTAGATTTTATTAATAAAAATCCTTAAAAAGAGTATTAAATTATAGCAACTAACACAATTGAGTACAAATTTGAAATATTTTTATTCAAACAACCATACTATAAGCATCAATGGACAAAGTCCAAGAGTGGATATACAAAAGTTGTAGTGTGCAATATACTACATGTTACTATAGAAGTTTGAAGAAAAAATTAGTTGTGATTTGAAAGAAAATTAATTTCAAAGTTAGCCATGTCTAAAACTTGGTTTTGTTCACTATGATTTGGAATTACTTTTATCTTTTGTCAATTTTTTCTTATAACTTTGAAAAAAAACTTTTTGTGCTTTAGCATGTTGGTATACATTCTTTCAGATTATTGTACACAAATATTGAAGGAAATTGACATTTATAGAAATTAAATTATCAAGAATTTGACATACATGCAAATGATATTGCTTCTCACAATATTTGAATTTTTTTTAAATTGAGAGCATGAGATTGTATTAGCTATTGTAAAAAGAGTATAGGTTGCAACATGGACCATTGTTATATCTTAATGCCCTTGCATTTGAAATATTTGTTGAAATGGACAATGCATTCAATTTATATTTTACAACCATATAATGCATTTTCAGGTTCCATTATTTGTTCGAAGACTAGAGTTCATGATGCACATAATTGATCCAACAAATTTAAAAGAAAATTATCATTGTCCGTTTCATAAAAAAAATAGATAAAAATAGAAGAAAATATGCATTGATGAAGTTCAATAGTCAAATAAATTAATTTTGGATGAAAACTAGTAAAAATCATCTAAGAAAAGTAAAAAAAAATTATTGAAATCTTATAAAATTTGAGGGCCAAACCTAAAAGAAAAATCAATTTGGAATTATAGGTCATGAAAAAATGTTAGATGAAGTGTTAGAGCACAATTAGCGGTCAAACTTCATCCTTCTATAACTTTTGTTTAAAAAAGCCCAAACTTAAAGGATCAATTAGTGGCCAAATTTTAGGAAGGTGATTTTATGTTTTATAACCTAGAATTGTTAAAAAATTCAAAGTAGCAAGTTGAGATTAAAAGTCCAAAGTAGTAGCCATTGAATAGATGGTCAATAAAAATCTTTTAAAGATAATTAAGGAAAAATTTGAAGTCCAAACCATTTAGAAAATCTTTAAGTGATTTATAATTTACTTATACTTAGAAAATAGAGTGAAATAGTGTAGGATGAACTTTGGCTTTAAACAACTCTAGATTTGGATGAAAGTTGTAATCATCCATCCAATTCAAGTGAAATTGAAACCTCAAAAACTAGAATTAACTTTAACCTAAACATTGATAATGAACGTAGATTTGGATCTATTAGATAATAGAAATTGATGGAAGAAGTTTGATAGGACAATTTAGAGGTAGAACTTCATCCGCTTGTAACTTCTGGTACGAAAGTCTGATTGAGAAGATTTTTACCATTTTAAAAAGGCATGCAATTCTCTACAACTCAAGATATTTAGAAATCAAATTTGATTAAATTTTATTTGAAAATTCAAAGATTTGGCCAATATTGGCCAATATCAATTGAAACTTCTAACTTTTGGAGATTGCATTGTTTCTAGTTGGCATTTAGAACATTTAGGATTTAGCAAAACAAAATATTTGCCCATTTTTAGAAGTACAATTGAACGACATTTACATACCCATTTAGGATTTGGAGATCAAATCACAAAAAATTGGATTGTAGTTGTTTTACCTCAAGGGTGGAGATAAAACACTTATACATGCACTACAAGAAAATGGCCACTTTTGTGACTGCAGAAATGTGATTGCATGTCCGAAATGACTAGAATGTAATTGGGGCTCCCTAATTGCACCAGCGGGTTAGGATTACATAGCCCTCGAGTCATGCTACAGTCGCCTACGCAACTTCGAGATGAGCAGTGAACGACATTGGAGCTTCATCCACTGTATTTCATTCACAACAGTCCCAACCTTCCAAAGTAGATGAACCAAAATCCTTTGTGGAGGCCGCAGTCATGCCCTGTGATTGTGTGTTACTCCATGGCGACTATATCATGACTTTCGCGTGATTGCTACAATACTACCAACTTCCAAAGGTTTCGGTTTTCTTTATCTCTTCTTGTATTCTTTTTCTTTTTTGTCGTTTCTATCTTTTTTATTTCTAATCTTTTGCGGCATGAAACTGACTGTTTCATTACTTTTACTTTTCTTCTAACCTTCCATATTTAAAATAATTTATTCTTCCTTTCTTTGATATCTTTAGAAAAAAATCTCTTCTTTCATTTATTATTTTGTTTTCTTTCCTTTTTGGAAATGATTGCTCTATGATAGTACTTCTAATTTCTTGGGAGTTTTTTTTGCTCTATGCTTCTTTAGCTACTCTCTCTTATTGATCTCTTCTTTTATTTTTTTTTTATTTTTTTTTATTTTTTAAAAATGACCATTTAGTACTTTTAATTTTTTTTGGTATTTTTTCTACTCCATACTTCTTTTCGCTACTCTCTTTTGTATATTTTTTGTATCTCCCCTTTATTTATTATTTTATTATATTCCTTTTTTTAAAATGACACTTCTAGTATTTCCAATTTTTTCGGCATTTTTTTTGCTCTATACTTATTTTTGTTACTCTCTCTTATACATTTTTTTGATCTCCTCTTTCATTTATTGTTTTGTTGCTGTACTATTTTTTTCTTAGTTTCACCATTTCATTTTTTTTAATTCCGTAGATGTGTTTTTTTCCCTTTAAACTTTGTTTTCCTACTCTGTCTTAAACATTTTTTTGGTCCTTTTTTTTATTTTTAATTTCATTATAATTTTATTTCTGGAATTTTATACAATTCTATTTTTTTCTAGAATTTTTGTTTCCTCTACACTTATTTTTTCTACTCTCTCTTAACTTATAAATGTTTTTGATCCTTTCTTTTATTTTTCATTGTATTTCAAAGTAGTTTTGGACATGTGCATCTCCTCACTTTTAAATTTTTGGGTGGGTTCTTTTTCCCAAAAGAATTGTTTCCCTTTGCTCCCTCTGGTAAATTTTTTGGTCTTCTCTTTTATCTATTATTTCATTTCATTTTTTTCTTCTAAAATGACTGTTTCATTAATTACTTCTAATTCTTGGTTGCAATTTTTTTTCCTTCCGAGTTCTTTTCTATACTCTTTTTTATAAATGTTTTTGATCCTCTGGTTCATTTATTATTTTAATCTTAATTCATTCTCAAAAAATGACCACTTCATTATTCCTAATTTATTTTTGGACTACTTTTCTCTATTCTCTCTTACAAAAAATTTGATCCTCTTTTTCATGTATTGTTTTATTTTATTTCCAGAAAGGATTGCTTCATTACTTCTAATTTTTTTTCCCACTGTAGAATGACTTCTTGAGATTGCAGAATGACTTCATGAGACTGCAAAATGACCTCCTAAGACTGCAAAATGACTTTCTAAGACTGCAAAATGACTTCTTGAGACTGCAAAATGACTTCTTGAGACTACATAATGAGTTGAAAATGTCTTGAACCACAGAGCACCTACTTTACTACTGCTTCGACGCCCTATATATTTTGATGCATTGTTCAATTTTCAAACATTCTACATACTTTTCATCACACTTCCCTTACATCTATAGCACATTTTCATGTACGCCATATACAACAAGGATGGACAAAATTCAAAAAGGATGTTAGAAAATGTCAAAGAAAACATCTTTTTCAATCCCTTTCTCAAATTTGTCGATAACTTTTGATTTGAGGCTCAAAATCTAAAACGGATTTTTGGAGATGAAAGTCTGATTAATTTCCCAACTTTTTGTAGTTCAAAGTTTTTTGAAAAGAATTAATCTACTATGCCTAAATGAGGTTTAAAATATTACTTGTAATACAATTCGTGCGTTTTACATATCCCACATGGTTTGTCTTGCCTCCTACCACCCCACTTCTATAAAAGGCTTATCACTTCATCTCTTCATGCACACACACTAAGTGGCTTCGGAAGCCACACAACATATATGCCACATGGGACATGATGTATGGTGTATGTATATTGTAGATGGTGTATTGTACATGGTGTATTGTATATTGTGTATGATGTGTTGCAATGGAAGTTTGAATGTACTCATATGCAATTACAAAATGACTACTCTATATAATTGTCACTACATTCCTTTGTGCATATATTGTCACAACTTGATTATGACAGAAAAATGACTTTCTTGGGAAGTGACTTGAATCCTAAATCCATGTGACATCAACATGAATACCAAATAATTTGCCACGTGGCAATCCACCACAATGGTATAAAAACTTCATTTCAACTTCCAAGTGACTTTGAAATGACATCCGACGTGGCTATCCACGTCAGATGTTTAATGGGTCTATCACAACTTTGAAATGACTTGTAAATGACTGGTAACGTGGCAGTCCACGTCAGATTCAGAATGGGTCGGTCACAACTTAACCCCTAAAGGACCGGCATGCGTTTTTTGGCCGTATAGAAATTTTGGGCAGATCCGTGTGACTAGAGATTTCCATATTTTAAGCTGAAATTTTAATAGAAGGTGGGTGCAAGGAATATCTTTCATATGCACTAAATTTCAGGACATTTGGAAATAGGAGTCAAAAGTTATGGCCAAATATGTTACTTTTTTTTGTAACTGGGCAGTCTGGGCAGCAAGAAAAATTTGGCAAAAATTTGATTTTTTTTTTTAAATACTTTTTTTCTTGTAGATTATATTTCTGTCTATCTGGAAAGCTTTGATTCATTTCATTTGGATTTGTTATGAGAAAGTTATGGACATTCTTGTTTTTCGGGCAGTTAGAGCATCTTCTTGAAAAAAATAACTTGTAGGATTCATATCTAAATGCTATTTTTGCAATTTAAGGGGAAAAAAAATTCTCATGGTTTAGTTTACTTGCTAGAACAATCTCACCATTGGGATTAGTGTATTTTAATTCCATCTAAAATATATTAATGTTTTAGATTTTCCTTCTATCTTGTACCTACTTCTACTTAATAAATTTTTTAGGAATGATAATTAAGTTTTTTTGAATATATATTTTTTTCCCTAGACTCTCAACTCAATTATCCACTATAAAGATTTGAAGCACAAAACTCTGTAGTGCAAAAATTTTAAGTGAAAAATGTTTAAAGTCAAAAAATCGTGTCGTGCAATGTGCTGAAATACTTGTTTTTTCCTCTTTAAACGCAGATATCTTGCAATCTGAGCGGTCAAAAATTCTGAAATTTTTCCCACACATTCTCATACTAGTTAGGTGTAAGATCCTATGGTTAGATGTGAAAAAAAAACATTTTTCATTTTTTTTTTACTCCTTGCTATAGAAATGGCAGTTTTGAGTGTTTTTTGGCAAAAAAAAAGCCTTGGTCCTTTAGGGGTTAATAATGACAGAAGAATGACTGGCCACGTGGTGGTCCACGTCAGATTTATAAGGGGTAATGCTTTCCACATGGCAGCTGCATATCCACTTCCCAGGAACCCTTTTCTTTATCACTTGACTTCCTCATCTTTCTCATCCATTTTTACATCCAAGTCCCATTTAGTTGGTGATAATAAGCCTGCAGTCATTTACATAAATGACTTGTCCGAAATGACTCTAGAAGCCAAAGACATTCTGCAGTCAAACGTGTCCGGAATGACTGGATTGCAGTCATTTTTCGCAGTCATTTATATACTCATTTTTTTGTAGTGATGGTAGTAAATAAGAAAAAGAGTAGTTTGAAGAAAAAAGGGTGGTCTTTTATACATTTCTCAAAGGTCTCCTCTTCTCATTTAAAGGTGGTTGCAAAAAACACCGACCAACTTTGGTAGCATTTTGCAAATTTGTAGTTGTCTTCCGCACTATAACTTTTAAAGCATGAACTTGATGAACTTGAATATTTTATGTTTGAAGATGTCTTGATTGTAATTATATCCTTTATTTTTCACAAAAAATTCAAAAATCTTTTTATATTTAAAATTCAATTTTGATAATTTGCCACAATTCTGGACTTAGAAGGTTTTGATTACTTTATTGAGTATTTTTAAATTAATAATTTAGATCTGAAAGTTTTGTTGTCTATTCTCACAATAGGCAGACATGTTTCTATCAAAGGGAGTCTAAAAATATATTATTTTAAGTCCTCCATATTCATGCAAATAGAGCTCCCTTGCACTCACACTTTTGAACATTGAAGATGGTTTTGACTTCATTCTTTTTGTAAAATCTCATAAGGATCAAGTGTTCTCACAGATGGCCAATTTTTATTTATTTTAATTTTCACTATAGTTGATTTATTATAAATTAAAACCTCAACATATTCCTTTTCTACCCATAGAACTATGTCCAAAACTATGTCCTAGAAAAGGAGTATGTTGAGGTTTTAATTTATAATAAATCAACTATAGTGAAAAATTAAAAAAACTACAAATTGGCCATCAGTAAGAACACTTGATAGTTATGAGATTTCACAAAAATAATGAGGTTGAAACCATCTTCAATGTTCACAAGTGCACACGCTAGTAGGAAGCTCTATTCACACAAATATGGAGGACTTAATATAATATATTTTTACATTTCTTTTGGTAGAAACATGCCTACCTATTGTAGGACTAGATTAAAAAACTCAGCTCTAATTTATTAATTTAAATTACTCAATAGTATTCAAACCCCCTAAATCCAGAAGTGTGGCAAATTATCAAAATTGATTTTAAAATATAAAATGATTTTTAGTTTTCTTTTGAAAAATAAAGGATACGATTACAATCAAGACATCTCCAAACATAAAATATTCAAGTTCATCAAGTTCATGCTTCAAAAGTTATAATGGAAGACAGCCGCAATTTTGCAAAATGCTACCAAAAACAACCAGTATTTCTTACTAACATCCTTAACTCTTTGATTTTTTATAAGTTTTAACACTATCTACCAAAAACAAGTCAAATCTATTGTTGGACCAACCCTAAATTTTTGTAAAAAGCTCCAAATGCCAAATAGATTGCTTCAGAAGGCCCAAATTAGCCTAAGGACCCCCCTATCCCCTACTCCCAGGTCATTCAAGTTCATAAAATCCATTAAATAGTCAAGCCAAAGAAACATAAAAATCTTGGATGATGGAATTTACACCTTTTAAATTTTTTGACTTGCTTAGAGTGGATGGAAAGGTTGTAGAAGTAAGAAAAGACTCATCTTTGACTTCATTTGGATGTCATATATATGCTCCCAAGACTCTAGTTTATGCCTTGACTTTGTTTAAAATTTGCTAGAAATCAATGGAATCAACCGTTTGCGTACTGGTCATTGTCAAAATGCCTTAAAACTTATTAGGGTATGTTATTATTTCAAAAAATTCTACCCTAATTTTTATTGGAATTTTATAGCAATTCAGGTAATTTCTAAAAAAAATCAACATTGGTTAAAACAATTGACTTTCCAAAAAACCAACTAATATAATTTAGAGAAATTCAAAACTTTATAGATGACCTTTAGAAGGTCCTATACACCTAATGCATGCTCATATTTTTATTTTGCACTTTCCACAAGAAGGCTTAATTGTAATTCCCCTTTATTGTATTAGGTGAATCAACCCCTAAAGGACCATTGTCCGTTCGGGGGACAAATGGGAATTGGGGTAGGTACCTACAGGCTGAAATTTTCTCCTAATTTTTTTAAACTTTTTGTGAACATGAAGAATTGAGAGAGGTACGTGGAAGAAAAAAAAATTTGAAATCAGACCTTTGAGCGAGAAATTAGGCCATTTCTTGGAATGCGTGGAGACAGGGGGCAGCAAAATAAAATTCAAAATTTTGAATTTTTTTTTTAAATATTTTTTTCTCATAGATTATATTTTTTTCTATCTGGAAAGCTTTGATTCATCTCATTTGGATTCGTTATGAGGAAGTTATGGACATTCTTGTTTTTCGGGTAGTTAGAGCATCTTCTTGAAAAAAAATAACTTGTAGGATGCATTTCGGAATGCTATTTTTGTAATTTTTCAATTTTTTTTTTTTGGAATGGTTTATATTACTTGCTAGAACAATCTCACCATTGGGATTAGTGCATTTTAATTCCATCTAAAATATATGAATATTTTAGATTTTCCTTTTATCTCGTACCTACTTCTACTTAACAATTTTTTTAAGAATGATAATTAAGTTTTTTTGAATTTTTTTTTTCTTCCTAGACTCTCAACTCAATTCTCCACTATAAAGATTTAAAGCTCAAAACGCTGTAGTGCAAAAATTTTAAGTTAAAAATGTTTAAAGTCAAAAAATCTGGTCCCGCAATGTGCTGAAAAACTTGTTTTTTCTACTTTAAACGCAGATATCTTGCAAACTGTGCAGTCAAAAATTCTGAAATTTTTTCCACACATTCTCATACCAATTAGGTGTAAGATCCTACGGTTAGATGTGAAAAAAAAACAATTAAATTTTTTTTTTACTCTTTGCTATAGAAATGGCAGTTTTGAGTGTTTTTTGGCAGAAAATAGGCCTCGGAACTTTAGGGGTTAAGCATCTTTTGATTGGAAGGGAATCTTGACAAACCAATTGCGCCGTTGGACTTCTAAAGTGTTTTTAGCTTTAAACACCCCTCTTTGGCTTTTGGTCCATCATTCTTTGTTTCGCTTGAATTTTGATCTGCGAGGCCAATATCTAACTTTCTACCTTGTTTTAGAATGACTGGTAACTCTAGTTCTGTATTATTATAAAATTCCACCAATACGATCAACAAATTGAGATTGCAATTGTTTGCCAAAAACTAACTAGAGTCCCAAACACACCTCAATCACCAATGATGCTAGCATGTGAGCATATGAGCCTTGGACATATGTAAAAGTAGATATCCTACAACTATTGAAGGTGCTTATATTATAAACACCTATAACACATATGTATAGTCTTTTAGGCTCATGTGCTTAGGATCTTAGGATCACATAATAGCAACCCTCCCTCAATCACTTAAACCCTAAAGGACTAGACATTCAAGCAACTAGATGAATATAAACTCAACTCAATATAATCTATCTTTTTCATCCATCAATTTTTTTGAAGATTCTTATATTGGTTCTTTAACATTTGCATGGTATAGATTATGAAGATTTCACTTTGTAAATATTCTATAATTTAAAGAATATTGTAGGTCTAGCCTCAAAAAATAATTTTTGAATTCAAAAAAAAACTTTCAAATGTTGAATCTAAACGTTTAATAATGTTATGATATTAAAGAAGTGAAAGGAAAAAATCACCTTCTTACTATACGATTATCCCTCTATTATGCTTATTTATTATTATTAAATTGATAAAAAAAAATTATTTTTTTATTAGCAAGTGAAAGGACATTTTAACCCCTAAAGTCCCATTGTCCCCTCGGGGAACAAAATGGATTTCGGGCAGGCTCCTATGGTCCCAATATTTGTCGTAATTTTCTGAATTTTTTTTTGTGAAGATAGAAAATCACATTAGCTTTCTGAATATGTAAATTTTATTTCAATCGGTGCCCGGGAGAAAAAGTTATGGCACAAAAAACCCAAATTTTAGTTCGGCGGGCAGAAAAAAACCCTCACAAAAACTTTAAATTTAAAAATTTAAAAATTTGTTTCATGTAGATTTTATATTTATCTACATGGGAAGCTTTGATTCATTCTATTTGGATCTGTTATGCAAAAGTTATGGACAATCTTATTTTTCGGGCAATTAGAGCATCTATACCTTAAGTTCGGTTGTTTGTTTGTTTGTTTGTTTGTTTGTTTGTTTGTTTGTTTGTTTGTTTGTTTGTTTGTTTGTTTGTTTGTTTGTTTGTTTGTTTGTTTTGTTTGTATGTCACGTTGAGATCTCCCGGACCGTGCATCCCCCTGGGGGGTGCTTGGTACCGTCGGAAAGCCCTCGGCAAGGAGGGGTGCACGGGCTTGGTTTCGTGGCGTTTGGACTCACGGTGGGGAAGTTATGGATTTTTGAATTCTTTTTGGTTCTTGAAAATTACTAAATTATGTATCTTTTGAACCGTGTGTCAAATTGCCATGTTCTTAGTACCATTGGAAAGCCCTCAACTAGGAGGGATGCACTGGCTTTGTTTTGTGGCGTTTGAACCTACGGTGAGGAGGTTATGGATTTTTGAGTTTTTTAAAAATTTTAAAATGACTTTTACTTTTGATTTGGCTGTAGCAACGGCACAGGGCTACACTAGTCTTCTTGAAAAAATAACTTGTAGGATTCAATTCTGAACTCAATTTTGACAATTTTTCAGAAAAAAAAGTTTCACAAGGTTAAGATTTCTTGCTAGAACAATCTCACCGTTGAGATTAGTATATTTCAACTCTATCTTAGAGCTATTAATGATTTAATTTTTCCTTCAATCTTGAACCTACTTCTACTTAACAATTTTTTAATGAATGAAAACTAAGTGTTTCTTTTTTGAATTTTTTTTCCTAGATTCTCAAGTCAATTCTTCATCATATAAAATTAGAAATTCAAAATCAATAGAGCAAAAATTTTAAGTTAAAAAGGTTCAAAGCCCAAAAATGTAATTGAGCAAGGTGCAAAAATACTTGATTCCTTCACTTTAAATGCAAATATCTTGCAATCTACATGGTCAAAGTTTTTGAAATTTCTTCCACACATTCTTAAACTAGTCTAGTATAAGATCCTACGGTTAAATATGCAAAAAACAAATTAATTTTTTTTTTGCTCTTTGCTATAGAAATGGCAGTTTTGAGTGTTTTTTGATGGAAAATGGCCTTGGGACTTTAGGGGTTAACACACCAAAAAACTTGACATTTGGATGCCCATGTGCAAAAGTTATGAAGGATCAAAATTTTGTTTAGTGGATATTCACCCTCAAACAACATTAATAACACAAAGTTTTTAATGGATTACTTTATCCCTGACTTTATCTTGGTATTGTAGAAAGAAAGAATATACCAATTGATCCAAAAAATTGAATCATATTTGAGTGTCTACCTATCACAGAGACAATATCTTTTCAATTGGAGGATGATCAAAGTAGTCGCCGAAATGCTTTGATTATTGAACCAATAAGGTAAACTAATCCATTTTTGTTTGTTGCTTAATTCCATCATCCTACTTTTGACTCCAATTTTGACCAAAAAATCATCCAATTTATCCATTCATTTTTTGACAAATCATTGCCTTAGCTTAATGCCAATAAGGCGTAATGTGTCAATCCTTTAACCCCTAAAGTCCCAAGGCCATTTTTTTTGGTCAAAAACCACTCAAAACTGCCATTTTTGTTGCATTCACCTAAGAAAGCAGTAAAAATATTTTTTTAGAATTTAACTGTAGAATCTTGTACTTCACTTGTTTGAGATCATGTGGTAAAAATTTCATCAAATTTGACTGCACAGATTGGAAGATATTAGCATTCAAAGTTGAACAAAAGTTTTTCTTTTCAAGAACATCTTTAGATTGCCCGAAAAACAAGATTGTCCGTAACTTTCTCATCACTAGTCCAAATAGAATGAATTGAAGTTTTACATGTAGGCAAAAATATAACATTTTAGGAAGAAAAAAAAACTAAAATTATTTTTACTTTTTGTGATTTTTTTGTGATTGCCCTCTGACCCTGTTTTTGACCCCATTTTTTGTGCCATAACTTTTGCTTTTGGGCACTGTTTGAAATAAAAATTATATTTCCAAGAAGCTTTTGTGTTTTTCTAGCTTTACAAAAAGTTTTAGAGAATTATGATGAATATTGAGACCATATAGCCTACTCAAGTCACATTTTGGTTCTTATAGGGCCAATGGAATTTAAGGGATTAATGACAAATACTTAAGTACCATTGGATACATGGGAGAGTAGTTGTGGATTTGATTTATAAAACAAGTGCACACCTCTAAAAAAATATGTGCCCTTCTTGGAGTTGATCCCAAGATATTCAAATTATTAGTTTGTATAGTAATAGGCTTTCTTTACCTTAGGTGCATTGTTTCTATAGTAAATAATGAAGTCATTTGTTGGACACTTCTCGTCCTCAACTTCCTTCCAAGGTTTCCTACCCTTTCTTAATTTTTTCATCTGGCAATCAGATAAGGTAGTCTCCTCTTACAACATCCTTTTAAGAGTTGATTGCATTTTAGGGGAAGCTAAACACTTTAAAACAATTTTCTAGTTAATTTTGGTAGGAAGAAGAATTGAATTGGCATCTAACGCAAGTCGATTCATATTTTTGGGCCTTCATGGAATTAGTTACAAATTTTTTGCAGTTGAACCATAGTAATCACTAAAAAGCACCCCCCTCTTGAAATGTACACAATTAATACATTGAAGAAAGCAAAATGTACCTCTTTGTTACAGGTCGCTTTTAGAGCATTGTAGAACATGTCTCCAATTCCATTGGAGGCGTGGAATTGAAAAAGTTGGGGCCAAGTTATCTTCGAGAAAGTGATCCAGCTGTCATAAAGAAAAAAGCTAAAAGCTACAGTCCCTGGGGACAGGACCTGTAGCCTATGATCCGAGGCCACTTGCATGAGTAGGAAAAGATCTCGGCCCAAGAAAAGGAGGGCCCCTCCGTTGGATGGACGGACGGACGAACTCACTCTGACGGACTCTGACGGACGAACCCCGCCCTGCGGTCGGCGGCTTGCTTGCCGGGTTCCGTCAGTGCCTCAGTGAGTTTGTTATTTCCTCAGTCCTAGGCTCCTAGCCAGCCAGGTTTGAATTTTTCTATCATTTCCAATTAAAATCTTAAATTACTGCCCCAACTACCTCCCGCCATTTCCCCCCTTCCCCGAGGCCATGCAAAGCCGCTCCCATTGGCTCCTGAATCCTAGTTGGTTTTCCATGGCGGCTTCCAATTGGCTTGGCCATTCTCACAAGGCTGCAAACATTCTACTTTTGGACTCAAGCAATAAATTAAAGGGTGGGGCGGGGCAGTAAGAATGTCAGCCTTTAGTTGCATCTTGCACTGGCATTGGAGGAAAAGATTTGATACGGAGAAGTCAGTGCACCTAATGTGGGTCCTGTAAAATAATGAATACTTTTGGAGCATATGGGGGAACACTGTAGGGAGCCGACTCAGCCGAGGGTCGAAAGTTATTTGGATACATGAATACAATTATTCTTATATAAAAAAATCATAAAAATCTCACGCGGGGTTCAGAATGGGCTATTAAAATAAAATAAAATAAAAATAAAAATTGGCCTCTTCCACCTAGAATTCTCAACATTAGGACGGAGGGTCATAAGCGTAGGGTCAGATTTGGGAACAAACTGCTGCTGGGACAGAACTGAAGATCCATCCCTTCACCGCATGTCAATTCCTAACTAACTTTTACTCTGTAAATTCAAAATTAAGAGCATCCCCACAAGACGCCCCGGCCACTCGGCCTTGGCAATGCCACTTTTTGCTTGCCCCGCATTCCGTTTGAGAAAATCGGCTTTGAACTGGCACCCCGTCACGTAAAAAGTTGTGCCATTCCTCCAAGACACTCCTACATTTGCTCAGCAATGGATGGCCTTGGTAGAGGGCAATTTTACACTCATGCCAACTTGGTCAACTTTGACTATGGCTTTAGTAGAAGACGTGGAGGCTAGTGAGAGGTGTGAGAAGAAGGGGAGTGCGCTTTAGCGAGGGCTGTAAAGGGTGGTTGGTGCGGAGCATTGGGTCTTAAGTGCACTACCACATCTCATGAGGCAATAAGTGCCTCACCGCTTCTTCATGCCATAGTCCAATTCTGCAGAACTAGAGGATGTTCTAACTACAAATTCCAAATGGTATAGACGAGAAAAAAAAGGTGTTAAATTTTGAGGTGTATCAAACAAAGAGATCTAGCAGTAAAAAAAGTTTGAAAACAATAAATTACAATTGTGGTTGGAAGGCTCCAAAAGTTGTTTTAAATTCACCACCAATTTATTAACCCCTAAGTGCATAAGCCTTTCCAAGTGTGTTTTTCCTACAAAAAAAAACGTGGACTTATAGTTATCTCCAATTAAGCAAATTGTTTAAAAAAAAAATTTAACCATACAAATGCTTAATAAATAAGCTTGCTTATTAGTATGCATGCTAGTTTTGAGTTTGAAATTGCATAGGAATTGTGAGATTGTAACAAGAGAAATGTATGTATCCTATTTTTAGTATACTATCCCTCTCCACAATGTTTGAGGATTTTGCATATAAGATTTTTTGGGGATTTGGTTGGAAGTGACGTGAACAACTAGAAATTGTGTTAGTATAATAAGATGCGCTTCTGAAAACCTTAAGTTCTATTGAAGAACTATCAAACTCATTATATAATTTACATTGCAATTCTTAAAATGCAATTTTTTATTAAGTAGTAATCACAAATAACTCCAAATCAACACTTGCTTGTTAAAATTTTTTAATGGTAAAAATCATGAAAATACTTTACTCTTTCCATTAGGACCATTTTCAAAGGGCAAATGGATGAATACAATTTTTTAGATCTCAAATCAAGTGAAATTGGCAAGCTTTGCTCAAAGATGTGAAACGAAGTAAAATTGGCAAGCTTTACCCTTCCACTAATGGTACATATAATCATTTGATGACCTTTCAAAAATCAAATATTTACCTTCCCAGTAAAAAAAATAAAAGCTTTCGACAATTAACCTTCAATATTATTTGTAAAACTTTTTTAAATGGTCAAAGGAATTTAATTGCCCACTCGAAAACAAGCCTAAAATTTTAGATCAACCATATATGGTTGATAAGGCAATTAGGGGTTAAGGTAGATCAATCTATCAGCGTCAATCGTCCAATTCCAACATCTATTGGATCCTCCCATTTAGACAACAGAGGTCATCTATTTCTGGAGAGTGTGTAATTTAGTTTCTTTGTGCAAACAATTGGGGGCTATTGTCAGCGGATGATATTAAGTTTATATTTATTTATGGACAATTTAAGGGTGATAAAGATATGGTTCATTAAATGATGGTTGACGTAGACTTAGTTGTGGATAAATGCTTGTCACAACAAGTTGCAACTTCATGCAGTAAAAGAGGTGCTTTTAGAATGTTAAATGTGTGCTTTCAAAACACTCATTATACGAGATTAGGGTGGTGGATCACTAGTCTTGAACCTTTTAAGATGGTCATGACCCCCATCTACAAACAGTTTTACATTTTTGCACCAAACGTATTTGAAAATTCATATCAATTTTCATCCTTGTATGAGTCAACTCAACTAATTCTTTTTTTGAAAAATACCTGCAACAATAAACACATTGCATAAGATATCGAGATAACAAATATGGATGGTAATAGGCTACTCATTTTTATTAATCTATTCTCAATCTTCATGACACTTAGTTGATTTGAGGCATTTTCAAGTTCTAAAGCCAAAGAAATGTTTTTTTTGTCTACCTTGACTCTTTTTATTTTGGTTGCCACGATTTTTTAATTTTTTAATTGTGGTGTCTTTTATAAATTGGTTATTTTGTCTTTTCAACCTGATGATGATCATTAAATAAATATTTTAGAGTTTTACACTTGAAAATCTTACTCATTGCAATTTTTCATATAATTTAAAATATTCCAAAATTTGGGTAGTATAAAAAAACTTTCTCCAACATTGTAGACATTTCATTTAATATAATATTTCAAAAACTTCAAACATTTCAAAAAATAATTAATTTATGTTTGAAACTAACCCTCACTTAGGATATTTATAATCTAATAATATAAATTGTGCTAAAATGCATATGCAAATTATTTAAGATGTAATTACCTTAACATTGGTTGCTTTTACATTAATTGTTGATGCCGCTACCTACTTTGAATGATTGGATTTCTTGTAGTAGGCGTCAAGATAAGAAATGACTTAGTGAATGATGTAGGTGAATTCTACAAATGTACAAAACCATAGAAAAAGGGAGATGGAGTCTCATCCTCTAGAGTATAATTCAAAACTCATCTCTTTAAAGTGGATACTAGTACCCTACGTGAAGGTCAGATTCGGACATAAATTAAGTATTTTTTGGGATGTCTAAATTTTTGAAAATATTACAAGTGAAATTCTTGGAAGATTACAAGTGAATTTATGGAATATCCTAGAATATACCACTTGCCAAACCCATGTGCGCGCCAAAAGTAAAGTTTTCCGGCACTCAGGTACTGGATCAAACCTTCATGTGCGGTAAATGAAAAAGTAGTCAATAATATCAATATATTTCTTCAAAAATTGATGAAATATGTAGTAACACTAACACCTTCTATTGTTAATTGAGAAGATGTGGCCCCATCTCCTTCTTCATATATGGGCCCTACAAGAGAAAGGAGTGTTTTAAGTATAGTCCTAGTAGTATATAGTTATAAGTAATGACCTGAAAGAGACATATATTTCTAGTAAAATTTTACTAAAAACACCCCTTTCAGATCATTACTTGTAGGACTGTAGTACTAGGACTACACTTAAAATATCCCTTTCTCTTGTAGTGGGGGTGTCCATCATTGTCAATATTGAATTAAGATAAAGTATTGTGTTGATTAGGGTCCCAATGTCTAGTTGTGATAGGAGATATTTTTTCCATCTTTGTTAGATTTACTCAAATCATCCACCAAGTAATTCTCCTATCTTTACACCCATTGTTGAACACACTATGTTGATAAGTTAATTACTTTTCTTGTCAAAATCACATTTATTTGGTTATATGATTTCAATAAGTATCTATGTTGTACATACATTTTTTATTTATCAAACTTGATTATTTTTTATTTTTATAGATTGCAATATTTTTAAAAGCATTGAAAGTCATTTTAAAAAAGGAACAAAAGAAATTTGGGTCAAGAAATAATAATTTTATTGGACAAGAATAATTTTCAAATCAACAACATTGCAGATGAAAGTCTATGATATTTAACCCCTAAAGGACAAGCTTGCTATTTTTAGCAACATAGCAATTTTGGGCAAGTACCTGTGACTAGAAATTTGCATATTTTAGGCTAAAATTTTAAAAGATGAAGGGGACGAGGAATGTCTTTTATGTGCCCTAAATTTCATGACATTTGGAAATAGGAGTCAAAAGTTATGGCCTAATATGTTGTTTGTTTTTCAACTCGGGCAGTCCGGGCAGATAGAAAAAAAATAACTTTTTTCAGCAACAAAAATTTGAAATTGGTTTTCTAGATTTTATATATATATATATATATATATATATATATATATATATATATATATATATATATATATATGTGGAAAAGCTTTGAATCATTCCATTTCAATCAATGAGTCAAAAGTTATGAGGAGTTTTAGTTTGCGGGCAGTTATGGATTATCTATTCTAAAATAACCCCTAAAGGACCGAGGCCTTTTTTCTGCCAAAAAACACTGAAAACTGCCATTTCTATAGCAAAGAGTAAAAAAATTTGAAAAATGTTTTTTTTTTCACATCCAACCAGAGGATCTTACACCTAACTAGTATAAGAATGTGTGGAATTTTTTTTAGAATTTTTGACCGCACAGATTGCAAGATATTTGCATTTAAAGTTACAAAAACAAGTTTTTCAGCACATTGCGGGACTAGATTTTTTGACTTTATACATTTTTAACTTAAAATATTTGCACTACAGAGTTTTGAGCTTTTATTTTATATAGTGGAGAATTGAGTTGAGAGTCTAGAAAAAAAATAATATTAAAAAAAAACTTAATTATCATTCTTAAAAAAATTGTGAAGTAGATGTAGGTACAAGATAGAAGGAAAATCTAAAACATTCATATATTTTAGATGGAATTAAAATGCACTAATCCCAATGGTGAGATTGTTCTAACAAGTAAATCAGACCATCCCAAAAAAAAAAATTTGATAAATTTGAAAAATTGCATTCAGAAATGAATTCCAAAGTTATTTTTTTCAAGAAGATGCTTTAACTGCCCGAAAAACAAGAATGTCCATAACTTTCTCATAACATATCCAAATGAAATGAATCAAAGCTTTCCGGAAAGCCAAAAATATAATCTATGAGAAAAAGAATATTAAAAAAAAAATTCAAATTTTTGTCCCTTTTTTTTTTGCTGCCCGAGCTGCCCCCCGAAGCCTGTTTTTGAGCTTATATGGTCATAACTTTTTTTCCCGGGCACCGATTGTGAAAAAAATTATATTCCCTTGAAGCTAATCAGTTTTTCTACCTCCAAAAAAAGTTTCAAAAAATCAGGAGAAAATTTCAGCCCGTAGGTACCTGCCCGAAAACGCATTTGTCCCCCGTAGGGACAATGGTCCTTTAGGGGATAAACTTTGAAGTCGTTTATTTCACTCAATTTTCAATATTTTTTGAAAAAAATAAAATCATAGGATGTAGATTTTTTATTACAATATTAAAACCATTGGGATTGAAAATTTTCAATTCCAAAATTTAATTCTTAACAATTTTGTATTTTGAACCATTATCTACTTCTTTCTATTTACTATTTTTTCTTTATATGTTGTACAATTCCAAATGATTTGAAAATTTTTAAGCATGTAGCCAATTTGTTTAGGAATTTTTTTTTAAAGAATTACCACCATTTTGAACATTTTTTCGTAGAAAAGTAACCTTGTAAAGTGTAGCTGGCCTATTTTTCGTAGGGACAAAAAAAGGATTTTTGCCAATTCAAATGCTAATATTTTCCAATCTGCACAGTGGAAATTCCTGAAATTTTTCCACATCTTCTAAAACTAGTATACTATGAGATCCTCTGGTTATATGTGTCCAAAAATGTTTTTTTTCTAAAATTTGGTAATTGTACTAGAAATGACAGTTTTGGAGCGTTTTTGATCAAAACATAGTCAAGGAACTTTAGGGATTAAGAATAGAATCAAATATGGCAAATATTTTGAATCTAAGTGGTAGAGTGACAAAGGGAATAACTTGAGCTTTGCAAAGAGAATTGAAGACTTGAAAGCCATCATCCAATCTATTGGATCTTATCCAATTTGTTAGAGTTATATAATAATATGCTTTAAATTTCCATCAATATTTAAGGGAATATATAGCAAATTATAGTAGTTGCATCTATATTTATAAGAGTTAAAATGCACTCTAATTTCTAAAGTACATTTGCTTTGGAATTCAAGTGCTTTTGGATAAATCATTTTTAAAACAAACTAATTTAAAAATAGAATTGATATGGTTCAAAAGTTACTTGTTATTATTGTTATCCAAAATATGATACAAATAAATGGATAGAATTAGAGCAGTAATAGTATCTTTATTACTAGCAACAAATTATTAATGACTAATGGTTTTGTACTTCATAATCATGGACTTCATTGGAATTGTGACGTCTTTTTAAAAAAAAATCTTTTTTGTGTATATGTAAATAATTAAATAATGGACCAATCACAAACCATCTTATTTGAACATTGAACAAAATAAGGTAGGAGCATCCATTTCCCTCCATATACGAGAACCCATTCCCCCCCAATCTGCCCTTTAATTGTCCAAACTCCAACCATCAAGTGGTTTTTGTGGCTATTGGATTATTTGTGATTTGTGTTTGGAAATGCGGTCACTGAGCATTGGTTTAGGGTGTTTTTCCTTGTTGCACTTTAACCAAGATTTTTGAATGCATTTTTAGAATTCAAGAGTTTTTTTTTAATCTTATACTCTCCCATTTGCCTTCCCTTCTGTCTATTTGTTTTCCGCGCCAGCTTCATGGTCTGTTCCCCATGACTTAAACGAACGGTTCTAGGTACTTCCACCTTACTACCACACTTGGAATCAATGACAAGAATTTACCCAAATTTAAACCTTAAATGATGATTTGAAGAATTTATTGTCATGAGAACATATGAAGCATTGACTTGAGTATCATATACAAAATTGTTTGAAATACTTTTTGAATATGAGACGTTCAAATGTAATTATGTAATAATCCTTGCAACCCATTTACAAAAACAATCTTTATATGTCTTGTCTAAGATATATAGCTCGTATGCAACTATTTTCAACATTTTAAAAATTTATTGTATCTTAATATGGTATCCAAAATTGCTTCCTAAGAGGATCTAAGGTTTTTTTAAACTCCTATAAATAGCTTATATAGACTAATAATAGTAATCATACTCAAATTCTTATAAAGACAATTTTATATTTAGTTATTTTTCAAAGAGTGGTTGTGAAGATGCAATTTTGAAAATAACATCCATTATTACACTCATGGGTACATTTTCTTTATGGTTCACCAAGGAGATGAAGATTTTATATGCAACTAAAGCATAAGAAAAAATATATACCCTAATTTAATGTGGTACATGACATGGATGGGGGATTATCTCTTAAACTCTTGAAGTTTAGAATGCGCACTTATAGAATATAATCTTCAAATTAATAAAATAATTGAAAGTAAAAAAATATGCATATTTGCTTCAAGGGAGACATGGGAGAAGATTTGAGGTTGGAAGAGAGTCATTCTTACATTTAATGTTCAATATATTTTAAAAATAGGGAGAGAGCCTTAGAGTTGATGCCTTGCCATCGGGAGGTTCATGATGATGTAGACTAGGAGTAGTTCTACTAAATCTATTGTTGTTTCAAAAGGACTACCGTAGTGTGCAAAATAGATCGTTAAATCAATATTGGAGTATGATTTCTTTTGTTTCAAAAAATAAAAATAAAATATTGGAGTATGATGCCGACTCACTTTTCGAATAAGATTCTATTGAATATTCTTCACATGTTACATCTATTTTGTCAATGAATTCAAAGCCTCCTTCCCTTTAGTCAAGATCAAGGCATTAAAGTCTAGAGTTTTACGTTAGATACATTGATTTGTCCTATTAGTACATGTGACATTAATTACCAAAGTCAAAGTATCTTAAATCTTAAGTTAATGCAAGATGATATATTAATGTATCAAACTCATTTCAAAAAAAAAAAAAAAATTGTAGTGAAACTAATTTTACAGGTGGCCCTAGTAGGACAAATCACATAGGACAAATCCCAAGAGCCGTTAATGTTAATTCAAGGACTCTGCTTCTGCCGCAGGTAGACGCAGGTAGTCGCACGACGGTAGCTTCTTGCAGACTCAGCGTCGGTGGACGTGCTGTTGCAGCGGCGTTCTAAGTTCTAACTTAAGCAGAGAACACACGAGCGCTTAAATTCTAGGGTTTCCATCACCTCGGACGGATCTCCCACATTTCCATCGCCATCGCCATCGCCAGCTTCTGCGCCCGCATTCCCTCCGTGCGGGCGTGCACACAGCGGCGTCAGTAGTAGTCACTCTCTCGTCACCACTTCGAATCTCTACCTCGTCACGGAATTCACGTTAGTTTGAATCGGTCGCTCAATTCATTAGAGCAGAATCGCGGGGGAACTAAGCTTGAACTTAATGAGCTCCAGATGGTGGTGGATTAACCGTGTTTTTCTCTTTCATTGGACGATATAATGAGAGTTCAAGCTTTGTTCTGTAAGGTGTGCGTGAGATTTGCGGATTGTGTAGAAGCTCTGTGATGGCGTCGACAGATTCCTGTGTGCCATTGTCAATTCGTTCTAATTTGACTCTGGTAGCGTTTGGTTAGAGATTTGAGGTTGATTCATAGGATGATCCGCACTGGAAGCTCGATTCTGTTGTACCAGTAGCTGCACCTCTTCGTACTTCGAGATTTTCATACTTTCCTACATTTCTGCCGATAACGGGGGAGTTAATGAGATTTAAGTTAGCTAGTGTTTTGGTACTGGTAAGGTGGTGAGTACAAGCTGGCAGTGCGTGTTGGGACGTGCACGTGGAGGTGTGAAGTTTGAAGGAAAGAGCGGAAGGAGCTGGAATCAGTTTTATCGCAATGATAGGCGTCATTTCTGTGCTTTACTTTGTTAGTTTGGAATTGGTTGGAATGTGATGATTTTTTAGATTGTTGTAAGAAGTTGAACTCTTGAGGATAATCGAGTATACTCAACAAGCAGTGCGGTTGTCCGAACGGGCATTTTCTAGCATTGTTTGGATTAATTACAATCTTATGAAGAACAGAAAGGTACTGAGCAGACTTATCAAGGGGCTAAGTGAATCAGGTGATTACTTAGCGCTTGGTGCAACCGTTTTCCAGGCTACTAGGCGACCTCAAAATTGGTTGCAGGATGGAGTTCACGTGTTCTGGAAAGTGATTTGTAAATTGTAGTATGGAGGCTGCGAGTTGCTATCGGACTATACACAAGGCTGGTACTTGTCACTGTGACTTAGTATTTGGAAAAATCTGTTAGGGCCTTCGGAAGGGGGTTCATGTTCCGCTAGATATGGAGTCGGCAAACGTGGAACCGTTGTCGGAGTCACGGTTTCGTTTAGAGCAGAAATATGAGTCTGCTGTTCGCGCCAGGGCGGACTTGGACAGAGACTTCTTGTGTCCAATTTGTTTGCAGACAATGGAGAATGCTTTGCTCACCCGCTGTGGGCATAGTTTTTGCTCCGCATGCATTGTGACTCACTTGAAGAACAGCAATAATTGCCCTATTTGTGCACAGTACCTCACAGTCGACCAACTCTGGCCGAACACGCTCCTCTCAAAGGTAATGTCGTGTCCCAACTGTTGAAGCATAACAGGGCTGTAGGACTCTAAGATGAAGGCTAGAAGACGTGTGATCCTTTTTAGGAGACGAATGTACCGAAGGCGGAACCTTGTCTGATTCAGATTATGATATCTCGGTTGCAGTTGATGAAAAAAGCATCGGTATCGAAGATATCAAGCAATGTTTCGCCGGCAGAGCATCTACGTCTTGCGTTGGAGCAGGCAAGTCCTTGGACGTTGCCTCTATGGATTAATGTACTGTCAAATTGAACCGCGCCAGTGATGGCCTGGTGATTTGTCTGGTGTGATGAGGAGTTCAGTGTGCCCATTATCTTGCTCGTGAAACTATGAAGCTAATTGACTTGTAGTTAAGGGTCTGCGAGGTTTTATTTTTCCCTGATCAGCATAACTTCGCCACCAAAGTTTCAGAATTTCTAAAGAGTTCGCATGCTTGGTGACATGAAAACATCTCCTCTTGGGAGGAATTGTGTTACTGAAAGGGTCACATTGAATAGAGTGTATTGCATTTTGCTGTCTGGATGTCCTGCGCACTTGTCTAATTGAATTCATGGGACCTTAGGGAGCAGATTTGCCCGCTGAGGAGTTTTACTCCTTACGGGTACTCCTCAAAGAAAGGAAGGAGAAGATTGAGAATGAAGAGGCTGAATCACACACGGAGGTCTTACTTGATTTTTTGCGTCGTTCGCAACTTCGGAAGGAAGAGAGGATGAACGAGGTGAGTGCTCCGTTTTTATCTTTTTTTTCGTTCTCGTTAATTTTTCAATGTTTAATCGCGGTCATGTCAGGAACAAAAGTTCATAAATGCATCCATGGATTTAGTAATTTGGTCTTCCTCACGATGGATGAGGTTCTGTGGTTAAAGATTCAATTTCTTGAGATAGTCACTTGCTGAAACGTCTTGAAACTATGTCTCTTTCCCCTCTATCTGTGGTCCAGCATGTAAGACTATGCTCAATGGACTGATGTATTCGGAGTTGATCACGAGTTCTACCGTAACGGACTACAATGGCACTGGAATACTAGATTGGCTGAAGGTATAAAATCATTCTAGCTTTGTATAACACTGCATCTCAAAATGTACTGACCGGCGAGCAACTTCGTGATATGTGATACAGGTCCAGAATGATCTCCATTTTCTGGATGATGATATAGACATAGTTGAGAGACGGCACACCCGGCTCCTAATGTCGAAGTATAGATACGGCAAGAGAGCTCTTGTGGAATCTCCATTTTATGATTTAAATAGACACCCAGGCTGCGAAAGTACAAGCAATGGAGATCCAGCAACGGTGTTGCGAATTGGGCCGGGTGTTGCGTCCTTTCTACTTGACGAAGAAGAGATGTGCAGAGCGGAGGGACCAAGAAGTAAAGACTTAGAAAAGCGTGACTGTTCCTTAGAGGATGATACGTCGGTAGGCAATCGCGGTGAATCTGCAGGTGTACATAAAGTAGCCAAGAAGCGTAGAGTACTAGCTCAGGTATATTTTTGCCTGTGCTATTTTTTCAAATTTAGTCATCGTTGTCTTTGTGAGTACTCAGATGTTGTGAGGATTAGAAGTCTTCTCGCACATTGCACTCTCAATCTTAAATAACCTATTTAAATTCTAGCCAAGTTCTCCAGTGTTTGTATTCTTGTTCAAGTGCTCAGACGTTATTATTCTATTCTAATGGATATTTTATAATTTACCGTCACGTATAATTTGAGAATGCAGCTTATGTTTTGTTGGTGATCTGCAGTTTGATGAGTTGCAAGAAGCTTATTTGTTGAGAAGACGGCAAGTTGGCATTAATCATCGTCGGAAGCAGTTGCATGAGTCGGTTATTGAAAAGGATGTTTGCAGAAGTTCGGATAGTTATTATGATGGTTTAGATGACTTTCATTCCATGCTCACCGCCTACACCCGCTACAGGTATGACATCGCATTTGATAGTCGATAGGCGCATCTTAAGACTCCGGATTTTGTCTGAGGCCTGGTTCTGAACTTTACAGATATTATGACGGTTTTAGTTGTTGTCCATCCCTCTTTCACTTAAACCCCGTTCCGTGTAGTTCAGTGCATACAGAGATGATCGGTTTCATTTCTGTCCGTCTTGATGCAAAAATTATCTGGAGTTCTGAATTGGAGTATCATTGTTGAGGTCAAAAAAGAACTTTGAGGATCCATCTCTAGTATTCTAGGGACTGACTTCATTTCGCCTTGCGGTAAATGTGGGCAGTCGTCTTCGTGTTGTTGCTGAGCTCCATGATGGCGATCCTTTCCAAACGTCCGCGAGCATTGTGTCCAGGTAATCTAGTTCTGACCAATACTTCATGCGTTGTGCATGACCTTCTCCAAGCAGAGTCGCTTGTGAGTTATTCAGGTTGTGTTCGACATCTGTTTCTGGTTTGTCGATTTCTTTGCTGTTGATTTCACGGACTGCATCCGAAGAAGCGTTTTATATGACTTTTTTTTGAGAATTATAATAGTGGTGTAATCTGGAGTGCATGTAATTTGGCACTGCATGCTACAGAGACCGGTACTTATCTGGGCTTCTGCTTCTGCAGTATCGATTTTGGTCAAGATGATGAGCTGTTTGCAACTGCTGGTGTTTCAAGGCGGATTAAAGTCTTTGATTTTTCAACGGTACTTTCAGGACTGCTAATCTATTCGTTATTTGTTTGTAAATTGCGGGAAGCGCTGGGTTATCTCAATATTCGTTTTTTGTTGGGCAGCCTGTTTTACCACTATGAGAGCTGCTAGCGGAATGTGAATGGAGTAGTTTTAACAGGTTGACTTGAATGCAAGCAGGTTGTAGATGAACTGGTAGATGTTCACAATCCAGTTGCAGATATCTCAACACGATCCAAGCTCAGCTGCCTGAGCTGGAACAAGTCTGAGAAGCCCCTGCTTGCTAGTAGCGACTACGAAGGCATTGTGACTGTATGGGATGTCAACCGCAGCCAGGTAATTGTTGAGGTTCATGCACTGATCATATTATCAATTTTGAGCTATGTTGCGCTGACCTTAATAGCGGGTAGATTAAATTTTATTTTGTATCATGTACATTTATGATTAGACCATGCTTCATGCATTGTTTTGAGGTTTAAAGTCAATTCCATTAAATTGGCAGCATTCCATGCGCCATTTTGACATCTACATTAGCTTTGTTGTGCCGATAGATTTGCAAATTAATATGCAAATTGCATTGCATCCACAATATTGTGCACCCTAAGCTAGTATTTCCATCCCCATTCCATCCCGGCTTCCTAATTCATTTCATTCATTCCTTTCTTGAGGGTCCACCGCGCCATTGTAACGGAATACTGCCAATTTAATGGAATTGTCGTTGTTATGTTCTGGCTACACGTGTTAACATTTCTGCTTGCAATCTATTATTGCCAGAGTGTTATGGAGTATGAGGAACACGAGAAGCGCGCCTGGAGTGTTGATTTTTCCCGGACAGACCCATCAATGTTGGTTTCTGGAAGTGATGATGGCAAGGTCTATCTCATGGCACTTGTTTTAGCTTGCTGTTTTAGCTTGCTTCGATGTATAAAATGGTTTCCTTTTTGACTCTTGTGATGAGGTCTACGGTATAGGTTCTGTTACACGACGGGGGATGGGGGTAGGTGATGGATTTAAACTACTCTATCTTCAGCCAATTATGAGACCCATATTTACAGTCAATTATTTACTTAATACGGCAAATAAGAACTTAATATCTGATTGTGGCATATAACAACGGGCTTAACCATACAGGACACTGTTCTTACGCACACTAATTCTTTACTCAGACAATTAGCCAATTTCAGTGTATCACGACCACTGATTCGCAGATGAATGGGTTTTGCAGATAAAAGTTTGGTCCACCAGACAGGAGGCTAGCGCTATTAGCATAGATATGAGGGCCAATATCTGCTGTGTGAATTTTAACCCCGGTTCGAGTATTCATATTGCTGTAAGTAGTGGATCTCTTATCAACGTCCTTTTGTCTAGTTATAGTTCCGATTTTAATCTGTGCAGGTTTCACGTAGTTTGTTTTTACATCTCACTTGAAACTTTAGTATCAGAATCAATTCGTTGTGTTATTTCATGCATCCCGATTGCATCGTATCTCACACGTCACGATGTACATTCTGTTGGTTGCAGGCTGGTTCAGCAGATCATAACATTTATTATTTTGACTTGCGGAATCCAAGCAACCCACTTTTTGTATTCAAGGGTCACCAAAAAGCCGTGTCTTATGTGAAATTTTTATCTCCAAATGAGCTAGCATCAGCTTCCACTGACAGCACATTACGACTGTGGGACGTTCAGACTAACTGCTCTGTACGTAGTTCTTAAACTTTCTAATTACATGAATGTGCTCTGGAGAACTTATTATCTATGCGTTCTTTAAAAGAATGTTTCTGACTGCTTCAGCTCAACTTCCCCTTGTCACGGTGTGTGGAATGTGAAAGACCTTCGTGAGAGAGAACATGGCATTCTTATAATGTGGGTCATCGTGTTGCAATTTCTAATTTTTCTCAATTCTGCAGGTACGGACACTCAGAGTGCATACCAACGAGAAGAATTTTGTAGGACTGACTGTAAATAGTGAGTATATCGCTTGCGGCAGTGAGACAAACGAGGTCTTTGTGTATCATAAGGTATTCACCATTCATCTGAGTGATGTCACTCGTTTTGCAATCCTATCTGACCCTTTTCTGAATGTTTAAATTCTTAACCGTGTCGAAGATTTTGCTTTTGTGGACTATTTCTCACGGTTCAGATGCTCTGTTTGCAGGAAATGTCAGTACCATCTTCTTGTCATAAGTTCGCCTCGAATGCGGAAGATGACGACGATGCTATTCGCCACTTCATTAGTGCAGTGTGCTGGAAGAGTGAGAGCCCGACCATGTTGGCGGCCAACTCTCAGGGCACAATCAAAGTACTGAAACTGGCTCCTTGATGGATTGTTACATTACTTGAAGCAGTCCCGTATCAAATCAAATTTGGACTGTGTATGTTACTGGGTGAAAGAGTGTACTGTACAAATGTGTGTATTTTTGAAACTGAAGGCATGAGTGCTGCCAAACTTGATGAGAGTCACATGGAAGGGGTCTGGAGTTTCATTACACATGGAAGCGATGAATTGGACATTTACTACCCTTGAGGCTGGTTGATTTATTGTGTGATGATCCCAATGGATGGTTCAGGATGATTCAGGATGGTTCAGGATGGTTCAGGATGGTTCATGTAGACTAGTATGCCCAGTGCCGTTGCCACAGTACAAAAAAATAAAAATAAAAGTAATTTTCCTAATATTTTAAATCATAAAAACTTCAAACTTCAATACTTTTTTTTTTGTGAGTTGGAATGCCACGAAATAAAGATTGTGCACCCTTCCTTGTTGAGGGCTGTCCGACATGATCGGGGGATGCATGGTTCTGGAGATTTCATTGTATCAAACAAAACAAATAATTAACCCCTAAAGGACCAAGGGGGGTATTCAGGGAGACATTGTCAAAAAGTGTGGATTTTTGGTACGTTATTCAAAACTGAAAATTGAAACTTTTTTTTTGAAACTTCAACCGTACAAAACTGAAGTAAAGTATTTTACCAAAGTGTGGAAAAAATTTCAGCCCATTTGACCGCGCGGATTGAAAGATTATAACGTTTGAAGTTAGAAGAAAATGTTTTTTTTTGAAACCGCCCCAACATAGCTAACAAAGTTTGACTACTCTTAGAATGTAATTTGAGTATTAAAATTTGTTTTTTTCTGGACAATTGTATGCCATATTTTATTAGTTATATACATGCCAAATTTCAAAAGTTGATGAGCTTTTTCGCAAAAGATTCTCCAAAGATTCTCAAATTGCCCAAGCTGCCCAAAAAGTTCATGGCAGCATAACTTTTGATCCGGGCACCTGATCGGAAAAAAAATTAGATTTTCTCGAAGGAGGCACATATATGTACATTGTGTCCAAATTTCATGAACATCTGGCCAAAAATGACTTCATAGGAACCTAACCGAGATTTCTTGCGTACGTTGAACGGACACTTGGTCCTTTAGGGGTTAAACAAACAACATAATTTAATGTATGGATTGGTGTACATTGTGTTGTTGCTGTAGTCAAAATACAAGTAAAATTATTTTTGACTTTTTAGTTCATAAAAACTTTGAAATTCAATATCTTTTCTTTTGTGAGTTAAAATGGCATGAACCAAAGCTTGTGCACTCTTCCTTGGTAAAGGCTTTTAGACGATACCAAGAATGTGACCGAGAGACGCATAGTTTCAGAGATTTCGCCGTGACAAACAAAACAAAAAACCTAACTTAAGGTATAGACTAGTGTACCCTATATTGTTGCTACAATCAAAATTAAATTAAAAGCATTTTTCAAAATTTTTTTAATCCATTTAAAACTTTGAAATTCAATAATTTTTTTGTCACAAATGGAAACGCCATGAAACAAAGTCCGTGCACCCCTTCTCATGAAGAGCTTTTCGACTATACCAAAAACGCGACCGGGGGACGCATAGTCCCGAAGATCTCATTGTCATTGTAACAAATAAACAAACAAAACAAACAGCCTAACTTAAGGTATGGATTATTGTAGCCATGTGCCGTTGCCATAGCCAAAATAAAAGCAAAAGTAATTTTTTAATTCATGAGACTTTGAAATTCAATATTTTTTTTGTAGTGAGTTGGGACGCCACAAAACAAAGTCCATGCATTGCTTCTTGTAGAGCTTTCTGACAATACCAAGAACATGATTGGAAGACATACAGTTCTAGAGATCTCATCGTAACAAATCAAACAAAACAAACAACCTCATTTAAGGTATATATAGATGTGCCTTGTGCCGTTGCCACAACCAAAATAAAAGTAAAAGTAAAATTCTAATTTTTTAATTCATTATAAAAATTCAAAATTCAACAACTTTCACACCATAGGTCCAAATGCCATGAAGCAAAGTCTGTACACCCTTCTTCGTTGAGAGCTTTCCTACGGATCGTGCACGGGGTGGTGGTTAGCTCCTCATGATTAGAAGTTCCATTGTAAACAATTGTGATTTATCAAATACTACAAAGATAGTAATTGTTTATATATAACAATTGTGTAGATAGTCAATGCTATTTGATTTTGTAGTGCACTAGGCATGAGAGGTATGGACATGTTTTGTACCAATTAAATGGATTTTGTTTTTTTGTACAATACTATTTCACTGTTGGCACATCGTGTTAATTGTATTGCCCCTCTAGAATTGCAAACAAGTTGCAAATGAATCGCAAAAGAATTGACTTCACATGGCAATGAATCTCACATTGGCAATCACGTGAGAAAAGTACATTGACAAAAGGATCTTTGTCAACGTACTTTAAGATGGAATTGAAACACATAAAATTCCAACTATGAAAATGTTTTAGCAAGCAAATTAAACATGTGAAACCTGTCTTTGAAAAATTGTGAAAATTGAATTAAAAAATGGATCCAATAAATTATTTTTTCAAGAATTTGCTTAGATTGCCCACAAAATAAGATGCTCCAAATCTTTTACTTCACTTATATCCAAATAAAATGAATCAAATCTTTCCATACAAACAAAAATATAATCTGTAAGGAATAACTATTTTAAAAAGATTTCAAGTTTTTATAGTTTTCTTTTGTTGCTTGTCCTCCTTACTTTTTTGGTTTGGATGGCATAACTTTTGCTCCTAGGCACTGATCAAAATAAAAATTATATTTTCACAAAGCTAGTCAATTTTCCTATCTTAAAAAAAGCTTATAAAAATCATGCCAAAAATTGAGATCATAGGAACTTGTCCAAACCTTCATGAGTCCCTCAAGGCAATTCTTGCAAATTTAGGAGTTAAAAATGATATTCCATGATTCCAGGGCCAATGTTACAAAATATAGGAGAAAACTGTGAAATTAGGTTAGAAGTTACAATCACTATTATATTACCTTATTGTGCTCGTGGCAAAAAGCAAAAATATGGTAGCTTGGCTATATTATTAAAACATTTCCATGACCTTTGGAGACTATGTGAATGAAACTAGTCTTTTTCATATCATTGGGAGAATGGTGTCACTTATCACCAAACACTATAGTGACAAAACATCAAAAGAAATGGGATGGTGCCAAATTAAAGGAATGAGGATGCCCCAAAATTCTCCACGCATATTGTTGATGAAACTTGTGAAGTCTTTGCTACAAGCTTTGTTAATGAAACTTGTGAGGTCTTTGCTCCAAACTTTAACCCCTAAAGGACCAAGGCTTTTTTTCTGCCAAAAAACACTCAAAACTGCCATTTCTATAGCAAAAAGTAAAAAAAATTGAAAATTGTTTATTTTCCACATCTAACCGTAGGATCTGACACCTAACTAGTATGAGAGTGTGTGGGAAAAATTTCAGAATTTTTGACCGCACAGATTGCAAGATATCTGCGTTTAAAGTGAAAAAAACAAGTTTTTCAGCACATTGCGGGACTGGATTTTTTGACTTTGAACATTTTTAACTTAAAATTTTTGCACTACAGCGTTTTGAGCTTTAATTCTTTATAGTGGAGAATTGAGTTGAGAGTCTAGGAAAAAAAACAAAATTTAAGAAAAACTTAATTATCATTCTTAAAAAAATTGTTAAGTAGAAGTAAGTACGAGATAGAAGGAAAATCTAAAATATTCATATATTTTAAATGGAATTAAATTGCACTAATCCCAATGGTGAGATTGTTCTAGCAAGTAATATAAACCACGCAAAATTATTTTTTTTGAAAAATATGAAAAATTGCATTCAGAAATGAATCCTACAAGTTATTTTTTTCAAGAAGATGCTCTAACTGCCCGAAAAACAAGAATGTTCATAACTTTCTCATAACATATCCAAATGAAATGAATCAAAGCTTTCCAGATAGGCAAAAATATAATCTATGAGAAAAAAAATATTACAAAAAAAAATTCAAATTTTTGTCCATTTTTTTTTTTGCTGCCCGAGCTGCCCCGCGTCCCCTGTTTTGAGCTTATTTGGTCATAACTTTTGTTCCCGGGCACCGATTGTGAAAAAAATTATATTCCCACAAAGCTCATCAGTTTTTCTATCTCCAAAAAAAGTTTCAAAAAATCACGACAAAATTTCAGCCCGTAGGTACCTGCCCAAAAACGCATTTGTCCCCCGAAGGGACAACGGTCCTTTAGGGGTTAAGCAAAGTATTATTGTCAAAATTGTACTTTCATGTAGTACTATACATAAAAATGGGGATTGAGAATGGTATGCAACAATAATATGCAACAATATGTCACTTCTATTTGCTCATCAATGTCAATATGAAGTTATTGTTAGTGAACTATTAAAGTAGTTGATGTCAAGGGCTTATTCAAAATCCTTAAACTAAAGATGTAAAGTGTGGATTGGACCATCTTTGATTACCATATACTAATTTTTTATTGAATTAGATAGAAGATAGGCTTCCTTTGTTAGAAGCTCCCTTCAAGAATGTTGAGGAAAAGCTATTTATTCAGCAATTGTAAAATGTTGAATGTTGTGGTTTTAGTACCCCCAAGTGGTGCCATAGAATAACATTTGGGTAGTAGAATGAAGCCCATAAAAGAGTCCAACTTCAACATCATGATGAATTGAAGTACACTAATATCTCTTTAATTTGATCGTCCTCCAAAAGACATTCTGGAATATTTTGCATTCTTGCCATTCTATCAATTTTTTGTGCACACTTCTCTCACATTCAAGTTATTTGACATACACTATATATGATAGATTCCTAAACACTCAAATTAAAGGAATTATAATGCACTGTGCAGTTAGATTAAGGGAGTTTGTAAGGTCCAAAATACTACCAAAAAACTTAATTAGCTTTACAAACATACATATTCCACCAAGTGGTAGAATACCAATATACCAATACAAGGTTTAAAATCAATATTGGCATTATATAGTACACTAGTAGAAAAGAGGCTATCAATGACTGAGGTTTATGACTACCTAACCAGTCATATAGGACACATATGACCAAAGAATGACCAGATCGCAAATTTGGGATCTAAGTCATTTGGGACAAGTCATATCGGTCAAGTCAGTCATTTATTTTTTTCATTCAGATGAAGGGGATGAAGTTCATTAGGGTGTGATTATATGGGGCCTCTCCAATGGCGCCGAGACACGTGGCTGAGGATCTGGCATGCCGAGGTGTCAATTTTCTATTGGTTGATTTTGGAGTGATCTTGTTTCACGTCAAACAAATTCTAAGCTGATGTGGAAAATGTTTGGTTCCTTATTTGTCATTTTGTAGTCATTCTTTAGGCAATGACAGTCATTTTCTTGTGATTTTTGAGTTGGTTGCAGTCATTAACAAAGTCATGGATGTACTTAGGGAGTCATTCTTCAAAATGGTGACTAGTGCAGTTAGTCATGCAGTCATTGTGTAGTTGGATAAGAGTACAACATGGACTCCAACATATGACTCAGAGAATTGACAAAAACAGTAATACTAGAGTCATGATGATATTCATTACAGAAAAATAACTAATAATACAAAGGTGGTTGTAGTTTGGTCACAATACAAGCATAAATGACTACATTTGTACTATGACTACACTATGGTTGCACTATGACTACGCTATGGTTGCATTATGATTACATTGTTATTACATTATAACTATACTTTAATTTCACTATGTCAAAGTCTATGCACACCACTTCTTCTCTCCATGCCATAAACTTCTTTTGCCTCTTGTTCCATTAACAACTGCAGCCAATCACCAATTGAAAATGAATTAAACATATTTAATGAAAAATACATTACAAAACCACAAAATAATAACTATCACCAAAGAATTGTAGAAATCATCTAATGCAGAATTCACTTGAATTGCCTGAATTGCCTGAATTCACCTGAATTGCTTGAATTGCCTAAACTCACTTAAATTGAAGGAAAAAATGAAAAAAAAAGTGAATAATAAAAAGCAAAAAGACAACAAACAATAAATTGCAAACAACAAAAAAGAGCAAACAACAAACCCTAAACATCAAACAACAAACACCTAAGACAACAAATAACAAAAAGTAGAAAGCACTCAAGAAAATGTAAACTGCTACATTCAAGAGGTGGAGGCTGACCTAAACCTTCATTTAGAAGCAAGAGGGAAAATGAGAGGAGGTTGATGAGTAAGAAGCAAGAAAGAAACAAAACAAGTAGAAAGAGGTTGATGAATAAGAACTAAGAAGCAAGGAGGCAAAAGCAAGAAGAAAACATGAGAAGAGATTGATGAGCTAGAAGCTTGAAGAAGAAGACAAAAACAAGAGGAAAAAGTGAGAAAAAGTGCATTAGCAAGAAGCAAAACAAAGAAGATGTATTTAAGAGGGGGCGGCTAACCTAAACCTAAATTCTGAATGAAAGAGACAAAATCTCTGCCGTTCATCTTCAGCAGCTGCAACTACAATGTGTCATATGTCAGCCTGCCTGAAATAGAAAGGTGGTTGACCTAAAATGTGGCGGCTGACCTAAAATCTAAGCCATCCATTTGCTATCAAGATACAATCTAATCCGTCCATTTAAACAATTCATTTCAATTGTCCATCTGATTAATCCATCTCAGCCTTCCATTTAATTCATTCATCTAAGCCGTTCATCTAATCCCACCATCTCAACCATCCATTTGATCCCACCATCTGATCCATCCATCATTCCATCTGACCCATTCATCTAAGCCGTCCATCTGATCCATCCATCATTCCATCTAAGCCGTCCATCTAATCTCACTATCTAAGCCGTCCATTTGATCCATCCATCATTCCATCTAAGCCCTCCATTTGATCCATCCATCTAAGTCGTCTATATGAAAATTAGTTTGTCACATGAAAATGACTACAATGCAACTAGTCCTTTATAGAGAAAAAGACAATAAATTTAATAAGTTCAATTTCCACGGTGTCCCATTGTCAGTCATTCCTCTGTTCTATCGTAGTCATATGATGCACTCATTTTAGGACAACACAACTCAAATATGACTCAATAAAAACCACATCAGCGACAAGGCCACAAAATTCAGACTGAACCATGGATGATACTAGATCTAGTAGTTGGTTTCATCTGGTCGCCATCCACTGCTCTGGGAAGTCACTACAAAATGACTGCTGATTGCAACAGGTCAGCTTTGGCGCCCTTTCTGTGACTACTAGTCATTTTCCAATGTGAAAGTAATGACCAGTCATTTTTTTACTGGTTACATTTGACCCTGTTTTCTACTAGTGGTAGGGTCCAAAAATAATTTGAATTTTTGTTGTAAGAGCTTTGTTGTTCCATGAAAAGTCACTCAACTCCCTTGATTTGAATCGCCTTTCTACCAAACTAATTGCAATTTGTCAAGCTGTCAGTGGTCATCAATCCTTACCAATCAATCATGGAAAATTTTTCATGAACTATTGATTATGATTAGATTTTGAAAAAAATGTGTTGTCATGAGTTCAAAATGGATCTTTGATTGTTGAGCTCCTTGAGCCACTTGTGATGAATCTATGGCAATTATTCATTGCACTTCATATTGCTTTAAGGTCCAGAGAATAGAACATCAAATTTCATTGCATTGATTTTAAGCAAGATTACAAAAGATTAGCTTACATAGAAGAAAATTGTTGTTGTTGGCCTTGTAGGACTTTGACTACTTATTTTGTTGTCACATGATCAAGTGATAGACTCTTGATCGAGAAGTTAGATTGAGCACCATGATAAATAGAATTTTGAGTACTGAGGAGAAGATTTGTATGTTGGGGATGCACGAGGGTGGAATCGATGAAATACAAAGACATTGGAATAGTCTGGAACATTTCGTAAATATTTCGCGCTCTACTGTTTCTACTATTTTGACAAATTGGAAGGTCCATGGAAGTCTAAAGTTGTTGAAAATCAATGTGGTAGGCATTAAAAAAATGTCTAATCGTGGAGTTAGGATCTTGAAGTGTTTTATTTCATACAATAGAAGACAACTATTGGTAGAAATATTAAACCACTTGCACTTATGTCGTAACACATGGTTGTACCTACGTGAAATGGTCTTCAAAAATTGCATTGCATCCAAAAAGTCCTATTTTTAACTCCTAAAGTCCCAAAATTCTTCTGGGAAACAAAATGGATTTCAAGTAGGCTTGTGTAATCTCATTTTTTGAGGTTATATTTGAAACTTTTTGTTAAGATGTAAAAACACATTAGCTTTTAGGGAGTATAATTTCTATTTCAATCAATACTCAAGCAAAAGTTTATACCACAATAAACTCAAAACAGGGGAGACTGGGTAACAAAAAAATCCTTAATAACTGAAATTATTTTTTATTTTTTCTCTCTCATAGATTATATTTTTTTCTATTCAAAATTTTTTATAAGAATTTTTGTTCACCAAAGGACATGGATTAGTTTTGTAAAAGTTATGGAGATTCTTGTTTGTAGACAATCATAGAAACATTTTGAGAAAATAGTGTATTGGATTTGTTTATACAGTCAATTTTCAAAATTTTCCAAAAAATAAGATTTACAAGGTGAAGTATGCTTTCTAAAATAATCTTATTGTTGGAATTAGTATGTTTTCATTCCATTTTAAAGCTATTGATGATTTAATTTTTCCTTCAATCTTGTATTTGCTTCTACCTAACAATTTTTTAAAGAATGCAAATGACTTTTATTTTTTTGAACCTTTTTTCTAGACTTTCAACTCAAATCTACACTATAAAAAAATTTTAAATAAAAATGTTTAGTGCAAAAATTTTAAGTTAAGAAGATTCTAAGTCAAATAATCTAGTCACGGAACTTGCTCAAAACTTATTTTTTTTAGTTGAAAGTTTTTCTCTTTACAATAGAAATGGTATTTTTGAGTGGTTTTTGATGGAAAAAAAGGCCTTGAGACTTGGGTAGGTAATAACAAGCTTAAAGCATATAGGCTTTAGTTTGCCCAAGTCCATGAAAGTTGAAATTTTCAAGATTGGTGCAGTATGATTTGGTCAAATGATTTGTCATTTGAAATTGGTAAGAATTAAAGGCAAATTAGAGTGTGGAAAAAATCATATTAAAAATGTGCATGGAATTGTACAACGCCATCTTTTTAAGTCTGGATGTACTTCAATGATGGTTTGGGGGGGCATTTAGAATCTTTGATTAATGCCCTCTTGTTATTCTATGTCCAAACAAAAAGACAAAAATCAATTTTGTGACTCTTTTTAATGAGGGAAAGTGAAGCAAGTTTTATTTTTTGTACAATCACCCTACGTAGTTGACACTTATGAAAAATGGCACTCTAGTCCACTGTAGCTTATTTCTATTGCAATGAAGACAAAATTAATCTAGCCTACAAACTCTCTAGAGTTGAACCCTGTAGAGAATGTATGGAAGATTGTCAAAGATTTGTTGTGACATCATTATAGACCAAGAAATAAGAAGGAAATGATACAAACTACTTAATCAGTCTAGTATATCATGAGAGTTGCCTGACAAATTGCAAGCAGTTATTTCAACAAAAGGTGGCAACAATAGATGGTAGACATTGTATTTTTTTTTTTTTAAATTATTGTATGATACTATAATTTTGTAATGTAAACTTATTATATTGTAAACTAGACTCTACCATCTTTCCATTGTCGCTTGCAAATTGATGAAATTTTTTGAGCCTACCTATAGGAGCTTTTCAAAGTTCCTACTTCCTAGTTTTTGTTCTATTTCACCTTTGGAGAAAATATTTGAATTATTTTTGGACCCTACTACACTGTACAGTACCCGAAAGAATTGATTTAACTACACCAATGAAGGGCGTCACACCAAGGAATCAATTGCTTTTGTTGCCTCTAATGATCCAGAGACTCACATGAGCAGTTGGATCCAGGGCTTTTTTTTTGGCGATATGTCGTCAGATTCCAACTAACTTTGACACATTTCCCCCACTGTACCTGGCTCCCTCCAAATATTCACCAGCAAATGGAGGGCACGCAAGGGCTCCACTGTTCATCTACAGTGTGAAAAAAAAAGCCCTGGTTGGATCTAACTTAGATCTAACTTAGCATTCTAGCTCCAGTCCAAGGAAGATGAGAACAAGGGAGTTTGTCTCCAATTAATCTGCTGGGTGGGTCTTGATGAGTCCAACAAATAAAACAAATTTCACATCATTGGGGTGACCTCAACAGCTAAGGTAACAGCTCCCTTGTCCTCACCCTAATTGTTACAACTATGTTTGAAGGAATGTCGGATGCAGAATCACTATTTGTTTGTAAGATAAACGACTCTTATAATTGTCCGAACGAACAAGCATTTGAGCATGAATTGGAAGGACGGGCTGGTCACTATGGAAATCATCCTTTTAGGTACCATGTGAATTGTTTGCTTGAAAAAAGCCATGAGCATACATTGGAGGTTAAAACTATTGTGCAAGACTTCCCCTTTTCACACAAAATTCCAAAGATGAACATCTGCATTTTATCTTACATACATAGAAAGATTCTCTGTCATCCATCAGACACTTAGAGTTCACAACAACATTACAAGGTTAAATTATCAAAGTTTTTGTTGGATCTTGCTAGAAGTCAAAAGGGCATTCTTCATTCTCTTACCATGCATTTTTTGTGCACATGTAAAAAAGATTTAACTTTCCAAAATGCTGAATTAGGTGAGCCAAACCATCCTGAGACTCTTATGAATAAAAGCTTTACTACTCTGCCCCAAAATAATTTTGTGGTTTGAAAACATTGATTAAAGTAAGCTCAATTTAGAATTGCATTAGAAAAAATAAATATATAGATAACAATTTCTTACAACTCAATATTATAGTGGTATACATATTGTAAGTATACAATATTGTAACACATATTGTAAGCACATAGAACCATTTTTTTTTAGCAAAATTTGAGGCTTATTTTAACTAGTGTTCTCAAACCACGGAATTATTTTGGGGCAGAGTAGTACGATATAAGTAAGAATCTGTTATCAACCTGAGTCATTTACGAATAAAATGCTTTATGGTTTAAGTAAGAATCTGTTAGGTCGATTTAAGAAACGGGTTACAATTAAGTGCTGTTATCCCATTTGGATTTGCAAGATTAAAATTTTAGGTGCATACAGTTGATTTTGGATATTTTCAACGTTACACAACAACACAAACTTATTGTGACAACTTGGAATCACTGTCCATACATGATTCAAATCCAAAGTGATTTTTGGGTGGTCCGTGTTTGTTACATTTAGTGAACTGCTTTGCTCACATAGTGCTTGCTTGTGACCTATTGCTACATCTTTGTCCATTCACATTGGGACCTATCTAAACTATGTGGCCAAAGGTGTCTCCAGCTCACTTTGGCAGTGAATAATTCACTCAATTTCAATCAAATCACCTGACTGATTTTCCAATACCAAGCCTCTCAGTCTCTTCAATTCGCTTAACAAATGTTCGGTTTCATAACAAATGTTCAGTTTCACAATCCAGACTTTCAACCCAAATATATTGCTCCTCCGAGAGCTTGAACTGTCGCATTTTAGGTGTGGGTACCTTATGTCGTTAATTTCCTGATCTCAAGCTCCTCCATCCAGCATCTGAATATATTTCTTGTACTTTTGGTAGCCTGCAGGTTTGGGTTTCCAGCCCAGATCACGAGCTCGCTTCTCCCAAAGGTTAGCCCTCGTCGTCTCCTTGGCAAGCTCTGCTTCCGCTCGTGCTTGTTGTGACTAATCAGCTCAAACAATAGACCGATTATCAGATCACAAAATGAGATAAATTTTGAACTCTGTAAATCTAAATTAAAGCAGGTTCAACGAATTTACAACCATACCTCTTTAATATCACCATATCCTCTGTTCTCTCATTAAACCCTCACTAAACCCTAGGGAAAGATGTACAGTACACAGTTCAAAACTCACTTAGTACTTTTCCTATCAAACTCTGTCACAAGAAATGTGATAATGATGAGTTTGACAACGATTTTACGAACCTTCATGACTCCTGTGATCTTATTTATATATGGTCATTATTACGAGCAACACAATAAATCGTTACAATGCATGATGGGTGCCTAGACTGTGACTTAAGAGGCGACATTTTGGGTGTAGAATAAATAACCTCGTACAATGAACAATCAGGTTTAACACTTTTTCTAATGAGGATTATGTACCAGTTAAGTTAGTAATAAACTTAGGTGGGATTGAAAGGCATAGAAATTGATATATATCCCCAATTAGCAATTACCAGACAAGTAAAAAGCATGGCAATTATTACCGGAGAGCCTTTCTCTGCTGTTCCTTTCTGGTTTCGGTCGACAGTCTTCTTACTGGCATCAAAAAAACCCGAACTGTTGGCCCGTTGTTGAGCACTCTTGACCTCTTTCTGTAGTTTGAGTCCCTCCTGCTGCAACTGTTCTTGTGTTTGTCCTATGGATTCCTTCATGCATTTGTTGCTCCCATGACAATCTGTGTACAGTCACCACCACTAACTGGACGTGAAAAAAATTTACATCAACAAGCGACTCGTTCATAAGGTGTCCACATTCTATTGAAGATCTTCTTGTGCTAATGAATTAAGGAATGGGAATGTTCATAATGCAACATCACGTGCCATAGCATTTCAAACTGGGCTCAGAAAGGCTTATCAATCACAAACTAACAATCTGGTTGAAAACATTAGCAAACTACCGTGCAGTACGAAAAACAGAAATGTGAAGAACCATGCGCACCTACTGGCGTAGAATTCAGCTTCTGTGCAAGTGCTGCAAAATCATCACAAACAGGGGAAAAGAAGAATGTCAAGAACAGAGGTTCGTAAATTCTATCAAAGATGGTAAAGCAAGTCTTCCTAATACCCTCCTTCACGAGCAACTTACACAACTGAACAGCCCAACATTATAATACCTGACAAGTGCCACATGATCATCTCAACCCACTGCAAAGTTGCACTATGAAGAAAACTTTGCAAATTTGATCTTCGAGTTTCATTTTGTTCTCAATTTATTGACCACCCACGCACCCAAAAGTAACTCACTAAGAACGTTTAAACTGAAGTACTTTCGTCACAGTACAGTTGTCATAATGCAAATCCAAAATATCATTCTCCAAGGGTTGTGCAATGGTGAACTAACAATCTTGGGGACCAAATGTACGTCTATGAAATTTCCTTCTTGTAAGAAATTTTCAAACTGGAAGAGTACCACATCAAAACTGACTCACAACACAAAACACCCACCCGCTCTACTCAACTAGTTCAAATACGAGCCCACCCCCCGAACTGAAATACGAAAAGTCTCAACAGAAACACAAAACCACGGTAACATCTTCTGATTACACAACGCGCATTCCAATCTTACTCCACAAAAGATCAAAAGAAAAAGTCCTATGATGCAAGTGTTGGTGCATGGATGAAAGGAACACAGAGCAGAGCAGAGCTGAGCTGAGCTGAGCTGACCTAGAAGCTTGGAAGCTGTATCAGCGAGGAAAGCAGTCGGAGGGGAGGATTTGCTGCAGTCCAAGCCCGTCGGACATGGCGGGCACTGCAACACCCACTGGGAGAGCACATCGCCATCTTCCGCCACCACATGCCAATACACTGCCGGGGCGATGGTGTACACGGACAAGCCCAACGCCAACAACAACATCAACACGCGCACCATCTTGCTCCCACACACCACGGCTTGCTGCTGTTGCTGCTGCTGCTTGGGTTCCATAGCTGCCATGGCTTTGGACTACTTGAGCTTGAGCTTGGGCTTGAGCGTGGGCTTGGGCTTGAGCGTGGGCCTGAGCCTGAGCTGCAGGAGTGGTGTAATCGTCCGAGGTCAAGCCTGGTGGTGGAATCTGTTACGAGGCTTGTGAAGCTTACTTGTGACCATGTGCTGCTATGACACCCACAATCTCTGGAGGCTCCAATATTCCTGTTTCTGACCCTCATCTCTGCTGTGGAGTGAGCTGCTGCTAGGCTTGAGGCTTCAGTCTTGAGGCTTGAGTCATGTCCTTGTCCTTGTTGAGGAGGGCTTGGCCTTTCGAGTTTGGAGCTGGAAGGGCCTTGGACAGCCCTTTTCACACTTGCTGTAGTTGAGTAGTACCTTCTGACTGACTGACTGGCAGGGCTCTGTCTGGCTCTACAACAAACCTGCAAAGATGGCCTGACTGCCTGGACTGCATGGATCATCTTGTGCCTGGCTGACAGAGGCTTTTTTTTCCCAATTTTTTTAATTCATTTTTTCATTTTTTCCCTCTTCTTTCGCTGGGGTGGCACTACGAATTTAGTTGTGTGGGAATGAAGCTTCTTCAAATGTTTTTTTAATCTACTTTGAATTATATTGGTAGAACGTCAATTTTGTTTAAGTGGTGTGACTCTGGTGCCCAATATTGTCACCCAAATCTACCACAATACTCTGAAAACTAGGACAGGTATCAACGTTGATTAAAATCACGGATGGTTTTAAGGTTGTTCTAACAGAGGTAACCTTTGAGAAGTGAGAGTCTTGAGAAGGATACAATTATTGATCGTAATGCAAATTTTATTTTATTTTAATCTAGAGTACTCATTTTCGATGCACTTACATTTTGGATAATGGTGTTCTGTAAATGCTAGTTAGTCAATAGTGTTCCTTCCTTCATTTACGATTTGCTTTCCATCAAGTGATGAAAATTAGTTGCGTAGATTACGGTAGATCGATCTAATCCATTCGTCGAAGTCTAGCATGATGAATCAGTAACTGAAGTTATTCTTCTTGTACGGGGAGAAGAGAAGTCCATCAATGGAACGCTGCTGTGCTGAGGAGCATGCCCAAACCAACTCTTCACAGAAAATGAGAACTTGCCTTCATGGGGGGCCAGTTAGTTGAGGCAAGTACTTCACTGTCCAGCTGGTTCATTCCTGCCGACTGATCGAGTAGATATCCAAACATCTGGGTAGCACCACGGTATCAGATGGGTATCCATCTGGATATCAGCTGAGATTGGTGCGTTTTCATCCACGGTTTCTCGTTCTTGTCATGAGTTCATTTAGGGTTCATTGACCCGAGGGCTCTGGAAGTTGGATCAGGAATTGACGCAGTTGATGAGCACGCACTGCAATCTCTGAATTCTCTGAAAACTGTGAGTTGATTGACAGATGTGAAGGTGAGTTTCTGCCACTAACATCTGCAAATATTCATTGTCTGTGGCAATTAATTGCTTATCATTTTATTAGTTTTTTTAAAATTTAGTTTCAGTTTAATGCAGGATTTTGAAGATTTTGTGTTGAGCTTTTAGAGCAGGCATGTCGGTCACGATTGTGTGCAGGCGGAAAAATTTGCCCAGGTTGATGGAAACAGATTAACAGACTGATGATGCAGTTTCTGTTGGGTCAATTGCAGATGTTTGGTTGCCAGTAATGACTTGAGAGCCCAATTTTCATGTGACGGACCCAGTTGGTGGAGCTTTGGATTCTGGAGTTGAAAATTCCACTTCCACATAACTTACGTTACACCTGGTCAGGTCCCATTCTCTCCAAATTCCTTCGCTTATTCAGCCCTCCCTCCCTTGCATCCAGGTTGTGAGCCTACTTGCGACACAGACTATGTACAAGTTGTGCACATTTCAATTTTAAAATGTGCATTGTTGTGTGCACAAAGGATACATAGTAAGCATAAATTGGCCTCAACTGAATTGATGCATGAATAGGATGCCTTACCTTGTTTTAATTTCCTTTGAGGGTGAAGGAATTAACAAAGACTATTTTCACAAGTTTTGGAAAATTTTCATGAGGTAGTTACCACAGGATGTGCTCTGGAATATTAATTAAATATTGATAGCATGCTAATAATCCACAATGAGCATATATACTGTAACTCTGAATTAAAAAAAATATCAAGCCATTTTTGAATGATAAAAGGTGTGACTTCAAAGTGTTTACTCGTGGATTATTAGCTTCTACAATTAGTTTCAAAGTGATTTGCGAATATTTCAAGAATTAGAGATATAGAGTCAAACTGCCGATTAGTTCTTGCAATTTATAATTTGAACATACAAGTGACAAAGATCATAGGCCTGGACGGGATGGCAACCAAGTCTGCTTTACATAGTTTAGAAAACAACTAGAAACTCCATGTCAAGTAAACCGCTAGTGGGAAACGGCTTGTTCATTTCTCGGGTAGATTATGTGTTGTAATTAGGGTTTCTTGCTTGATTAAGCTATTTTTCCCGCATAATTGGACATTATGCATTATTTTTATTCAATCACATTTTGTTCATCCCCCCGGGGCAATTTACGCTAGGCAATGCCACTCGTTGTCGAGGATTTTGTAGAAAAAAACGCCTCCTTGTCAGGCTCTATCCTCCTTTTCGGAGTTGTCACCACTTTTTTCTGGTAAATCCCCGACAATGAGTGGCATTGACCCTATACTCATTGTTGTACAATTATAACAATGTGGAAATTTTGATTCCACAGACTTTCAACCATGGACATCCACCGATCATCTTATGAGATGGAGAGGCAAATGTCTGCAATGAATAATTTCCCTGGTTTCTCGCCACTCCCAGCTATGTCAAATTCTCCACATAGCTTACTCTCAAGCGGTGGCGATTCCAACACTCCCAACACCTTGCTATCTCAAAGATACTACATGAATCCTGATCGACCGTGGTACAAAAGAGCCTACAAGACTTTGCAGAATTCCATAAAGAAGTTTATGGAATCGCATACTCGGAAAAACTTGAAGTATATCAATGCCAACAAACATGTGCTCAGCACATATCATGATTCATTCCTGTTTGGAGAGTTCCCCATTTTTGTGGGGATTCGCGCTGCTATGCGAAGCGGAAAGATTGGGCATTTGTGGACACTTGTAAGAAATTCAAGGTCATTTAAAATTTGTTGTGAATTTAACATGAATTTTGTTACATTCTTCAAAGTATCTCAAATGATTTAATAACATTCCTTAGACTATGGATATGAAAGTGGTCATTGCTAATCATTTGAGCACTTTGGGCTTAATTGGCTTTAGATTTTTTCAAATAGTATGGAAGATTTTTTCTTATATAACAATATTCTTTAATCATTTAATGATTTTTTGAGGAAATTTATCAATTTCAGGACAAGAGAATTTTTTGGTGTCAAAACACCAATTATTTGTAAGATATTTAGAGCAAATAAATTATCAACAACATCTTCATTATATCTTACAATCATTTAGATAGCACTTATTATCTAAGCCTTCATAGCTTAGATAGTAAAACTAACCCTAATAGACTCTTCATTCACGTTGGTCATAAGGCTAGAGATATTCTTCTTCTTCTTTTATAAGCATTCGACTGAATAATGGACCATTACAGGTGGAGTTTTTCCTTGCAGCTTCATCAGGGATATTGCATGTCTATTCTACGTGAGTTTCTATATATTCTTTTAAATGATCAATTTATTGTAACAAGTTCTAATAGAAATCATATTTAATAAAAGAGTCCACATATTATAAGTGGAATTCTAAGTTGTAAGAAATCTTGACTAAAATATGACATGATTTCTACTATTTGTTGTAAAGTTTGAAACATTTAGTTTTTCATGTCATTGGTCTAAAATAAGATTCAAATTTTGACACGATATAGGTATCACTTGCAAAACATTGGAGATTATGAATGGATTCCAAAAGCACAAAATATAGCGAGTTGTATATTTGTTGCAGATTATATATTGCGTTTATATTGGTGACAATGTCTATCACCTTATAATCTAAATCTAGTATATAACATTTGCAATAAAATATCTTAGAGTTGGAGCCAAAATATTAACAAAAAATATATATGTAAAAATAGAGTGTTTTTGTGTTGATCAACTAATATTGTTATAACCCTACCATATAGAATGTATTGTAAGATATAAATTGTATGGGGAAAGTAAAGGCAGGTATGATAGGATATTGCAGTGAACCAGTGCAAATATTATACATCTTTTCATATTGGGGTTTGATTGACTTGTTAAGTGCAATGCCCATCATCTTTGTTTTTAAGTAAGTTAAAAATCTCCTCCATTCAATTTTTGATCATAAATACAAAATGTTTTATACAAGAGTTAGATTGGAATAGAGTTACTTTTCATTGCATTAGGTAAAGTTGTGAGAAATTTGTCAATACCGACAAAAAAAATTGAACGTGTACTACAATAATCAATGTACAATTTAAATTTCTAATGCAGATCCAATGTTAAAAATGGAAGTATATTACATCTTTTGCAATTTCTACGAGTAGTCAGGTACTAAGTCCTACACTATATATTACTAGATTGAATAATACTTTATAAGGTATATTTGTGGGGCTCTTCAATACAACCTCTAACACATTTCAAAAGATTGACAACAATATTTTTTAAATTTAACATGTTCCATCTTCTCTTTCCTATTTTTGAGACAAGAGAACCAACCTTCTCCATATAACCATATTTTCTATTTTCAAATTTTTAGCTCCCATAATTTTTTAATTTATTTGTCAATCCCCTTGTAAATAAAATTCATATTATTGCTTCCACCACTTTGTAGACTTGAATTAGACGTTTAAAACAAATAGACTTCTAATTTTTATTTATTTTTATTCTTTTTTAGTACATCCCTGTTAGATATCCCATGCTATTGAATGTAATATTTTGTAGATTCATTTGAAATTCTTTTAGAGTTTATTTTGCAAAAATAGGTAATGCATCTCCCAAACAATATTTTAGCAATGTTACCTTTTTTTAGTGAGGGCCCAAGGGAATCTACATGCAAATTGCCTTTAATTAATATGATTATTTGGTAGATTTATTTTTCCAAGTCTTAGTGTGATTTTGTGTTACTATCTACTATGATTACAGCCTCCTGGGAATTAGTTGCCCCCCTCCTATGGAAAAAAATGACAGCCCTTGATTTTTTTTGGAAAAAAAATCTTCCCCCTCCTAACGTTGATTTATATACGGATTTATATACGAATTTATATACGGATAGGTGGTACATGTACGAATACATGTACAATACATATATGGATTCGAGTATATGCATACGGATATATCCCTGGTACAAATACATATACGCAATGGATACGCAATGGATATATCCCATATCCATTGCCACTCCCACCCCACCTCAAAATTACAAAAGGGTTGGGAGGGGTGGGAGAGTGAGGAAAAAAAAATTTAATTGATTTTTTAAAACTTAACCCCATTAAAAATTCATTAGGGGGGGATTTTAATTAAAAAATAAATCAAGTGGGGTCTTTTGAGTGAATGGTGAAGGCGTCCCTCACTATCCACTCAGAAGACAGCCTATTACTATCTCATGGTCATAATGGTCATAGTTAATAAATAATATGCTACAGGATAATTTCAGTCTTTTCGGACATTGGTATTGTTGGAAGCACTTTGTATCAAAAGATTCTTCTTGTTGCAATGACAACAATGGGTGCTGGTGAATTCACATTTCCTCTAAGCTTTTTTTTGTATTTGGTTTTATATAATTATAAAACTACCTAAGCATATATACATACATACATACATACATACATACATACATACATACATACATACATACATACATACATATAATGATCATTATTTAATGAGCTTAATATTTTGGATGGAAGTATTTTTGAGTGCGGGCATTATGCAATGGATTGAATCTGAAGTAATAACAGTCCAAGATAGGGCTCAATGTCCTTCTAGTGGATGTTTGGACTTCTTTGACGCGTTCTATTACATTGTTGTCACCGTAAGTTCAATCAGCTTCCTTCTTGAACCTTCACCATTGAATATAAACAATAAGGTGGGTACCCCAAATGCACCATTGATCCAAAACCGCCATCATCATTCTAGGCACATTTCCAAAATCAATATGTATCTATGCGGAGAAAACAATTTTAGAACTTCTACCAAAAAAAACTTTGACCCTTCATAACAGTTGCATACAATATCCAAATTTTGTATTTTTTTTATGCATTTAAACCTCCTTTCACTTCCTAACAAGATAATATGAAAATTTGACCAATCTCATAATAGTATTAATAACTAGATACAATAGCAAAAAATGACAGGTTTGGGGCACCTATCTTATATTTAGATTCTAAGTAATATAACAAAGCTTTCAATCCATGATGATATCATCTCGAACAACACATTATAAATGTTTTTTGATACAATAACTTCATAGTTCGAATATATTTGTTAAATTATGATCCATTTACTTGCATTCATAATTTATTTGCAGAATATGCAATTATATAGGTAGCAACAGTTGGATATGGTGACATCAGCCCTAAGACTATGTTGGGCAAGCTTTGTGCAATTGCGATTATCATTGCTGCACTCGTGTATATCCCCTTACAAGTTTCTCGTATCAACAGCCTTGCCTCGCTCAGGTGTGTTTAGTTTCAATCATGCCTACTTACATCTTGTGTAGTGTTTAGATTTGTTAGAAAATAAGTCCTAAGATATCAAGGTTTTCTAGTTTGAAAGTAACCAAATGGATTAATAATAAATATCTTTTTAAGTCTAACTCAAAGAGTTTTATGTTGTTTTTGTGACTTCCTATAATTAAATGTAATTAATAATCAATGAAATATATCCACAAATAGAAGTGCATTAATAATCCATGGTTGAAAATAAATATTGTACACTAATAATTAATGAAGTACACAAATTCCACCCTTAAGGACACAATTTTTTAATCCATTTAAATGAAAATAAGGAATGTGGAGGTTGGAAGTTGATGGTAGCATCCAACTTTGGAAAAAAAAACTAAAAATCATAGCAAAATATATTCTATTGTATTTGTTGCAACCTTAAAAATTCAAATGACCATTCAATTTCAAATGTCTCATAAGGTGTTAGAACCTTTCTACATTATTTTTCTAACCAAAAGACAAAGATTGAACAATAAATAGCATGAAACTAAAGATTTTGTTGTAAAGAATCTATCAAGTATAAAAAGGAGTTTCTAACTCAAAAATTAATGTAACAATTTTGTCAAAATAGTAGAAATTCAACCTTCAACTTATTACATGTTAATCCTATCATATATTCATAAAATGAAGCCTACTTGATTGAGACATGTGTAAGGTCAGTTTTCCTAGTGATCACCTAAATTTTGAAAATTAATTGAAGTTTCAAATCACCCTATCTTCTTATCTATTATGTATATAAACTAGTAATATATTACCAATGCTTCTTTTTTATGTTAGCTCTTTCAAAGTTAACAATATATCACCAAATGGAAAATTTTGCATTTTAATTTGTATTCAATTTGGACTAAAATAATATCTTCTTATCACCAAATATTTTAAAGAGTTTGACCATTTTTCATCCATTTTGAATATTATTTCCTCCAATTCACAACTGTCCATCTTATTTCAACTTCAAAATGATATCATTGATCACCACTTTGGCTACATGAACCCCTAAAGTCCCAAGACCTTCTTTGCATCAAAAACCACTCAAAACTGCCACTTCTATTGCAAAGAGCAAAAAAATTTACAAATTGCTTTCTTTGCATATTTAATTATAAGATCTTGCACAAGAATAGTATAAAAATGTGGGCAAGGAATTTTAGAAACTCTCACCATGTAGATTGCAAAATATTTGCGTTTAAAGTGAAGAAAAAACGTTTTTAACCCCTAAAGGACCAACATGCCTTTTATTTAAAAACTTACTTAAAAGACGTTACTTAAAAGACGTGATGTCTAGGACACTACTTAAAACACCCCTTTCTCTTGTAGTGGGAATATCTTTCATATGCACCAAATTTCATGACATTTGGAAATACAAGTCAAAAGTTATGGCCTAATATGTTGTTTGATTCTCAACTCGGGCAGTCCGGGCAGATCAAAAACATCACTTTTTTCAAAAATAAAAATTTGAAATTGTTTTATTAGATTTATATATACGTGGAAAGCTTTGAATCATTCCATTTTGATCAACGAGTCAAACGTTATGAGGATTTTTAGTATGCGGGTAGTTATGGATTGTCTACTCTAAAATAAACTTTGAAGTTGTTTATTTCACTCAATTTTCAATATTTAAAAAATAAATAAACTTGTAGGATGTATATTTTTTATTACAACATTGCAACCATTGGGATTGACATTTTTCAATTCCATAATTAAATTCTTAATAATTTAGTGTTTTGAACCATTCTCTACTTCTTTCTACTTACTATTTTTTTCCTATATGTTGTACAATTTCAAATAGTCTGAAAATTTTCAAGCATGTAGCCAACTTGCCCTTAAGAATGAATCCAAAGAAGCACAACCATTTTGGAATTTTTTTCATAATAATCTGACCTTGTGAAGTGCAGCTGCCCGATTTTTTGCAGGGCCAAAAAAAGGACTTTTGCCACTTCAAACGCTAATATCTTCCAATCTACACGATGGAAATTTCTGAATTTTTTTTCACATATTCTCAAACTAGATTACTACAAGATCCTACGGTTACATGTGTCCAAAAATGATATTTTTCAAAAATTTGGTACTTGTACTAGAAATGATAGTTTTGGAGCATTTTTGGTGAGAACATAGTCAAGGAACTTTAGGGGTTAAACACATTTTATGACTAGATTATTTGACTTTGTGAATCTTTTTAACTTAGAATTTTTGTACTAAAAATTTTGAACTATTTTTTTTTATACTGAAGATTTGAATTGAACTATTGAGGAAAAAATTCCAAAAAAAAATCGATTTTCATTCTATAAAAAATTGTTAAGTAAAAGTAGGTACGAGATCAAAGGAAAACTAAAACGTCAATAGCTTTAAAATTTAAAATTGAATAGAAACACACTACTTTCAACTATGAGATTGTTTTAGCAAGCATATTAATCTTATAATTTTTTTTTAAATTGTGAAAATTGAGTTAAAAAAAAATTCAATATGTTCTTTCTTAGTAAGTTTTTATGATTGCCTACAAAACAAGAAGCTCTATAATTTTCATACCGTTAATCCAAATGGAATAAATAAAAGTTTTCTATGTAGATAAAAAGTATAATCTATGAGGAATGTGAAAAAAATTTAAAAATATATTTTTAATTCTTTGTGGATTTTTTTTGTTGCCCGTTCTTTCTATTTTGAACTTTTGTAGCATAGTTTTTGTTCCTGGTCACTAACTAAAATAAAAATTATATATTTGAAAGCTTATATGTTTTTTTATCTTTAAAAGAAGTTTCAAAAAGTCACATAAAAAATTGAGGTTACTTAAACCTACCCAAAATCCATTTTGTCCCCCAAGGGGACACTGGAACTTTAGGAGTTTAAAAAATGTAGTCGAAGCCTTGTTTCTAGTTCTTCATTGACTGTAGTATTTGTTGGGTAGGTTGAAGTCGTCTAGTGAAAATTAGATCTAAAAACAGATGCCAAATTTATTAAAAATTATTTTTGCAAAGAAATTTGTATAAAATAAAAAGTTTCTGTGAAATAATTACATTTAATATATGAGTCAAAACTGATTTTTCAAAAAATTAATTAAATGTTCAATGGAATAGTACTAATTTTATCCTTCATTTATGATTAGTATCATTTTCCAAGTATTCCTTTTTTGTCACAAGAATTTTTTTTGAAACTAAACTTTAGATTCTCTGAATTTGTGTTATAAATTTTTTCTTTTATAAATTTTTTCTTTTATAAATTTTTTTTGATTAAATTTATATGAGATTATGAATTAAGCGCTTTGAAATACACAATCCATGAATTATAGTCCTCTATTCAATTCTAATTTTAAGAGAATAAGTGATAGATTTTCATAGTACATTATGTATTTATGTGGTGTAAAGTTGATTAATAGTAAAGTTATATATTAATAATCATATTGGCATCTGATAATATGATTTCTATTGGAATTTGATTGTTCATTTGCATATATTGTAGGCCATATGGAGGTTCTTTTTCATCACGGAAGGTGATGGATGCAAGATATATCATTCTTACTGGAAGTATCTCTTATCAAGCTATCCAGGATTGTCTTGCGGAATTCTACAGTTCAACTCATTGTGATGGTAACTTGGATAGTTGTTTCTTTTATAAGGTTGCGCTGGCAAAAATCCACAATAATTTTTTTTCCAAATGATGGTTTTCAGTTAAATTTGCATTATTTTAAAGATAGTTGTTTTAATTTTAGCATTGTTTTAAATTCACAATCCTCTTAAATTTGCACATTGGTTATTTTAAACATAATTGTGTTAGTTTTAGTCTAGATTTATCACAAAAGATCATCTAAAATGTGTGAATTTCTACTAGTGTTGGAGAGTCCTATAATGGGATTGTTTTTCTTCTCCTATCGTTGCCAAAGATTTAGATCAATTTATAAAGCTTATATGCATGCAATGCATATTTAAATTTGAATTCTAAAATTTGAATTTACTTAAATTTAGAATGAAAAGTGATAAAGTTTAGACTATTGATCTTATTGATTGTATGATGTGAATGTGTTCTACTAGTAAATTTGAAATTCCTATAGATTTAAATAGATTCACCAATGTAGACAAAAATAACATTAAATTTGATATAAATCATGCTATAAGTAATTATTTGATATACAATGATCTTCATTTTTTTAGAGACTGATTATATCTTACCGTAAGAATTTTATATTTTATATTCAAGCAAGTAGCAATAACTAACTCGTTTGAGGTAAATGTAGATATCAATTGAATTGTAAGAAAATCTTTAAAATTGATTGAATTATAGCACAATCTAATGAAATATTCCCAACACTATCCTTGTTGCAAGGTTCTTTCTATTCAATCATTTAGGCATGTAGGGGTTTGAATTCAATTTTGGTTTCATTTGCTTGTAGAATCTAGATGAAGATGGATGAATATGTATGAGGATAGAAACCATATTCTTTGATAAGAATATGGCATTAATAATGATGCTTTATTTATAATTATTAATATAGATTGGTAATAATATCAAACATGCATTTGCACAACATGCTACTTTTATTCATTTATTGCATTTCCATCATTAAATTTAAATCAAAATGAATGATTAAATTTTACTCATGAATTTTAAACATGTATCTTGACATATGTTATGTGTCATGTATGTAGATAATTTTGCCTATCCATTACGAGTTAATATTTTGGCACCCTTTCAACCTTCGTATGCAACAATTATTCCTATTTTTTTTTTATGCAACTAAAATATACATTATAATCAATATTTATTTGTTATTATTAGATTTTTAAAACTTTATTTTGGACAAGGAATTTAAGACTAAGCTCTTATAGAATACTTTATTAAAAATATAAAATTATTAAAATTATTAAATTATTAAAATTATTAAATTATTAAAATATAAAATTATTAAAAATATATATAAATCATTTTAAAGATACACAGTTTACATCAATATATTGACAAAACTTTATTTTAAATAGATAATTTAATATGGACCCACTAAACTTTAATATTGTGTGAATGTTACAGATATGAACTAAAGAACCTATTGGCATTGTATAATGGCCTAGTAGAATTCATTGAAGGTTCACCTGTATATCACACCGATCTTGAACGAGTGTGTGCTACAAGAGCAACCGCCATTTTCATTCTTGCCAATAAAGCAACAAATGTATGTAATAACATAAGCTCTAATTTTATAAATAAAATTTGTTCAAAGGGTGATTGCAAGAAATACCTATTGATTTTGTTGAGTGTTTTCAAATATTCATTCTTGGTTTATTAGAGTACTATAAAATAAAATAAATGATTTTTATTTATTTTTTAAAACATGGTCAATGTATACACCTCTAAGTTGAAGGTAACCACTGAAAGAAAATCATGGAAAAATTATCTAAGGAGGAGAGCTAGAAAAGTGCCAAATCATTTTAAAAATAGATATTTTGATGTTTTAATTAGTAAAAAATAAGAAAAGGATTAAATAAATAAAATAAAAATTATTCATTTATAACAACTTTGTGGAGATGGTCATTTAGAATGTACTAGCCATTTACCGCACACATCCAAACACCGCACAACAACACCTCCCAATGACCAAACACCAACCATACAACCACCCCTCCAATGACCAAACACTAACCACACAATTCAACTACCGATTCAATTGTGATGGGAACAAAATTTTGTATCATTGCCTAATGACCGTAAACTGTGCGATGATTGGTTATAAGGAATTTATAACTAGATTTGAGCTTCATCACCTTTGAATTGCAATACAAATTGTAGGAAGAAATTTTTTTACATTTTGTTTTTTGAAGGTGAATCTTAACATGACATTTAATAATCATGCCAAATTTCAAAACATGCAATTCTCTATATTTATGTGGAAAAGGGTTTGAACTTTGTCTGTGCGGTGATTGACAAGTTTACTATAACTAAAAAAAACACCAAAATTACATTTTATATATTTTGGAATGCAAATAGAAAGAAGCGCACTTTGTGGACTTATATACAACATACAATTAATTATTTTTAGAATCCCTTCAAAGAGTAGCTACAAATCTAGAAGACTATTTTTTTTTTTCTAATTTTCACCTCCAAATTTGTTTATTGGAGTACTAAATAGTACTACCCCTCCAATCAACAAGTGTGATATAAAATTAGGGACTATTTTTGGATTGTAAAACATTTTTGAAAATTGCAAAAAAATTAGGCAAGTTGTATTTTCACCCCAAAGTTTTTTAGGTTCATTTATCCTTCTACAAAGATCTGTAGTTTAATTTTAAGTATTTTTCATACATTTTTTGCAATATGTAATGAATGACAGAATACAAAAGCTGAGGATGCAATACAAGTAATTAGGGCTTTAGCTGTGCATCGAATCTGTGGACATCAAGTGCGTATTATTGTTGAAGTGTTAGATCCAAATACACAAACTAGTGCTGTTTGGGATGAAACCCAAAGTGGCCGAATCGAAATCATTTGCCCTGCCAAATTACACTATAAAATGCTCTCTCGAAGGTAATTTTTTTTTATAATATTTAAATTTTGAAAAAAAATGTTATACATAATAGATGAATTTGTTCTTGCAATGTTTAACCCATTATGGATTATGGTCAATTCTAGAGGCAAACAAGACTTTTTCTGGTTTTAGGGTGAACATGACAAAAAATACCAAATTGCAATGAATTTGTGAGATTTGCCCATACCAATTAAAATCCACATGAATGCTTGGGGCTCCACAGTAATAATTCAGTGTAACATTTGACCATCATGATTTAGATAATATAATGCATCTTTGCATATTTTCACCTTGTATATTGTTTGTTTTTTGAACCCCTAAATCGCATGCCAACATAGAATTACCTGATTTTTGTCCCAACACATTCATTTTTAAATTCCCTACACCCTTCTTCTTTCATCCAGCCCAAAATTCATTATCAAACTTTGACAACCAATGAAAAAATGTCAATTTTGACCAGAAAATGGTCAACCAAACCTTAATAGCGGTTAATATGGTTGCTTTATAAAGTTGAGGTAACCAATTACACTAAATTTGAGTGACAACAACTAATCTTTTACTTCCTATAAGATGAAGCAACTTCTATTTACCCCAATCAAAGATACCACATTTCTTTTCAAGCAAAAATTAAATGAAAGACATAATTATTTTAATATGATATAAAACCTTTTGTTTGTAAGAAATCATTGATATTTTTTTGAAAATGTACCTCAGCTGATTTTTTTAAGATTTTAAAATATCAAAATCAAAATCAAAATCATTCCAGAACCTTATAAATAAATATAATCATTGTAGAATCTTATAAATAAAAATATGTATAGTATAATTTTGAATATTTTGAAAATCAATAAACATCTTCTGTATGAATTTTATAAATTTTTAGTGCCCTTCCATATTTCAATTTCATCATTTATTGTTAAAAAACATTTTTATTTAACTTATCAATAGAATATGATAAGAATTGTTTCAATTTTCATATTTCATGTATTGATGGTTTGTACTTTGTATTGTATTAATTGTATAGCTGTATTATAAGAGGATTGTATACATTCATTGGAAATTTATTTACCTCCAAAATCAAGCTTACAAATGAATCAGAGTATGAATTCTTATCAGAATTCTTTCATAGCTATGATAATGAGATTTATCCTGTTATTTTACCAAATGCTTATCACAATTTAACATTTGAAGAGGTATTGTTTGAAAGATTTATTTATTTCATATCTAACATTTTTGAAGCTTATTATAGTTTTAATGTTGTGAATAACTAAATTTTATATAATATAAACTAATAACCAACCAACAATAACCATTAAATAAGTTGGAATATAATTAATTAACATTTTAAATAATTAAATAAATTTCAGTCACTTGTTCCAGGCTGCAGATCATGTTTATTTATCATTTGATTCTATATTATTTGCTCTAGATGTTCCTATAAGACACAAAAGAAAGACACATATTGTTAATAAGGTTAGATGCATCTAATTACAATAATGATTTATATTTAGAATTTATATTATTTATTTTAGAACAATAGTACTCATATTAGTTACAACATACATCATCTTGCAGATAATTAATTACACATACAATAGATTTTGTGTTAAGAACATTGCATGACAAAATATAAAAATTTGAAGCCAAACTATCATTAATAAATAAATCATATATATTTTACATATATCTTACATTTATTTGTTTTATTTATTATAAAATTTAAGCTTTTTTAATCTTATTCTTCTTATCTATATACATGATGATCAAATTGTGATTCGATTAAAAAAAATTCATAATTACTTTTAATGCTATATATACATAACATATATTAACATATATAATTATATAAAATTGAATTGAAACATGAAAATATAATCTCGTGAATAATATAGCCCACCAAAATGAGATATAACAAAACTCTTTTAGGTTTTATTATATCCAAAAGGTCACATAATTGAACCAGATGATATTGGACTTTTAATATCTAAAGATATCCAAACTGCTTTTGCTATTTCAAATCAAGGAAATCAAGGTTTGCAAAAGAGACTATGTACAAAAAATATTGTACAAAAGTCTTATCATGAACCTCCTGATATGGTTCAATTTGAGATACCTGTTGAAACTGTAATTGATAGATGGAAGCGCACTGGTACTGTAACCACTATGCATATCAACCGGGATTCTATAAATCCAAATGATGCTTCTACATCAACTAAAGATTTACGAGCTTTTCCACTAAATCCAGATGGTACATATAAACTTGAAACACAATTAAGATCAGCCATCCATGAATCACAATTGGATGGCTCAAATGCTACAAGTAATGAATCTAATGTCATTCATAAAATTGACTCAACTGCATTTCAAAATTGGTTAAATAAATCCTATGAAAACGTTACATCAAGCAATCAAAGTAGTATAAACATTGAAATGGCAACAACCTCTTCAATACCTATTATTGCAAAGAAAAAATCTCTTCATTCTATGTCTTTAGAAAAAGAAGCTGAGAAGCTACTTACATGGCCACCTCTTTCAACATATGGCCAACCTCATCCAGTTGTACTTGAGCGAAGGGCAGATACAATATTGAAAGATTTAAATGAAAAAACATTATCTATTGTAGAAATGTCAACTCCACACATATTGCTTTGTTGTCAAGGTACTTGGCCGAGTCATCTTTTTTATTTCATTAAAGGATTACGTCAACCTAAGAGCCACCATCTACCTATAGTAATTTTATTTCCTAAGGATCCAACTGCTGATCAATGGGGTCTTGTTGGCATCTTCAAAGATGTTTATTTAATAAAAGGTTCACCAATATTTGAACTTGACCTCATGCGTGGAGGTGTCTTACAAGCTGGTAATTAGTTGAATTTATTAATTTATGATGAATGTATTCAAAATTTTTAAAAAATAAATAAATAAATTTAAAAATAAAAAATAAATAAAAAATAAAAAATAAAAAATAAATAAAAAATAAAAAATAAAAAATAAAAAATATATATATATGATAAGATTTTTGTACTTAAATATGATTTTAAAATCTAATTTTTTTGTTTTGATTGAAAATCAAGTTATTGTTTTTCTCAACTAGAAACTTGCATTGTAAAATATATATTGATTTTGAATATACAATTGTAATTAAACATTTTTTACACAATGTGTGTAGAAAAAATAGTAATATTTGCAAATTTAGGGGTGCCAGTGGGTAGTTTAACAGCTCTACAAGTACAAGACACAAGGTATCAAACACAAGTAAAATCGACATATGTTAGTGATGTAGACAACATTTTGGTGGCATCTAATGTAGATAGGTTATTGGGAGACAGAGCATCATCTATTTTGATGGTAGAGATGCAACACACTATTGGATTTGATTATTTAAGACCGCAATTTGGAATTTTACGTAGTCGAGCAGATGAATTTTGTTCACATAAAGATTATAGTCGAAATCGAGATGCTTTACTACACTTAGGACCTCCTTTTATGGAAGGAAGAGCTACTTCTCCCATCCTCCTTGGCTTTTTGATGCGGTCCACTTTTTACAACCGCAACACTGTTTCAATAGTTGAACAAATAGTAGATGGTGGATATGTTGAAGAAGATGGTTGTCTTTCAGATGATAGATATGCTCGTAGATTTGAGCAAATTGCTATACCTCAACACTATGCAAATAGGCCATATATAGACTTGTTCATGGGGCTACTTCACAGAGAATATAAACTTGCAATGGGTTTGTATAGGACAAAAGGTACTTTAGGTTGTCCTACATCCTATGTCTTGACAAATCCACCTAAAAGTTGTATTGTAAATGCTACTGATATGGTGTATGTTTTTGTTTAAGCTTCTCATTAATGTGTATCATCTCAAAAAAATATCTACATTATTCCAATGCTCATATATGATTTATAAAATTATTATGAGACATTGTACTCTTTGAATCTATTATGCGTTGTTAAACATTGAAATTATTCACCAAAAAAATTCACAATACTAAAATAATAGCATGAATATATATATATATTCATGTTTGGATTTTGCTTTAATTAATTTTCTTGACAAATTGTGGTTATATTAAAGCATACTTTATTCTGAAGGACCATGGCACTTTGTCTTGGGCTTAAATAATGTGTTATAATACAATCACATATGAATTCTATAACTTTAATTTTTGAAGTTGCTTTCAAATGCAAAAATGTGAATTTTGAGGCTTAGAGTTAACATATAAAAAATATATTATCAACAAGTCAATGAAATTTTGATAACTTTAAAATCAGTTTATAAATTAAATACTTGAAGATGAATCAAAGTCATATATTTAATAATTAGAACTAAAAAATTGGAATCATTAACCCATAAAGGACCAAGTGACCTTTCAATGTATGCAAGAGATCTTAGATTCTTAGGTAGTTATGCACAAAGTCAATTTGGGTCAGATATTCACGAAATTTTGATACAAGGTGCAAATATGTACCTCCTTAGTGGAAATACAATTTTTTTCCGATTGGGTGCTCGGATCAAAAGTTATGATGTCCCACTTCTGAAATTTGGCAAGTAACTAACTTACATGATACAAGATGCAAATGTCAAAAAGTTAACCTTGTATAGTAAATTCTCATTCTAGAAGGAATTAACCCCTAAAGGACCATAAGGCCACCACATGGCTTTTGCAACTACATTTGTAAAAAGTTTGATATATGAACCTCACTAATAGTCCGTGAACAACAAAGAGACCCTAGATGATTTTCATTGCTGAATCCATTGGTGCAATCCAATTGAGAAATGATCAAGTCTACAATTTTTGGTGAATTTTTTGAGAATTGAAAAGGTGTTGTGGGCTATTACTTTACATTATCATATCCTTTTTTCTGCATCTCAAAACGATTTGCAAAAAATCACACATCAATCTTGTGATGATATGTACTTGTGGAAAAAAAATCAGATTTTTTGGAGCACTTTTGAGCATTCCAATTTTAACATTTTGATTTCAGCGTATATACAAAGTACCACCTAACCGAACATCTTACATCAATCTTGTCAACGGTGGCATTTTCTCAAAAATTGTGCGATTTTGTTGATTTTTTTTCCATAGAAAAGCTAAATAAGTCTTCTTTTATTTCAACGGTGGCGATCATCAAAGTTATTCCACACAAATGAGGAACTATGCTTGTTACAAGAGCTAGTCAAGAAAACAAGAATTATGCTCATTCACCCCCGGTCCTTTAGGAGTTAAAGTCTTTTGGCCTTGTTGGTCAAGGTTGGAAAAAAAAAACTTTTCATCTAGCTTCAAACGCTATAATCTTTCAACTTGTGCGGTCAAAGTTTCTGAAATTTTTCCACATATTTACATAGTACCATAGTTTGATACAAGTTTGTATGGTTGAATTTTGAAAAAAAACTTTTTTTTTTTCATTTTTTCTCATAACCCTAAAATGTGGCCGTTTTTCACAATTTATGCCCAAAATGTGCCACAATCCTTTCGGAGTTAAATCAAATTAAAAACAAAATTAAAATTTTGAAATTAAAACTATTTAATTTTAATTTCAAATTATATTTACTAACAATATATATGACTATATTTACAAATTATTTCCAATTAAAAATTTAATCACACCAATTTTTTTTTGAAATGATGTATTTATAAAATTTCAAAATTACTAAACTTATAAATTTTCATTTTGTATCTTGGATTTTTTATAAATCTTAAATAAATAATACTTTTTATTTTTAAATTTATTAATCCCTAATCAACCTGAAAGCCCACATTTGGGCATTTTTGGGCTTTTTTGTATTTGTTCAAGCTCTAATTGATTTAGTATTTTTAATTTTTGCAGAATTTTTTTAATATAGCTCTTGCTTGTTTGTTATAATGTATAAGTATTTTTTTCTTAAATTTAAAAAAAAATGGAAAACCCACTGCATTAAAAAAAAACCCACATACAAGACAGCTAATACAAGCAAATGATAGAAACTGCTTGTTATAACAATTTTATAATTCAAAGTGACATTTATCACTTTTATGTTGAAGTTCTTGGAATTGATTTGTTTTTCTTTATCATCATAAATGTACTTCCTTCCACTTAGTAAATTTTTTTTTGACAAATATAAATTATCTTCTCATGTACCCTACAAGAAGGACATAAATTAAGTGTTTTTTGAAATATCTAAATGTTTGGAATATTACAAGTGAAAGTTCTGAAATGTTGCAGAAATGTTTCATCTATATTGTATAAATTCTTTAATATTTATGAAAACCTATATCATACCTTAAACCCTGTCTGACAAGTTTCCCAAAACAAGAAAACTAAGAAGTTGTTGAACACAAAACTATTTGGACACCAAAATGCTAATTAAAACCCTATTATCAATATTTTGAGCTGCCAAAATCCTTCATGCGTGAAAAAAAGGTATTTTGGCACTTAGGTGCCAAATCAAACCTTCACGTATGGTATTCTCATGCATTCTTAAGTGTGACATCTCAAATGCACAAGTTATAAAATGAAACACTTTTTACTAAGTTTTTGGTAGAAAATCTATCTTTTTTCAATTGGTCACAAACAATTCGTTTTGTTCCCAAACAACTTGCTTTTTAAAAAAATAAGTCATTTTGGATAAGTTATTCCGGATGTTGTTCCTATATTATAACTCATTTTCAGTTGTTATGGGTAAATTATGAGTGGTTACAGACAAATTATTCTGGACAACAGAATTGTAAAAGACCAAATTTATACTAGTGACTATTGGAAAGGACTAATAAGAAAATTTATTTGAAAATTTGGCATTACAATCTTGCAATCACTGACAATTTTCATTAAACATACTTAAACATGTTAACTACAAGATTTTGTGATTCAATTTTATATATTAAAGAAATAAAAGAAGATGAAATTTGATACTTGTTTTAAAAGAGTATTTTGAATTAGTTTTGGCCTCAGAAAGCCATAGTATTTTATTAGGCGTAAATGATTTTGTCCATTTGGTTTAATATTGATATTTTTTTATTCTTATAGTTGATATTTTTTTATTCTTATAGTTGTTATTTTTTTTTATGAAAACTCATAAAAGAAAGTATACAAGATGAGTTAGCCAGTTAGGCATGTTATAAAAAGATTACTAGGATTTTATTAACTTTGTAAGGATGTTACAAACTCGTAAAAGGTTTGATGAATGACTTCATTATTAACTGTAGAAGTAAAGAATGCAGTTATTGGGCTAATAATTGGATTGAATATTAGTTGGTGACTACCTTGGTTATAGGGAGAAGCGTCCTTAAGGGTTAAGTAACAACTCATATCAAGCACTTGTTGATGTGTTTTCATACAAAATAAGTGAATGAAAAAAGAACATGTCTCTGTGTCTAAATTAATGCAAGTTTTCAAATGCAAATTCAAGAAAAAAATGTCTTAAGTGTATATCAAAGTGTCTTAAGTCCTGAATGTCTTAAATTTCTACCAAGCCCAAGACACGTCCTTTGCTGTGCAACTTTCCTATTCCACATATAAGGAGTCCCCATGGACTATGACATACCTTTTATCTGATGACAACAATAATGTAATGAATTTGCAACAAGGAAATTCCATTACCTCTAAAAAGACAATACCTATCACCAAGGTACTTTGTCAAAAATGATTTGATTTTTGGACCAATAGATGCATTTTTTATTTCTATAGTCTACAGTAACCTTGAAAGTCATTTGTCAACCACTTTTGGGCGGAAGGTGTCCTTCCAGGGTAACCCCATAACGACGCCAAGGACTAAAAGTGTCTTACCTATGACAAATGACTACCTATAAAGAATGCACCTATTCATGCAAGAATTTGATTTTTTTTGGCTAATTGCCTTGGAGATAGGGCAATATCCTTCCAAGATTGAAGTGACAATTTTCTGTTCAAATGGCAAAGATATGTAGAGCTATACAAAACTTAAATCTAAACCTTTGCAACTTTTTGAAGCAAAAACACATTGTGCCCCTCATTTTGACATTATGAAAAAATGCCAATTAGATTATTATTATATTCAATTGAAGAAGTCGCTACACAACAATGAGAAGCTTTGTCCCTGCAGTTAAGTTATAAGCGAATGCGGCACTTCTCAGTAGCAACAAGCTTGAAAGATGGTGGATTATATGACGTTTCACCTACAAGAAGTGTGGAGAGTTTTGGATTTTGTGACCAAGCTCACTGCTTTCAGGCAACCCCACTACATAGTTTTTGTCATCATTCTCCCAATGCTGTAGCACTGACTGTTTTTTTGAGTGAGGTAGCTAATCACCTTAACTTGGATGCAAAGCCTCCTCCCCTTCGATCCAGAGCCAACAAGCAACCAGTGCATTAGAGTATGGCATACTCCAGAAGTACCACCCCCTGCGTCCCACAGTCCAAGTGCAGACCTGGATCCACCCCTCCGAAGTATCCCTGCAGGAAATACACGAAGTGTCCAATGCGATCCTGCATGCGAGTGTCTTCGCCGTGGCCGCACTCGCCATCGCTGGCCTTGATGTTGATGGTCATCCCGAACCCAGGCTGGCGTTGAGCAAGAGTGTCGTTCTTGCTGGGCACCCAATTCCCGACCATCACCTGATGAGGAGACGGTCTGGCCTTGGTAGGCGTCATCCAGTACCAGATAGCAGCCTGCCAGGCCACGGTTTCGTTCCAGGCCAGAATTTCAGGGTGGCGTAACAAGTCCTGGTGCAAGGCCACACCGGTGAGACCGTAGTTGTAATTCCTGCGCAGCACAAACGGGCTCATGCATGAGAGATTACACTCAAATCTCGAAAATGACGTTTTAGAATGTCCTGCACACTTGCAAAGCTATCCATTTCAGTAAATTGGTGGTAGTCCATGCACCATTCTGACGTTTACATTAGCTAATTGTGTCCATTGCAAATTGATATGCAAATTGCATTTCATTCACAATTATACTGAAATTGTCGGGACAGACCCAGGGGGTAAGATTAGAGAGGTTTAAGTGTATCAACTCTGCAATGAACGACAGTGAACGGGTATCCTCTTTTTTCTAATTCATTCATCAATCCCTGCTACACGGCGACTCTTGCAGGATAGAGAAGGGATTTCTGGATCCTGTGCTGGACACCCAAAGGTGAGTATGGAATCTGCAATCAGAGAGACTGACGGTACTTCTGATTGCTTCCAAGCTCACGAATGGTGCCAGGATTTGTGGTGTAGGTATTCCTGTAAATGCACACTTAACCCTCTCTCATTGACTTCTTTGGGGGACAAATGGCCTTGTAATGCTCTTGACATGGTTCACAAATGAGCATGTGGAAGTTGTCCAATTACACAACATGACAGATTCCCGGGGTGTAAAGGGAATGCGCAATTAGAGACGATTTAGTGTATATGATTAGCTGCCAGCAATCGTACTACGCTCGTGCTTGCCGCCTCTGCTGACATTGTGAACATCGACCCGAGTGAGAAAGACTCACTTCTGGCGGGCTCTCGCAAAAATTTCAGGCAAGGTGGCAACTGAGACGATTTCTATTCTTTCCTAGACCATTAACCAAGGATTCATAATTATAACTGACCAATTCGATAAATCCATCAAATTATGAGGAATCAGTAATTCAGGATAGGTCAATTTTAATATCACCAGAATCGGTGAAGTACGTTGCGTGTGTTGACCAAACATTAAAAAAATAGTTCCCTCGGGACCTCATCAGATATAACTGCAAAAGAAAGTACCGTGGGCCCAATTTGGGCTTATTGGTTTAGTAACACACCAGTACAAAGGGAGAGCTCCACGACCCCAGTAAGTAGCGCCAGGAGCACACGGGTACAGAAGATTGTCTGTCTTGCAGAAATCCGTGCTTGGTGAAAGCTCTTGATGGTAGCAGAGTCCCCATGCGTATGGTCCATCTACCGATCCTGGCCACCCGCCTGCTCACACAGCTAGCGGCCGTTACAACAAATGGTTCCCGAAATGGTTCAGGGTTTAGGGTTTATTCCGAATAGCAAAATGGACCCAAAACTGATTATTAGAGCAAGAACCATAGAACATAGGAACATAAACGCCTACGAGAAGAAGGATTTACCGTTAGGAAATGACCAATTCAATTGATCATACTGTGAAATTAATAGAATTCAGACGGGCCAAATTTACATCACCAGAATCAGTGAAGAGTACTGGTTAAAAAACAATGACACAGAATTGGACGAAAGAAAATCCCCACATGCATGACCTCCTCAATTAAACATTGAACCCAATTTGAACCTCCGAATAAGATTTCATTTGGTGTCCTTATGGCAGCGATCTTACACGAGGTTTCATGAGCGACATGCGCAAAGAAAGCCGCAAGCTCCCGCTTCTGCACCTCCTCGCCCCCCACAGATCCGAATCCGTCTTTCGCGAACATCTTGGCAGCGGACAGGAAGCTGCCGTAGCTCTAGAAGCCCTGCGCGTGCGACATTCGGTCGTTCCGGTGCAAGAACATCCCCTCGAACATCTCCACGGTGAACAAATCACTCACGCTCTTCTTGCACTTGCTGTTGGGTTCTTCTTCTTTCGTGCAATCCATTGTGCGAGCTTCTACTCGAACCATCGTAAGCCAATTCGCTACCATCACTAATGCCATCACCGCAGATAGCAATATTACCTTCGTCATTTTGCGTCACCTGTTTGCGCACAATTACGCTACAAGCACAACCAAATGATCGCCCTAATTGCTCTGTCTTTCCTACTCTTCCGTAACAGACAGTCTTGCATGAAACCACGATGCAACTAGTGACTTACAAACTTACAAACAATGTATCGACCAAGTCTGCATGTACTGTATGGTAGCAATTTCGCTTTCTACCCTCAGAACAGGCACTCCTACTTCCTCCGCGATTGCGTCACCGAACTGCTTACAACTGATCTCTTCATCAATCACAGCGACAGGTGCAAATTACAGCGCTCTAACAGGAAATCAGCTACCATGCAAACCACGATGCAACTACTTGAGATTTTACTTAAAAATAATGCTTCCACCAAGACTGCATGCATGCGATTTCGCTTTCTACTATACCCTTGGAATTGAACAGGCAGTCATCTTAACCTCAGAGTGAGCATTGTCACTGCCAGTGGAACATGAGCCAGCAATGTATCGTGGTGTGCATTCCAACCATGATGCAACTAGTAAACGTCAGTTTCGATTAAAAAAATTGGCGGAGTTCCTTTAAAATGGGGCGAAAGGAATTAGGGATCCTGGAAGGGGTATGGGGGTGCACATAGTTGTAATTTTCATACTTATTTGCATATCGATCAGCACAGGAAGCTACTGTAAACAACCCAGTGGCCCATGGAATACCACCAATTTAATGGAATTGACGTTAGTTCAAATACTCAATTTTACGAACAATGACCCACCAAGTCTGCAACTATGTACCAATTTCGCATAATCTCGGAATAGGCACTCATATAAATCTCAGAGCGCATGCACTTCAAGTCGAACATGAACCAGCAATGCATTCAAACCACGATACAACTAGCGTAGGCCCATCCCCGTGTAGGTGACTGCGCGCTTACAGTACCTCGCAGTAACGAAATATGTGCAAGTAGGCGACATCGCTGCATGCTTACCTGCGCGGTCAAGGATTGCATGTTTCTGTCTCTTTAAATCTGAAAGGCGAAATTGTTTTAAGCATAAAAGTGGCCTTGAATATGTACACTTGGACAAAATTTGAGCAAGTTTCAAGAAATTTTTAAATTTTTATAAGCTCTTGATTGTTAGGTGAGCGGCCATTGACCACTCGACAATAGTACTGATACCCAATTTCTCGTTACAATGTATCCACCAAGTCTATAATCATGTAGCAATTTCACTTTATTCCTTGAGGATATTTCAAGTGTTGAATTTCTAATGGATACTGAGGTGGTAAACTGAAGCCTTGTCAATCTCTACCGGTAATAAAAAATTTGTATGAGGTTCAGTTGGGCTCCAGTTTTCAGTTTAGGCAACTTTAGATGTCACTCGGGAGACTCAAAATTATTCCCGTCACGTTCTTCCATACTTAGCCTCTATTAAGCCCGTAAAAAATGCGTCAAAATTTTGTTATTAATCCTGTAAGGACGCCGCTGTCCGACGGATGACTTCTTGATGACTTCCTTGATAAATGTAGAAACAAAGAATGCACCTTGTGATCCAATAATCGGAGAATTTTGGTGATTACCTTGGTCATGCATGATTGAACAGGGGCTTTAGACTGTTTCTAGAACTTCTTGAAAAGATCTTTGCCGTGATTCATGGACAGGTCTCCATATGGTCAAAGTGATCCCTATGGCACTGTTGATGGCTTGTGGGTTATGGGTTGCAGGTTTGAAGATTCACGGACTTATGGATTTTAGACAGCAATCATAAATAGAATCATCGCCATGATTGACAAGGAGGTCTTCTTATATGGTCACAGTGAAGGGAAGGTTGAATGTGGCGTTCCGCATTTTTTAGGGTTTTTTAGGGTTTAGGGTTTAGGGGATAAGTGTGGCGATACAAGTTCACTGTACTGAGAGTGGTGCGGGCAGACTAGGGCTTCAAAAGTAATCTCTTTATCGAGAATCTTCAATTTCAGCAAATTCACTCAAGTGTACACAAGTGCAGTTCGATACGATGTCTCCGACAATCATCTCAATTCTGAATCTCGATCAGTTACAATTAAGTTGGGCATATGGATACAATCAGTACGTAGAGGATTCGATTTGCCTCACTTGAAGCCTGTATGAAGGAGTGTGATTTTTGTGATATATATTGAGCTGTGGAGAGATTACTGTCGGGTAGAGAGCCAATGTTTGTTGCGATCAAATCTTTATCACCGTAATACTTGTATGAATTTCGTATGCAATTTCAAAGTAGGGGTTAACAACAGCAATTCACCCATTCGTACTTATTAGCAAGTGATGCAAGTATGACTTGGCTACGCTACATCCTAATGTTCTAATATTCTCTACCATATATAACTGTAGCTGGTTAGATTATGGACTATGTATGATACTGGTACCCACTGTATAAAGTAATATCCCGAGTAATATCCGTTGCTTCACTGAAGGTGGATCGATTGTCAATTCGGCAGCCAGCATGTCGATCTGCAATAAAATATGGACAATGGATATGAATTGCGAATCTTAGTTGAGTGAATACATGATTGAATTTGATTCCACTCCATTTCGATTCCAAATGGCCGGGGCCCAGGGCACCGCTATTATATGTTTAATTTGTACTTGCAACAACCCATTATTACTTTGATATTTGTAGCAATTCAACAGTTCTTTCTACGGCACATGTTTTCTGACGCCACTACTGATGTGGCCATTGGAACGCAGATAGCAGATGGCACACGTTTGGAAAGCTATAATGAAATCAATTCGATCAATGACTGACTTGGAAGATGAGGGAAGATTTCGATGCTGCCCTCACAACCGAATGCTGCTCCGACAGGGTGAGTTAAAAAAAAAATCCAATCATTGCAAATTTGTTGCAGAAAATGCAAATCATGTGACATTTCTCTGTAATACTTTACAAAAGTGGCAAATGTTGTTCAGTGCAATTAACTGCCCACCTCGAGTAGATCGGCCGGCTTAGAGCCATGCTCGATCATAGCCATTTCTAACAGCCTATACTTTTCTTTTCATAACATTCTATTCCAAACCTAAAGCGCCCCACTTGTATCATAGAATATCAAGTCCTTATCAAGTGAAAGTTTCTTTGAACTTGTCCACAGTAGTACGTGAGATGATGATGAGTCAATCTGCAGTTCTGCACGCCTTGGGCCACGCAGTATGTAAGTGGGGCCATGTCTGTGCATGTTCATCACGCTTCCTGTCATAGGCTGATCACCAAGTTCGCGATTTCAGTTGTATTTCCTAAACTGAAATCCTACGGTAGAATATTTGACTCTCACTGCCATGGTGGAAAGACTCTCCATAGAGAGAAGCGGGGTGGACTGTAGAATGCTCAGAGTTGAGCAATCGAAAAGAACTTGCATACTTGGAGTCCATGTCTACAGTTTCGTCAAGCAGGGGACAACCGATTAGAAGCTGTAATTGACATTCCCCCCACTCTCCAATTGCCACAGCAACTTCTCGAAGAGCCCCGCCTCGCAGGCAATTCGCAAGCCACCCCCAGTTTCAAACCCATACTCCTCTTCACTCTTGCGTAACAGCTCACGAAACACACGCTTGTACAGGAACCCCGTCTGGATGACAAACCGTCGCTTCTCCGGGCCAACATAGACTGCCAAGCAACCTTCGGGAACATCAGCGGGCGCATCATCATCTTCGTCCCAGTAGTCGCGTCTCCCAGACCAACACTTCGTGCTCTGCATCTTCTGCAGAGTTTCTCCGGGTTCGGGTTCTACTCGCATGTAATACTTCTGCACCAATTTTCCTACCTTCTTCCTAGACACCATTGTGGCTTGCACAAAAATGAGAAACTAATCAATTTATTGCCACAATACGGTTGATTGCAACACAATTGTCACACATCCAAACTATGTCGTAGTGAGAAAGCTGGAATCTCCGTGGTAAGATTATTGAGCTTTGAGTGTAGGAACTAAGTCAGTTTTCCAGATTCGCAGTTTAGTCGACGTCCTTGTACGCCCTACTCAGTGATTCAAATCTATGAACCGTCATAAACCTTGCAATGAATATTAACTCGTGGTGCCGATGCAATTACTTCGACACTGAAAGGCAGACATAGTGAAGCAGATAGTGGAGGTTTAACTATGCAGACCATCAGGAAAGGTGATTTCTAGGACATTCCCCGAAGTGGCAAGAAAGACTGGATCTACAGCTCAACTGACCTCTGCAGGAGTAACTCTCTACTTCAACATCGAGGAAGGGCTATGAAGTTCTTGTGTCGCTCTCTCTGTCAGGTTCGAACCTTGAACAAACAGACTCCCACAGGGGAATTGAACTCGAAGTATTCCTCACTCTCATCAACGTTAACCAGGAGCTAGCCGAGCAAGAGGAGGTTGAGAATGATCGGTAAAGATAAGAGTTCTGCCGAAGATTGAAACACACGTGAGGGCGGCTACAAAAAGAAGCTGTATTTGCAACTAGTCCCACTTAGAGATGTAGAGAACGAGAATCTCAATATTGATCAATAGAACTCCGGGAAAACCACAAGAAAAGCACTCCTCAAACACGACACAAACACCTTCAGGCTGCAAAGCTGAAAGAGAATGGGTTTGCAGAGGGCGGCTAGCTAGCTGTGTGTCAGTGCAATCGGGGAGAGAGAGTGCATGTCACGAATCCAGGCAGAGAATTTATATTGAGATCAGCTTGAGGTGGAGGAAGACGCAACTCAACTCAAGGAAGGCTGCAAAGAAGCAGCCAGGCGGCCTGGCCAGGCCTGGCCTGGCTTGTACGTACGTTCGATTGAAACAAAGATACTCTTTTCTAGACACCTGGTAAGGTTAAAATATATTATTCCCAAGCCACTAGCTAGTATTATACAAATATTATTCCAAAGCAACTTTTCTTGCTTCTCTCTGACTTCGAGTCTCTTTCCAGTACTGTGTATCTTAACTTATTATCATCGTTGGGGACAAGCTAGGCGCCAAGTTGGCCAGTGCTCTTGTGCATCTGAAGAAGAACACAAGTCTCTTTTGGAGAGCAGCTTGCCGCATGACGAGTCTCACTGTTTGTTCAGGACCCGCCTGCACGACCTGTGCCCACATTCTTTTCAGGTGCATCTGACTATATATGAATATATAAGGTAGAAGGTTCAAGAACAGTTCGGGCATTAAGAATGGCCCCTATAAAGGGCTCTGAAACGGACATGAGTTGGTTCTGAAATCGACTACTATAGTCATTGAATGAACCCAGGAAAAAAGACTTATTAATTGCAAGAGTCAATCACTCTCTTTGCTTTCCCCATTTTTATTTAGAATTGCAAGTGAACCATTTATGAAAGACCTAGGGTCACAAATAGGGACCTATGACCCAACTCATTTGAAAATTCATAAGTAATTCAAAAATGCTCGGAAAAATACGAAACGACTTGGGTTAGATTCCTCATCAACTTCTCTAAGGTAGGAGGCTCATAAACTGACCATCTAAGGGCTGGTCCGCCTTTTTCATGTATTTCCTTGGACGGGAATATTTTTAACTCATTTTTCAGACATAGAGAAGTTGATGAGGAATCTAACCCAAGTCGTTTCGTATTTTTTCGAGTATTTTTGAATTACTTATGAATTTTCAAACAAGTTGGGTCATAGGTCCCTATTTGTGACCCTAGGTCTTTCATAAATGGTTCACTTGCAATTCTAAATAAAAATGGGGAAAGCAAAGAGAGTGATTGGCTCTTGCAATTAATAAGTCTTTTTTCCTTGGTTCATTCAATGACTATAGTAGTCAATTTCAGAACCAACTCATGTCCATTTCACAAGCATTTATAGGGTCCATTCTTAATGCCCGAACTGTTCTCGAGCCTTCTACCTTATGTCTGAAAAATGAGCTAAAAATATTTCCATCCAAGGAAGTACATGAAAAAGGCAGACCAGACCTTAAATGGTCGGTTTATGAGCCTTCTACCTTATATATATATATATGATATTACAGTATTTGAAGATGCACTGAATTGATTGGATCAGGCTGTTGAGTCTGAATATGAATAAACAACCCATGAATATGCTGAAGGATGGGTTTGCTGCCTGCATGCACATCTTCAAGTGGATTCATTTGAGCTAGTACACCCGGAGAAATCATTGGTCTTGGTCCACTCAGGGAATCCACCCAACTTGAAAAGAATTGGTGAACAATTAATGTGGGAGCACCAATTTCAACTCTGCCATTACAGGAAATTCCAGCCCTCGAAGGGGGCGCAAGTTTTGAACCCCGGTGCAATTAGGGAAAAAATGAAAAAAATAAATTATATATATATATATATATATATATATATATATATATATATATATAATATTTAGGTGCTGACATGGCACTACTGCCAAGTCAGCGTCACATTAAAAAAATAAAAAAATAAAAAATAAAAAAATATATATTCATTCTATAATTGCACGGCGGGGGGGCCAAAAATGAAAAGTTAGCGGCCCCTTTGAGGGCTAAAACTTCCTCTAATGCTAAATATTATGCACACCTAAAACACGTATCATGCATACCTTAAAATGTGTATTAAGGTGGAGGCACTCATAACCAATCAAATAAGCAATTCTAGACATGATCTAGAGCAGTGCAAGGCATAGCAAATATTTTTGGAGGTGCAACAATGTAAATGACAGGAATTGCAAAGAAATTGATAATTAAATTGATTGAAATTACTATGAGTTTTGAAAGGCAAAAAGTGCTCTGGACCAAACTCTGGATCCATAGCCAATTGTATCTTCCAGACTCTTCTAATTCTGATCATTCAAGAATTACTTTCCTGCTCATTACTACTTCCTATTTTCTTGCACACTACTTTGGGACATGTGTCATGCACTTATTTATCCAAATTTTGTAAAGGAGAAAAAAAACATTCTAAACTTCGATTGGAAATCTATTTCAGCCTTGGCTGGAAATAACTGCATCCTACAAGTTGGATATGGGTAACTGGTCAGGAATGGGTGCCTCCACCTTATATACTTGCATGGCTTGCCTGAGTTGACAGCCTAAGTAGGGGCAAAGAAATATATTGCACCGGTTAGACCCTATTTAGGCTATCAATTTCCATATGGAGTCGAGGTCAATCAGTCTATGAAACCCACCAATCAAAGGTGGACTGGGAGTCTAATTTTTTGGGATTTCCCATTCCATTGTTGATTGATGGGCTTCACCAATCCTGATTCCACATGGAAGCCGACCCTTAGTGTGGAGCCTGAATAAAAAAAAATCCTAAAAATTAATTCAACTATAAGGGCATCCCCATAGCTAACGCGCAAAACAAGGCATCAAACAAGGATTTGTTGTGGTTTGGCGTGTTGCCATTTCGATTGAAGAGTCAAGGCCCCGTGGGAAGACTCACCAAGTGGTCAAAATTTGCACCATACTTCTTATTTTATTATTTTAAAAAGAATCTCTTCAACTTTTGAAGAGAAGCTTTCAAGAGGTGGGATTCAAAAGATTATTAAATAGCTTGGCAAGCTGCTTTCAAGACTCTCCATTTGCCTGTTCCCTCTTCATTTTTTGAAGTGGCCGGGCATATTTTTGCACTTGACGTGCATGTTGTGCAACGGTGCTAGTATTTGAGCCCAAGAATGCGAGCTTGTGAGCATTGAGCCCACAATATAGGTACCTATAATATAGATACAACACTCTATAGAAGGTGTATGTATCATAAACACCTATAATATAGGTATTTGTAATATATATACCATATAATAATAGACGATTTCTATAGTATATACACCTATAACATAGGTGTGTGGTATTCTAGGCTCATAGGCTCACACTCCTATGCTCACATAATAGCAACCCTCCATGTTGTGGGCCATTTTCTAGGCCATAGACCGCCCATTGCCCGTGTTGAGTGCCTTCGGCACCTTGATGTGGGATTGCTCTAATATCCAACCTACGTGTAGCCCATTAAAACCTCTATGTTGGAGGCTTGGATTGGTTTAGCCCGACATGAAATTGACAACACCACCTTTTGGGTTTGCTTGAGTGAAAATACAGTTGGTAATCTACTAGACCTAAACCAAAGAGGGGGTTTGCAAGCTACATTATATAAGTTTTTTTTGTCACAATGCACTAGAAGGCAGATTGCACTAGAAGAGAGTGTTTGATAAAATTTGAAAAATGCCTATGGTAAATGCACACTGAATATGGGATGGAGGACAAATTTTAGGAGACCGAGGCTATCCAAACTACATGACCACCATGCCACCACCTAAAAGAAAATATCCAAAAAGTGCAAAATTGAGAAGTTTAATCCAATTACTGCCAATTTTTTCACAATACATTGTTCATACTAAATTTAGAGATCTCATTGATAGAAACTGTAATAATTTCCAAAAAAATAATGTAGGTCTTATAAGTCACAAAGATCGTATTTTTATGTTCATACTAATTTAGGATTTTTTGCATTTTTTATATTTAGCTTTCATGTTCAAAACCTTGGATTGGTCTCGGGATTAGATTTTAAGGTTTTAAAAAATCATATTTGTTACTTCTCATTTTAAAATTTTCTTTTTGTTCAAATTACGAGGTGGGGATTGTCGTGGATTTTATGATAAAGGTCATGAATTAATTGTGGCTAAAAAGTGAGTGTATTATAGTGCAAAATTTAGTGCAAATCAAGCATCTCTATGCAACTTTGAGTGATGGATTGGACTTTGCAATTGCACGTGAAGAAATCGAGTTGGACTGGAAGGTTGATTATGAGAAGGAATGGAGAAGGAAAGCATGGCCATTAGAAGATTTTGAGGCCTTTGGAAGACTACAAGTTCCCGGACTATAGAAACTCTGCCACATCCGCAGTTTGACATGGTCAAGAGAGTGCCACGTCAAAGGTCAATATTTAAATTTTTTTAAATTTTTTTAAATTTAATTTCTTAATTAAATTTTTTTTTTTTTTTTAAATTATTTTAAAAATATTTTGACAACAATATTGTAGTTCACAACAAGGAGAATAGGCTTGAGACGGCCCTATCTTGCCCTCAAATCTCTTCCAAGGTAACTACATCTAAAATTGCACAATTAAGCTATGTGGCATGATCAATATGCTCTAAAAAATGAACAACAATTTTTGTATACAAGTGAAGGACTATGAATCAAAATGCAAGTGGTTCCATAATTTTTGTAAGCATTATGAATTAGTTACAATTTTTCAAAGATACAAGCTGTAGGGTGCTAAAAGTGTCATCTAGGTGATGCCAAAATCAATTTGATGCACATGAAGAAATGTCAGAGAAAAGAAGTTAAACCAACGGAGAGGGTACCCAAAATTTATCACTAGTAAGGTTGCCACCTCCACAGTTCTATTAATAGAGATGCACACTACTCAAAATGGGCCATTACATTTGTCCTTTAATGTGCACCATTTTGAGTATCCTCCCAATTCGTTTTCTCTTCAAAAATAGGGGTTGACTTTGAGGAGCGGACCATTTTAGATGTAGTTACCTTAATGCTAAATTATCAATAAAAAAAGCCATCGGGAAAAGTTATCAAACATGTGTCATTTATTATGTGAATTAGGATGCTCATTATAATTTTTTCAACATAGATGATCTACTTACAATTATTGATGCTTTACAGTAAGATGGACTTTGAAAGTGAATATCTCTCCATTTTAGGGCTAAAATTTTCTACTTTCACTTCAACACACCTTCTCTTTTAATTGCTAAAAAACACATATACACTATATTCTAGTCAATCTTTATTAAGCTCTAAGGAACAATTGTCTACCAAGTAGACAATAGGGCAATTTAGTCAGAGTGCTAATAGGAGGAGAGGACAATTTGGCAAGCAATTACTTGGGTAAGTTGTGAAGTTTTTTCATAAACTTTAATCACTTGTATCTCACAATCTATGAAGCTAAATGGGCTGAATTTTTTTACACATTCTCATATTAGTATAGGAAAATAATGTGTGGTTTAAAATGAAAAAAACAATTTTTTTTCTTCTAATTTTCACTCATTGCACTACAAATGGCAACTTTTTAGAACAATTTTAGAACCATTAGTTCAAATTCTAGCATAAATTTATGAAATTATTTATTTACTTTGTATTTAATTAAGATAAAGAAATATTTTAATTGTCCTTTGGAATTTTGATTCTTCCCGAAACCAAGTTCCCTAGAAAAAATTAAAACCTTGCCTGTATAATTGGTTTTTTGGACATTTTAGAAAAAAATAAAATCTTGCTCATATAATTTTTTCTTTCTAGACATCTTCTCTATACAATTTTTTTGTGTTTGTACCTCTATTATCTTGGAAAATAATTAACATAACACCTAAAGCAATTGGATGTTTTTAGGCCAAAAATTGCCGCAAAGTATTCAAATCCAAAGCAAAGCTAAAATCTTCATCTATATTTATTTATTAACAAATTCAACCGTAGGATCCTTTAGTTAACTTGTTAAAGTAGACCTTCCTAAAATTTTAGAATGAGAAACCTTACCAATTGCAAGATAATGATGCTTGGATTTCAAAAAGAAGTATTTTCAACTCTTCCCAAATGGTTAGGTTTCATCTTACAAATTTTTTACACATTTTTGTGTAGATCCTAAAACTTGCAACTTTACATAACTATATGCTGAAAAGTAAATTGGATATACACATAAAATATTTCATGTTCATACTTGAAAAAAATAATAAGTAGAAAGAAGTAGAGTATTGATTTAAAATACTAAATTCTTAAGAATTTAGTTATGGAATTGAAAATTCCAATCCCATAATGTTATAATAAACAATCTACATCCCTCTGATTTTATTTTTTTCCAAAAATATTGAAAATTGAGTTGAATAAAGGACTTCAAAGTTTATTTTAGAGTAGAGATTCCATAACTGCCCGCAAACTAAAACTCCTTATAACTTTCATTTTATTAATAAAAATAGAATGAATCAAAATTTTCCACATATATATAAATCAATCAAATCAAATTCAAATTTTTATCTCTTAATTGTACTAATTGCACTAATTGTCAGAATATTAAATATTTAAAATAAAATTATTATTATTATTATTAAAATAAATAAATAAAAATTTATTTTTAAAATAATAATAATAATAAAATAATACTACCTGACATGGCAAGGTTTCGGCCACATCAAATTTTTGATGATGGATTTGCTCTAAATTGAACAAAATGCCAACATTTTGATAATTTGTATCAAATCTTTTTAAATTGCAACCGTATAAAATCAAACTAGACATATTAGAAATCACATTAGAAAAGAAAACACAACAATATCTATGACGGATTGAAAGATTATAATGTTTGATCATGAGGGTGTGAAAATTGTGAAAATGATTTGAAGTCTTTCAATCCTCTTTTCACATGTCAAATCTAAAAAGTTGGTCACCACAAAAATATGAGGTTAAAGGGCATAACATGCACAACCCCAATCAATTTACGACTTCTCAAAATCTACTCCACAATTTTTTTTAATGAATTTCTAATGTGATTTTTTCTCAAAGATCTAGCGTATTTGAGGCTCATTTCCAAGAGCCCTCAACACTACAAAAGTCAAGATTGCAATGGACACCTGTGCACAAAATCTTGAATAGAAAAATCATAATCAATTATTTTCAAAATCAAATTTTTGAAGCTAAAACTAAACTTCACAAAGAATTTTTCAAAAATATATACTACTAAAAATATTAATTTGGTAAGGTTTTATTTAACTTCAAAAATTGGTCAAGGACACATTCCCTCAGGGTCATTTTGGGGTTAACCCCTAAAGGACCATTGTCTGTTCGGGGGACAAATGGAACTTGGGGCAGGTACCTACGGGCTGAAATTTTCTCCTAATTTTTTGAAACTTTTTGTGAACATGAAGAATTGAGAGAGGTACGTGGCAGAAAAAAAATTTGAAATCGGACCTTTGAGCGAGAAATTATGCCATTTCTTGGAATGCATGGGGACGGGGGGCAGCAAAAAAATTTTGCAAAATTTTGAATTTTTGTTTTAATATTTTTTTTCTCATAGATTATATTTTTGACTATCTGGAAAGCTTTTATTCATCTCATTTGGATTCGTTATGAGGAAGTTATGGACATTCTTGTTTTTCGGGCAGTTAGAGTATCTTCTTGAAAAAAATAACTTGTAGGATGCATTTCGGAATGCTATTTTTGTAATTTTTCAATTTTCTTTTTTGGAATGGTTTAGTTTACTTGCTAGAACAATCTCACCATTGGGATTAGTGCATTTTAATTCCATCTAAAATATATGAATATTTTAGATTTTCCTTCTATCTTGTACCTACTTCTACTTAACAATTTTTTTAAGAATGATAATTAAGTTTTTTTGAATTTTTTTTTTTTCCTAGACTCACAACTCAATTCTCCACTATAAAGATTTAAAGCTCAAAACGCTATAGTGCAAAAATTTTAAGTTAAAAATGTTTAAAGTCAAAAAATCTGGTCCGCAATGTGCTGAAAAACTTGTTTTTTCCACTTTAAACGCAGATACCTTGCAATCTGTGCGGTCAAAAATTCTGAAATTTATTCTACACATTCTCATACCAATTAGGTGTAAGATCCTACGGTTAGATGTGGAAAAAAAAACAATTAAATTTTTTTTTACTCTTTGCTATAGAAATGGCAGTTTTGAGTGTTTTTGGGCAGAAAATAGGCCTCGGAACTTTAGGGGTTAAGTGATTGACTATGGGTGCATTTGCCTTAGCATTTATCAATAGGGCTACTGCACAATCCAAGAAGCGAACTATAGAAGTGTTTAATATTCAACAGACAACGGAAGAAAGAAGAAAGTTGCATTGACAAGTCAAGACAAATAGGAAAAATTCAAGAAGAAGATTGGTAGCAAATCGAACCATAATGTAATTTGTACTAAAATATGGGTCAATTTCAGATTATCTTTTAAGTGACTCTCAATGTTTCTTTATTGACAAGACAAGTTTACAAGTAGGGCTAGTGAGTAGCAGTCCCTTCAAACTTATTGTCATTTACAGGAGGCAACCCATTCCTGACCACTTAAGGAATTCCATGTACCTACAAGGCGGCTGTCGCGACTACATAAATTTTCCCCTGTGTAGCAATAGACTGCAGAAGGTTTCCATAATTTTCTAGATTTTTTTTCTACAAAAAATAATTACTGTGAATTTTTCAGCAGAAGATTTTGTTCCTCCCATACTGGTGATATAGGGCTTGCTATTTCCGACCATGGGCTGAAAACAAAATTGATCAAAGGGCGGTTTCAATATTGAGAGTCTTGTAGCCAATCAAAGTGCGCCACAAGTGCCCTAGGAAACATGCCATAAATAATCATTATTCATCTCCTCCTTCACGGAAAGAGACTATATAGCCAGAATGGGGCGTTGATCATGAATGGGTTGCCTCCTATAATGACTGTTGTAATAGGCTATAAGTTATCACTAAATAAACAACCTAATGACATCCAGCTCCACCGCTGAATTTAATGTTATGATATGTGGCAATCAACTGTTCAATCAACATCCAAAAACTCTCCACCTTGATTATGGTAGGAGGTCCATAAAGTGCCCATTTAAGAGACAAAAATTAATTTGAGGAGGTTAGACTTCTTGAAATATTTTTTCAGTAATTTTTTCTTGAAAGACAATTGGAATTAGCATCTAAGGTAGGAGGCTCATAAACCGACCATCTAAGGGCTGGTCCGCCTTTTTCATGTATTTCCTTGGACGGGGATATTTTTAGCTCATTTTTCAGACATAGAGAAGTTGATGAGGAATCTAACCCAAGTCGTTTCGTATTTTTCCGAGCATTTTTGAATTACTTATGAATTTTCAAACAAGTTGGGTCATAGGTCCCTATTTGTGACCCTAGGTCTTTCATAAATGGTTCACTTGCAATTCTAAATTAAAATGGGGAAAGCAAAGAGAGTGATTGGCTCTTGCAATTAATAAGTCTTTTTTCCTTGGTTCATTCAATGACTATAGTAGTTGTTTTTTTCGGACCAACTCATGTCCACTTCACAGCCATTTATAGGGTCCATTCTTAATGCCCGAACTGTTCTCGAGCCTTCTACCTTAACCCCAAGTAATGTCATATTTTTTGGTGCTTTGTGGAATTAGTTATGAGTTTTCGAAATTGAAATGCAGTGGTCACCAAAAGCGTTCACCTCCTGAAATGTACACTATTCATACATTGTTGATGCCATCAAAAAATAAAATATATAAATAGTGTACATTTCTAGAGGTGGACGTTTTTAGAGCCCAATTGAGTGCTTTATTGACCTCCGACTTTAACGTTAGTTTTCAGCAATTTTGGGTATGTTTGCTCTTGGTGTTAGTGGCAATGTTTGCAATGTGAATTCGGTCCAGAAGTAGGTCTAAATTTGTTCCTAAAACCCTCAGTAACATACCTTCTTACTGTCAAAAATGGTGTCATTCAAAGTTTCAGAGAGCTCTGCATAAAGCGTCTGTCTATCCATCCTCACAACAAAACAATGCAAGACAAGGGTTCGACCTGCATCCTCTCCAACATGTGCAATGTGGTAACCTTTGGATGAGGTCTTCTATTTGTGTCGGATAAATAAAAAAATAAAAGCAGGCTTGAAAGTTGAGAAATTCCCTCACTACCATATTTGTTTGGGCCGGGGTGGACTGACCCCGGCCTCGCTCGGCATCGAGGGAAAACCCTGAATTTTTTTTATTTACGAGGCATGGTAAAATTTGCAAATTCTAAATTCATATTTGCAATCAGAGCCCCCAAATTAGCGAGGAGAGGTCTAGAACATACCCTAGAGACGGCTCAAAAATAGTTTTTTTTTTCACATGCACCCCTGGAATGATTTGGCCGAGGCTGAGCGAGGGGGCCAGTTCACCCCGACCATTTGTTTGTATCTGAAGGATGAATAAAAAAGTGGGGAATAAATAGTACACCAAGATATGGTCTGCCTCGGCCTCTTGGAGAAAGCCTAAAAAATGAACTATTGGTAAGTTAAAAAGTCTTTTTTGACCGGCTGGAATTGTCTGTATACTCGTTTTTTTCAAACTTGGACAGTCTAAAAACCAGTGGCTGCTTAACTTAATTCCACCAGGGTATGCTGGACTTAGCCACCCTTCTCAATTCCGCCCTCATGTACCGATGGGATACATTTCAAAGGTGAAATGTACACCTCATGTACATGAGGGCAGGGGTGGCTAGTTCACCTTATGTGATTTTTTACAAAGTCTTTGCCAGTCACATGTCCAAAACACTCAAATGAAATCAAATACGGTATGTAGTGGATCATTAGCATGATTACTACAAACGTGTGATACAAGGATCTGATGGTGGCTCTAATAAAGGTGTGAGGTTTAGGGTGTAAGTTTGTAGGCATGTGTGCTTATCCAATGACAAGGCAACACATCAATGCCACTAATGAGAGCCTAGGGTTAACATGTCTGTAAAATATGTGATTTGAAAACTAAGAATTCAAAAATTTGATCATAATTTAAGGTAACTACACCTAAAATCAACCGTTTAAGCAATTCATTTGATTTCAATGTGGTTCTCATTATTATATTGGAAAACTTTGTGTGGGTCCTTGTTGGTAGTCCAAAGGGGATTCTAAATTCTGTGAGAATGCATTTTTTGGACCCCGTATGAACAAGCTATGAATATTCAAAGTGTTGAAAATAAGTGTTTCTAAAACCGACCTTAGACTCTCATGAATAGTGGGAGTATATTTTAGGCAAGAATTTGTAGGGGTCGGTTTTAGAAAAGGGGTCAAAATTGGGTGTACTTACCTTCATTTTAATAAACTCATGTTCACATGTAGAACAGGAATCCCATAAGAGGTTTAGCATTTTTAACCCATTAGGGTTTGGCCTTGATCACTTTCTTGTCAAAATTGACACTTTTTCATTAGTAGCTAGAGTTTGATAATGAATTTGGTATTGGATGAAAGGGGACGGATGTGGGGCATTTAGGATGAATGTTCTGGGACAAAAATTGGGAAATTCTATGCTAACATGTAGTTTAGGGGTTGAAAATACAAATGACATACGAGTTGAAAATACACAAACTAGGATACTTTATTATATCTAAATTGGGATGGTTAAATACCACAAAATTTACTACAGAGCCCTAAGCAATCACGTGGATTTCAATCAGTAAATCTCCCAAATTCATTGCGGTTTGGTATGTTTTTAATTATATTCATCCTAAATCTTGGAAAAGTCTTGCTCACCTCCAGAATTGATCACAATCCTTATTGGGTTTAGGTATACGACCTAATTTTGACAATGTTAAGCGTTTAAGCATATGTCTAATTGAGCAATGGTGGAGGGATAATTTTCTCCGGTTAGGGAATAGAAATAATCAAGATTGCTCAATTTTTTGCTAATTTTTCATCAAGTTTAGAATTAGTAGAAATTAAAGAAGTGTAGATTACAATTTGACTTGTTTTCAATGTATAGGTAACCTATTTCCAAGAATTGCAAAACTAAAAACTAGTCTTAACAATTTCATTAGGTGTCAATGTATTATTTGCCACACAATAATGAAGTTGCTAAACCACATCATATTCCCATGATTCATAAAAATAGGTCACCCTATCTTGCGCAAATAGGGCCCTAGTTATGTACCTTAGTTGTCCTGGCTAAGAGTTTCTCCACCCTTTTATGGAGATACTACCTTGTCAAAGGTTTTTTGTGCGCTCAACGTCCTCTTCAGCCCCATGAACAAAATAGTTTCCCACCTTTTTTCTCCATATCTCCAGCAACTATTACTATAAAAAAAAAGTATTTTATATGACATTTTCATGATTTTAGGGAGCAGATTTTAGTGGACGTCCAATAATAACGTCCAATGTAACATTGACATAAAAACACAAGTTGTTTTATTAGACCTCCACTAAATTTTGTTCCCTAAAATCAAAAAAATGTCACATAAAACACGGGGTTCTTATAGTGTATGCACTCTCATTGGTGGGAGTTGCTATAATTGTTAGATGTTTCAAAAAGTGTTACAAAAACCACAACAAAAACATAGTCAAACAAGCAAATCCAAGCTCATTGAAGAGATGGAAAGGCCCATTAGAATGGAGGATTGAAGGCTCATTTGACAAAGGCCAGACTCTTTTTTTCCTTGGACGTGTATACAATGGAAGAGATCTAGGACGCTGTGCTCACCATAGACAAAGCCATACCCCTTGCCAATGAAAGAGTGGAGATGCTTAAAATCTAATTAGTCGAACAAAAAATTTAGCTATATTCACAAGTGATGGTAGAATTGGAATTATACAATTATTTTTTATTTAACTACTTTTTCAAACTTATCGTTAATATTAAGAGCGTGTAGAGGATTTTTGTAGTTGATGTTGGTACTAATGGTTGTCTATTTAAAAGAAATTGCGTGAAAATATTTTAGTTTTGATCTTCAATGCAAGGATATGAAGAATTGTTTCTTTTTCATTTTTTTACTTTCAAATGTAATGGACTTACAGTCTTACAAAAATTTCATAAAGAAAACCAGAGGATTTAATGGTATGCATTGATAGGTAACTAAATCTCAATGGCTACTATCAAATTCTTTTCTACTAATGGTTTTCTATGGGAGACACCACAAACAATGCAACCCCCTCTTCCAAATCTCATTGTGTCCATCTATTGAAAATGACAAATAATTTGGCTCAAAAATAGTTCTAAGGGACCTTTTTCAAACAAGCAAATTAATTCACAATTTTTTTGCTTTGATTCAAAGTAAAATTTAGCCAATATTTAACATCAATGGCCAATTTTAAGATTGGTGATCTAAAAGGTGGTGTCAATTAGTTCCATGGAGGTACTTACAAAGAATTATATATGGTGCAAGGAAAATCCACTTCATTCATTTTATAGAATAAAATTTGTTAATACCATGGTACTATACATCCCATTCACCTCCCTCATTCCCATGTTTTTAATAAAAACTTATTTTTTCTACAACATATTTGAAGTTTTGATTACCTTTGCAAAATATATAGGACAATATACATATAATAAACTATTTAATTATCATACTTTAATTGCTAGCTTATGAATAGAAATGAATAAAAGGGTTATATATATAAAATAGACACCCCACATCCATCATTTTGTATTGTTGACTTTTAGAGGATATGGTATCTCTACTGAGAAAATGTACAAAACTAATTTCTTAATTTTTGTCTATATAGTAACAACATTTATCCTCGGCTAGTGTTCTAGGATACAAAGACATGTTTGAAGGCGCAAGAAAATTTGATTGACCCTCTTTTTTATATTAACTCATGAAGTACCGGTGGGAAGGTTTCATAAATAAAATTGTGATTTTATTTAACGTTTATGTACATTTTCACTACAAGAAAAAGGGATGTTTTAAGTATAGTCCTAGTAGTATAGTCTTATAAGTATTGACCTTTAAAGAGATTTTTAGTAAAATTTTCCTAGAAGTGCATGTGGTTTCATTAAAATTTACTAAAAATCTCCTTGAAAGGTCATTAGTACTAGGACTATACTTAAAACACCCCTTTTTCTTGTACTAATTTTCATAAAATGATGAAGTCCATATACTATTATTTTGTCTTAAAGATTAAAACCCCAAACCTACATCTTTATTTGTACATCAGCTCCAAATTATGTTTTATTTAATGAGAAATCATTTAGAATAGAAGGAGGAGTGCTAACATATGAGCATAGAATCTATGAGCCCATGAGCATGGGAGTCTATATTATAAACATCTTCTATGGTTGTCTATGTGATAAACACCTTCAAATGGTTGTAGCTACAATTAGGTTCAAGCCTTGTAGGCTCACATCTCTGCACTTATATGCTAGCATTGTTGGAATAGAAAAAAGACAACATCAATAACAATATTCTAGTGATTGCTTGGTTTGGATCAAATTTTCTAGATGAGAATTTTTTTTCCAAAATTCCAATTCTTTATGAATAATAGATGGGGTTCTCTTTCTCTCTCTATAGATTTTAAACAAAGATTGCTATTGTCAAAAGTTTTTATGAGGAAAATAGAAAAAAATATTTAACTTTGCATATTATTGATATTCTCACTATCAAGTCTCTTATCATCATTTACAAATTTATTGAAACAAAAAATTAGCCAATTATACAAAATTCAAACACAAATTCTTCAAAAATAATATGAAGCAATCTCTTTATTCAGAATTTGATTTTTTAGAATATCTCTAATCATAATATTTAACGCCTAAATGCTTAGGCCTTTCTAAGTGTGCTTTTCCTATGAAAAAAGAGCATGGGCTTATTGTTATCCCCAATAAAGCAAATTGTTTTTTTTTCAAAATCTAACCGTATATACATTTAAAGAGCTTGCTTATTAGACTGCTTACCAATTTGAGTGTGAAATTGCATAGGAGTTGTGAGATTATAATAAGAAAATTGAAAACATTTTATTTTTACACTAAAAGAGAAAGGGGTGTTTTAAGTAGTGTCCTAGACATCACGTCTTTTAAGTAACGTTTTTTAAGTAAGTTTTTAAGTAAAATTTTACTAAAAAGATTGTCTTTTTAGTAAAATTTTACTTAAAAACTTACTTAAAAGATGTTACTTAAAAGACGTGATGTCTAGGACACTACTTAAAACACCCCTTTCTCTTGTAGTGAATTAGTATGCTGCCCCTCCTCAGAATGTTTGAAAAATTTGCATATAAAAGATTTTTCAAATGAGAGGTGACATGAACAACTACAAATAGTGTTAGTACACTAAAGTGTACATTCAAAAAACTTAATTTCATACGAAAAGCCATCAAACTCATTACACAATTAACCTTGCAAACGTCGGAATGTGATTTTTTATATAAGTAGAAATTGCAAATAACTCCAAATCAACAATTGAATGTTCAAATTTTCAACAGTGAAAATCATGAAAACATTTTACACTTTCCATTGGGACCATTTTCAAAGCACTGAATGGATAAGTTTAATTTTTTAAATCTCAATTTAAGTGAAATTGGCAAGCTTTGCTTATAGCCGTGAAATCAAATAAAATTTGTAAGCTTTATTCTTCCACTAATTGTACATATATGCCTTTGAGGAACTCTCAAAAATCAAATATTTATTTTTTCAATAAAAAATAAAAGCTTGTAATAGTTAAACTTCAATACTGTCCCTAAAAATTTTAAAAACGGTCAAAGGAATTTCATTGCCTACAACAAAATGAGCCCCAAATTTCCAATCAACCATATATGGTCTATTAGGCAGTTGGGGGTTAACATCATTTCTTGGATTCAAACTTTGGAGTTTGCATTTTGTAGTAGTAATAGTGATACCAAGTGAGAATTCATATAAACACCCATATATATGATTTTGTGGGATAGAAAACATGGATATGCTTCAAATGTAGGACAAAGATTTGGGCTCAAGTATATAAATTGGTTCAATGTTTTCAAATAAATACATGTAACGTATAGCCGATATATTCATTTGCAATGTCACTATATATTTGCCTATAATAATCTCTAAGTGTTTATAAAAATGAACAATTTTTTTCAATTACAAAGTTATGAAACACATACACTTTCACCCCTTTTCATCTTCTAACCTCTACATCTCTTGATTTTTTTGAAGATTTGAATTTGACATAGTTGCAATTAGTCTTAAAAGCTTGCTACAAAGCCATGAAGTACTCCATGAAATTCTCATATGTACTCATGTTTGTAAGGCAAGATGGAAAAATATGGTGAAATCATGGATGACCCTTATTTTGATCTTCCAATTTCTATTTCTCTTGATATGCACTTCTAAGTTGTTTGGGTATACTTAGTCATTAAAGCACTATAAGAGAAAGGGGTGTCTTAAGTGAGTTTTTAAGTATAGTCCTAGACACATGATTTTAAGTAATGACCTTTAAGGAGATTTTTAGCAAATTTTACTTAAAAAACATGTGTTTTAAATAAAATTTTGCTTAAAATCTCCTTAAAGGTCATTACTTAAAATCATGTGTCTAGGACTATACTTAAAAACTCACTTAAAACACCCCTTTCTCTTGTAGTGAAGGTACAAATTACTTCCTTAAACCATCATATACATCCATATCTACTAGGTGAAAACCAAAAAACAAGACAAAATCTTAGGTCAGAGTTATAAGACAAGTCTAAGGTTACTACATCTAGTTGTGATTCCTTTCGAAAACCAAAACCTATAGATCCTTGCCAAAAATTTACTCCTAGTCTATTCTTGAGAGTCTCGGATTGCTTTAAGATACACCTATTTTCACCTATTTAAAATTCATTTGAAATTTTTATTCTCATTTTCATTTGAAATTCATAGATTATACATACGGTGTCCAAAAAATACATAAGGAGATTCTGAAATATTCTTTTGACTTCCAACAAAATTTGACTAAATATTTTGCAATTTAATAACAAGAAAACTGCTCCATTACTTATTTGAACACCATTGGGTGTAGTTGTCTTACTACCTTGTCTTGAGCAATTTTTTTCCTAGCACCTTGGTGTCAAACTTCACTATTGTGGCATAGAGGCAGTTGATTAAATTTGGAGGGACCATCCTCCATTTATTGCATGGTGTACTGCTACAGTGCAAAAGAAAAACCTTGGTCTCGAGGTTTTGTGCACTAGAGGTTACATCATAAAGGTAACAACACCTAATTCCATCTCCTTTTTAAAACTGCCCCCAGAGATTCTTGCCTAAAATGTACTCCCACTATTCCCCATGGGAATCTAAGGTCGATTCTTTAAACATCTAATTTTGGCACTTTGAAAATCAATAGTTTATTCATATGGTGTCCAAGAAATGCATTCTTGGAGAATCTAGAAATTCCTTTGACCGCCACCACGATCGACCCCACAAACAAAATACGAAGCATTCAATATAATAATGAAAACCATATTGAATTGCTTATTTGGACGCTTTTCGATGTAGTTCCCTTAGGGCTTGCCAACTGGCCAGCTACCAAGTGGAGTACTACCGGTATTCTATCAGACCAGACGGTACAAGTTTCAACATAACTTAAAATGAAGTTCCATTTTGCCCTCCTTGGTTCCTCGGCACCCACGTCGGGTACCGTCGAAGACCGGTACTCAATTACTCATCATCTGTCTTTGCAGCTGCCCATGTGGAGTTTTCCGCAATTCCGCCCATGTGGTTTCACTTTAGAAATGCCATGATTCATTTTGTACGAAGCTTAGTCGGTGACTATTTGGCAATTGAACCTCCGTCATGAACTGCTGTCCCCAAAACATGCTTTCCTAAAATTTGATCAGTAATGAAATTTTGTCATTCATTTTGTTAAATTCAGTGAGCGCACAATCTTGTAGTTAACCCGTAAAGGATGGGGGTGTTTGAGCATAACTCTTGTTTTCTTGACTAGCTCTTGTAATAAGTATAATTTTTCATTCATGTGGAATAATTTTGATGATTGCCAACGTTGAAATGAAAGAAGACTTATTGTATGTAACTTTCCTATGAAAAAAAGATCAATGAAATCACTCAAATTTGAAAAATGCCACCGTTGACAAGATTGAATGCCACCTGTTGAAATCAATAGCTTCCAAAAGTGTTAGAGCATCGTCACCCATTCCCCGCAAACACGGCTCGGGGAATGGGGTGGCAAGGGCCCTGCTTCTTCCGGGCCGCTTCCATGCGCCACCTGTTCACGGGGAAGTGGGACGCCAAAACAAAATAAAGCCATGCATTAATGGCTTGTCATAACCAAGAGCCAATCAAAATACTAGTTGATTAAAAAAAGTTAAGAAATGGCCCACTAGCCAAGAAAGCCGACAAGTTCAAGGTCCAAGTCAAAGTGTGGCGGGGACGGGGAGCTAGTGTTTGGAGAGCTCATTTTGGAGTGACCGGTCTTCTTTTTTCCTTTCCCCGTGAATGGGTGGCTCCCTTTTTGTTCCCGGCCCCGCCCAAACCCCGGCCCGGGAGCTTGGGAGTGAATGGGTGGCGATGCTCTTAGAGTAGATGTCAAAGATCTATCCATACATCCATACATTAAATTAGTGGGGTTTTTTGGGGTGTTTTTTTATTACAGTGAGATCTCTGGAACCTTGCGTCCCCCGGGTTGGGTCCTTGATACCGTCGAAAAGCTCTCTACAAGGAGGGCGGTATGGGCTTTGCTTTGTGGCGTTGCAACTTATGGATTTTTGAGTTATTTTTGAATTAAAAAAATTAAAAAATCACTTTTACTTTTATTTTGATCGAAGCAACGGCTTAGGGCACACTAGTCTACACCTTAAATGAGGTTGCTTGTTTTGTTTTGTTTGTTTGTTATGGTGAGATCTCCAAAAATGTACATCCCTTGGCCGCATTCTTGCTACCATTGAAAAGCCCTTTGCAAGGAAGGGTGCATGGACTTTATTTTGTGGCATTCCTACTCTTGACAAAAAAGACATTGAATTTCAAAAAACTTATGAATTAAAAAATTAAAAAAATATTTTAATTTTAATTTTAATTTTATTATACTATGGTAATGGCACAAGGCATACTATTCACCTTTGAATCAAGTTATTCCGTCTATTCAAATTAAGGTAGAAGCACCCAATACCAATAGCGTTCCCAATTGCATCACTTTCTAGAGACGGTAGTCACTTTAGAACTTAAATCTAAGCTGATCATAAATAGCTTATTGTCTGTTGACCCAAATGATAAGCTATCTATGGTCTACCTAAATTTACGTTCTAGAACAACTACCGTCTCTAGAAAGTGACGCAGTTTGGGTGTTTCTAAGATACCTTATGTCCTGTTTTGTTTCTCATTTGTCATCACATTTTATTTTTTTGTTTTCCAAGCAGCCAGGTGAACAAATCTTCACTTATAAATTACTTACGCAGAGTGCTGGATATCTTATCCCTTTAACAAGATGAGAGAAACTATGACCAAATAGTGTGGTCTTTGGAACTGTCTTGCTCCATCGCAAAAATTTAAAGTTCATGGTGATCAACTGTACGATAACTTATTAGTGGATGGAGATACTAAAAAAATTCTACGAACGTACGAATCATGTTTCGAAGATTTGGGTGAGTTTTAGTACGCTAAGATTATTAGCATTGACCACTTCATTGTTGATCTGACTTTCATTGATAGACCTTCACCGACTTTCAAGGCCAAAGTTTCATTTTATAACTTTCCTCGAAGTCCCCGAGAAATGAGGTACGTAAGAAATGAACTCACTACTTATCAAAATGACGTTCAAAGATCACATGTCTTTTGTAGCTTACAATGACACAATATTTAATATTTTTTTGCTTTACCTTTGTACTTTTGTTAGTACTTTGGCTTTTTGTTTTGGAGGAAGGGGGGTCATTCATTTACTTCTTAAAGAATTGGCATAGGATTGAAGTACCTTGGTTTTTGCCTAATTTCTTTAGAGGACTCGAGTTTCAAAAAAAATGAGGTAAGAAATGAGCTCACTACTTATCAAAATGACGTGAATAGATCACATGTCTTTTGTAGCTTACAATGATACAATATTTAAATTTTTTTGCTTTAACTCTGTACTTTTTTTAGTACTTTGACTTTTGTTTTGGGGGGAAGGGGTTCATTTATTTTCTTCTTAAAGAAGAGGCATACAATTGAAGCAGACTTTGTTTTTTGCCTAATCTCTTTAGAGGCCTTGAGTTTAAAAAGAAACTGAGGTAAGAAATGAGCTCACTACTTATCAAAATGACGTCTATAGATCACATGTCTTCTGTAGCTTACAATCATACAATATATTTTATCATTTTGCTTTACCTTTGTACTTTTGTTAGTACTTTGGCTTTTTGTTTTAGAGGGAGGGGGTCATTCATTTATTGCTTAAAGTAGAGGCAGAGGATCAAAGCAAATTTTGTTTTTTGCCTAGTCTCTTTAGAGGCCTCAAATTCCAAAAAAAATGAGGTAAGAAATGAGCTCACTACTTATCAAAATGACGTCTATAGATCTCATGTCTTTTGTAGCTTACAATGATACAACACTTTTTATTTTTTTGCTTCACATTTGTACTTTTGTTAGTACTTTGGCTTTTTGTTTTGGGGGGGGGTCATTCATTTACTTCTTAAAGAAGAGGCATACAATTGAAGCAAACTTTGTTTTTTGCCTAATCTCTTTAGAGGCCTTGAGTTCCTCAAAAAAATGAGGTAAAAAATGAGCTCACTGCTTATCAAAATAACGTTTGTAGATCACAGGTCTTTTTGTGGTTTACAATCATACAATATTTTTTTTAAAAATTGCTTTAACTTTACAAGTATTCTTGTTAGTACTTTGGCATTTTGTTTTGGGGGAAGGGGGGGCATTTATTTATTGCTTAACCCCTAAAGGACCGAGGCCTTTTTTCTGCCAAAAAACACTGAAAACTGCCATTTCTATAGCAAAGAATTAAAAAAATTGAAAAATGTTTATTTTTCACATCCAACCGTAGGATCTTACACCTAACTAGTACAAGAATGTGTGGAATTTTTTTTAGAATTTTTGACCGCACAGATTGCAAGATAATTGCATTTAAAGTGAAAAAAACAAGTTTTTCAGCACATTGCGGGACTAGATTTTTTGACTTTAAACATTTTTAACTTAAAATTTTTGTACTACAGAGTTTAGAGCTTTTATTTTTTATAGTGGAGAATTGAGTTGAGAGTCTAGGAAAAAAATAATATTAAAAAAAAACTTAATTATCATTCTTAAAAAATTTGTTAAGTAGATGTAGGTACAAGATAGAAGGAAAATCTAAAACATTCATATATTTTAGATGGACTTAAAATGCACTAATCCCAATGGTGAGATTGTTCTAACAAGTAAATCAGACCATCCAAAAAAAAACAAATTGAAAAATTTGAAAAATTGCATTCAGAAATGAATTCCAAAGTTATTTTTTTCAAGAAGATGCTTTAACTGCCCGAAAAACAAGAATGTCCATAACTTTCTCATAACATATCCAAATGAAATGAATCGAAGCTTTCCGGAAAGCCAAAAATATAATCTATGAGAAAAAAAATATTAAAAAAAAAATTCAAATTTTTGTCCCTTTTTTTTTTGCTGCCCGAGCTGCCCCCCATAGCCTGTTTTGAGCTTATATGGTCATAACTTTTTTTCCCGGGCACCGATTGTGAAATTTTTTTATTCCCTTGAAGCTAATCAGTTTTTCTACCTCCAAAAAAAGTTTCAAAAAATCAGGAGAAAATTTCAGCCCGTAGGGACAATGGTCCTTTAGGGGTTAAACGCATTTGTCCCCCATAGGGACAATGGTCCTTTAGGGGTTAAAGTAGGAGCATAGGATCAAAGCAAATTTTGTTTTTTCGCCTAATCTCTTTAGAGGCCTTGAATTCAAAAAAAAAAAGGTGAGAAATGAACTCACTACTTATCAAAATGACGTTCATAGATCACATGTCCTTTGTAGCTTACAATGATCTAGTATTTTTTATTTTATTTATTTATTTATTCTTTTGTTCATATTTTGGCTTTTTATTTTGGTGGGAGGCGGGTCACTTATTTACTGCTCAAAGAAGAGGCATAGGATCAAAGGAAATTTTGTTTTTTTTGCCTAATCTCTTTAGAGGCCATTAATACTATAAACGTGACAATGCCAAAGATTTATTTTATAATTTTCCTCAAATTCCAAAAAAAATGAAGTAACAAATGAGCTTATTGCTTATCAAAATGATGTTCATAAATCACATGTCCTTTGTACCTTACAATGATATAGTATTTTTTAATTTATTTTTGCTTTTGCTTTTTGCTTTTGTTAGTACTTTAGCTTTTCATTTTGATGGGAGGGAGGTCATTTATTTATTTCTTAAAGAAGAGGCATAGGATTGAAGGAGATTTTGTTTTTTTGCCTAATCTCTTTAGAGGCCATCACTACATTGAACATGATATCCGTGGACATCAAATATTTGGCACAGAGAAGGTTGCTTCAAATATTCAAAATGTAATTTATGGTCTTCAAAATATTATAGTTTTGACTTGGCTTAAATTTTCTAAAAATGAACACTTCATTCTACTCCATTTTGATATTTGAAAACTTCCAAACCTTCAATATTTGTGTCTTTGGAGCACATTGTAACAAACTGCAACTTTTGTCAATTTTTGAATTTACTTGTGAAATCAATGAATTATTTGATTGTGCTTGTAAAATACACTATATATCCTACCATCCCTCCATTTAAGTATATTTTTAAAGTTGCTATGACTGTAATTGATATGGGATATAAGGTAGGAGGCTATAAAACGGAGCGGGCATTAAGAATGGACCATATAGATCGCTGTAAAATGGACATGACTTGGTTCTGAAATTGACTAGAATAGTCATTGAATGAATTAAGGAAAAAAAACATTATTAATTGCAAGAGCCAATCATTCTCTTTGCTTTCCCCATTTTTATTCAAGATTGCAAGTGAACCGTTTATGAAAGACCTAGGATCACAAATAGGGACCTACGACCCAACTCAATTGAAAATTCATAAGTAATTCAAAAATGCTCGGAAAAATACGAAACCACTTGGGTTAGATTCCTCATCAATTTCTCTATGTCTGAAAAATGAGCTAAAAATATTCCCGTCCAAAGAAATACATGAAAAAGGCGGAACAACCCTTAGATGCTCCATTTCTGAGCCTCCCACCTTAGTACATGTCGTTAGTATTAGTATTTTGTATCCCGTCTCAATGCCCATGTATGTACATATAAGTATCCATATCATATTCATATCATATCCGTAAGTCCTAATCTTGATGGCCAAAATCGTCTCTCAAGACGGCGCAATCAATGGTGACATTTTTTTTCTTTCCAATAATGCAAATTGAAGGCACTGGAGGGGGGGGATTTTTTTATATGCAGATCAATGGCTTTGGGTTTTTTCACATTGGTAGAGGTTACTTTTGGTCTTGGACACAGCTGATTACATCTTTTGGATACATTGTATGTCAAAACTAATCAATAATCAAGGTATAAACATCCAAAAGTGTCCCTGTTCCCATTCATGTATACTAGATTTTCCTTGAAATGTCCCTAGACTTTCATTAACCCCTAAAGTTCCAAGACTATGTTTTCACCAAAATTGCTCCAAAATTGCCATATCTAGTACAAATACCAAATTTTGGAATTTTTTTATTTTTGGACACATGTAACCGTAGGACCTAGTAGTAGTATGCTGGCTTGAGAACATGTGGAAAAAATTTCAGAATTTATCACCGTTTGGACTGGAATATATTAGCGATTGAATTGACAAAAATCCTTTTTTTGGCCCTGCAAAAAATAAGGTTGCAGTTGCACTTCACATGTTCACATTTGTATGAAAAAATGTCCAAAATGGTGGTGCTTCTTTGAATACATTCTTCAAGGCAAGTTGGCTACATGCTTGAAAAATTTCAGATCATTTGGAATTATACAGCATACAGGGAAAAAATAGTAAGTAGAAAGAAATAGATATTGATTTGAAATACTAAATTGTTAAGAATTTAATTATGAAATTGAAAAAATACCAATCCCAATGCATCACAAAGTTTAGACTTTACGGTTTGTCAACAGTTATCATGTGGTTATTGTTGTTTCATGGGTTTGCACATTAATTAAAATATATTGCATCATTATGATGCATTACTTCGCATCGTTACAATGCAGTTGCAAGTAATGCATTGTAACGATGTGATAACAATGCGAGTTAATGCATCGTAATGATGCGATAACAATGCAAAGTAATGCATCGTAATGATGCAATAAATTGTACACTGAATAGGGGTATTAAGGGGACCCATACTAATTAATCGACATTTCACACTATATAAATATCTACCTCTTATGTACATCAATAGTTATTGAAGTGTCCGGTGGTTGTACATCATGTTTCAAACATCTACAATTTTCCAAGATAAGTCCCTTCAATTTTTTGGTCCCCTTAATACCCCAATTCAGTGTAATTAACATGCAAACCCATGAAACAATGATAACCACATGACAACTGTTGATAAACTGTAGGGTCTAAACTTTGTAATGTGGTTGTAATGTTGTAATAAACAATTTACATCCTCTGATTTAATTTTTTTTCCAAAAAATTGAAAATTGAGTTAAATAAACAACGTCAAAGTTTATTTTAGAGTAGAGATTCCATAATTGCCCGCAAACTAAAACTCTTCATAACTTTCATCTCATTGATCAAAATGGAATGATTCAAAGCTTTCCATATATATATCTGTGTGTGTGTGTGTGTGTGAATCTATAAAACCAATTTAAAGTTTTTGTTTATGAAAAAAGTGATTTTTTTAGATCTGCCTAGACTACCCATTTACAAAAAAATCCCACATATTAGGCCATAACTTTTGACTCACATTTCTAAAGGTCATGAAATTTAGTTCACACGAAAGATGTTGCTTGTCCACACCTAATAAAATATTGGCCTAAAATATGCCTATCGTCATTCACACCTGCCTATTTAAAATTGCTATGTAGCCAAAAAAAAAAGTAATCTGGTCCTTTAGAGGTGAAAGTGTCTTTGAAAAGTGTCATTAAACTACCCTCTTACTTACTTGCTATTAGTTGAATGTTGATTATGTCAGATTTTCGTTTCATGTCCAGCTATGTGACAGGTTTAAGTAATCTAGGGAGTTGCAACATCAAAAATTCATAAAAATAACATGCCACAACCGAAAAATCTATTTTTTTTTTGGAAAATTCATGATTTTCAATTTCTAATACTACAAAAATATTATTGTTAGGAAAAGGTGCCTCCAACTATGCTGATTTGCTTATTTTGATGGTTTTAGGTACATCAACCTTATTCCAGGCGGGTCTTTTCTTCTGAAGTTTCCATTTGGAATTTACAGCAATTGTCATGAACGCATTTTCAACCCCGGTGAGCAGCTGGAGATTGAACTGAAGTCTATCCCGAGCATTGATTGCAGCTCCCCGTTGTCCGATTCCATACCGTAGCTTGGCATATAAGTTATACACCTGTTTTCAAGGCTTGCAAATGCTGTGAGATGAGAGTGGGATTGTGTGAGGAATATTCCTTGGTGGGGTTTTCCACATGGAGCACAGCACATGGATCGCACACAAGCGATTCGTTCAGTTATCAGCTCTTGGGGCCACACACTTGTTGAGGCACAATAATAAGTTAATATTAAGTAGGGCCCTTGGTCGGAGAACTTTGACGAAGGTCAGTTGATCTGTGCTGCCTTGTCCGATATGTCCACAACATCTCAAACCTTGGTGGGTACCGGTATGAGGAATCCGATTGAGCTTGTATTTTTGTTCTTTAACTTAATTGATGGAAATCATTCCTTTCAGAGACAGGAGAGGAAAAAGGAACTGAAGAAGGACTTTGCGAACGGCAGGCCCTTTTAAGGGATGCTTTACAACTAGAGGCTAGGTCAATTTGTTGTGTAAGAGGCTCAAAATCTTCGCTTGTGATTGGACAAAAGGCTGAATTTTTGTGCAATCGGATTCAAGGAGAACGGCCCGGCCTCTAGGTGTAAAGCGTCCCTAAGTTAGACTTTGATACCATCCACTCACTGCCACTTCAACTAACTTAGAGCAACCCCACAGCAACAAGTCATAACTGGCCTCCAAAGGTTCTGTACCATTGATGTTCTATGATAGAGGAATGTCCTCCACTGATTTGCTTTAGCATGTTTATTGAGCTTGTTGCTGTGGGTCTGCTCTAAGTTAGTTGAATGCTTGGCTGGTCCGGAGGGCCCAGTTCAAGGACCTGGGGCATGGTGCAATTGTGTGAGCTTGCTTGCTTCTTTTTCAAATTTTTTTTGGAACAAATGGAAACCAATTGCAAAACAGCAAGTGCAAAGCAGTTGTGTGAGCTTTTGATGATCATATGATCACGCAATTGTTAACTTATGATCCAGCTTTTGCAGTACAAGGTTGGGACTAATAACAAAGCATGCCAAAAGCAAAACTACAGCAATGTGTCCAGACATCCGCACACAACCTCACTACTTAGTGGCTTGAATTTGTCACAGCAGCACCACAGCAACTCCCCAAACTAGCTCGGCCAAACAAATCAATAGACGGGACTTGTACACCGAGCTGTGTGTCAGAGGTTCTTTGTCATTTGTCACATGCATAACATGTGCAAGAACTTTTGTGGTTTCTCAGAAGGTTTTCATCACTTGAATATCATCGACATGTAATGGACATGTACTTTAATTGTATAAAATTGACATGCAATACAAAGGTACTTTAATTATATGTCACGTCCCTTGTCACAATTCTTGTCACAAAATCCATCACGTGTTCATCTTGGAGAAATATCATCCAATTGTTTCATCCAATGTTCATGATGAAAACCTAGATAGCTCTTGTAATTTGTCATGCACATGTTTTCCCTATCTCTTGTCCTATCTCTATGTATATAGGTTTGTCTAGTGTACTTTAAAACAAATTAAGGCATTTTATAGTATTAAAAAAATATAAAATATTCTATTTTAACATTTTGATGTAAAAAAAAAAAAAATTCAATTATTTTTCATGGCTTGCCAACTTTGAGAAGTGGATTAGTTTATATTAACTTAACCTTAATTGTGTGACATGAACATGGGTAGCAAGTACCACTCTCAAATGAATGCCCCTACATATTAACCCCTAAAGTACCAAAGTCCCCTCGGGGGACACTTCAGATTTCGGGCAGGCCCGTGTGGCCTCAAATTTTGATCTGATTTTTTGAAACTTTTTTTGAAGATAGGGAATCACATTAGCTTTCTAAAAATATGATTTTTTTTTCAATCGGTGCCCGGGAGCAAAAGTTATGCCATCCTAAAGCAAAAAAGCAGTTCGGCGGGCAGATAAAAAAACACAAAAAAAAGTTTTTTATTTTTTTTATTTTTTTCCCTCAAAGATCATGTTTTTGTCTACATCTGAAGCTTTGATTCATTCTATTTGGGCTTAGAATGAGAAAGTTATGCACAATCTTGTTTTTCGGGCAATTTAAGCATCTTCAAAAAAACTAACTTATAGAATTCATTTTTGAATGCAATTTTCAAATTTTTCAAATTTTTTTTTTTGACAAGGTCAAGTTTGTTTGCAAGAACAATCCCACCATTGGGATTATGTTGTTTTAATTCCACCTAAGAGCTATTAACAATTTAGTGTTTCGTTCAATTTTGGACCTACTTCTATTTAACAATTTTTTTATATGTGAAAATCAAGGTTTGACATTTTGAAATTTTTTCCCCCGACTCTCAACTCAAATGTTCAACATAAAAAATTACAAATTTTTGTTGTGTAGTGCAAAAAAAATCCACAAATGGCCGTCAAAGTCATCTGAAATTGCAGGAAACAGTTCAAAATTTATTTTTTTTCCAACTTTGAATGCTAATATCTTCCAATCAGAACGGTCAAATGTCTTGAAATTTTTACCACATAATCTGAGACAAGTGAAGCACAAGATCCTATGGTTAGATTCTAAAAAAAAAGTTTTTTTGGGTTTAGGGAGTGATCGCAGCAGAAATGGCAGTTTTCAGTGGTTCCGGAACCAGAAAATGCCTTGGTATTTTAGGGGTTAAAATATACTCCCTCCGTCCCGAAATAAATCCAAGGTTTCCATATATACTTGTCCCAAATTAAATTCGGTGTTTCTTAATAACTTTTGCATACAGTATCCAAATGCCGCGTTCTTTGGTGCGTTGGAAACTCCTTTCACTTGCCAAGAAGAACATATGAAAATTTGACCATTCTAATAATAGTAACTAGGCCCAGTACCAAAAAGTGGCGATTTGGGGTTATCCACCTTACGTATACAAGATGAACAGATTGATCAACAAGTTACTGAAGAAATGGTTCGAGAGTGGGCCATGTGGATTTGTCTCATGGTCCAGATCTTGATACCTACGTAGTCCAAAACCAAACATGACTAGCTCTAAATAAAAATTTCACCATAGTATAAAAGAAATGGAATTTCCCATCAAATTTTTTTTTACACAGGTAACATAGCATTTTCCAAATTGTAACATTACAAAGATCAGGTGGACTAAATGAACTTAAGCTCCTTGCAAGCCTAATTGAGCAACCTCCTCAAGAAGCTATACTTTCAATAATCACAGCTTCAAGACAGAGTTATATGAAGCTTACAAGTCAAGCAGTAAGATATATTAAATTCAGAGCACAGTAACAAAAATTTCATGGACTGGAGTGGCAAGGCATCATCGGAATGGCATACGGTGAATGTCAACAGACGTCTGTGCACCAACGCTTGCAGGAGACGGATCAAATTTCATACCCCCGGAGCAATTTGAAAAAGGGGTACATTTTGTAAATTTCGCCGTGTCTTTTCAACTTCCTCCACTCAAATGTTGACTTCCATTCTTTCACACCTAGTGGACTTTAGTGAAAGCTACAGTACTATGCAATTCCTTGAAAATATGAGCAAGTCACGCACTAATCTAGCCATTTGAAAGAAACCCTGGATTTATTTCGGGACGGAGGGAGTACATGAAAAGTGGTATCCTTTTTTTCTTTTTCTTTTGAACAAGTGGAAGAACCATTGCATTAAAAAAAAATTATACATACAAAAAAGCCAAGCCAAAGGCTGGACAATGAAAAGAGATGAGCACAGACTAAAAGATAGCCAAAAGAGAGTTACAAAAACGAGCTGGGGGGAGACTTGTTCGAGACGATATGTTCTCCAGTCCTATGCACGAGAACAACAGGAGAATGAAGCCAAATACTATCAAAAGTGGTATCCTTTGACCCACAACAGAAGTGTAAGTTGTGTCAGTATCAAGGTCTGCTTTTCGGACGTGGAACATAGTTGCCAACTTGCCATGGTCGGTAAGTTATAACTCAACTTTAGATTGCATGATTGCAGTTCACCATCTTCCACAGCAGTGCAGCTGTGCAACCGAAGGTGATCCAAACACCAAAATTCAGCTCCAGTTACAAAGGTACTTCATTCTTGCAATCCACACTCATTTTCATATTTAATAGACGATATGAAAAATTGGAATTTGTCAGTTTCATTTGTGTCAAAATTTATTTATTTATTTATTTTTGAAATTCAAGCTTCCGAAAGAAACTGGGCATGGGGATTCGCCACAATCATCTTGTCCAATCATCACCATGCTCAGGGTTTTAGCAATATGCAGAATTGTACTGTTCACGTCATAGTAACTCCCCAAAAGTTCATGACTATGTTTCACCCCCAAATGCTACAAAACAGTCATTTTGGGGGCCTAAACAAAGTATTAAAAATAATATAAAAAATTGCTTTCAACCGAAAGATCTTGCCCTAGACTCCTATGCAAACATGTGGAAAGAAACTCAAAAAAATTTATGGCATGGTTTGTGAAATATTAGGAATTGAAGAGAAATGAAAACTGTTTTTTTGCACATATTTTCCAATAGGTTTAGCAAATGTTGTTGATTTGTGTTGGTATAAATTTTTGCACTGCGCAATTTTAATCCCTAAAGGCCCAAGGCCATTTTGGGTTTCAAAACATCATTGCTTTTGAAGTGTTATAGATTTAAATGTCACTAAGGTATAGAAATCTCAATTATTCAATCTTGTAGTATACATGTCCTAGATGACCCTCAATCAAATTTGGAGTCATTTGGCCACATAGATTGCAGGATCATAATGTTTGAATGTTGAATAAGGATTCTGAAATTTTCCTAGCAACACATTTGGAGGTGAAATTCGATTTCATAACCTATTCAAATGAAAAAACTTGAAACTGTAAAATACTTCAAAACCAACATACCAACACATTGGTGAAAGAAAATATCATTCAATTGATCCATTGTGTTTGCAAAATGGCTTCAAAATGTCTAAAAATAGCAAAAATAGCAAAAAACACATCTATGACTAAGCCTCCTTCTACTGAAATGCTTCTCAATCACTCATAAATTCTTGGATTCATATGAAAGTTTAACTACACAAGCTAGATTAGTATGTGCAACTTTCCCAATTTTTTTATATTGGAAATGGACACTATATGAAGAAGAAACAAGCCACTGAAGTTCACCGTAACCAAAAATGATTGGATTTTGAACTTTGAATTGCTCCCAAACATTCAAAACAACTTGTATTAACATCAAAATTTTACAACAATAACTAGAATTCAAGGGGAATATAATTCAACAAATTTTGTTGAAAACAAATATTAGACAAAGGAGATTCAAGCCCCCAAAGTTGCAGCCATCAAAATGCAGTTTGGTGAACTCAAATTGAACATTTGAGCTTTGAATGGCTTTAAAAAAATCAGTACATCTTCTATGGATCTGAAAATTTTACCACACAAACTAGAAGAGAGGGCATAGATTTCCCAACAAGTTTTATTAAATTCCGACATCAGATGCAAATTAAAGTTACAGCACTTTGAATTGGACTTCCATATTATGTGAAGACACTTTTGGTCCCTTGGGGCACTTAAGGGCCTAAGGATTAATTCAATCACAATGAAGATCATGTCAGTTACATGTATATCAATTTACAAAGATAGTTGAAGGGTGTAGTATACTTTTAAAATTTTTGCAATAAATTTATTAATTGATGTTATTTTTTCTGAACTCAATTTTTCGTAACTTCTCAATTTAAATAGTCAATACAAAAGATTAAAACACGTTTGTGAAGCAAGGGTAAGAAAATCCATGATTTGGGTGGATAATCTGAGGCATACAGATGACCTTCATATGTTGTTTCCATACCCTAGTTGCACACAAAGCTCCCGCTTTAAACACACTTTTTTGAGTATTTTCACAAAGAGGTTTCCTTGGAAATGTTCAACTGGGAAACTCGAGAATAAGTTGGTAGGTACCAAGTTCAGGGCCGAGTTCTCAATGAACACAATAATGTCCAACAGGTTGTTCATTTCTGGCCATGCCTAAAGTTTGGAAGCTCATCCACTTGGGTGGCACAAGACTTCCACACAAAAGTACAAAATTGCTAACCCAGAAGCACGACTGGGCACTTCAGGGTTTCCGAGTACATCGTTCGCGTGCAAATAAATCACAACCTGCATCACCACAGAAAAATCCGTGAGTTCAATCTTCAATTCACAAGGCATAGAAACTTTCGATTTAATCGTATACACTGCATTGACAGCAAAAAAATATACTCGCTCAATTTTTTTTAAAACAGCACTCACATGTTACAGTCTTTGGGATGGCCTGCTCTTCAACTGCTCACTTGCACCCCTTGCAGTCCTGACTTCAGCTCCGAAGTTTCACAACAACTCTCCTCCTGCTTGGAATCACTCACTTTTGATACAGGGCGGTCACCTTCAAAGGCTTTCGCAGACGGAAGCACATCAAAGGCACACTGTTCGTGGTGGTTAGGTGAGTCGGGATATAAGTCAGGGGAGTATGGCAGATCTACGTCGGCACAATTCTCGCGCTCGTATTTGAATAGAACTTCGTGATCGTACTGCATTGCCAAGGCAGGGCTTTTTGCATTGGCATAGCCCTTGATGCACTTATGAAATGAAAAGTCGCATACCGTTTCATCACGGCGGACCACAAAGAAGCAGCGCGAGCCAGCGTGGTTTTCATGGTTGTCCACCTGCCATGTTTGAGCCATCCATCCGCAGTGTTAGCCGCGGTCTAAATGTTAGAAGTGGCTTAATAAGGGGCTGCACATTCAGCATGTCATATCATATTGATAGAAAGCTTCTGCAGCCGATGCAGTTTACGATGGTGACACAAGTTGATAGGGCAAAAGAGCGACTCACCTTGATACATTTCACACCGCATCCGACCTTCTGGGCGTAGTCCGGATGAAACAGTAGGAGCTTTTCCATGATCAGCTTTTGATCTTTATATTCGAGTCTCTGATTTGCTCCATACCTGGATCATTGATAGTAGTGCTTTATGACCAGATCCATTGTCGTTCTAGGTCTTAATGTCACAACTACTACCCTAATTACAATGCTGGACGCTCGCATCACAACCAAACAACTGGCCAGTTGGTGCGAGAGGCGACCAATAATTCATGAAAAAACACAAAGACGAATGCGAAGAAAGAAGGTATGCGCACTTACTTTTTATGCAGTATGTACTGGACAGTTCTGGACAGCTGCAGTAATCTTCCCCATTCGTCTTTTTGTTCCTCTTTGCGACGCTCCAAGGCATCCTCAGCCCCATTTTCGGATGTATTCAATCTCTCCGTCGTGATAATAGAGTTCAATCGATGTCTTGGACCCTGATCCCTGCATCTTTCAGCAATGGGCGATACAGAACCGCTACCCATTGCTTCTGGTAACTCTAGGGGATGAACTCTGCTGGAAGGTTGTCTGATTGCGCATGAGTCAGCCATCACCACCTTATCAATTGGAGTCTGTAATAGAGGTTGACCAATACCGCTCATCTGATCGCCTGCCGAGGCATGAATATCCAAAGGCAGAGGTGGTGGATCAAGATCCCTTTTATACATTGAGCAGGGACTGGAGTTTCCACTATGAGACTGCTCTAAGGTCTCATTTGGAGTATGGAAAGATGAGCTATCTTCACGTCCATTAGCTCCGGGACTGCCCGCAGCTTCTCCGACAGAATCTGGCAGTGACGTAGGATCAAAAGCGCGATTCTCCAATTCGAAATTGTTCCTGACCTGATCAAAGTCATCGCTCGACGGTCTCATGCGGCGCAGTTTACGTCTCTCTATAACCTGCTCTCGTGCTCGGTTGAATCCATCACCAGAACCCTGATCCATGTAGATAGAAGACATTTCCTCACCGGGGTTACCTTCTGCTCGTATCTCAGTGGCATTGCCACGCCCACGACAGTCTTGAGCGAGCCTTGCCTCTCTCTCAAACCGCCTAGTTGAGCGTTGATGACCAAGATCAGAATGCTTGATTCCCTTGTTTAAGTCAGAATTTCTTATACTCCTCCCATCACCTAGTATGCCTTTAGCCCCTGCCGCTGTTGGCCCAGATGGTTTAACACGCCTATCACCAGCTACGCCGTTGGCCTCGGCAATTTTTTTCCGATATGGTTTTATATTCCTCCCATCACCAAGGATGCCTTTAGGCCTACTCGAATGTTGATGTCGATCGTCACTATTACCAGTAAATCTTCTTCTATCATCATCTCTATGAGGAAATGAATCCATGGGTCGCCGCGTACGGAATCTGAAGGCCGCAGCGGGCGTTTTACTCTGTAATATTGTAAGACTATTACGAATAGGAACTGGTTTACGCGGTTCATCTGGTAGTAGTGAGTTTAACTTTGCCACACACTGGTGAATGTCAACTCCCTTCTGTATAACACGTAGAGGCTCTTCTACCGCCTGCAACCCCCAAGCCATTCATACATGTCATGACATACGGCAAAGAATACTTGTGCAGATAAGAGAAGGCTCGTTTCACAAGCTATAGAAAACAGTAGATTAACGTTTAGCTAGTCAACCAGAAGAAATGCACTTAAGAAATTACCTTAGCCGTCTCCCAAAATATTCCAAAGTTAGACCCAGTGCCCAGCGAGGTAGCCTTTCCCCACACGCTTGAACTTAGAGCTCCATCGATAGTTTCATGGGCCCCAAGCCGCCCCGCGAGAAGAAAAGAATTCTTGGGATTCTACGCATTCAGAAGCATGAGAAATTACGACTAGAACCAGATAGTTGTATGAAGAACATCCCCGAAATATTTTCCATGCATAGAATCAACACTATGCATACCCCTACATACGTGACAAGGTGCCAGCATACCCGCTTGTGACAAGGAAAGATGAGAAAAAAGAAACTGAGTTTCTGAAGACCACGAACCTCAAATGCAGCATTGGAGAAAGGAGTGGACCGAGACAAAGTTTTGCAGAAATCCTTATAACCTGACAGGGATGCTCCGTTAACCTCCCCAGAGGTCAACAAACTATCCGCGATTAATTCAAGATGCTCCAGATTCACTACTTTCTCCACTCCTTTCAGTGCCAACTCAAGTCTCTGAATCAACGATGGGACAGTTTGAGTACTGGTTGGTACCTTAAAAAGCATATTTCAAGATAACCCTAAGACTGTGAAATGAAACAGTAAAACATTCTAACTGAAATATCTGAGTTGCAATCAATGACAAAGGTGTGGATTACGACATTACCTGCAACATGACTCCTTTTGCAGCCTCCAGCCCAAAAACATGGTTTATTTCCTTGATGCTGTAGGGCATGCATCGTTGCCAATCCAATAGTTGCATGATAGGGAGGCAGGCCATTGTCATAATTTCCCAAGCCTTGCCCCGTACTTTGCAAAATTTCTCTTTCACAGTTACCTCTACCAAGAGTTCCCCAATGCCACGTTCGTAAGAATTCCTAACATTCAAGTTCTTTGCGCATCTAGGATTCCAATTCATTTCCTCCCACAGTATATTAAAGGACTCGATCCTTTCATCCCCTGCATTTCAGACATCCCAAAGTCATAACCTCTAATGTCAAATAGTTCAAAAGCGAAGGAACGAGAGTAGATTGTAATCCAACTCTTCTTAAAGCTGTATTTCTACTTGAAGTTGATTGTATGACCTTGCCAATGCAATTTCACTACAGAAACTAGATTGTGACCTTCAAAACAAGGGCGCACCTTTTATGGTTGTGCTTAGAAGGATTGGTAAAATTTCTTCTTTCATCGCCTCTAACAAACCCGACGAGAACACTTCATATTCATTGTCATCAATTGTCGTAACCCAAGATGGAACATCCATGAAGAAATGGATGCACGGCCTCTGCTCTTCTTGACTGGCTGAAGACGATCCAAAGTGACACTTATTGCTGTGACACGAAACAAAACTACGATAAGTCCATATAAGTTTTGTAGCTATATCAGAAGATAGTACAAACACAAATGCAAGATATCATCATCAGACCTGGAAGAGAATGTGCATATTGAGTAGTTATTCTCCAGGGTTTTTAACACCACTCCTACTAATGCTTGATGCGCTCTCAGCTTTTCCTGTTTAGATACCACCAAAAATTTCATTATCAGAATCAGCAAACTCTCAGTGGAGCCCAAGAGCACTCGCTAATCAATATAATCGTGCTCAGAACTGGCTTATAAAACGCGGTGAATGATAAATGCTCACCCCATCGAGCCGAATGTGGCCGACCCACGGTGATTTCCTCCCACCCTCCTCAACTTCAATTTGAGTTTTTCTGTACCTACCACATGTGAAGCGCATATAGAAGAAATTTAAGAACTGCAAACTCGCCGAAGCTGGATATCGTATCTCTTAAGCCTAACATTTCAACTGGCATTCGTAAGAGGGAACACATGCACCAGTCATTACAAATTGTTACTGAAGGTCTAGTAAGGACTTTCAAGTAAGGTTTTGTAAGTGTCACATACTCAATCATAGTCGTTGATGCTACCATATCCAACGTCACTGGCTTCAGATATTGCTGGATCCTTGTGACTCCCTTCTCTTGGCCATGACGTCGATTTTGCAGAGCTAAAGGCATTCTTAAGAGGACACGTCTGTCTGCAACCTTTAAAACTTTGCTTGAACTCAAAGTCTCCTGTCATTGACAGACAGCAATGTAGAGTCAGACAGTTTTCCGATGAATTCATAAAGCTTAAATTGCAAACTTAGCTTGTCCTCGTCAATGATTCTTCTTTGGTGATCAAGCAAGGTTCTACTGGGACCGATTATGGAAAATAAAAATAACACGATCACCTGGGGTTTCTGAGAAATATCACCAGGGAAATTAAAACTAAGGTACACTTAAGATGAAGCCCCTCGCTTATAAGAGGGACCGCAAGTTTGCAATCAGCCGCAGCACTCAACGCTAACAAGAAAGGACCAGAGTCAGTAAACTAGTATTAATACTATTGTTGCCTCAACTCGACCGCACAAAAATCATACATACTAGCCTTTTTTCTTTTCATCTTCAGTAAATTTCGACAACAATTATACTTTGAAATTCAACATCTGAAACCAAGTTCGTCCAAATCTTGTGAAGCAACCTCTATGCAATTCCCCTTGGCGAGGAGCTTGTCAATACTACCAAGAACACTGGCATTGGACTCCTGGTCACGAAGATATATGGCGTCAAGCAAACAAAACAAGCAATACAAACAAACAATTGTCTTCAAGAAGAGATTAATTCTTATGGAACAGGTACTTACATTAATAAGCTCCAGCGGTCCCATTGACTTTGCCCCGATCAAATTTGGCGAGTCCAATTTTAGTTGGTAGAGAGGCTCCGTTATGGCAGTAGCTGCTACTATACCTACAGCTTCCCCGGCTTCACACCAATCAGTGACATTTTTTTGAGGTCTGGGTGCACATCCCTCCTCTTCCATCTCTAGCAAGCCGCCATACTCATATTGAACAATTCGTTGCCCCTCCAAGGTCCGAACAGAGCCATCATAAGCTACATGCAGATCCCGAAGAAAATAAAGTAGACGCTTTAGAAGCAGGTTGGGTTGCTCAACCTTCGCTCGCATCAAACCATACCGGGATGCAATAGTATGAATAAAGAATTGGGGTGACGATAAACCATCCAAATACGAGCTAGTTATAATCCCTCTCGATTCCCAATATCCCGGTAAGGTCACCAGAGGTGATCGGTTTTCAAATTGTAACAAATCAACTGCTTTCAAATTTGACACGTCTGTCACTTGCTTCTGACAAAAATCTTGTAAGCTCCAAGGAATGAGGTGCTCCCCCTTGTAAAGCTGGAGCCCAAGACTTATCGCTTGTTGATTTAACTTGCTCATTGATCCTTTGCTTCCTGCTTTGATCATCACAAGAAGTGGGTTCACTTTTTTACAGTAATCCTTTGCCAAACGACTAGTAGTTTGACCAAATTTCGATTGGAACCTTTCAATAGCAACCTTGTCCAATGCTTCCACTCTCTTGACAATCCCACTAGTGCCCAGATATAACCCCTTGCTTTTGCGGCACTCCGTTCCAATTGAAAGACCTCTCGTACTTGTCGGATTCTTTTTGAGTTCTTCCCTCTGAACGTATTCATCTGCTAGAAGCGAGTGCATTAAAGCTTCCCGATTTGCTCTGGCCACTTCTTCAAGCCTCCTCTTCAACAAATGACTTCGATTTCTCGTTAGCTGGAAATCACGTATCCCAACACTGAATCCACGATCTCGAAGGTACATGTTCGCGAGGTCTTGAGCATGGTTCAGGTACGCAAGTGCTGCAGCTGGCCCATGACTCTTACTGATTACAGCTGTGAGAGCGTCAGGTGCATTGCCCAACCAGACAGAACTTCCATCACAGACAAGGAGCTCACCGTCTTGAATGAAAATGCCCTTTTGGACATCAGTACTGAACTTCTTATCTGTCGCTCTATAACAAATTCCTTTCGGTAGTACCGTGCTGTATAACTGTTGACCCGTCCAAAGAGGCTCATTTAGCTTTGGGGATTTCAATATGGCAGGGATAGGTAGTGATACTAGGCTTGAGCTTGTAAGCTGGCACATCTCCGTCTTGTCCAAAAACAAACACGAACTACTTATCAAGTATGCACCCAGCCGGCTATCCTCAGCCAAGGTGTTATTTGACTGACCACCTTGGGGATTTATCAACTGGTCGGACACAGACATTAGTTCATGAACTTCCGCAGATGACTCAGAAGATTGTGGAACGTACAGGTGCATGGCATCACCATCAAAGTCCGCTTGAAATGATGCGCATATCAGAGGATTGATGCTCAATGACCAGCCAATGTGAAGGCGCACTCGCATAGCCATAAATGCATGTTTCGACAGTGACGGTACCCTGTTCGCAATAATAAGATCCCCGTTTCTTAGATGTCGGTGAACGGTGTCGCCGACTTGAAGAATTACTTTTTTCAGCCTACTACCGGTACTGAGACACGTTCGGCCTTTCCCTGGTCTGTCATGATACACAGCACCCGTTCGTAATAAGCTTGCATGAGGACCATTGTCTACGTTTTGCTGCAAATGGCTGATGTTCAAGGCTGTGACGTTCTCCGGAATAGTCAAATACTCAACCAAGAAAAGTGGAAGCAATAATTCTTCAAGCTTGATGGAGGGGTCACCAACAACGATCATTCGTGCCGAGGCATTGTTCACCTTCGCTAAAATGTGACCTTTCATTAACTTGTCCGCTTTCTCTACATCTTTTTTGACAACGTTATATGTCTTGTGTTTCACACCATGCTCCCACTGCAGAATGAAACCACACGTGAGCAAGGTCGCGCAAGGTAGAGTTGTGATCAGCTTTAATGGCTGAAATGATATATCAAACATCTCCGACGTTCAACAAAATGCGATGTGGTCACATTTATCATACCTTACTACCTGTTAGGTAGTCAGAAACTATACTTTGTAGCTCCGTGACTTCTTTGATATACCCCGCAAAATTTATCTTGCCAGTTAATGAGCTTCCGCTTTGCTTAATTTCAGACGCCAGGCGTCGGAGGAACATATGTTGCCCATCCTGAATACACCTCAAAAAAAACGATTTAAGGGGTCTAGATAGTGCCACAGCCTCAAAAATCACTGCTTGAAAAAATAATCATGAAAAATTGATCACGTGAGGAAATGGCGGGAAAAGCATTCCATCCCCACATGGTAAGATGCACAAGATATAAAGAAATTGGTGGAGTAAGTGGACACCACACAGTGAACACATGAGAGCGGACGCCATTTCCCTACGTTAGCTACTCTGAATTCTGCATAAGTCCTGAATGAAGAAAGAACGGATGTGGAACAGTGACCTCCTACCATGTAAGCTCTCGGTAAGGACGAGCCAAAGTCCATTTCAGTGATCCGAGATCCACTGGGTGGCAAAGGAAGAGTATGCATAATAAAAGACTCAGGCCGTGCAAGGTGCTCGTCCATGCCTAATTTCCGTATCACGTTTTTCGACAATGACTTCAGAATTTTGAAGGCCTGAATTCAATAAAGAACTAAATCAATGACTTAAGCCTGACAAAGGAGTGGAAATGGTAAAGCGTCAGACAATAGTAAACTTTCATCACTGTAACTCAGAATATCACGTCCACTCTTTGCCCATTGAAGTTTATTTATAATGTCTGTCAGATTTGCGCAACAAAAGTTAAGAACGAACCAGGTGATTCTCTTAAAAAGTGACGGATGAGAGAAAGAAGAAACCTCAAAGGGTAACAGGGCTCTGATGTTTTTACATCCTCCTGTATGTCCGTGCACAAAACTCCAGTAGTCAACTGGTATTGTTTCTTCCTTTCCAACAGCTTTCATTTCAATTGTCTCGTAGGAACTGTCCTTCATCTTGGACAAATTCACTAATAGATTTGGGTATCGCTCATCACGTTTCTTAAGCTTCGCCTGCCATGTATCACATGACCACCAGTGTTTGCATTAGCATAGTGACTACAAATTGATATGCCCGATAACAAATTAGATAGAGTTGGAATGAGGTGCTTTGTGGGCTCAGGTAAAAGATTTAATCAACGGAACATCAGTTCAAGTCACTGCCGATCAATTACAGAACACGGGCGGAAATTTAGTCGGAGAAAAAAAAAAAAAAGTTAACTTACTCCGCAATACTTGCAGCCCTCCTCGTCGTCGGAAGACGCGCTTGAGTCTAATCCATCCCCCAATCGTCCCACCCATTTGAAATTTTTAGAAATCTTGACCTGCAAGGTAAACAGAACTGTCTTGAGATGAACTTGCTTCAATTCAGTAAGGATATAATTGTTCCCCAATTAACTGAACAACATCTCAGGGCTGAATATTTCTAGTAAGTTACCTGTAATTTCACAAAGCATACCCCTAAGATTGCCCTTGTCACTTACCCGCTGAATGTGCTCAGGCTTGTCTGAGGCTTTCTGAGTGGCTGCACATCTAGGAGAATCGTCATCTGAAATATCAATAGGGCTAGGCCGGACACAGGCCTTGGTGCCAATAAATGCAGCTATATTGTTGCTTCGCATCTCCGTGCTTGTAGTCTTGAGCCCTGTGCTACGCTGAGCTACGCTGTCTAGCTTTCCTGTAGCGTGTTTCCAATTGCTCTTAAATTCAAACTCTTGCGTGCTCGATGTAGTAATACTGAATCTGGTTTTCTGATTTGCAACCTCTATTTCACAATCACTTTCGTTTAAAGATTCACGGTTTTCTATCTGCCTTTTAATCTCCATCCAAGTAGCTTCATCTTCGAAGCTACCTTTCTTGACCTCCTGCAATTGTCACACTTGTCTTTAGAGTTACGCTCGGCGTTATGCAACACAGAAGCAGCGAACAAGCTCCAATGTGTGTAGATTAGACTACTTGTGAAGCAGTGCTGAGAAAACAGAGGAAGTATTTCAACGTCGTAAACATTAGCAATAACCAACTCTTAAGAGTTGCCAGCACGATCAGTATGGGAAAAGGAAATTCAAACACATTTATAATTGAGTAAACACTACATTATAGCAGAACTAGCGATATTTAACTCAAACTCTTACAATGCATTAAAGGCAACTACTGAAGTAGTAGATAAGAGTCACACCTTCTGTCCTTTGAATCTATGGCATACAAGGCATACTCGACTTAGCAAGTTCCTCAAATAGCGAATGTGAAGAGGATGATAGATAGGAAGCGGGAGATTGACATGTCCAAAATGTCCTGAAACAATACATAATGAAATTCAGAATTCGCATAGTATGACTGTCAACATCACTTGGCAAGACCAGTATCACTAATACACATTCCAACCTGGAACGGAAAACGGTGCAAGACTCATTGACACAATAGATGCCAGATTTTCAGGTTGCTCAAGATTTTCTACTGCTCTTCCTCATGAATAACAGAAATTTCACGATTATGATTGCGTACCGTCACAATCGCTGGCATTTGTGGCGCCGCAGGTGCCACAGTGATTGTCATTTCCCACGAGGTTGTAGACGCCAAGGCGATTATCCCAAAGGCCTTTTGGTTTCTCGATCGCGTCGTTATCCTTTAATACGGAAATTTTTAGCTGCGAGTTCCCCGTCATGTGCAAGAGCTCAATACAACAGGAAAGGTAAAAGAAAAACATTGGCTGCAAGCGCGTCATGTGCAAAAAGATAAGTACATTGTCTCCGAACTCCTATCAGTCTTTGCGACCGCGAAATAAACACATCTCTGAGGACACAGGAGGAGAAATTTCTGGAAAACAAGATGCCTATCGGCAATTAAATTTCTTTAATACTGAACAGAAATCTCTCAGGGGAGAAAAACCCGTCGAGTCCGTCATTCGAAGACCATTAGCATAACGAATGAGTACGGACCTCGAAGAGCGCAACAAAATTCCAGAGTCAAACCAGCACTTGTAACGAGCTGCTGACAAGGGGAACTAGTCCAGAACAGAAACCACTTAATACAGAAAGCTGCATGGCACGTGGAAAAACTTACAATCTCTTCTTTACTGAGAATGCCGAATTGAATGCCTGACAGCTCCGCCAGAGGAGGCTCGCCAGCTTTTGGATCCTGGAACTTCATCACCGGAGCGCTTCGCGAAAATACGCCACACGCGAGCTGCACGCTGACGAAGTCAATTTCGCTCCCCTCACACGCCAAAGACTACTACTCCCCTATTACTACTACAAGGTACCTCTGCTTGACTCCGTATCCGAAACGGAGCAGCCTCTTTTTCAATAACAAAATATCTGACAGCCTCATAACTCTTCCAACATTGGCCATAGCTGACACATCATAAGTTTTATCCTTCTCATAACTTCGGCGTTTACAGACACAGACAGAGCCGCACACAAGCGCACTCTCTACTCCTCCTCCGTACGCTTCGTTTGCGCATGTTTACAAACTCTTGTTTCACTCTCCTTTGCGCACAGATTACAGTTCAATTCCGAGCACGCACGCCCGTGCTCCTGCTCGGTGTGTGCTCTTGTGCGCTCTACTACATTTTTTTTTCTATCATTCCAATTGCAAACTCGCTAATCCACTGTCCATTTTCCGCCTCGAAAACGTCGACCTCGCCGAAATTTCCACGCCTCCTTTACCGCAAAAGTCACCTCCTCCCCGCGAATTACAAGCACCAGAAGACGAAACGCTCACGATGAGTTCTATCAATTGAGATGCCTATCACTCATCCAACACCATCGCCAACAACAAATTAAAACACCTCGAGCTCCTCGAGCTCCTCACTCAGTAGTCATCGACACCAATTCTAAGTTGAAGCCTCCAATTCTCCGCTCGCACGTACTGCATTCTTCACATGCGCTTCAACAACAGGAGGCGTACAAATTAAGCAGCATTGTGCGCTTCACAGAAATGATCTTCTCTCAGTTTCCATGCCTCACTACTACTCGCTTCCACCATCGCCATCGCCATCGCCATTCCCAAACACGACTACTGCATTCTTCCCCCTCCCTTCTTCCCCCTCCCTACTACACGAGAGAGAGAGTCTTCTCGCAGATGCCCCACATTTCTTTGCCTGTGCCTTGGGCTTGGTCCCGATATCTACAGAAAATTTAGAATCTACGGTCCAACGATATCTACGTCACTACGATATCGTGCTAGTTGCGCATCTGATATTTGCCTAGATTTGCGACGCCCATACTGTCCTCCGTAAGTTAGATGGATGTATTCGGTTTCGATACGTAGTGGTGCCGAAAGGTACACGAGAATACCGGTATCTGTTCTTGACGTGGTCGTAGCTGGCACTAATGTACTGTACCGGCGGTGGCATGCTAAGGTAGAGAGGACTGTACCGGTATTTGTGTCACTTGAAACATTTTCACATAATTATGTACTGAGTGTTGTACCTGTATTTGTGTGTGGCTTGAAACATTTTCGCATAATTATATATTGGGTGTTGTACCTGTATTTGTGTGTGGCTTGAAACATTTTCGCATAATTATATATTGGGTGTTGTACCTGTATTTGTGTGTGGCTTGAAACATTTTTGCATAATTATGTATTGAGTGTTGTGTACAAAAGGTAGGACTTGCTACCTATGTCTTCAGGGCATAGTTAGTAGAAATGTCTCCAAAGAGATTCCTCATTCATGCGAGTACAAGGACCAACGTTCTTCTTCTTCTTCTTCCTCTTCTTCTTCTTTCTAATTCGCATATTCAATGTGTTTTTCTATCCGCATGTTAGTTGGTTGGCTTCATCGTATAGGCCAAAATTTGGAGGGACAAGCCAGAATGGTTAAAAATTTTGGAGGTCAAGCAAAATTTCACTCAAAAGAAAAATGTTGGTCATATTGGATACAATATAGAGACATGGAGAGAGATTTGGGAATTAGAAGCAAGTTTTTAGGCTTCAAGTTCTTCAATCACCCAAAAGTTATTTTACATTTTGGACTAATCTATCATTTGGCTTGATGATCCCCTTACTTGAAAATACGAACCAATGCTATAGTATATTAAACAGAGCTTTTTATATTGTAGAGGTCTGTTTATCAAAACTAGTGTGCCTTGTGTCGTTGCCACAACCAAAATAAAAGTAATAGTAATTTTCTAATTTTCTAATTTTCTAATTTTCTACTTTAATAAAAAATAATAATATTTAATAACTTTCATACTGTAGGCTACACGCCATGAAACAAAGCCCATGCATCCCTCTATGCAAAGAGCTTTCCGACAGTACCACAAACGTGGTCAAGGAACCTACAGTCTAGGAGGTCTTACTACAACAAACAAATAAAACAAGCTAACAACCTTATTAAAGGTATGTATGGATTTTATTTATTGCATGATGAATTTCTTATGAATCTTTCTATTTGTAAGGTTACGACAACTATAAGTGATATTAGACAAGTTCATTTCCATTTCAAAAATTAATAGGTACTAAGAAATATATAGCCACACTTTATATTTGCAACTTGCTAATTCCATAGTATCAATCATCAATTTTGGAAAAAAAATTGGTAGATACAAGGACATTAGATGGATAGATGACGAAATTTTAAAGTAGTTTGGATACTTTTTGGAAATTTTGTAGAGTTTTGAATGTCAAATAACAACTACCATGTATTTGCCTAAGCCATTTATTAAAATTCTAAGGTAAGTGAAACCATTATCAATACTAATAGCAACTGAACGTATATACTATTTTAAAAATTGAATGATTTTTATTAGATTGTGTTGACAATTGAAAGAGGTTTGTTAAGCACTATAGCATGCATTATTTGGTCACTAGATGAATAAATTATAAAGTTCAAAAGTATTGTTTGGAGGTGTACTAAAAATCAAGACAAGGCTCTCTTAGGCTTTCATATTTGAATTGTGTGCATTCTTTGTAATCAATATTAAAAAAAATTATATTGCTTTCAATTCAAATAAAAGTGTCACATTTTAGATGGTGATATGTATGGGTGCACATACATTAATTGCCAAATCAATTTTGCCTTGAAGATGATTGTGATAGAATTGAACCTATTATATATATATATATATATATATATATATATAAACACATTAGAAGAAATTTGGGGGCTCCAAAGGACTATTTCAAGGCTGTTCCCGTTTCTGGGAGCAGTCAAAATTGAAAAAAAATTGAAAAAAATTGAAAAAAATTGAAAAAATTGAAAATATATATTTTTTAAATATTAAAAAATTAATTTTTTTTATTATTTTCTGACGTAGCACACTCTTGGCCACGTCAGATTACTGTTCCTAGGGCGTTCCCAGAGTTCCCAAGGCTTGATAACTCGCAGTTTCTTGTTGCCCCGAAATTTCTTCTAATGTATATGTATATATATTTATATATCTCTGTGTGTGTATGTATGTAAGAACATTATGTAGTAGGGTTTTTTATTAATAATAAGTTTGCTTTGATACACAAGGGCCGTGCAAATTTTTTATAGTGTGGTGAGTATAAATGTAAACAAACAGTATGGATGATAAAATGAACAGAGTCAAGAAAATCTATAATCAAGGGTGGTTGTCTAAAATTGTGTCACAATACTAATAGTGTATATATAAAAAAAAATTAAGTGTAAATGTAAGACATCAACCACAAGTAGAAAAAATTGTTACATTGCACTAATAAAAAGGTTTTCTTAGTAGGTTCAACAAATTGGACATTGTATAATACAAAGATAGAATTTATAGTCTATTAAACTTCAATGTTTGAAGCCATATGTGTTAAACAAACTCATAAGTTGGGATGTTCACATAATAGCTTGAGTGACAATTTTGAAAGAAGAGTGTTAGGATGTGAGCATAGAATCTATGAGTCCATGAGTTTAGAAGTCCATATTATAGATACTTTTATATATTATAGTGTATCTATATTATAGGTACATCTATTATAAACATCATCAATGGTTGTAGGTATATACTTACAACTTAGTTGAAGGCTAGTAGGCTGGCCTAGCGTAGTAATGTAGTTGCAATACAAGAAAAAGGGGTGTTTTATGTTTAGTCCTAGTAGTATAGTCCTATAAGTAATGACCTTTTTATGAGATTTTCAGTAAAAGTTTACTAGAAATACATGTATTTTTAGTAAAATCTTACCCAAACACATCCTAAAAATGTCATTATTTATAGGAATATATTACCAGGACTATAATTAAAATATCCCTTTGTCTTGTAGTGTTGGATTCTGAAGTGTTTAAACTTATTATTAAAACCACCACTTGGTTGATGAGACTTGAATTGAATTGATTGTTGTTGACTTCATAGTGTATATCCTATACATATAACTATATAGTAGAGAGAAGGAAAATTTGTGAAGAAAGGCAAAGATAGGAAAAGATTGGATACTTAAATTTTATATGAAATATAGACCCATTTAAGAATCACATGAATGAATTTACAAAAAAATCATAGAGTATTGGAAATACACCCTTCATGGCTTTTTATGTAAAAATATGGTCATTATAAATACAATAATTAAGATAAATAGCTTCACATTAAACATCCTTTTAATTCAAGTGTATTCTTTAAATTACAAGGAGTGATCTTCTCAAAAACAAAACTTATCAAGTGTACTTTCCAATCCACTTTAGAATTCCAAATATGTTTTAAATTGATTAATTTATTGGGATTGCAAGTTGAATATACACTACTTTAGTTACAAGTGAACATTGTAAATTCCATTCTAACGTATAGTATACTATTTTTAAATTTAAAGATGATTTTTCATCCTAATTGTGGCATTAATGATTTCCTTGGAATGTCTCCAAAAGTTGGAGAAAGTAAGATAGGCATTAAAAGATGTCTCATTTTGTGAAATCTTTATGTGAGTCATATTCATTGGAAACTTTGGCCTAATAGATATTTAATATGTATTTTCAACTAAATATATATCATACTCCTCAAAAAGTCTTATATATTTCTATAATCTTGCATACTATTTCTAGTCAAAATAGCATAGAATGCTAAGCATTGAACATTTTGACTCTTAAAGTTCCAAATCATTTTAATTTGATTTAATTTAAACTTATTCAAGTATACCCTCCCAAAATTTTAGAGTGAATATTCCCACTGCTTGCAAGTTCAATGTGCCTAAACTTCAAAATGTCTCATTTTGTGAGGTCTAGAATCAAATGGCCCGTTAGAGAGCCCAAATTTTCCCTAATGCTCATTTGAGATCATCACTCCCTAGCACCGAGCCTTTGAAGCCTATTGGCAATTTTTGGATTTTTGAGTAAGGATACAATTGTTGGAACTAGGATTTTTTTTCATTTTTTATGAAGTCCCAAAGTGGAGATATAAAATGTTATGATGGTGTTCCAAATTTTTGCATTCATCCATATATTAGATAGAAAACATCATATTAGTGTATATCACATGTCTATAATTTGGTTTCCATCCACTGAATCTAGCAATTTCATCCAATTTTTTTAAAATTTGAAGTTTCTTCACTTTTCTGGGAGAAAACTTTACAATTTTTTGCCATTTTCTAGCCAAATTATTTTTTCTGGTGCAATCTGGCACTAGAAAGCCAAAAAAAAGGCTCTGGTTGGAATAAGTCGATCACCAAGGGAACAAGTGCAAAAGAAATTCTTAGACAAGCTGTCAGGATCATAGGGCATCATAGCATCATGGATTCATGGTAGCTTGTCATAATAGAATGTCATGGTAGCTTATCTTGATGGCTTATTATGGTAGCTTGTCATGGTGGCCTATCATTATAGCCATCGTAGCAATTTAATTCACAGTGCACAAAGTGTATTATCACTTGCATATCAATGTCGTCGTTGTTATTTTGGCGATAAAATAAAGATCAAATCGTGTCCTCATTTGTTCAAGCTTTATTAATTTCCTACATCAAAATGTCCACATCAAAAAAATTCATGGTTATTTGGTATAATAATATACATCGTAGATTTATCTTCATTTTTTTATAATTAAAATTATAAAATATAACATATATAATTTTTTGAAATAATTGATGACAAAAATGCTTAATCCTTAAAGTTTTTTGATGTTTAAAGATCCAAAATTGCTTCAAAATACTTTTATCTAAAGCAAGCTAAAATCCTCATCTATATTTACTATTAAACAAATCCAACTATAATATCCTTTAGGAAACTTATTTACTTAAGTAAATAATTTTAGAATTCTAGAGTGAATATTCCCATCGTTTGCAAATTTAATGTGCTAAAACTTCAAGATGTCTCATTTTGTGAAGCTTTTGTGTAAGCAATATTCATTGGAAGTTTTGGCATATTAGAAATGTAGATTTTCAACTAAATATATATCATACTCCTCAATAAGCCTTACATCTAGAACTTTGCACAACATTTCTAGTCAAAATAGCACACAATCATCACAAAGTTTGAAACCTACGGTTTGTCAATAGTTATCATGTGGTTATCATTGTTTCATAGGTTCACACGTTAATATACAGTTTAACGCATCATTGCGATGCATTACTTTACAATTTATTGCATTGTTACGATGGATTACTTGCAAGTGAAAAAATGCATCGTAACGATGGGATATATTGTAAAGTAATGCATTGCAATGATGCGCTAAATTGTATATTAACGTGTGAACCAATGAAACAATGATAACCACACAATACATGTTGACAAACCACAGATTCTAAACTTTGTTATGATGCTAAGAACTGAACATTTTGACTTTTAAAGGCCAAACGAGAGGCCAAAATCATTTTAATTTGATTCTTATATTTAATTATTATAATATTTTATAATTTGCTATATATGTAGATAAATTTTTAAACTTTTATCATTCATCTGTATAATCCATTACACTGCTAGTATCACCTAACTAATATGACTAAATAACTTTTAAAATTACAAATTCAAAAGCTTTTAAAATCTAATAATATTTCAAATAATGATCTCAATTGACACTTCTGAATTATGAATTATCATTTTTGAAGTAAATACACAATTACATAATATTAAATATGGTTGCTTTCAAAAAATTTACATTAATTATTGAAATTAATATTACATAGACACCTTTAATGTCATTCAACTATAATGCTTATTTTGTTAAATAAAATGAGCAACTAAACTATCCCTGTAACCCTTTAAGTCCCACAGTTGTTTTGGTTAAAGCAACAATGTAGACAAAATCTTTAGCAAATGTAGGATTACTGAGGATATAGGAGTTGAAGTGAAAAAAGTGACCGTACCAAATTGGATAATAAGTGAAAGACAATGCATGTTGCTAAAAATAAAGATGATATATTGTTGGAATCGCAAGAAGTTAGCATTTTTTTACAATGTATATAACATTGTTGACATTGGTTTCTGAAAAATGCGCAAATACAAGCCTGCAACATTAGCAATTTCATAAAGGATTCACTTCAAGGACCTTTGAATTGAGTAGACATTGCTTTTATGATTCATTTAAAACAATTAGCATTAAAAAGTACACCTTCTACGTATGAAAGTATATGTTTAATATGAGAAACACTCAATACAAGTGCATACAAAATTTTCTACTCAAAATTGACACAATTTAAGCGATTGTGCTTCTCTGGTGACTTTATATAGGATAGTTGAAGCCAAAATCTACAACAAAAGTTGGAAAAAGATTTGAAAAAAGCACATTCTTGACCATTATATATAAAAATATTGAAAATATTGAAAATATTACTATATATAATATTGTACACCATATTTCTTTATAGCAACCTTCTTCCAAGAAAGTACCTATCCACTTGTGCTATCTTTGCGTCTATTTTCCACCAAAACACCACTACACTAAATAGGGTATTTAGTGTTGGCAACACTATTTGCGAACCATGACACTAAATATCATTAAGCCTACTAAAGTAAGTAACATTAAATGTAATTTCTAACATTAAATACACTCTATGGTAAATCTGAAATCTGAAAATGTTTACATTTAGTGTTAGAACTTATTAAAGGAAGGTAGAAGGGAAGAGAAGGCAAAGGCGGCGCATTGAAGTTCAGCACTACACTAATCGTCCTAAAATTGACATTTAGTGTAGGGTCAAGTAGGGTGGTAATTACACTAAATGTAATCCAACACTAAATACCCTATTTAGTGTAATGACATAGAAGGGGCACATCTTGTGTAATTCTTCCCATGTATTTCCATATATTATACAAAGATTGACAAACATACCCATGTGTAAAAACACATAACTATTGAATGCTATTGTATTTTCCACATAGGATTTCTCCAATTCATTGTCTATCAAAAAAATTGGTGACCTTTGTTTTCTAACTTACTTCCAATGCCTCTCAAATTATGAGTTATTCAAATTTTTTTCAATTTGGAAACCAATTTGTAGTTTTCTGAGACTTAAAGGGTTAAAGGGTTGTAAATCCAAATGTATTGATCAATCAAATTCTTACTTTTGCATTATAAAGAGGCACTTTGCAAGATTAGATTGAAATCTTAATTTTAAGATTCAACTTAATTCTATTATTTCTATTCTTCAAATTATAATACATAATATTATCTAGAATTTTTTTTTTGAAAGTCATTCATTTCAAATTTTCTAGGCTCTTTCAAACTTTCTGATTTATTCACTAGAAGAAAACTGCATTTTACTTGTCAAAAACTACGTTGTACTTGTCAAATGTGCATTTTACTTGACAAAAACTGTGTTGTACTCAACAAAAAGTATAGAATTGGTTTTGATGAGTTCTCCCTTTGTAACGCAAAATTCTGCGTTCCAACGTTTCAACATAGAATTTGACAAGTAAAACGCAAAATTTTGTGTTAAAATGCAAAATTTTGCATTACGAAGGGAGAACTCAACAAAATCAATTCCATACTTTTTGTTGAGTACAACGCAGTTTTTGACAAGTACAACGCAATTTTCTTCAAGTGATTGTATTAATTTTCATGGTCGAAATTCCTTATAAGGATTGGAATGAAATTCCTACAACTCTAAATTTAAGGTATATATATACTATAATCAACATTGTCCACTAAAAAACACCTACATTTGGACCAAAAACCATCATTCTTTTCTAAATATTGATTATGCAAGATGTAGACAAACAAGAGATGAAAATTTATGAGAATCATTTGTTTGTTTTTGGGTGCATCTAGAGACAATACTTTGAAAATTAATTATTGAATTACTAACGTCCAAATAATGCATGCTAAAGTGCATTGGAATTGTCTTTCAATGACCAAAGAGATCTAATAAAAATAATCTATGCTTGATAACAATTACAATGCTAAATTATAATTAGACTCAATTATGTACGTGCACATGCCTTAACCCCTAAAGGACCCGCATGCATTTTTTGGCAACATAGAAATTTTGAGTAGGTACATGTGACTAGAAATTTGCACATTTTAGGTTGAAATTTAATAGAAGGTAGGGACAAGGAATATCTTTCATATGCACTAAATTTCATGACATTTGGAAATATGAGTCAAAAGTTATGGCCTAATATGTTATTTTTTTTCTTGGCCAGGCAGCCTGGGCAAATTTTTTAAAATCACTTTTTTTCAAATTTATTGAAATCATTTTTTTGAACTAGCAAAAAATAGGGCAGCTGTACTTCACAAGCTCAGTTTTCAATGAAAAAAGGTCCAAAATGGTGGTGCTTCTTTGTATTTTTTTTCCTAGAAAATTTGACTACATGCTTAAAATTTTTAAAATCATTTGGAATTGTACAACATATAGGAAAAAAATAGTGAGTAGAAAGAAGTAGAGAATGATTCAATGAATGCTTATATCTTGCAATACATGTGGTGGAAATTTCTGAAATTTTTACCACATGTTTTCAAGTCAGCATACTACAAGATCCTATGGTTACATGTGCCCAAAAATGCTTTTTTTCAAAAATTTGGTACTTGTATTAAAATTGGCAATTTTCGAGCGTTTTGAGTGAAATCAAAGTCATAGAACTTTAGGGGTTAATATGTGAATAGCATTGATGAAAAGGTATAGATTAGCAATTAAAAGCATTCCAAATTTTTTTTTTTTTTTAAATTGAAGATTGGCACTGGTCAATGTTCAAGGATGGAATTGGAAAGAAGTCCGGTGGCAATTGGAAAACATCAAAATTATCTCGGGAACAAAGTCTATAAAATTTCTATCTAGAATAAAATATAGAGAAAAAATGGATTCCATACTTGAAAAATGGGTTCAATATGGGAATTAACCCTTAAAGAACGCTAAGGCCAAAAAGTGTTTGATGGATGACATCATTGTTCAATGGAGAAACAAAGAATGCACCTATTGGTCCAATAATCAAAGCAATTTGGGTGACTACCTTGGTCATGGGGGCCACATCCTTTAAACCTTTAAAAGATGAATTAGTGACTAGAAATAATCCCTTTGGTTACCGTGTGAATCATTTGCTTAAAAAATTGCAAAAACACTTTTTGGAAGTTGAGAACTACTATATAAGACCTCCTTTTTTCACAACAAAATTCTGAGTATGAATAGTTGCACTTTTGTCCTACTAGAAGGATTCTTTGTCATCTATCGGACAAAAAACATCCTCGTTGGCTTTTAAAGGTTAAGTTCAAAGAAAAATAGCTAGTAAAATTTTATAAAAAAATATCCCAAACGTTGATTGGCAGCTCAATCCAATATTCCAATTGGGCAAAATTTTGATAGAAAAGGAATTATTAATACAAGACCTTAGGAGGAATGCACTCTATCTTGTGCAGTGACAAGTTATGTAAAAGCACAATTATGTCTTCCAATGCAGAATGGACAATCACTCAGACCTTATTGAAAGTATTCCCACAAACATGTCCTAATTCATCTCTAGAATAAATAGAGGCTTATTATTGTACAATGTTCACCACTACGACATTGATATAAGGTGATGGATTTAAAAAATCTAAATTTACCTATTCAACTTTGATGTCTTATACTTTTTGCAAATAATATTCAAATGTCATGTTGGACATCATTTAATTTTAATTACAATTTGTCTATGTGATAAAAAATAACACTTCTCTAAGTAAACATATAATTATTATGTTTGTTAAAAAAAGATGCTCAATTTTTTGAGGATACAACTCTTCTAAAGGTGCATTTACTATACTAAGTGTGTCCATTGAATGACAATTTAGAATATTAAGTGACAAAACATCCACAAGTTTCATCTTTTATTTTATTTTTTGAACTTCTAGAGTTTTTTTTGTAAGTCTACAATTTGAGAATGTTGTTATAGATGTCCTCAGAAAGCAATATTCCTCAAATAACCCTAAATATCTCCACCAAAAATATGTCTTTCTTGCTGAAATTTTGGAATCCAATAGTTGAATGATTAGGAAAGAGAACATAAGTTATTTTATTAAAAAAACATTATTTTTGAAGGAATTATACGATTATAAAAAAAAATGTTATTTTTTTGTCTTCTAGCTTGGACTTTGATCTCACGTCCTGGGGGTAGAATCTACTATGGGAAGTTGAGCTTTGGAAAGAAGAAAGTGGTAAGATAGGAAAAGCCACCAAATGTAGAGAAAGCTCGGAGCATAGCATTTTCATTATTGTAAATATTCATTGTATTTTGGAGAAATGTTGGCAATTGAAGACATCTATATTTAGGTGTTTTGTTTTTGCTTTGTCTCAACCAATAAAATATCAACAAATACAACACTAGAATAGATCAAACTCTAATATACAAAGAACACATTTAACTTTACCTTAAGGCAAATCAAAGCATAAAGATGAAGTTTAGGAGGATTTTTGTATTTGATTACACTGTGATGGAAATTTATCCATCATTCTAGATAAAATGGTTTGTGATTGATCCATTAACTATTTACTAGGCACATTAGGTAATCTTGCCCAACCATTTCCAAACCAATAGCCCCACCTATATGTTGGTTCACTGCAACTTGTTAAGCACCTCAAACCAACTCAAATAAAACAAGTTTTGAATGCCTGGGATGCTTCATGATTGGGAGATCAAAAACCCAGAAAACTAATAGCATGCTCTAGCCAATAAACATTTTTTCTACTAACAAGGGTTATAATAAGAAAAAAATGAAGGTCCCATTGTCCCTATAGGGAACAAATTGGATCTCATGTAGGCTCATGTAACCACAATTTTTGATCTGATTTTTTGAATTTTCAAAAATAAAAAATTACATTAGCTTTATGGAAATGTAATTTTTATTTTATTTGGTGCTTGAGAGCAAAATTTATGCTACAATAAGCTCAAAAAAGGGAGACTACAAAATCTTTAAGAAATAAAAAATAAAAAAAAACCTCATAGATTATATTTTTGCTTATATGGAAAGCTTTGATTTAATTCATTTGGATTAGTGATGTGAAAGTTATGGAACTTCTTGTATTGTGGGCTTTAACAGTAATACAAACTTTAAAAAAATAACGTACTAGATTCATTTATAAATTCAAATTTCACAATTAAAAAAAACATTCCACAAGGTCAAGTATGCTTGTTAGACCAATCTTATTGTTGGAATTAGCATGTTCTAAATCTAGCTTAGAGCTCTTAACAATTTGGTTTCTCCTTCAATCTTGTACCAACTTCTACTTAACAATTTTTTAAAGAATGAAAATCACTTTTAAAAAAAAATTTACCCTAGAATTTCAATTCAAATATTCAACATAAAATATTTCTAAATCAAAACATTTAGTGCAAAAATTTTAAGTTAAAAAGATTTAAAGTCAAATAATTTAGTCAAGAAACAAGTTGAAAAACCTAACTTTTTTCACTTTAAACGCAAATATCTTTCGTTAAGAGTAGGTATAGACTTTTAAAATAGACTTTTTTTATTATAATTTTGGCCCTACCTATTGGCACATTTGCAATTTTCAAATTGATAATTAACTTTGAAAATCATACAATATACAATGCTTGTTCAAATTACACGTTTTTTATAGCATGAATCATTTTTTAAACTTTCAAATGTACCCAAAAAATTTGCAACATTTGGAGCTCCTTCATAAATAGTGCAATTATAGAATAGGTTTGGTTGCCTTCAAAAGAACATGATTGCGTTCTAATTTGTAGAGGCTCTGACCAATGTAAATGTAGAGGTTCTAATTCAAAATGCGCGTGTATATGTATATGTATGTGTATCTATTATATTAAGTACAGATGGTCCCGACCCCTGTCACAACCCGATGTCACAAAAAGGGTCACGTTTCAACCCCGCTTTTCTCATCTCGTTATTTCATCTCGGTTTTTTCATTGCACCCCTGTTGTGTTGCATGGCAACGGGCTCCATTCTAGTATGTATAATATGAAAAAATATTTTTTTGATCAAGGGGTGCAAAGTGAGATCCCAAATGTGATTTTCTTACAAACCTCAAGTCTTTAAAAACATAGTTAAGTATTCTAAAAGATCTAAAAATAGAAAAAAATAAAAAATAAAAATAAAAATAAAAAAATAAAAAAATATATATATATATATATATTCACAATTTTTGTAGGTATAAAATAATCTTGAAGAGATTTTGAAAAATTTGAACCTCATTTGAGATCATCACAATCATGCATTGAGCCTCCTAGGTTCATCGACAATTTTTGGATCTTGAAGTAATTGTACCATTACAAAAAGTTTGAGGCTTGAAGAAGGCCGTTAGTTTCCTATCATAGGGGACATTGGTCAAAAAAACAAAATAAATAAATAAATGTATATATATAATTATTTTTTAAAATTGAAAAAATATTCAACAAACTGCAAGGCCTGTAGTGCACAAGACAGTTAAAAAAAATTTAATTTTTCTAATACAAAATTAATTAATTTTGAAAATAAATCCAAAATTACAAAATTTGGATAATCTAATGTGGTACTATATTATTTCCACATCAAATTTTGATTATTTTATAAATTTTGATTATATTTTATTACATTTTTAGTTTTTAATCTTTTTAATATTAAATAACCTAACCAATACAACCTTGGTTTATAGCTTGGAGAACTTCCCTTAAATAGCCCTTTGAAAGGCTAATTTTTTTTGTAATGAATGGTTGAATCAAGTTGATTACCAAAAGAAGGAGTGCAAAAGAATAAGTGAAAGTTCTTGAACAAAGCTATTAAGATCATCTAGGTAGAGTAGCCTCTCATGGTGGCATGTCATCATGACCATTGTGGCAATTTCATTTACCACACATTTGGGCCATGTATAATGTCACATGCCTTTTCAAAGTAGCTTGTCATGGTGGGCCATGTATACTGTCACATGACCTTTCATAATAGCTTGTCATGGTAAGCTATGTGTACTATCCCATGGCTTGTTGTGGTAGCATCTCGTGGCAATTTCATTTATAGTCAATAAGTGTACTATTAAGGTAGTATGCTCTAAAAGCGACCATTTAAGGGCTGGTCCACATTTTTCGTAGGTTTTTATGGACAAAATTTTTTTATCCCATTTTTTAGAAAAAGAAAAATAGATGTGGAACTTAACTGAAGTGGTTTTGTATCTTTCCAAGCATTTTTGAAATAGTGTTGATTTTTCAAAGATTTGGAGCATAGGCATGTGTTTATGTCTGTAGGTCTATCAAAAACTGCCCACACAAATTTTCCTTGATTAAATCAATGGTTAAAGAGGTCCATTTAAAGACCACCTCATGTCCATTCAACACTTAATTATAGGAGTGGTTTAAAGAGTCCAGTCGCTTTTAGAGCATACTACCTGACATGGCTTGTCGTGGTAGCACCTCGTAGTAATTTCATTTACAGTCAACAAGTGTACTATCACATGACTTGTCCTGGTAGTGTGTTCTGGCAATTTCATTTACAGTCAACAAATGTACTTATCACATGGCTTGTCGTGATAGCGTGTTGTGGCAATTTCATTTACAGTCAACAAATGTACTATCACATGACTTGTTGTGGTAACATGTTGTAGCAATTTCATTTATAGTCAACAAATGTACTATTACTTGGGCCATGTGTTCTATCACATGTCTTTTCGTAGTAGCGTGTCATGGTGGTTTATCATTATGGCCTATAGTCCTAACCATTCTAGCATTTTAATTGGCACTTCACAAAGTGTACTATCACTTGGGCACCAAAGTGCAACTTTGCAATAAAATAGAGGTCAAATCATGCCCTCATTTGTTCAAGCTTCATTAATGCCCTATATAAAAATATCACATCAAAAAAGTTCATAATTATCTTACGTAATAATGTGCATTGTAGATTTATCTTTATTTTCATTGTTTCACATAAATAAATATATACAAAATAAAATATATACAATTTTTTGCATTAATTAATCACAAAATGTCTAATCCTTAAAATTCTTTGATGTTTAGAAGTCCAAATTTGCTTCAAAATACTCATATCTAAAGCAAGCTAAAATCTTCATCAATATTTATTATTTAACAAATCCAATTACAATATTCTTTAGTAAACTTGTTTACTTATGTACATTCTTCTAAACTTTTGGAGTGAATATTCCAATCGCTTGCAAATTTAGTGTGCCAAAACTTCAAAATGTAGACTTTTGTAGGCCTTCAAAAGGTGAAATTTTAACTTTTAATATTTTTAGGAAAAAATAAATATGTCTCATAACTAGTGCATATTAGTCAATCTGTTGTACTGTACAATGGGCTGAGAATATATATGTATTTAACCAAAAAGACTTTCATATTGATCTTTAAAAAATTTCAATGTAAGAGGTGGTATTGAATAAAAAACAACTAAACAGCTAATAACTTTTGCAAGAAATTGAGGATTTTTAATTCCAATGGTGTGAATTCTTAGTAAACAATTGATATCCTAAATTTTTTTATATTTAAATTTTTTCAAAATTGAGTTGAAAAATGACATCTTATGTTTTTTCTACCTTCAATACCCACATTATAAAATTCTTCATAACTTTCACCTCATTATTTGAAATTCAATGATTCTAATGTTTTTGAGTAGGTATCAACCTATACAGTCCAATAAAATTAATTAATCTTTTCTAAAATATATTTTTGACTTCCCACTTTGACATTGAAATTTTAAAAAGTTTATAATTTTTGCAATATGTATTGGAATGATGTGAAACAAAGCTTCACATAGATTAGAACAATTAGCATCCATTCTAAAAGTACCTTGAAAAAATTACAAATTATAAAGTCAGCACACCTTGCCTAAGTTCTCCAATAAACCAAAGTAATTTCAAACTTTAGTCCTTTAGGATTAAAATAATATGGATTTTTAGAATAATTAGAAATAATAGTGATAATCATTATAGCATACTTGGTGTACTTCTTAAATTTATAACCAAATGCAACTTACTTGAATTTAGCTACATAGATATTTTTTTTAAAGCCCTAAACAAGCTACTATAACAATTTGGCAAATGATTCAATAAAACTAAGATCACAACAAGACGGAAGTCTACTACCATGATCTTCTTTTTGATCGCTCTATGCAAGTGCAGGGTAATCAAAACCAAGTTCATTGAAGTTAAAGACCTCAAACACGTCCTCAAAGGCACCCATAATAACAAGATTGATGCCACATAATTTACTATATTGCTAATTTGCCATAAATACCAATTGCAAGAACATCTTTTGTGTTCTACAACATGAAATTTTATTTACTTTATGAGCGTGAGTAATGCACGATAAGATAAATTACTTATAAAAATGAGTATTATACAATAAACAATATTCAACTCTAATACAACAAACATTATTCACTTCTAGCACAATAAAGAATATTCACTTCTAACACAATAAACTTCCTCTTTCTAGTGATGGTCATAGCCTTCCATTGTTCCCTTAGTGGTGGATTGGTGATGGTCGATATGAACATTTTATTTAAATTCTTGAGATTAAACAAGCACACACTAGATAAGAAACCCGTGTTTTAGGTGACGAGCGAGGTGACGAGTACGGATTTTAGAAGACAAATTTTAGTGGACGTTCAATAAAACAACGTATGTTTTTATGTCAATAATAACGTCTAATGTAACAATTGGATGTTACATTGGACGTTATTATTGACATAAAAACATACGTTGTTTTATTGGACGTCCACTAAAATTCGTCTCCTAAAATTCGTACTCGTCACCTAAAACACGGATTTTTTACACTGACAACCAAGTTCTTGGTGTTTTCATTGTTGAATTCCTAAATTTTTGTCTAAGCATAATTGTCCAATTGTATATTTTAAACAATAAATAATCTTATTTTGTAAAAATTCCTAAAGGACTTAAGTGTAAGCTTAGAACAATACAATCTCTCAAAGTTAGAAGTTTTGGTTAGTTCTGGTTAATATGGGCCAAAACTCTAGACCTCCACAAAAAAACTAATCAAATTTAGATTCTTAATAACTTTAGTTATAGAACATATCATGCCCTTTCTAAAATAGTAAAGCACTTTCTAATTGGACTTCTTTACTAAAAGTTATTTGCCAATGAAGTTCTATCTATGAATGGACCTAACAGACTTCATCCATCAATTTTCACTGACCTATTGATCTAAATTCATTATCCATTTAATTCAAGTGAAATTGAAAGTGTAGGAATTAGAAATAACTTTAAACTAAACCTCAAAATTGAAAATTATTACTTTCATCCAAATCTAAACTTGTCCAAAATCAAACTTCATTCTATGTTATCTTCTTTAATTTTGACCTATTTTCTTAGTGTAAATTAGTTATAAGATTCTCCAAAGATTTCTTAAATAATTCTAACTTCAATTTATTCCCTAGTTGTTTTCAAAAGATTCTAAGTGACCAACTATTTGTTTATCATTATTCTAGACTTCTACTCTTAATCTATTAGTTTTAAATTTTACTATTTTTAATTTGTAAAGCATAAAATTTTCTATCTCAAAAAATTAAGATATTGTACTTGAAGATTGGACAATTGGATTTTCTTGTCAAAAGATACGGACGAATGAAGTTTGGACACTTGTTCACACTCTAAACTTCATCTACTATTTTCTATTGACCTACAATTCTGAAATTAAAAATTGAATTTTTTCAGATTTTGATTTTTAAATTAAATCTAGATTCTAATATTCCTTTTTTATTTTCTTTGGATGATTTTTATTTATTTTTTAATTCAAAAACTAACTTCCTTGACTATTAAACTTCATCCACTCAAACCTTCTTCAATTTTTATCTATTTTTTTAGTTTAATAATGTTTTTGGAACCTCTTAAAAATAAATATTTGATTTTAAATTCAAAGTTGAGTTTCAACAGACTCCTAAAAATTGATTTAATTAATTCACTTACAATTCTAGTTCCTAAGGGCAACCATATGACGCCTCGTTGAACAGGGCACCAAACAGGGAGTATTTGGTATTGGCATCCCTTGTTCAAGAGCCAATTTTATTTAAAGAGTCAAGGCCCCACGGAGAGACTTGCCAAGTGATGAAAAATCTACTTATAGCCATTATTTTAATATTTTGAAGAGAATCTTTGGCACTATTGAAATGAAACTTTTAACACGTGTGGTCAAAAGAATTATCAAATATTTTAGCGAGCCATGGCCGAGACTCACTAGTTGCCCGTGCCCTCGCCACTTTTGAAGTGTCTAGACATCATTTTTCTCTTGGCATGCGTGCCGTGGGGGAGTATTTCTAACCCGGCCACACCCAATGACTGAGCCAAAGCCCTTGGCAAGCTGCCGTGGGGTTGCTCTAATTCTTCCAAAAAATCAAACAATCTAAGCAAAGTTAAGCAAATACATCCAATGCCATTAACACTACGATTCCGTCCTCTTGAATTATTATTGTAATTTTGTCACAGTAATTGCCCTTATTAATTGTTTTGGAATTTTGCTTACGGCTTAAATAGAAAGATTACAAAAGTAATTGGAACTCTACTAATTCTTTATCTTTTTTACATCCAATTCTTCTTCTTTCTTTACTTTTCTTTTGTCACTATTCTCTTTGTTTCCTTCCTACTAAATTTTGATTATTCTAAGTTGCTACCATTGATTTCCACCACAATTAATTATATCTAGTAAAGCTTAAGAATCAAACTAATGGGATGACATTAGTGTCATTTATCCCTAATAAATATTGTCATCTACGTGGTCAACTCTTATATATTTATCTTTCCTTTGGAACTTTTTAATTCTAAATCAAAATTTCACTTATGGCAGTCAATTTTTACAATTACTAATCCTAATAGGAATTTCATCGTTGGTAAAAGTGGTAGAATTCAGATGTACTAATAGTTAGTCTATTTAGAGGTTACCATCCAATTCAAGAGCATTGTAAAAAAGTAGTTTTTTTTTTGTAGGTAACATTCAAATGTCACAAGGTAGCAATTCAAGCAATATGGGGGGACGGTGCGATCAAAGATTGATTAAAAGTGTTCCTAGCGTAAAAAGATGTCAAGGGCTAAAAAACAAAATTAATTCGTCAAAATTCCTTTCCAGTCAAAAGATTCCCTTTCTAACGAGATTTGAAGTAATTAATTAATTTATGCCTTTTGATGAATAGTGTAGAGGTAGTTACTACCTCTTTTGAGTGGATAGTGTCAAACCACGTCAAAAATTGTGAAAACCAAGCATGAATTTAAGCAAGTACACGTGTCATTTTTCCATTGGATAAAAAAACATTTAAAACAAAAATCTTCATTTAAAATAAATTACATGCTATAAAAGTATCAATCTAAAACAAATATTCAAACTTATAAAGAACAAGACCCCCTAAACCAATGTTGCAATGATCTTCATCGCCTCTTTGAATTTTCTTTCCCTCTTCCTTAGTTCCATTCTTGAAGCAACAAGCCCTAAATTGCATAAGAAAATTTCAATTCTATAGGAACTACAACAATAATGATCTGGTCAGCAATATTCTAATAGCAATGCTCAAATTATCAAATAAAATACTACAATTTACTCTTCATAATGTCGTAATCACCTTTTTGCCAACCCTAATACATCACTTCATTCAAAGTACAATATACAAAGAATTGGATCAACATGAGTAATAGGAATACTACAATGAATGTAGGAACAAATTGATGAAGGAGAATTAGAAAATAAAGGTAATATGAAGATATAAAGGAAGACCGGAGCATCTTACCAACACAAAAATACAAAACAAAGAAAAGTGACAATGACAAGCAAAGAAATTCCATCATTGGCCAAAAATTCACATACAATGATGTACTGATCTTGCTTCAAATAATTGAAATATTCCAACATCCACGGTAGTTTTTGCTTCCATTCTACTACCTCCCCAGTTGTGAGCGCTTATTTACCCACCCTTGGTAAATACTCGTGTACAACTAGGTTCTAGGAAATCAAAGTTAATTCCTATGGGTGCCTAACCTCGGTCCATTGTGCCTTTCAAGTAATGGATCTTTTCTAAACTCCTAAAGTTCAAAGAAATCACGAAAAACTATCCTAAATGGAAAAATCAATTCTAAACAATCCCAAGACCTCGAGGCTCGAGCTGCCGTGGTTTCCTAATAAAATCATCTATAGTCAAAATTTAACTCACCTAAATTGTACTGTACGTGTAGGTCAATTTCGTAAATAACTAGGCAAATTTTGGATCGTGTCTTAATTTTAAAAAAATTCTGCAACTATTTCTGGAAATCTGAAAAAAATTCAAGAGAAGATCTCAGAAAATTTCAAGGGAAAACTTGAGGAAATTTCAACTATTTCTGAAAATAAGAGAAAACCAGGAAAATCAAAAAAGGTTGCCAAATTGTTGAAATGTGAAAATTAAATTATTTCGACAACAAGTTGCCGAATCAAGCCTAAACGTATGGTAGATCAACTCACGCCATTTCCAAAAACCTAACTCTTGTAAGATTTGGAGATTCCTACAAGAAGTTATGACCGGATGAAGTTGGAGCCTCTAAAAGGCTATCTAAACTTCATCCACTCTTTTTGGTACTTTAACTATTTCAATTGACCACGAATTTTGAACCCTAGCTATACATTACTATCTTCTATTTGAGTTCTAAGGCTAAGCTTCAATGCATGATTTTTGTATGACTTCATCCATTCTTTGTACCGAACTTCATCCCTTTATAACTATTGGAGTTCAAAGTACTTTTTAGAGTTTGAAATGGTTCTGGACTCCTATATGCTCTTTATTTCTAGTGCTAACTCTAAGTTTCTACTTGGGTGTCATTTAAAAGATTCTATTTTATTTTTTCCTTCAATCTTAAGACCCAGGGCTTCCACTATTAGTTTATTATTTTTAGACTTTTGAGTTCGGTTTCTTGTAGGGTCTAACATTACCTTTCCAAGTTGTTAAAGAACTTTGATTTTGGACCTTCTTAGTGAGAGTTACAAGTAGATGAAGTTTGATTGCTAATTGGTACTTCTAAACTTCATCCGTGGTTTTCTACTAATCTACAACTTGAAATTTATTTTTGGTTTCACTTCTGACCTCTAAATTTATGCTTCTAACTAATTTTTCATTCTTGTTCCTTTCAGATGAAATGGACTAATTTTCATTCAATATGACTCCTAAACTTCTTCCACTAATACCTTTTCTAATTCAACTCCAATTTCTAAGTATAATATGGTTTTGGAAACCTCTAACTAAGTTCTACAACATTATCTATGTGATTCTTGGAAAAACCTATTCTAACCACTCTGAATTGGCCTTGTAGTTCGGTCCTACTTTTAAACGCCCAATTTTGATAATTGAAAAGGAAGGGTTGTAACTAGTAACTTACCTTGAAATTTACCATCTATGAGGTGGTCAAAGATTCCTTCAAATTCTTCATCATTTGCCATGGTTGAATCTCTTGTAAAATTGTTCTCACTGCTTGAAAAGAGAGGTTTGATACAAAGTTGCCAATTTTTGAACTTCTTTCTTTTCTTTCTCTCCTACGCTTTCTTTCTCTTCTAACACTATTCTCCCTCCATTATTTTAGTCTAATAGTTGACTTTTGATGAAATAGAACTTTAATGCTTCAAATTCCCAAATAATAATTGACCTTTGGGAATACCTTATCCCTATCTAAGTCAAGTATTATTCAATCTTCATTCTAATGGCTAATTTGACTTCCTAGGATTTCCTCCTAATCCTTTCTTTTTGTCTAAATTCTCACCCTTCTACTACTAACTCTTCATTCTATACTTGTGTTTACTCAACTCCCTTCTCCCTTCTTGAAGTTGTAAATCGTCTACAATTGGAGTTTGGACAAGTTTGAATGTCTTTCCAACTCCTACCCACCTTTAAAAGTTGCTTTGAGGCTATGAGAGTTTTGCAATTATTCTAATTTCTTTCTCTATTCTACCTTCTCCTCTTCTATTTTCTATTAGATCTTTATTTCTCTCCTCTTCCAACTTGCTATCTTTTTGTGTTCAAAGACGAGTTTGTTGTCGAAGATTGAGAGAAAGTTTGAGAAAGGTGGCCGGCCAGTTGGCCAAGCAATGCAATTCAGGGCTTGAACCCTCTAGGGCCGAGACAAACTAGAACCGAACTGACCAGAGCCTGAACTGAACAGAGCCTGACTGACTAGAGCTCGGATTGATCAAAACCCGAAAGGAACCTAGCCTTGTGCCGACCGGCCGGTGGGTGGCCAGGTCTCTTCTTTTTCTTCCAACGGGACATAAAGCGCTCGCCAGTTGGCCGGACCCCTCCCCCTGCGGTGGCTAACTGGACAGGTCTTGCAGCTGAGACATGGCACCTTTTCAGTGGCCAATTGGTGAATGGTGGGGGGCCTCCTTGTAGAGCCTTCCTTCCGGTTCTGTCCAGGCCTTAGGCGGGTTTCGGACCTTTTTGGTGATTTGGTGGTGGTTACTTGATACAAAACAACTTCCTAAAATCTTAACATACTAATTGGAGATGTATCACGACTCTTTAAGGTTTCTTCTAAGGCTGATTTGCAAATCAATTCTAATTTTTGGGAACTAAACTTGATATTCCAAAATGGTATTTTGGAAACTAAACTTGGTAACTTGATGGAGGAATCTGAATGCTGACTAGTACCTAATTTTCCTAGGATTTTTTAGGACTTTTAAAACCAAAGCTTCGCCGTATTTTTTCTACACCCCAAACTCTAAGTACAAAAGACTATAGCTTCGCCATATTTTTTCTAACACCCCAATTCTAAGTACAAAAGACTATAGCTTTGCCGTGCTTGCACCACGTGCTAAATTCCACAACAATCAACAACTTGGCAACATGAAGAACACCTCAATTTCACAATTCAAGCACTAGAGTCCCCCCACAATGACATTGCCAAGGTACAGTGAGGGGTAAGCTCTAGGATTAATACAAAACTCCAAAACTCCAAAACTTTAACAAAAATACATCCAAAGACCTCAACGCATGCAAACAAGGCAAAATTTGAAGGGACCCCAATGTTCTTCAAAGCAAGCTTGAAAAATAGCAACAACAGAACTTAAAATGCTCCAAAAACACAAATTTAGCAACGTTGGCGTACAATGGCCAAATGTCCAACTAAATGGACCCAAATTGTATAGAAAGCCAAAATAATGGCCAAAAGGGGTATTTGTGAGAGTAAAATGAGCCCCCATATATACATTTCCAAGGAAACTCATCCCCCTCTCTTTTCCTAGTGGTAATCTTATCATTTAAGATTTTCATCCTAAATTGTCCATTTTGACTTTCTACACTGGTCAAAACTTCTAATTTTTGAAAATGAATTCCAAATAGAAAATTGATTGCACCGTTGGCTTCAAAAGTCCATTCTTAGTCATAGATAACTCTCCACCCCCAAACCAAACTCCAAAAAATTCAACATAACCTATCGCTAACTAATCACCAAAACGGGATAAAAATCCAAATCTTGGAATTTGACTTTTCTAAGAAAAGTAACTAGCCTAGGCTCTTTAGTAGGTATAGAGGAGTAAAAAAAGACCTAACTTTGACCTCATTCCGATTTCTTATGCTCCCGGTACGCAAGTCAACTCCACTGTAAACTTCAAATTTGTCAATTGTTAGGGAATCTCGCCAGTTTGGGCACTTCTGGCTATCATAATGCCTTGAAACTTGGTGGGGCATCTTATTAGCATAAAAAAGCTAGTCTAATTTTTAGTGAGATTTTATCACAATTTGAATAATTTCTAAAAAATTTCCATCGTAGATTTTGGCAATTGACCATCTGGAAGGGCATCTTCTACAAGTCAGAAGATTCCAAATTTTTTTATGGAACCTTTCATGTAATTTCACAAAGGATGTGAAAGCACATATTCTTATTTCGCACAAAGGTCAGAAGAGAATCAAATTTTGTCTTTTCCTTTTAATTCCGGTAATTAGAGAATCTTTCACATACAAAGAAATCTTGACAAACCTATTTCGCTGTTGAGTTCCAAATGTGATTTTCACCCTAAAACACCGTACTCCACCCGCAGATTCCTCTTACGGGTCCATCTTGAGTTTGTAACTCCTGCGGGTTAACAATTGGGGTTTCTGCTATTTCTTCGATACTATGGAGAAAGTGAAACCTATCTTTGGGAATGGACTTAGGACCTCAACAATGTTCCCTCGGACCAATTTTAGCCATAAGATGTCACTGCACCATAGGTTTGAGCTATTTGGGCTAGGTTAACCCTTATTCTACTATTTACTTATGTTTTCACGTTTTAACCTATGAACAAGTGGAAATGGGGTTTATTTGGCGGAAAATAATCTATTAGGGACCAAATGTTATCTTGGAATGTGACATACCTATTTTGGTTTTACATTTTTTTTGGACTTTTTGTATGTAAACTATATTCAAACTTATAAAACAAGAAAACAAGAAAACTATGAGTCCCAAGTGATGAATTGGGAGCTCACACCAGTCCCCACCACAAAACAAAAGTTTCAAATTTGGTAAAGCAACTCACCAATCAAGTCTTCCTTTTGTCTGCAAAAATTCAATACAAATAAATGCTAAATTAGAAAATTATACTATCTCAAAAGCAAAGAGCATCAAGCAATGTTTTTAAGCAACCAATTACAAAAAATTTAACTTCACTCACTATCAAGAGAAGCTACAAAAGCAATAAGCGCAACACAACTAATGCAATACAAGATAAGACAATAATATTGATTGACTCAAAATGTAAGCACAAGGAATATTGATGGCTAGTAGTTTCAAAATGTAACTGACAACACCAAACAAAAATAGTAAATCACAAATATAAAGCAAAGATATGTGTCTTTTAAGGGGTTTTCAAAAGACACATATAACTTTGAGGTTTCATTGAATAAATCATTGACTTTTCAGCACCAATGACCAAGATTGTCTCTCTCACAATGGCAATCAACGGCTATTGTTTACTTTTTTAATTAGAGATCAACGGCATTGGAGAGGAGAGGGGAATGTTTTTAACCAAGATCAATGGTTCTTGATTTTTTCAAAACAAAGGGAAGGAAGATTGGAGGAACAAGATGTGCTTGCATCTTTTCAAGGAATAGTGTAAAGTAGGAATATGAGTTTGCACTCATTATTTGAAAGTTTTTAGATATTACTCAAACTTTCGGATTTTTCAAAAATACAAAAGATGGCTCTATGGAAAGTCAACCACTTTTACTAATGATGAAAAATTCCTATAAATTATCTAGATGAAGATAAAATCTCACTAAAAATTAGAATAAAATTTCATGTACTAATAGTTTTCTCCAACAAGTTTCAAGGCATTCCAACAATGACCAATATTTGAACCGACAACTTCCTCAAATTTTGGCTGAATTTAAATCAATTCAACGTATTGATCAATCAGCATAATAGGAGACTACGACATCCAAACAGGGATAATGAAGAGTCTTTACTTACTTTTACAACTCTTCCAAACACTCAAGGCAAGTCAAATCCTTTGGAAAATGCAAAGTTAACTCCGTCATTGGAATTTTTACATTTCCTTTTATTTACAATTCAATGGCTTTTGCAAGCCCAACTGACCTAAGAATACGGGATAAAGGATTGATCTTTGGGTTCAAAGTTTCCAAAAAGTCTTCCATGCATTCATAAACTAGTTCAATACAAGATTTTACAGTTAAGTATGCAAACAAAAACAATTAATAAAATGTCTTGATTTTTGCAATACAAATGGTAGTTTTGATTGGTTTTTGATGGCAAAAAGGCCTTGGGACTTTACAGGTTAAGCAAGCTTACAAACATTTTCACTTTTGATACAATTATACACTTGGCCATATTAGTCTTTGATTAACTTTATAGACTTCCTTAATAAATAATGAAACTAGACTACGGAACAATTATCAATAATAGACTTCAATTTTGATAATACATATCTCACTCTCAAAGTCCCAATAAAACATAAAATATAAAATCATGGTTCATGACCCAAGTACATATCAATCCACAGCTTGCAACTATCAACCATATAATGTAATTGTATTACTTCACATTCGGTTGCCACATTCAAGCTGTCTCAAATTCTCAAACTTTAATTGTAATAATTTTTTATTCTACACTGGTACTCAAATACAAAGTGATTATGACTTACATACTTCAAATCAAATTTAGAAATCATGCATTACCATTCATACTTCATTGAATATAATTCCACAAATATATTCACTAAATTCATTATAAAACAATTCACAAGCACTTAAATTGAACATGAAAATAAAAATATATGTAAAATTTTTTAGATAAAATTGTTTGTAGAAAAAAAAACTTGCTTGAGGTACGCTAGATCATACTTGTTTGTTCACCTCTTTATATTTGGAATTCTTCCATTGTCATCTCTTTAATTCTTAACCGTCTATAGCCACATTTAGATTCCATTGAGCATACACATTTATACCGCATGAATTTTAAAAATTAAATGCAAATATGAACGCTCTTTAGTCTTTACACCAAAACAACAAATTCCATTCAAACTTTAACGTTTTGTGTTCATAATGTCTACCACCACCATGCATAGACAAAAAAGAAGTTTTCCTTGGTGGTGACCATCACCACAATTTGTGTGCCTTTGATGGTGCCTCTAGCAAGCCATGAATCCAATCTAAGGAACACATGTAGTCTTCCCCAAAACATTCGTACAAGACATGGCGTGTACGAATCCATCATATAGGATACTATGAGGTGAGTATAATTCCTTCATGATGGTAGTAATCATGATCACCCCACCTCCAATGCAAACAAATCATATAGAATCAAGTACATGGATTATTGAAAAATAATTGAATAAATTGATTTTAAATTAAATGACAATGAAAGCATTGGCGTCCAAATGACATTACACTTTGTGAATTGTAAATCAAATCACCATGATAGCCATGATGACAAGCCATTATGATAGGCCACTATAGATTCACTATTAGGCTTTGAAATTTTGAACTTCAAATTTTGTTTTCTTTTTTGCCACTTTGGTTGGTCAATTAGTCCAATTGGTGCTAAGTAATATGAAAAGACACAAATTAATTCCAGTAGATAGTAGAAAGTGTGAATCCAAATTGGCCAATTGAGTAGTTGCAAGTTGTGATCTAGGAAGCCAAGTTGGCAGTTGTTCGTAGTGGAAGTTGGAAGATCAATTTGGAAGTTGGTAATTGCCTGACTAGCTCCTATTAGGTTGTAGTGGTCTCATTTGTTTTTTACCCATGGCAAGAAGAACATAGAGTCCAACAAAGTTGGTTTTTGTTTTTGTTGTTTTGAATTATTTAAAAATTAATAGAATTTAGTTGCATATATGGATTTGTTTGTATTTGTCATTGATGAATTTGTGTTGGATCTATGAGTGCTTGCAGTGTGACATTGTGACTATATGTATGCCAAATTAGAATTGCAATTTCGGGATTGTTGAATTAGCAGGTGTTAATTGGATTAGTATTGTTGAAGTTGAATTATGTCTAGTATTTGAAGTACTGAGCAGTTGAGTTGCATATAAATCCCTAATTGGAACTAGAAATCAAAAATTATTTTTCTATTGATATTAAATCTCATTGAGAAGCCTCCTTTAGTTCAAACTTATTTTACTAAATAATATTTGGTCATTATTCACTTCAACATTTGGCGGCGCTGTTGGGGAGGCATACTTTAGGAATATGAAAGTAGTTTTAATTGGAATTTATATCCAGACTAATTGTCAAGAAGATTGCATTTTAGGAAGTCAAATTTGATGCAATATAAATATTGTTGAAATTTTATATTGTAAAGAAATAAAGATGTATTATCTTATTATGGAAGGCTTTTGGCTAAGAACTCCATGAGAGTAATATTATATGAAAAGTGTTCAAATTCTTCTTGGAATATCAAATATTTTTTACAACAAAAGAAGATGGTTTATTATATGAAAAGAATGGACTATTTTATGAAATCTCAGGCAAAAAACAAGTCATACTTGATATAGATCAAAATTTATAATTATTAGGATGAAAGTGAATTATCCAAATTATGAAAGAAAAAAATGTTAGAAGAAAAAAGCCTCAAATTTATGGAAAAAGAACATCTAGAATATGGACAAGAAATAGAACTTAAATTGAAGATTGATATAACAAAATTGGCCAAACAAAATTACAGTTTAATGGTTCAATTAGAAAATCAATCAAAAATTGTTCAAAATACACAATAAGATAAATTCAATTTTGAATTAGATATGGATCTCTTGGAAAATAATTATTCTTGAATTCAAAAGATTTGGCAAATGCATTGGAAGAAAAGGAAATGATGGTTAATGTAGAAGCAACTTTGAAGATCAAGATGAATATACTTGAAAATAAATATTGTGAAGAAAACAATACATTGAAATTGGAACTTGAAATATTGAGGTCAGGATTCTCTAATTCATCTAAGAAAAATGAAGAATTAAACAAAGCTACAGTTGTTATGTAAAAACAAATAAGTGCATTATTTATGCAAATTGAAACATTAAATCAAAACATTAAAGTCTTCTAAAGAAAGAAAAAATCTCATTAGATACAATAATATTCTTAAAGATGAAATGCATTCCAAATGAAAACAGTCAATGATTATAAATAAGCAAATGATAAATAAATAAAAGAAGATAAAAATATGACAAAATATTTATTGAAGAAACTAGCTCTTTCTAGAAAAGAAATTCTTACTATAAATCAAATAGACAACAATGCTAAAGTCAATATTGAAGCTATTAAAATTCAATTTGAAAATCACAATTTAAAATTCAACAATATAAATGAAAGTATTTTATTATGTTGAACATATTTATTGTTCTTTTTATTGCATTAAAAATCAAAGATTAGAACAAAATATTAATAATTTAATAGAATAAAAAATGAACATTCAAATGAATTATACAAAAAACATAGAGAATAGACAATATTTTGATATAATTATCCTCAAAAGATGAAGCCTATCACTGGAATAGTTAGCCAATAATTATTGTATTTGTGGATGAATAGATGCATTTTTTATTTCTACAATTTCTTTGGCAGTTATTTATCAAACACTTTGAGTTATTGGCATTCAAGGCCATATTTATTAAGATGAAAAAAATGGTCATATTTAGACCTTAGAGACCTTTGTTTCAAAGATAAGTTGTTGAAAGCAAAGATAGATTTTGTTAAAATCAAACCATCCTAAGTTTCTTTTATCATTACTTTCCTATTCCTTAAACTTTTAGTTCCCAAACTAATGATTTTCTCATCTAGTCACATTCTTTCCTTTTGTATTTCCGTTTTGTTTTCTTTAAAAACCAACCAATTTTTAATTTTTCTTAAGAGAACGAACAACAACAAGAAAAATCCACTTGGGACTTAGGGACTAGCCAGGTGGTCCAATAGCTAAAGGAGTAGTAAGCAAAGGTTGCACAATGACCTATTGGGATGAACCGTATAGTGGAACCCCAAGAATCTTTGGATTAGGCATGAGTTGGATTGTGGTTGGGTTGTGTTTTGGGCATGTAATTAGGCTAGTAATCAAGTCGGTAGTCAGGCCATGGTTCGGTGGTGTTAAGGCTGTGGATATATTAGGGTCGGAGAGAGGAGTCCAATCTGTCATTAGACTATATGTTTAGAAGAGTTTAGAGCTTGAGGTCCAACAAACAAGTCAAAACATAACCAAGCACAAAAGGGAGAGACTAGAGGGAGTACAAAGAAGAACAAATACAAATTGAGAGTGAAGGATATAGATGCATTGTGAGGTTAAGGTTGGAGAATAGTTAGAGTATTTCCACTTGCAAAAGCAAACATTAAAAGGAGGCAAAGAATAATTTGACCCATTAATAGAAGTTTGACTATCAACTAAACAAATTCATTTGATTTTAAAATCCACAGTTGACAAAATTAGATATTATAGAATTACTAGATGCTTAGTAGAATTTATGCAATTTATATCACCTTTCTCATTTGACTTCCTAGTTAGTTAGAAAATTATTAGTGGTGGTTGTTTCAATAATCTACCAATCCAAGCTAAAAAAATTGATAGACTATTGTGTAGTGTAGTGGTAAAGGTTTGATCACTAGAAAATTTTGTAACTATATATAATTCTCAATGGTCTTCTATATTGCAATTATTGTAATAACATACATAATAGTAAGAAAATTATACATCACATACAAGTATTTAAATCAACCATGCAAGGTTTCTATTTATAAATTTTTTATCTTCAAATCTATCTTCAAATATTCCCCCAAAAAAATTTGTACAACTTTTGAGGGATAAATCGCCCCTTCAACCAAAAAAACACCGCTTGCAATTGTGGTTGCAACGGGCTCATTCAAAATTGTAATGTTGTCGTACATTCACATTCTGAAATATAAACCACTAAAAGCATCTCTTGCAGCCTTCCAAATATCCCCTCCCTTCTAGAATATGGATGAAAAGCAATCAATTTTAGCATATGTCAAGCTCGGCCTTCTCATTCCCCTCTCAAATAAGAGCATCCGCACAGCTACACGCCAAGGGCGTTGAACACGGGCAGGGAGCATGGTTGGGCTCATTTCCTTCCCCACGGCAAGCCCACCAAGTGCAGAAAAATGACCGGCCACGCTCAAATTTGAGGATGGCACTGGCAAACAGTACCTCTTGAGCGTGGCCTGCTAAAGGTTTTGACCACCTTTTCCAACCCAACTTCAAGGCACTGACTGTCCTTTTCACCAGTCTTCGAGGCACTGACGCAACCCGTCCTCAAATTTTCTCACAAGTAATTTCAACTACAATAAAGTTTCCTTTAGTTGTGTCTTGGAAATGGAGAGAGAAGCTTTTTCATTTGTGATGAGATTAAGTATGAAGAGAATCTCTCTATATATACACATGGGGTGGTAAGAGGTAGAACAAACAATGTGGGATAAGTAAATTAGATGTAGTAAGAGCTCAACCACTCATAGTTAATTCAAAAGTAGGAATTGTGTTAAAACTAAAATTTTAGACCTCATTTAGGTATAGTAAAATAACTTTTTCCAAAAAATTATGAACTAATAAAAGTTGGTGAATCAAGTTAAATTTCATCTCCAAAAATCCGTTTGAGATTTTGAGTCTCCAATCAAAAGTTATGGACAAATTTCAAAGTGGGGTTGGAAGAGAATTATTTTTGACATTTTCAAACACTCTCTTTGAAATTTGTCCATAACTTTTGATTGAAGACTCAAAATCTCAAATGGATTTTTGGAGATGAAATTTAACTTGATTCACCAACTTTTCTTAATTCATAATTTTTTGGAAAAAGTTATTTTACTATGCCTAAATGAGGTCTAAAATTTTAGTTTTAACACAATTCCTACTTTTGAATTAACTATGAGTGATTGAGCTCTTATTACAACTAATTTACTTTTCCCACATTGTTTGTTCTACCTCCTGCCACCCCATGTATATATAGGGAGCTTTTCTTCTAACTCTACTACTCAAACTAAATTTGGAAGGGCTTCAAGGAATGCAAGATACTTCTCAATGAATTAAAAGTTAAATTCTTTAAAAGTTAAATTTTTATCCATGAAACTATCAACATTGAATACCCTGCCTTGCGCCCCTCCTTGGCGCATCAGCCGTGGGGCAGAGGAAGAGGACTGAATCTCCACTTATCAGAGCCACTCACCAAAGGTGCACTTGGCGCCCTTCCTTGGTGAGTCTGCCATGGCGATGCTCTAAGGGCCGGTTTACACCAAGGCCGGACCAGAGGTTTTCTTGAATTATCAAAGCAGGGATTGGTGGAGAGATTGGCGTGGTCCAAGTTGGGTTTACACTTTGGCCATGGCCCATGCTATTTTTCATGAATGAAAAGTCTACTTGGAATCCTACATGGCCAAAGCAGATAATGTTTTGCCGGTTTCTAGGAGCTTTTTTCTTGACCACCTCTTTGAGGTAGGCCTAATGGATTTCTAGGAGACCATGGCATGCTAAAAAATCACAACCATGAATTTTTTCTATTTAATTGATCTTGCGGTTGACAATGTCGGATTTAATAATAAATAGATATAGCCCGGCTATGGTCTCTCTTGGGTTTATATCAAGACCATGCAAAGTGCCATTACTATTTTCTGGCTTGGGCCCTTGCTTTGGCATGGTCACATGACTCACATCTAACGAAGTGGGGTACCCTGGAATACTTTTGGTCCTTGGTCTGGTCCTGGTGTAAACCGGCCCTTAGAGCATCCCCACAGCTAAGCCGCGGAAAGAGGGCGCAAAACGAGGAATTTTTGTTGGTTGGTGTTCCGTCATTTCAATTGAAGAGTCACGGCCCCACGGCAACACTCGCAAAGTGCCCAAAAGGTGCACCATACTTATTATGTTATTGTTTTAAGAAGAATCTCTTTGACTTTTGAAGAGAAACTTTCAAAAGGTGGGATTCAAAAGATTATTTTATAGCTTGCTGAGCCGCGTTCAAGAGTTTCCATTTGCCCGTGCCTTCTTCATTTTTGGAAGTGGCCGGGCATATTTTTGCCCTTAGCGAGCGTGCCGTGGGACAATTTCCAAGCCACAGCCCACCCATTGCCCCGTGTCAATGCCTTTGGCGAGTAGCTGTGGCGATGCTCTAAGCCATTTCTGAAGGGGTCACTAATCCCTCTACACGCTACAAATTCTCTTGGGATTAGCAAGTCGTCGGAATAAATACAAGTTTTGTGACTTGTGATTGGTTGGGAGAATATTTTGGGGAGTTGTGTGACTTATGATTGGTTGGAAGTATATTTTATGGAGTTGTACTGTTGAGGATACAAGTGGCCGTCCCCTCTACATTGGACAAATCTCGATTCAAGGAGCCAAGATAGCTACAAGGTTGCAGGAGATGCTCTAAGCTTAATATAATTTTGCTCACAGTGAGCTTACTTACAGCTTACGATTCAGTGAATCCCTCCAGTGAGTGATCACGGCGTCACCTTCGTTCTATTCTAGCTCTACCTTTGGAGAAACATTCTTCGAGCAGTTTGGCAATAGCGGCATGACCAAGGAAAGAGAATGGCGCTTGCATCTGTGTTGCAGCAGCAGCTTCAGCTGTGGTTGAATCTTCAGGCGCATTTGGGAATTAATGTGGAAGTAGGGGACAGTACAGTTTCTCTGATATGAGGGATATGCACCCACTTGACGATCGATGCACGTACGTGAGAGAGGAAGGCGGAGTAGGACTACGCGTGCCGTCCGGGAACTGCTCTGATTCAGTACTTTCAGAACTTTTAGGGTTTTAAGGGTTTAGGGTTTTAGGGTATGTGTGGAGGTTCCAATGCGATGCCCAGCTTACACGAGGATGAGCAATTCGAATGCAGTTACAAATTGTGAGTGTGTGGGGGGGGGGCGTGGATGCGGCAGCACTGGATACTTGGAAGTTGCTGAAGAAGACAACTAAGCTTAAGCGAGATTTGTTTTTCAAGTTGTTAATATTGGTGTAAATATTTTGTTCTTGTAAAGCTTTGCATTGATCCGGGAATTCTGCTGAACCACCGGTACTGTTCAGTTGTGTTGGAGCAAGTTTTGTACAGAGCCGACATTTTGCAGAATTGATTTGGAGCATTCCCCACTTCCGATTCAAAGAACGAAGTTACTGCTGCTATAGTTGAATTTTGTAGGAACAAGTTTTGTTCCGAAACTTTCATTCTACAGGATTGATGTGTGACTTTCAGATTTGAAGAACTACCATGACAAGTCGATTTTTTAATTAGGTGCAAGTTTTTGTTGAGAAAAATTCATTCTGCAGAATTGATGTGGAACTTCCATCACTTCTGATTTGAAGAATTACACTTAATTATACTTCAATTTTGTAAGAACCAGTTTGGTTTAGAAACATTCATTCTGTAGTTCCCCACTGAATTGCATTTGCACACATAGCAACATGCATCGCTGATTTGTTGTCTTATACACAAGGGTACATTGGTATGTTTTTGATCCAATGCAAACTTATTATGAGTTCTGGGGCTCCTTTTTAAGTTGTAGCACGACTTTAAACATCAAGTTTTAACCCTGTAACGTCAGTGTGGACACTAAGTGTCGGATGGATGGATGGATGGAGAATCCTTCTATGTAAGGCAAAAATGTAGATGTTCATCCTTGGAATTTTGTGTGAAAAGAGGAGGTCTTGTATAGTAGCTTGACCTTCAAGAAGTGCTCTTGGTTTTTTTAACCCTTGAGCGCCCAATGCATGTTTACTAAAATCCAGACCTTTGTGAACTCATTCCAATCAAACTATCACCTAACAAGAGATCCACATATACTGACAATAGTGGAGACAAGTCGAAAGCTCAAGAGAAAGGGATGCGTCCTTTGACCATATCGTTAAAAAGATTATAATAGTCAAACAAGGAAATCTTTAAATTTTGGAGAGATAGGATCTTGTAGCTGGGGTGCTCCGGGGTTAAGCACATGATTTACATGATACCCAAAAGGATGATTTTGATGGTGATCAACCTGTCCTTCTAGGATTAAACTAATTGTCTGCTATTGGAATTGTTGATATTTTCTTGTAACACCATAAAATGTAGGGTTAAAGAAATGAGTATAAAGGATAGCATTAGTTGGGAGCTATGTGTTAGTAAGGTGTCTTTAGAGGCCCTTCATACAAGACAGAGACAAAGATTTATACAAATTGTTATGTGTTGGGGTTTTTTGTACTCACACTAGTATGCCTAGCCCTCAATTAATAGCTTGCTTTATCAAATATTGGAGGGCTCATTGAGGGTTTAAAAAAAATTCTAATGGCTTTGCTTATAGAATACACGGCAAAATAGTCCAGAGCTTATTTATGATGGATCATCAATTTTCTAATTTGGTCATTTGAATGTAGGGAAATTCCCTCTCCGACGATTTTTGACTAAAATTTAAAAAAAAACAATGTAGACTAAAGAAAAGACCATGAAGGAAGTTGGTCTCCTATAGCAGATTTAGCATAGAGCTATTGTTAAAAACCATTGGAAGATAAGGATCGATAGGGCTATAGATATAAGTGCTTGATGTGTCTCCATCTTGTGGAAGAGATAGTCTTCCACCATTTTTAGGGATGCTACTTTGAGCAATGGACTTGGCAATGGGCAATTCACACCACAGATGCTCTTACCAATTTGGCAAGATGCGCAAGGGTTGTAGCAATTTTTCACATGGTGTCAAGACATCTTCTCCATTGGGATCCCTCGCAAGTTAACCCTATCAAAAGACTTTGGGTTGATTTCCGCACAACTATTTTCTAGGCCTTCTAGCTTCAATGGAATGACATGGTCTTCAATAACCGGACTTGGACCCTAGAGTAGTTGATGCAATACATTTAGAGTGTTTTCCTTGATTATAGGCATAGAAAATGGGCTATTGTGAGTAGTAAGCAACCATGAGCCCCACTAATACAATGCAAGCTCTTGGATAACTTTGTTAACCTCTAAAGAACCAAGTAGTATTTTTGACAACAAAGCATTTTTGGTCATCTATTTACGAACAAAAATTTCATTTAAAAATAAATAAATTTACACAACATGTAGGCAAAGAGTAGCTTTGAGGCGCAACAATTTTCATAACTTCTTAAAACATGGTTTAAAGGTATTTGCATGATATGTAATTTCTTTTAAAGCCTAGGCAACTCAAGCAGCTCAAGAAAAATAATTTTCTTAAGAAATAAAAATTTGAAATTATTTTTTTAGATTTAGGTATACATGGAAAGCTTTGAAACATTCCATTTTGATTAATGAGATGAAAGTTATGAAGAGTTTTAGTTTGCAAGTAGTTATAGAATCTCTTCACTAAAATAAACTTTGAAGTCCTTTATTTAACTCAATTTTCAATATTTTTGAAAAAAATTAATGAAAATTGGATGTAGATTGTTTATTATAACATTATAACCATTGGGATTGGCATTTTCAATTCTATAACTAAATTCTTAAGAATTTAATTTTTTTTCAAGCATTTTTTTCAAGCATAAATATAAAATAATTTTTGTTGAAATCTTTTACTTATTTCTTCAACATATTATGGAAAGTTGCAAGTTGTAGAATCTACAAATTTTTGTATAAAAAGTTTGAAAGATGAAATCTAACCATTTTGGAAGAGTTGAAGAAACTTTAAAAAGAAATTCAAGCATCATGATCTTGCAATTGGTAAGGTTTCTTATTTGAAATTTTAGGAGGGTTTAGTAATTCTAATAAGTTAACTAAGGGATTTAATAGTTGAATTTGTTAACCCCTAAAGGACCTACATGCGTTTTTTGGCAACATAGCAATTTTGGGCAAGTACGTGTGATTGGAGATTTGAATATTTTAGGCTGAAATTTTAATAGAAGTTGGGGACGAGGAATATCTTACATATGCACTAAATTTCATGAATTTGGAAATATAAGTCAAAAGTTATGGCCTAATATGTTACTTTTTTTTGTAACTGGGCAGTCTGGGCAGATCAAAAAAAATCTCTTTCTTCAAAAACAAAAATTTGAAATTGGTTTTTCAGAGTTATATATACTTGGAAAGATTTGAATCATTCCATTTTGACTAATGAGTCTAAGGTTATGAGGAGTTTTAGTTTGCAGGCAGTTATGGATTCTCTACTCTAAAATAAACTTTGAAGTCCTTTATCTTACTCAATTTTCACTATTTTTTGAAAAGAATAAATTCATAGGATGTAGGTTGTTTATTACAACTTGACAACCATTGGGATTGACATTTTTCAATTCTATAATTAAATTCTTAAAAATTTTGTATTTTGAATCATTCTCTATTTCTTTCTATTTACTATTTTTTTCCTATATATTGTATAATTCCAAATGATTTGAAAAAATTTAAGCATGGAGTCAACTTGCGTAGGAAAAAGAATGCAAAGAAGCACTACCATTTTGGACATTTTTTTTTTATAGAAAGTGAGTTGTAAAGTACATCTGCCCTGTTTTTTGCAGGGCCAAAAAAATATTTTTGTAAATTTGAATGCTTATATCTTGCAATATACATGGTGGAAATTTCTGAAACGTATTTTCAAGTTTTCAAGTTAGTACACTACAAGATCCTATGGTTACATGTGTCAAAAACAGTTTTTATTCAAAAATTTGGTACTTATACTAAAAATGGCAATTTTTGAGCATTTTTGGTAAAAACATAGTCATGGAACTTTAGGGTTAAGAAATAAACATATATGAAGATTTTAGCCTTGCTTTGGAGATCAATATTTTGAAGCAATTTTAGGCCTCTAAGTATGAATGAATTATAGGAGTTAAGCACAAGTGCACATCTAAATTTTTGCTAGAATGGTGTAGGTAGCCAAAGTTGGTTGCTTCCAATCCTTAGGCGGGATTTGCTTTTTAGCCACCTGAAAGGTTGGCCCTAATGTATCCAAGTGGAAGTTTGGCCTACCATAGTTGGTCATAAGAGCATCACCACCTATTCCCTCCAAACAAGACTTGGGAAATGTAATCATTAGATGTTTTTTGGGGTCTACATAGGGCTGTTTTGGGGGCATTCCCCGATTTGGCCCGATTCTGTGAACAACGGTACGCTGTTAGAAAATATTTATTAATTTTTTTTTTCAAATATCATTTTGAGCAAAAAAAAATTTTAATTTAAAAAAAATAAATCGAAAAATGACGGGGCAGTCGCTATGCCACATCAGCCAATTGCTACAGCGCGTTCCCACAGTGTTCTTGCAATTTGGGAACGCAGGGGAACTCGCAACCCTCCAAGACCCCCGAATCCCATCTAATGGGCCCAATCCTAGGCTCTTTCTGTCCTCAGAGATGCCCTAGTCATTCCACACCCTTAGAACCCAGCCAAACTAAAAGTCAAGATGTGCACTAATGAGTTGGCAGGTTGACATTGCTTCAACTGTGCATTGTCAAGTTGTTGGAATTTGGGGGAAAAGAACAAAAAGTCCAAGCAATTGGGGAGGTAGTTGAGAGCTTGAGTTTGGCAAACAATTGTTGATTAAAAAATTGCAAGCAAGGAGGTGTTGCAGCATACAAACCAACAAACCAACAAGATCAAGCAACAATCAACAAGCATGGCAGGGGCGTTGTCCTATCATTTACAAAGAGAATTTTGGCGTGACTGAGCTCCTTCCATCCTTGGCCGGGTTTGTGGTGGGGCATATTTACGTGGTTGGTTGTACCTTAGCCTAGGCCAATAAGCTTCGCTACTAATAAGTGGCAATGCTCCCCTCCGTGTTGTACCTTCTGATTGTTGACTTCTCCTTCGATCGTAAGTTGAGTCAATCTACTCATTTGTATCTGTATTTGTTTGGTTCTCCTACCAAGCCACTTGTGTCTAGCAAACTTATATTGTGCCCTTTGCAATGAAATTCCGTTTCATTTGTTAAATAGTAAATAAATAAATAAAAATAAGTTTCCAAGGTTGAGAGATCATCAAACAAGTCAAGCGGAGAAGGGACACCGACATCATGCAACGACTAAGCATGTTACACAAGCATCTAAAGTCAGTGAAAAGACTTGATCGCGTCAATTCCTCTCTTTCGCCAATTATTCTCCTTCATTAAAATTGACTAAACTTTGCTGAATATTCCTAAATTATGGGTTGCAGCAGCTGACTATTGCTGTGTACCAAGCTTCCGGATCTCCATGTCGGTGGTGATGCTCGTCCTCCGCCTTTCAAACAGTTCATTTGGCCCACCACATAAGCCAAACAAAACAATTTTAAAGAAAAAAACCAATGATTCGATAAATCTGATGCATAGAAACCCGCAGTGATGATTGATTTCTCAATTCTTAATTTAGTACGGAGTAATTCTTTAGAAAAAAATTCGATGGAAAAAGAATTTCATTGAAAAATTGAAAAATTAAAAGTGATTGTTTTTTTCAGATCCAAATACAGGTGATGCTTTAATCAGTACTAGTGTGCCCTTGTGTCGTTGCCACAGTCAAAATAAAAGTATTAGTAATTTTCTAATTCGCAAAAACTTTGAAATTCAATAATTTTCCCACCGTAGGTCCCAATACCATGAAACAAAGTCCGTGCACCCCTCCTCGCCGAGGGCTTCCCGATGGTACCAAGAATGCAACCGAGGGACGGATGGTTCAAAAGATCTCACTATAACCAAAAAAAAAAAAAAAAAGAGACAACTTATTTTAAAGTATTGACTAGTGTGCCATTACCACAACACCAAAATAAAGTAAAAGTAATTTTCTAATTTTTTAATCCATAAAAACTTCAAAATCTATTAACTTTCACACCGCATGTCAGATAGTCACAAAATGCCTGAGGCACCATATTTTGGGTGTCAACAATACTTTGAGGTTAAATAAAACCTAACCAAATTGCTACTTATAGTAGTTTTTATTTTTGACAAAAACTTTTTGAAGTCTAGTTTAAGCATCTAAAATCCAATTTTGAAAATGATTGGTTATGATTTTTCTATTCAAGATTTTGTGCAAGGATGTCCATTGCAATCTTGACTTTTTGTAGTGTTGAGGGCTCTTGGAAATGAACCTCAAATACTTTAGATCTTAGAAAAAAAATCTCATAAGAAATTCATTCAAAAAAAAATTTAGAGTAGACTTTGAGAAGCCATAAATTGATTGCGGTTATGCATATTAGGCCCTTTAACCTCATGTTTTTTTGGTGACCAATTTTTTAGACTTTGACATGTAAAAAAAGAATTGAAAGTGATTTCAAATCACTTTCACAGTTTGAACACCCTCATGATCAAACATTATAATCTATCAATCCATCAGTGATATTTTCTTGTTTTCTTTCCCCGTGTGATCTCTAACATGTCTACTTTGAATTTGTATGGTTACAATTCAAAAAAAATTGATACAACTTATCAAAAATGTTGTCTTTTTTGTTCAATTTAGAGCAAATTCCAAGAAGCTAAAAAAAGGTCTTGGGCATTCAGGAATTAATCCAAACTGAGCCGGGTGAAGATGAGATTATCCAGGGTGAGATTACCTAGGTGAGAGATTGGCAATAGCCTTAAGTTTCTGATAACGAATTCACTTAACCCTGTAAGGACGCGGGGGGTGACCCTGGAAATCATGCATTGTATAACCGTGAGAGTCATTGGAATTAAAAAAATCCAAAAGTACTCATTGGAAGTCAAGCTACTATAGATGTTCTCCACTTTCCACAAAAAACTCCAAGGATGAATAGTTGTAGTTCTGTCCTACATTGGAGAATCCCTTGTCATTCATCGGACACTTATGGTCCGCGGCGTCCGTACTGGGTTAAACCATTGGTGAGCCAACCTCTTTCCCTTCACCTGGTGTCGGTCTTTTCGGCTGCTTCTTCGCCAGCTTCAAAGTTCACTTAACGTCCGCTTTCTTCCTTTCTTCCTTTCTCGCTCAGATTCCCTTTAATTCTCTTCCATGAGTGAGCATCTCATCGCTTGCATCACAAGGTGCAGATTGCGTGACGGGGTCGGTGGAGACGCTCCTTTGACCCAATGGAAAATGAAAAAATATAATATCTTCAAACTCAGATACCGTCCACGACGATAACGCACCTTCACTTCATGCATGCCCCGATGCATGCAAGCAACTCATGGTGTGGAGAACAATTCTCTAGCATGGATCACGTTTCTGTCCCCGTTTCTGGAACCAAAGACTAGCTATATAAAAGTAGTCCTCAACTCTCCCTTACAGTACTTCAAAGCAGGACGTACTGCCGTTGCTGCTTGAATTTTGGGGGAACTCGATCGGCTGCTGGTTACGTTCAATTCGTTTACTTCGTTAAGTTGTCGCGAATTTGTAGGTTTGGAAGTCGATCGAGTCTTCGGAGGCGATTAAACATGAAGCAAAAGGTAGAGCATGATCAAGTGACCCGAGGTGCTGGTGGGAAGAAGGCGGAGGCGGAGCTCAGTGACGCTGTGACGACTTTGGATTCTTCCAAACGGTTCAAGCGAGTCTGTGTGTTTTGTGGAAGCAGCAGCGGCAACAAGGATATCTTTGGAACTGTGGCTCTCAGCCTTGGTCGCCAGTTGGTAATAATATTCATTTGAATCTTCGTTAGTTTGAGTCAAGTGTTGCACTTCATTGAATTGATGTCTGTCTGTCTGTCTTGGAACACAGCTGTTTTGCAGTAATTTCGGGTAGTACTCTCTACGGTATCGATCTATCGCTGGAGGGTATTGCGAGAGGAGGCATTAGATTGATCTTAATTGCGGCTAAGCTGTCTGTGCCTGGAAGCTATGGTTTCTTTCTTTAAGTTTCTGTCGATATATACAGTATATTCACCTGCAGTTGAGGGATGGACCCTGCGCTGGTTGAGCATACAGTACAGTATATCAAGTTTGTTGAAACAGGTAATTGAGTATAGGATTCGTTCTTGCGGCAATTACTACGGAGTGAGTCTGACTGCTGCCAAACTTGTTGGTCTGAAGTTTTGACAAACTATCATGAGAACGTTTGGTTCCCAGGTTGTTTCATCGATTCTTGTGTGGTTTGTACAGGTGCGTAGGAAAGTGGATTTGGTGTATGGGGGAGGGAGCATTGGTCTCATGGGTCAAGTGGCGCAAACTGTGCATGCCGGAGGGGGTCACGTAATAGGGTACTGAGTTCTCCACCTTCAACACGGGAGTAGAATTTCTACCAGGCTAGCTAGACAACCAATTTATGCATATTATATGTCACCATTCTTTGCATGAGGATTATATAGCATTCTCGAGGAATTCCATCTTTTGAGTATTGAGCAGTTGCACAGGGTTAACGAGATCTGACTGCTAGGATTGTGCATGGATGACTGGCAGGGTTATACCGAAGGCATTAATGGGCAAGGAGGTATGGAATCTCCCTGCTGATATTGTTTAGTCGTTCAATTTCTGCAAATTCCTCTCATTTCTACAAGCTTGTGTTTGCAATTTGAGTCACGTCAGTTGCATAGTGAGCACTCTTTTCCTTTCTTCCAAATTTCCAGATCCCTCCCTTGAGCTGACTGTCCATTTTCCATTCAGTCTTGGTGAGGACGCTGAAACTGTCCTTGAATGTTTTTTCTTTTCCAGATTTGTGGCCAGACAGTTGGGGAGTTGATTACAGTGCTGGACATGCATCAACGAAAGGCAGAAATGGCTCGACTAGCAGATGCGTTTATAGCCCTCCCAGGTAATAAAATCCAGCTCAAATTAATTGAATCATGCCACACACACGGCACCCATTTGAAACACAAGGAACCTCAGCTATAGGATGTATATCACGTGTAAATCATGTATGCAGTATCGGCATATCCTGGTTATATATGTGATTGTTGGGCCTCCACGCCACTTCCAACACCTCTTTGAACCATCAGATGTTCTCCTGCAGGTGGCTATGGCACATTGGAGGAGCTCCTGGAGGTTATTACCTGGTCCCAACTTGGGATACATGAAAAGCCTGTGGGTACTCTCTCAACTCGTCAGTTTCAAATTGATCGATGTTGCAAAAATTAAAATATACTATCAATATTTTGTGGTTCAAATACAAACCACTAGACAGTCACCCTCTTTCAAGTGACATAACTCCTGAATTGCACATCTCCTGCTTATCCTTGAATACTTCATGTTGTGTATCCATCTCATTGGACAACTGCAATGTGTCAAGTTGTGAACACACGAGATACTGGGCTGATATGGTGTTTTATTTTGAATGACACATGCAGGTGGGTCTTCTAAATGTTGATGGCTACTACAACTCGCTCTTGGCCCTTTTTGACAAGGCGCTGGAGGAGGGTTTCCTTGGATTTTCTGCTCGGAACATTGTGGTATCAGCCCCAACTGCCTGTGAGCTTCTTGACAAAATGGAGGTTTGTATTGCTTTTCCCACTTTGTTTTGTGCCTATCACTGCATTCCACCCCAGTTTAATCAGATTGAACGTGTTGTATCAATGTCAGCAATTGTAATGAACGTTTTTAATTGGAAATGATTTAATTTTCTAGTGGATGGACCCCTTGAGCAGGCGTATACCCCAATTCATGACTGGACCATTCCCAAGCTCTGCTGGGGAGAAGCCAAGAGCTTGGTTTACACAGCTGCAGTTCCAAGTGCCACGTAGCTGAACAAGGATAGAGTCAATTGTCTTTCCTAGGGATGAACAATGTTACCATCACTTGCTTGTACAAACAGTCTTCAGTCTCACGGGATAGTATTTTCTACTTCATGAACTCACATCAAAAAGGTGCCTAAAACTAGAGGTTTTCAAACAGGCGTACGTATAATTAGTTGTTGAGAACATCAACTTGCTCAACACTCTTTTTCATAGGCAGTGTTTAGAGTGGCTCAGTGTAAATAATTTCACAGCAACTTACTGGAATTTCCATGGTTTTTGTTTCTTGGAAAAAATGGGGCCGACACTAGTGATCAACATCATTCAGCAGCAACTGTTGAATTTTGTATAAATGACTAAATTTCAATATCAAGCAATGTGAACAAAGATGTTGGAAAGCTATGGCTCAATGTCTAGGCTGGGGCATCTCCAGGAGGCATATCCTGCAAGGTGTGATGTTGCCTTGCAGTGACATTATAAAGTGGAGATGGTCTGTGAGTGTGATGGTCATGGTCATACTGATTGTCAATTCCATACTGATTCAGCAACTTTAAAATCAAACTGCCAGTATCATAGTTGTGATTGTGTAAGGACATCAATCTTTAAGAACTTTAACTGAGATGTAGCTGTGTGTGGGCATCGTCTGTTGTGTCACCTTCTCTAAGTTTTTTTTTTTTTTTTTTTTTTCACCTTCTCTAAGTTACTCTCCCTACAAAGCTGCGAACTCAACCATTACCCCCAGGCAGTACGCAAATCTTTAGTACAATTCTAATTTGATTTTGATGAGTTCATTGCCTTTTTTCAAAGGCTTATTGTGATCTAAGGTAGAACTACCTATCACCACGGTGATTTGTAATCTGAATATGTTGGGGCCAACTCCAAGAGGGGCATATATTTTCAGAGGTGTGCGCATGTTTCACGAATCAAACCCAAGTGGAATTATAATTTTCCAATTAAAATTGTAATTTCTATGAATTTTTGAAGTATTCAGCCCTGAAATTACAAAACCGCCCATAGACTAGAGTCATAAACGTCTCATCAACCACCCATAACCACCAAGTCAAGTACTAAATATTCACCATTAACGGAGTGATACGTTACCCCTTGTTGTCATAAAATTTCTGATTTTGTCATAAAAGGAACGGATTTAGATGATTTTTGGATGGAATTGGGCCCAAAGTAGGGCTGACGGAATTGGGATGGTCTATTGATGTAATTGGAAAACTGACGATAATGGGCAGTTCTACCTTATACTGAAAACTTCCAAAATCTATCCTAATTAGTTCCTAACTTTGTGATTAATTACAAAATATGGTGCAAATGAAGGAATTATTTCATTGACACGTAGTGAGAATGAAGGGTGAAGAGGTCGTTTTTATAATGAAATTCATTATTCGTCATGAAATCTCAAAGGGTATGGGATAATTTGAAGATGGGAGCTTAACCATTCATTGTCAAAGCATAGGAATTGTGTTGAAAGTAGAAATTTAGAACTCAATTTGGCATAATAGAGTAACTTTTTTTCTTCTTAAACTTTGACTAAGATAATGTGGGAAATCAAGTTGACTTTCATCTCAAAAAAACCATTTGAGATTAATCCTCCAATCAATAGTCACGGGCAAAATTCAAAGAAGATGTTTGAAAACGTTAAAAAAAATATGTCCCTTCCAACTCCTTTCTAAACTTTGTCTATAACTTGTAATTGGAGGCTTGAAATCTCAAACAATTTTTTTGAGATGAAAGTTAACTTTATTTCCCACATTATCTTAGTTCAAAGTTCATTGAATAAAATTATTCTACATTGCCTAAATGAGGTCTGAAACTCTACTTTGAACACAATTCATGCTTTTGACTTGACTACAAATGGTTAACCAGCTCTCTTTAATCCTAATTTATATATCCCATATGGGTTGTTCTACCTCCTACCACCCCACTTGTATAAATTCTCCCTACACGTTACGTAGCTCTTGAAGGTACGCAAGACACTCATGCACATCATGAGTACTTGTAATAGGGTAGAGAATCTAGATTAAGTGAACATCTGTGTAGGCTAAAAATATTATAGGTTAGTTGCCCATATAATTTTATTTTTTTGATCTTAGATGCTGAATTTTCAAAAATTATATTTTAAGTTGCCGAATCTTGTTTTTGGACTGTCATTAAATATTCAGCAACAAAGTGCCAAACCTGCTATCCCAGTACGGTAATGCCGCTTTTGCAGCATGGGGAGGACCATTGCCTGGTTATACAATGATATGGAATGAATAAAATCCAGTAAGTTATATAACGAAATTCCCCGACTGACTCACTCAGTGTACGAAAATGCCAAGCCCAGTCGTGAGTCGTCCATAGAAGTGAAGTTCCGTTTCTGTGGAGAGAAGCCAGGAAGGCAGGAACGGTTCTCCAGAAGCCGCCACTGCTTTTATTGCCACTCTCTTGCATAATAATAATTTATTATGATACTGCCCTTCACCGGCCATAGAGTGGCCGCCAGGCCTACGTCATATTGACCTGGTCTTGAGCGTGGACCCAGCTCTTAACCCTTGAAAGGCCCTTGGGGTTGTAGAGCATCTCCACCGGGGCACGCCATACTGCCCTTGCAAATGGTTTGGCGTGCCCAATTGTTTTTATATGACCCACCCGTGGCAGCCTTTCGGTTCTATCAAAGCAGGGCACATCAAATTTCAATAGCCACACCTCAAACTATTGTGCCTTGTGCATTTGACTAAGGCCGTGGTACTGCATAGTCAGAATTAACTACACTAAATAGTGAAATTGGGTTGCCTTAACAATTAGGTTGCCTTACTCCAAAGAAGTTACCTCATGACTAATGCTTGTCCAGATGGAGGCGTATGCCAATCTCTAATCCGGAGCCACAAATTAGTGCATCAACCCATACCATACACATAGTTCATACTTCATTGCATCCTTCTAAAGTAATTGTACATATTGATATTATATAGAATGTCAAGAAATTAGTGTGGGGCAACCTAATTTCACTATTCAGTGTAGTTCAAATATTGAGGGCCATGGCTAAAGAGCAAGCAAGGCCATCGGCTGTGTGAGTGCCTGACGTAGTGGGTTATTCATGGATTTTGGCAATTAATTTAATTATGTGCCTTGTTCCCGGAATTCATGACATGTGAACCATGTTTGGGGAGTTGTTGGAGGGGGAACGCTAAATAGCCAGCTCTTTCCTTGCACCTAACACACTCCAAACTTCCTTTAGCGTGTCCCAATTGAAGGGCATTGGTGGAGATGCTCTTACTTATGTAAAAAATAAATCCTTGTAGGTCCTTGTATGTGGCATGTATACGGCTTGTATTTAGCTTTATAACTTTTCAATTGTGGTTTAATATATAAATTGTGATACATTGTTAATAATGTTCTATCATGATCATTAATTTACTTTGAGCTAAAAAGTAATTGGTTGATGTTTTTTATATCAAATACGACCAAGCGCAAAATATACTATGTAATTACCAAGGGTCTTCAGGTGCTTTTAGGGTTAAGTTTTGTAGGATGTTAGAGCATCACCACCCATTCTTTCTAAGCAAGGCCTGGGAAATGGGGTGGTCCGAGCCTTGCGCCTCCCGAGCACAAGAGACACACTAGTCACCCCCACCCTCAGAACACGCCATTAAAAAAAATCTATCTCACACTTTAATGAGTTGGCACATTGACGAGCAATCCAACATGTCAACTAATTAAAAAAATGCAAGAAATGAAGTATTGTGGCCCACAATCCAACAAACGGACAAGATCAAGCAACAATCAACAAGCAGAGCGGAGACGTTGTCCCACTGTTTGGGGAGAGAATTTTGGTGTGACCGGGCTCCTTGTGTCCTTGGCCGGGTCTGCAATGGGGCATACGCTAGTAGACGGCCACGTCCTAGCCCAAGCTGGGAGCATTTGCCGAGAAATATTGGTGATGCTCTTAAAATGGTTATTTGAAATCTGCGTTTTTATTCTCATGGGAAACATTGGAATTTTTTATTTGCCACTTGTGATCAAATTTAGAAATTTAGAATTCAAATTTAGATTCAAAGGCTCCAAATTAGTTGGCAGAGGTTAAAAACACAATATGAGGGGTGAAGAACATAGGACACTAAGCAACCACAAAATAGAAGTGATTTTTTACATTTATCCTTGGCTAGGAAAAGATAGATGTAGGATGAAGACATTAAATGACCACTTTAAGTTTCCTTGAGAAATACATAGGAATTTGTTCTGTACTAAGATAGAAACATCTAGTACCTATTATTGTTCATTTAAATTTGGTATTGATTGATGGAGTCAAATTACAATGAGGTGTTAATCCTCCTTCAAGGACAAATGAAAATCATTAATGAATATTCAAAAAATAAATCAAGCTTGAGAGTTTTGGTATTTTCTTATTAATTTTCTAAGTCAAGATTGGAAGAAGCTTCAATGGATTCAATAGGTGCATGAAGCACCTATTGAAAAAGACCCCAAATCAATTACTCAAAAGTTCTTATTTTTCAACCTTAAAGTGTCATTTGTAAAGTAAGAGCCACTCAAAGTGAATAATTTGAGGTCATATTGATGATACTTCAATAATCACCTATTTGACAGAAATATAAGGGCAAAGGAAATTACGTAGTTATACTTTAGAAATAATCCAATTGAAAATTGAAAATTTGTATTTGCAATCAAAGATTCCCGAGTAACAAGGAATGATCAAGAAAGACAAAATTATCCAATTGCATACAAAATATAGGTTCAATAATTTTTGTTATTTAACCCCTAAAGGACCAAGCTGCATTTTTTGGCAACATAGCAATTTTGGGCAGCTCACTACGAATGGAGTTTTTATTTTTTTTCTTTGAAAATTTTACACAACATGTGCTCAAGGAGTAGCTTTAAGTCCCAACAATTTTCATAACTTTTGACTTCATGGTTAAAAAGTTATTGCATGATATGTGATTTTCATTGCTCGGCGGGCAGCCCGGGCAGCTCAAAAAACTTCTTTAAAAATCACTTTTGAAAAAAATAAAAATTTGAAATTGGTTCTTTAGGTTTATATCTACGCAGGAAGCTTTGAATCATTCCATTTGGATTAACGAGTCAAAAGTTATGAGGAGTTTTAGTTTGCGGGTAGGTATGTCTTTGAAAGACTCCATACCTACCCGCAAACTAAAACTCCTCATAACTTTTGACTCGTTAATCCAAATGGAATGATTCAAAGCTTCCTGCGTAGATATAAACCTAAAGAACCAATTTCAAATTTTTATTTTTTTTAAAAGTGATTTTTAAAGAAGTTTTTTGAGCTGCCCGGGCTGCCCGCCGAGCAATGAAAATCACATATCATGCAATAACTTTTTAACCATGAAGTCAAAAGTTATGAAAATTGTTGGGACTTAAAGCTACTCCTCGAGCACATGTTGTGTAAAATTTTCAAAGAAAAAAAATAAAAACTCCATTCGTAGTGAGCTGCCCAAAATTGCTATGTTGCCAAAAAACGCAGCTTGGTCCTTTAGGGGTTAAAAGTCTTTATGTGATTGTTGATTGACTACAGTGCATTGCAAACTAATTATGTATACTTTACACTCAAAGGACCCATAAGTTCACAAGCCATTATGCTTTTATTGGTTGTATCTATCTACTTGCTCCGTCTCATAATATTAAGGTAGATGTTCCCAATACCAACCACTAACCTCATACCAACGATGCTAGTTTGTGAGCCTAAAAACACGAGCTTAAGAGTTGTGAGCATATGCTTTGTGAGCCCAAAGCATTGACCAAAAAAAACTTGAAAGTTTTGAGGTCAACAGAGTAAATAGTGGAGAAATTCCAAAATTTTATTATTAATCCCTATGACCGTGGACCTATGACCATGGAAGCTTATTAGCACGCACGTCGCACTTGGCTAGTTGGCTTGGCATGCTGGTGGGCAACAATTTAATCTACCTCGAGCCCTAGAAGGGGTCTTTTAGTACCGAGAGGGTTTTGGAGGGATGACAAAGTTGCAGAAAAAAAATTTGAAAAAAAAAATGGAAAATTCCAAATTCCAAACTCCAAACCCCAAACCCCAGAAGGGGTTTCTTGGGGTCACAAAGTTTTGAAAGAAAAAAAATTTGGAGAAGTTCCAAACCCCAAACCCCCAAAGTTGTCTCTCGCTATCGAGAGGGGTTTCCTAGGATCACAAAGTTGCGGAAAAAAAAATTGGAAAAAAATTTAAAAAATTTAAATTTTTTTTAAAAATTTAAAAAATTTAAAAAGTTTGACTGAAGTTCCAAATTCCAAACCCCGGGAGGGGTCTCTTGGTATCAAGAGGGATTTTTTGGGGTCACAAAGTCGCTAAAAAAAAAATTAAAAAAATTAAAAAAAAAAAAACAAACTATTTTTTTGTAGAGTTATAAACTCCAAACTCCGGAAGGGGTCTCTTGGCATCAAGAGGGGTTTTTTGGGGTCACAAAGTCGGAAAAAAAAATTGAAAAAAAATTGAAAAAAAAAAAAACTATTTTTTTGTAGAGTTCCGAACTCCAAACTCCGGAAGGGGTCTCTTAGTACTAAGAAGGGTTTTTCAGGGTCACAAAGTTGCGAAAAAATTTGAACTAAAATCTAAAAACTAAATTAAAAAAATTGAGAGTCTCAAACTCCAAATTCCAAAAGATATCTTCGTAACGAGAGGGGTTTCTCAGGGTGATGAAGTTGCCAAAAAAAATTATTATTATAAAAATTATTTTAAAAAAAAACAATTTTGAGAGCCCCAAACTCCAAATGCCTCAAGAGGCTTTTGTAGGGTGATGAAATCGCAACAAAAAGAAAAAAAATTGAAAAAAAAATTAATATTTTTTTTTAAAGTCTCAACCTCCATACTTCCTAAGGGTCCTCTTCGTGATGAGAGGGATCTTTGATTCTCTAGGGATGATAGAGTCGCTACTAAGAATTAAAGAAATAAAAAATGGATAGGGTGTAAAATAGATAAGATGTTTCAAAAACATTTGGAATGTGTCAACCCTATTTCAAGCCAACTGACATATTTTATTAAGTTCACTAGCTGTAAAGATCTTCAATTCTTAAACCACGGTCATAGGTCTACACCCTGAAAATCACAAAAAATTACGCCAAAAATAAAAGGCTCACGCTCCAAAGTGCATAAAATAGCACCCCTGACCTCATACCACCCAAATGTAGGTCTGTCATTGATTCTAGAGTAAGAATCTATGACAGTGGTACATGCCTTAACTTCACAATAAGTGAAATTAAGGCATGTACTTGTGTTATAGATTCTCACTCTAAAATCAATGACAGACCTACATTTGGGTGGTATGAGGTCAACATTTGGTATTAGGTTAAGCTACCTTAGTTCCTTTTATGTTTTTTCATGTGTTCTGAATTACATGTCCCTTTAACTTCAAACCCTTTACTTGAATATGATTTCTTTTGTTTTTGACACTAATCTCTAAAGAACCAAGTGACGTTCAACATACTGTATGCACGAGATCTTAGGTAGTTGAGAATGAAGTCAATTTTGATTAGACACTTGCAAAATTTTGACACAAGGTGTGAACGTGTATCTATTTAGTGAGAATATAATTTATTTTCCAATTGGATGCCCAGGTCAAAAGTTATATTGCCCTCAATTTTTTTGGTAGCTAGGGCAACTTTGAACAACATGTGCAAAACTCCTCCTCTAATTCTAAAATTTGGCAAGTATATAATCTACATGATATAAGATGCAGATGTAATCATGCATACTGTAAAAATCTCACTTTAGGAGGAGTCAAAGTCTGTTGGCCCTGTCGGGCAAGGTCAAAAACAATTTTTTTTCTTCTAACTTCAAATGATATAATCTTTCAATCTATGCAGTCAAAAAATTTGAAAATTTTTCAATTCATTTCCATAGTAGTATAGCACAATTTCATACATTTGAATTTTGAAAAAAAAATTATTGTTTTCTAACAATCCTAAAAAGTGGTAGTTTTCACAATTTTTGCCTATAACATGCATCTGTCCTTTAAGGATTAATTAATAATATGAAGCACAAAAAGTCTAGTTTATTGTCCACTATACAAATTGCAATACATCTGAAACTTGGATTTTCTGTAGCAATTTGAAGTTCACTTAGTCAAAGATCAAAAGGCATGGAATTTTTCATTGAATCTATTGAATTTCAGATTGTTTTTCTATAGATCTAAACACACAAAGAAGGCAAGGTAGTTAGATACAAAGTCTTCATTCTCTATAAAGCCTATCTTTTTTTTTTATTTGTAGTACTTTAAACATATAACAATAGAGTTATTCGTAAAGTACCCTAAACTAGGGTTTAAACCCGTGAGTTTTGTGAAAAAGCCGGTTGAGTTAAAAAAGTCGGAATAATAGTGGGTATGAAACTTATTTTTCCATCAAAATGGTGCCTAAAAAAGTTTGGTCCCCACTTTTGAGGTTGTGTGTCATAAGTATCTTGCAAAATTTTTTGACACTTCAACTATAGTTGCCTTCTCAATTTCAGAAAAAGTTCTGCCCAAACTAGGGAGGACTTTACGAATAACTCTAATCGCTTCTTTTATAATTTTTAAAATTTCAATTAATAGCTAAAACCACTTGTTTGCATTTGAGAAGATACATTGCACATTTACTATATAATCATTTGATCGTAACATGCATTAAAAGATCATTGCCAAATCCTTAATATTTTCATTACTACAAAAAAACACTAGTATTATAGAACAGAAGAGTTTGTCATAAGAACCTAGTTAACATCATGCTTAACCCCTTAAAAACTAGGGTAACCTTAAGATTTTCAAAATTGTAAAAGTATATTATAAAACATAATTAAAAATTTAATGACTTTTAAAGCCTTGAAGGACTGAGGGTGTTCTTTACAAAACTATCCAAAACCGCTACTTTCTAATGCATTGAACTTAATTAAAATATAAAAAACATTTTCCAACCTTTTAACCACACAAGTTTGTACTAGAAATCCCTACTAATCTGTAGAAAAAAATTTGAGCCCAATTATCCTTGTAGATTGCAAGATTATAACATTTGAAGTTAGAAAAAATGAAAGTTTGGGTCTTGTTGAAAAAGGTCAACATAGTATGACTCAACTTTGTGGAGAACAACGCATTATCCAACTTTGGAAATTAGAACCACTAGGTAGGTAATTATACAAGTTACTTACATGCCAGTTTTTAAAAATAATGGAGGTGTCTAACATACCCCAAATCATCTTGCACTGAGAATATGTCTTAGAAACAACTACATGAGCAAGATCTCAATTGTTTTTAGAAAACTCATTTCTTAGATAAATCAAAATCTCAACAATCAATATAGAGCTTTTCTTACTCAATATATTTACAAAGAAACAAAGAAAGAAATTTACATTTAGAAATTGCGCTAATGGTTCTAAAATTGTTCAGAAACTGCCATTTTGAGTGCATTGAGTGAAAATTGGGGGAAAGTTTTTTTTCATTTTCACCCATACAATATTTTTCTTATAGCAACATAAAAATGTATGGAAAGAAATTCAACACATTTAGCTTCATGGATTGCAAGATATAAGTGTTCAAAGTTAATGAAAAAAATCCATAGCTTATTTGATTCCTTGCCCTCTCTATTAGCATATTGTTCAAACTGCCCCTAAACTTTTGAGCCTCTAAACTTTTGATTCAAGCATCTGATAAAAAAAATAATATTTTCATAAAGCTAATACAAGCGCACATCTTTGGTAAAATTTTCATTTTCATCAATTCAAAAATGACTTTGTATGAACCTATCCAAGCCTTTACAAGCTCCATTGGAACTTATTGTCTTTTATGGGGCCAACAAAAGTTGCAAAATGTAATTCATACATCATATCTATACAATTACAATTAGATCTATTGCTGCACTAACCAATAATTTTCAATATAAATTGAAACCAAAAATAAAAATTATTTCAAACTGAATTATAGATTGAATATATAAAAAATTTGTAAGAATTTTTTTCTTTAAGTTCAAAATGTTAAGTTCTAATTATAATTATTTTAAAAACTTATTTTTCTTATTTCTTCTAGTCTTTTGATGAGTCATTTTTGGAATTGGATAAGCTTACTTTTTAGGTCAAAGATATCCAATATCCCTTAAACTACATAATATTTGTACATTAAAGTTTTGAAAATTGATTCTATATAAATTTAAGAGAACTAACACAAGAAGTTACGAACATTCAAGTAAATGAAAAAATATGACTTTTTGTGCTTGGGACATAAATGCATTCATCTCTAGTTTGAAAATGTGGTCCTTTAGGGGGTAAACATTACAAGGCACAAACTATGATCAAATAGTCAAACTTCACTTGTATGTTTAATTTTGCTAGAGTATAGAACTCGAGATTATTCAATATTTTCAGAAGAAGAATTACATATCTTCTATAAGTCGTTTAATTTTTTTGTTGAAGATTTGATTTTTTGCAGAAAAAAATAGAAATAATTCATATCAAATACAAAATAAATTCAAGATTTGGAAATCTCATCTATAGATGTAAATTATAGTAAAGAAAGTCTTTGATAGTAAAAAGCATATTTCTATGTTATTATAGAATTAAAATCAAAAGATTGAGGTTATTGGTCCAAACTTCAAATTGCATTAGAACATCCGGTTTTAGGAAAATCATTCCCATGGACCTAGAGTTGCCAAATTGCGCTACAAGGATATTGATAGTATAATCATTAAATTTTGTAAACTTTTTATGAATACCAATACTTTAATTCAAGTAAAGTAGGAGATCCATAAAGCATCTAACCTCTAAAAGCATCCTTTAACGTACATTTTGCTCTCTCATAGCACCAACAATGTACAAATAGTGTACGTTTTAGGAGGTCAACACTTTTAGTGACTATTGCGGGCCAACTTCAAAGTTTCATAATGGATTCCACAAAGCTTCAAAAAGTATGAAACGACTTGGGGGTAGATGCCAATTCCATTTTTCTTTTAAAAAAAATTTATTGAAAATATTTCAACAAATCAAACCTCTCCAAATTAACTATCAACTCTTAAATGGGCGCTTTATGAACCTCCTACTTCACTCAGTTGCCAACAACATCCTCTGCAATCACATTCAAGCAACTCTCAAAAAAATTGTATGAAAAATGGAATTCTTCTATTAAGGTGGGCATACTCAAAATTGTGCCTGTTCTAAAATTGTCATCATCACTCTATCTCATCTCCAAAATTTGTACGTACGTAGGCTGAAGAAAAGAGCTTAGACCCTCATTCTACCCCCGAAAACTTTGACCCTTCATAACTTTTGCATATGATATCCAAATGTCATTCTTTGGTGCGCGGAACCTCTTTTTAGTTGACAACAAGAAAATATGAAAAATTTACCATTCTAATAATAGTAACTAGGCACAATAGCAAAAAGTGGCAATTTGAGATTACCCACGTTAGAACAAGCCCAATGGGGAGACGGTTTGGGACAAAGAGAATTGTCAGGATTGCTTATAGGATCAGGGGCAGGCTGGGGCTTTTGCCAACTTGCCACTTGGTGCATCGCCCCCAATGCAACAACAAACTGAGATCTAGCAAACACTATGGTACAACTCTTTTTGAATTTTTTAGTAAATATCTTCCACCTTCTGAGCGCGTTGTGGGTGAGGTGCTAGAGAATCTCAACTTTTGGAGTGTTATTCCATGCTCAACAAATTGCGTCAAAATGCCAAGCAAGGACTCTCATATGAAGAGCCCTTGAAAATGCCATTGGCTATAGCAATTGCATTGGGCCGCAATTATTTATACAAGGCCATTATAAGCCCTGGCTGCACCATTCCCGTGCTTGTTGATGGGCTACATTGGAGTTGCTCTTAGAAGAGTAAAGTAGGAGGTTCTAAAATCGCACAGGCTCTAAAATTTTCCACCCTACTCAACTGTACACTGCTTGTATATGTTGCTTTTTCATAGCCTTCAACAATGTACAAACAATGTACATTTTAGGGGGTGGGCGATTTTAGAGACCTATGCCATTTCAACTTCAAAATTTCATAACTAATTCCACAAAGCTCAAAAAAATATGAAAAGACTTGAATTAGATGGCCAATTCCACTTGTCTTTCAAGAAAAAATTACTGAAAAATTTCAAAAGGTTTCACCTACCCAAAATTCAGTTTCAACTCTTAAATGAGCGATTTATGGACCTCCTACGGTCCTTCCTTACTTCCTTACTGTTGGTTTGAAATCATCCAAACTCCGCTATTTCATTTTTGGCATCCGAGGTCCAGTGTGGTGATTGGGCTGTGGCGCTTGTTTTCTTCTCCAGATGCAAGGAATATGCTAAGTTGTTGATCATGGCCGGTTGCTCACAATGAGTTAAGCTTAACTTAATTATATTAATAATAGGGTATGTTCCCACCTGGTCTTAGCTGTGGGTGATTGGTCTTACGATGAGGTATTAGGTGTATGATTTAAGGTAGTCTATTCTTAAAGCGGCCATTTAAGAGTTGATTGCCTTTAGGGGGATAGTTAAACTTTCTGAAACAACGTTCAATACAATTTAGTGGGAAGAAAAATGGAATTGGCATCTAATCCAAGTTAATTCATATTTTTTGAACCTTTGTGGAATTAGTTATGGATTTTTGAAGTTGAAATGCAGTGGTCACTAAAAGCAACCACCTCTTGAAATGTACATTGTTGGAACATTGAAGAAAACAAAATGTACCTCTATGTCATGATTGCTTTTAGAGCACGGTTGCTTTTAGAGCTAAGTTAGTTAATTACCTTATAGTGAGTTCACACTTATACAGTAGTCTTTGTTTAATACCAAGCCTTGTTGGAGAGGACATGATAGGTTTTATAATAATGTTGTTAACCCTTAATTCTTAAAGTCCCATTGTCCCCTTGAGGGACAAAATAGATTTTGGACAAGCTCCTATAGTCTCAATATTTGTTGTGATTTTTTGAATTTCTTTTGTGAAGATAGAAAAACACATTAGCTCTCCAAAAATATAATTTTTATTTAAATTGGTGCCTAGGAGCAAAAGTTATGGCATAAAAGGCCCAAATTTTAGTTCGGCAAGCAGAAAAAAATCCTCAAAAAACTTCAAATAAATTTTTATTTTTATTTTTGTGCAAATTATAATTTTATCTACATGCGAAGCTTTAATTTATTCCATTTGGATTTGTTATGTAAAAGTTATGGAGAATCTTGTTTTTCGGGCAATCAAAGTATTTTCTTGAAAAAATAACTTGTAGGATTTATTTCTGACCTCAATTTTCACATTTTTTCAAAAAATAAGTTTCATGAGGTTAAGATCTCTTGCTAAAACAATCTCACCACTGAGATTAGTGTATTTCAATTCCATCTAAGAGCTATTAACAATTTAGATTTCCTTCAATCTTGAACCTACTTCTACTTAACAATTTTTTAATAAATGAAAACTAAGTTTGTATTTTCTTAATTTTTTTTCCTAAACCCTCAACTCAATTCTTCATCATATAAAGTTAGAAATTCAAAATCAATAGAGCAAAAATATTAAGTTATGAAGGTTCAAATCCAAAAAATGTAGTTGAGCAAGGTACCAAAAAATTGGTTCCTTTACTTTAAATGCAAATATTTTGCAATCTACATGGTCAAAGTTTTTTTTTTTAATTTATACATTTTTACACTATTCTACTACAAGATCCTACGGTTAAATATGCAAAAAAACATTTTTAATTATTTTTGCTCTTTGCTATAGAAATGGTAGTTTAGAGTGGTTTTTAATGGGAAAGAGGCCTTGAGACTTTAGGGTTAAAAGACAATGCAAGCCCCACAAGCACTTTGAAAGTCAACTTGAATTTTTACATCTATCTATACCTTAAATTAGATTGTTTATTTGAGTCACTGAGGTGTAACAAACCGTAAGGCATCTGGTGGTACAGTTGGATAGCTCTTTGCAAGGAGGAGTGCACGAACTTTGTTTTGTGGCGTTTGGACCTACAAAGTGGATGTTATTGAATTTCAAAGTTTTTATGAATTCAAAAATTGAATTAAATCATCTTTTATTTTGTAAAAAATATAACTTTCACATCACAAGTCCAAATGCCAAGAAACAAAGCCCTTGCATTCTTTTGTATATAAGGCTTTTTGTTTGTGCCAGTTTCATGGCATTTGGACTTACAATGTGAAGATTATGGATTTTTTTTAATTTAAAAATTGAATTAAATTATCTTTTATTTTGGAAAAAACATGACTTTTATATTGCATGTTGAAATGCCACAAAACAAAGCCCTTGAACCTCTTTGTGCATGAGGCTTTCTATTCATATCAAGAACACAATCCTTTGCACTACGATGTGAAAGTTATTGATTCAAAAGTTTTAATGAATAAAAAAATAAAAAAATAAAAAAATGATTTTTATTGTGGCAACAATTGGGGGCACACTAGTTGATCATGGTCATTAAGTTGGAAATTTTGACACTGTACAATTTTCAATTTTGAAGTGCTAATTTCAATTGTTAGCCTTTTGGATGCAAATTAGAATGCTTAATCAGTAATATTTACAGCCTAGTTGGATTTAGGTTTATATTAAGATAAACAAGTTACCAATTTGGGGTTGTCACGTGGAATGGATTTCAAAGGTTGTTTGTCTGCCAATTAGGAAGTTGGAACGGTAAGAGGAGAGTGGTATTTAGTTTTTTTTCCAATCAGTTGTTGATCACCCACTACTAGATGAGCGTAAGAGTCTAGCTACAAAAATGGTTGTTTTTATGTAATTTTTTGTTGTGATTAATGCAAAATAGTTGTCAAATTGGATGTTGTTGTATTGTGTATTTGTGGATGAGTATATGTTGTGCTGGATTGTAAATGAGAGGATTGCAAATGTGTACTTTGTTGCCTATTGGAATTATGATTGTGAAAGTGTATGTGTGGAGTCAAATTGTTTGTAAAAGGTCAAGTTAAGTGATTCAAAGTGTGCATATTATGCCAACTTGGTGTTTTGCCATAGAAATTGGATGAATCATAAAGCATAAATCGAAAGAGTGATTGTGTGTCCTTGGATAGTTGGATTGTGTTATTGAGTTTGAAATTGAATCTATTGGCATATAATTGTTCTACTTTATTGTCTCTTGGATCAAACTTATTATACTGAATAATTTTCGAGTAGGTGATTATTTTTCCTTCTACACTAGTCCATACCTTATTTAATTAGGTTATTTTTTCATTTTGTTTTGTGTGATATGCTCAAATCTAAGAAATCGTGAGTCTTCAAGCCGTGTTCATAGTAATGTTGGAAACTTCTTTGTGAGGAAGTGTGCACGGACTTTGTTTCATGGTGTTTGAGCCTACAATGCAACAATTATTGATTTTTGAATTTATTTTTGAATTAAAAAATTGAATTAAATTATATTTATTTTAAAGAACATAAGTTTTCATATTGCATGTCCAAACACCTTGAAACAAAGCCTTGCACTCCTTTGTGCATAAAGCTTTCTATTTGTATGAAGAATGCAATTTCTCACACTACACCAAAACCCTTGCACTCCTTCGTGCAATAAAAGATACTCCCTCTGTCTCAAAATAAATCCAGGGTTTTCCAAATATACTTGTCTCAAATTAAATTCGGAATTGGCTCTCCACAACTTGATGGACAACAAATGAAGCTAGTTCAAACACCCTGAATCAAAAGAATCTGTAGATGTCACACTCCAAAGACTTTATAGCAATTCAATCGTTGCAAAGGGAATCAAAACGCAACTTCTAACCAATCAACGGCAAAAAATTCAACCCAAAATTGTTCAAAAACAGCTACTAACAAATCTCTTGTTGAGAATTTCTTGGAGTTGAATCACAAAATATTGTTAGAATTGAATACAATAGACATCAATGAACGTTATTGCACCAACATTGCTCGAAGAATGATCAAAATTAATACCACTGGTGCAATTTCAAAAAGGACAAAAAAATTTCACTTTTGCTACTTGTTTTCAACATGCGCTGCTTCACTTTTAACTTCCATTTTTTCACATCTAGTTGGGTTTAGTAGAAGCTACAATGTCTCCGCAATCCCTTGAAAATAGGAACAATTCATGCATTAATTTAACCATTTCTAAGAAACCCCGGATTTATTTCAAGACAGAGGGAGTATTGAATTTCAAAGTTTTTACGAATTAGAAAACTATAGGAAATTCTTTTAATTTTATTTTGGTTGTGGCAATGGCATAGGGCACACTAGCATATCATTTTTATACAATATTGAAGGCATAGTGCTAATTGCATTTTTGAAAAATGAACCTATATAATTTCACATATTTTACACCAATTGAATAATATTTGTGATGAATTTAGCATAATTGCTCTCGAAGACATTTGAAAATTGAACCCTTTCAAGATTTATCCTTTTGGCATTGAAGCAAAATATAATCAAATCCCTTACAAATTCATCAAATCCTTTTTGACCCAACGGATTGTTTTGACTCATTGGATTCCCATTGACCAAGTGGATTGGTTTTGACTCATTAGATCTAAGTCAGATCAAATGCATTGTGACCCAACAGATTGATTTTGACTCATTGGATTTAAGCTAGATGCTATTAGATCCCTTTTAACTCCTAAAGGCCCATTATCCCTTCGGGGGACAAATGGGATTTTGGGTAGGTACCTATGGGCTGAATTTTTGTCATAATTTTTGAAACTTTTTTTGAAGGTAGAAAAGCTGATAAGCTTTATCAGAATATAATTTTTTTCACAATCAGTGCCTGGGAACAAAAGTTTTGACCAAATAAGCTCAAAACAAGGGACGGAAGGCAGCCTGGGCAGCAAAAATTTTTTTGCAAAAATTTGATTCTTTTTTAATATATTTTTTTCACATAGATTATATTTTTGTCTATATGGAAATATTTGATTCATTTCATTTGGATTTGTTATGAGAAAGTTATGGACATTCTTGTTTTTCGGGTAGTTAGAGCATCTTCTTGAAAAAAATAACTTGTAGGATTCATTTCTAAATGCAAATTTCAAATTTTTCAATTTTTTTTTCTGCATGGTTTAGTTTACTTTCTAGAACAGTCTCACCATTGGAATTAGTGCATTTTAATTCCATCTAAAATATATGAATATTTTGGATTTTCCTTCTATCTTGTACCCACTTCTACTTAACAATTATTTTAAGAATGACAATTAAGTTTTTTGAATTTTTTTTCCTAGAATCTCAACTCAATTCTCCACTATAAAAATTTAAAGCTCAAAATGTTGTAGTACAAAAATTTTAAGTTAAAAATGTTTAATGTCAAAAAATCTAGTTCCACAATGTGTTGAAAATTTTGTTTTTTTCACTTTAATTGTAGATATCTTGCAATTTGTGCGGTCAAAAATTCTGAATTTTTTTTCATACATTCTCATACTATTTAGTTAAGATCCTATGATTAGATGTGCAAAAACATTTTTCAATTTTTTTACTCTTTGCTATAGAAATGGCAGTTTTGAGTGTTTTTTTGGCAAAAAAATGGCCTTGGGCCTTTAGGGATTAATCCAACGAATTGGTTTTGATTCATTGATCCAAGTCAACACTATTTGATCCCTTTTGATCCAACAAGATTGGTTTTAGCTCATTGAATTTGAGTCTAATGCTATCATTTCATTTTTGATTGAATATATTAATTTTGACTTATTGGATCCAAATCAAAGGCTATTAGATCCTTTTTTTACCCATTAGATTGGTTTCAACTCATTGGATCTAAGTCAGATGTCATTGGATCCCTTTTGATCCATCCAATTCGAGCTTGATGCCAATGGCTCTCTTTTGTGAATTCATGAAATCCCTCGTGACCTAGAGGATTGGTTTTGACTCATTGGATCCAAGTCAAATGCAAATAGATCCTTTATGAATTCATTAAATCCTTTTTGATCCAAAAGATTGCTTTTGACTCATTACATCCAAGCCCAAGAAGCCGGCAGATCCCTTCTGCCCCTTGGGATCCAAATAAGATGCCATCACATCCTTTATGACCCCTCAAATACAAGACGGATGCCATTGGATTCCTTTTGATCCATAGAATTTGAGTCGGATGCCATTGGATCATTTTTGATCCATCACATTTGAATTGAATGTCATTGGATCCCTTTTTAACTCGTGAGATCCAAACTGGATCATGTCGGATGCCCTATGAACTTATTGAATCCCTTGTGATTTTGATTGATCCAAACCAAATCTTATTAATCCTTTAAAAATATATTGGATTTCTATAATAGTTCTATAGACAACAATAAACTTAAAATTTTATAGACATGGATGATTTGCTCCTATTAGCTACACCCTAGTTAGTAGCTTAACTAAGAAAATGTAGCTCCAATAATCTACTTTCACTCTATTTAGGTTTGTTTTCAAAATTGTTGGAATTGTAATTTTTGTCACACTTTGAAGATATCGTCTTGAAAGCTAAAAAGACACCACTTTTGAATTTTTTTCTACTGAATTTCTCTTGGTGCAAGCTCAAGGAGTACATCAATTATTCCATGATGTTTATCAATGATTATTTAAATTTTTCATAAATTTTTAGATTATTTTAAGCATTTTTGTAATTACTATGATTTTTACAAAGAATTTTTTTTAAATCATATAAAATTCAATTGGATATTTTTAATTATGAAAAAATCAGATTAAATTTTAGATATATATTAATAAATGTGAAAATTATCAAAATTTTGAAATGTGTGTTTTAATACAAAAATTTGATGAAGTTTGACCAAATCCAAACATGAAATGTCCTTTAGGGGTTATTAGGCAGTTAAATGTCTCGGCAAGCATGTTGTAAAACTAAATCATTCCATTATGTAGATTGAAGTGTCAGTTGTTGTCTATATGTGTTGTGTAATGTGTCCATTTGAAAACCATTACATAATAACACTACACTATAAAGATTGACGAATTGCACAACATTGCACCTAACACTTTGCAAAGTGATCGATTGAAGTAAATCAACTTTTGCAAATGTTGATCTCATGCTTGGATGAAGAATTGCACATTAAGTATAAACTACATTATTAATTGCTCTTGTGTTCCAATTACTTTGACAATGTTGTACAAGAGACCATTTGCAGCACATCAACACCCATATTGACGTTGATTAATATCTCTTGTATAATTCTTAGTCTTTATGAATCAGTCCTTCAAATATTTCTACTTAGTGCACAGACTTTTTTCCCTTCTCAAAGTAATACGTGGTAAATTGTATTCTACACACATTAGACACCCAATCACCCACATTGACTCTAGGCGTATGAAATCATTCAAATCCAATAAAATCCAACTCAATAGAGAGTCCCCAATTTAAAGTTTTCTGCTAGAAATTTAGTGAAGGATTCCAAATCGTGAACACAGGGGGGTCACTCTTCAAATAGTTTACATATCACATGTGACCGCGGGGTATTATTAGTGGGAATATTTTGATAGATGGGACCAATTAAATGGACCATATTATTACCTAATTTTCTAATTTGGCATATTTTTAAGTACCATATATTTACTTTAAATTAGTGTAGGAGGCTAATACATCATACCATCACTTATTTATAATTCAAAATTTAGAATCACATTTTCCCTGAACGTAAGACATAAACTAAAAACATAAAGCAAAAAACATACACATTTTTTTCAACTCCTTTGTTGTTTGGGTTTCAACTTCAACAAGTCCATGAAGAAGTTAAATTCCGATGATAAAAGTGGTAGAACTTCAACAAAATTTTAATGAAGTGCTCATGGTGGAACTTACCATGCATGACTGTATCTAGGGTACATTTATAAAATAAACATTTATAGTAACATAAGACCAAGCAAGCAAATTGAAATAAACCACAGAAAAGAAGATAACATAAGATCCATGGCCTCATAGCTGAAACAAAATAAACAAGACGATAAATATTAAAATCCATTGCAAAGCTAAAAGTAAACAAAGAAGACAACAACCGTTCCTGAAGACAATTTTGAAGCATGAACTTGATTGACTTGAAATTTTTATTAGAGATGTCAAACACTCAAACTTGGTAGTATTCAAGTTCTTTATTTTTTAGAAATTTTCAAAAATCATTTAATAATTAAAATTAAAATTAGCAAATTTGTCATACTTTGCGGTTTAGGATTTTTTAGTACTAGGGCATATCCAAAATTAATGATCTAGAGCTAAAATTTTTGTGGTCTATTTCCATAGCAGGAAGTCATATTTCTACCAAAGGAAATTTAAAAATATTTTACTTACATCCTCCACATGCATACTAATAGGGCTCTTTTTCCCGCGCATTTTTAAACATTGAAGATATGGGCAATTTTGTTAAAATGGCATGAAACAGTTCAGAACGGTCGTCCTGAAATCTATACTAGTCCTAGATGGTGAAAATGGCACACCATCAAAGTGGCACTTGGAATACCGTCATTTTAACGAAATTGCCCATAGCATTAGAGGAGATTTGGGCTTCTAAGAGCCCGCGAGTTCCCGGACTGTAGGAACTCTGCAAGAATGCTGGGACGCTGCCGCATGGCCAGTCTGACGTGGCCGAGCGATTGCCATGTCATTTTTAAATTTTAAAAAAAAATTAGTATTCCTTTAGCATTTTAATAACTTTTTTTTTTAATTTAATTAAAAAAAAATTCTGATAGCAGGGACTGGTTCCCAGCATTGGGAACAGCCCTAAAACGGTCTTCTAGAGGCTCAGATCTCCGCTAATGATGGTCCTTCTAGTGAAATTTCTTCATCATAAAGTTCCCCCAAATTGCTAATTTTTAGTTTTTTTTAAAATTTCTTTTCTTCTTTTCTACAAATTAAAATGTGAAATACCTATTTTCTTGAGATTTTGTTAGTTCACATGTGAGACTTTTCTTGTTCTCCTACTAAGATATTTTTTCTATGCTTTTCCTTAACATGATATATTTTTGTAAAGGTATATTTATTAAAATTGTTTTCCAGATATATTGTACTCCCAAAAGAAAAAATGAGTATTGTAAAAAATGCTACAAAAATTGGTTGGTCTTTCTTGCAACCACCCAATAGACATGGTAGTTGACTGGCGCATGAACATGGCAAGAGACAAAAGGTTCAAACAAGATAGTTAGTGCATTTTTTAGAAATAAAAAATGCAATAAATTGTCCTTCAAATACTAATAAGAAAGCTCTAGACATGGCAATTCACTAGGCAAATCGAAAAATTAGGCATGCATTCCTAAACACGGAACTGATGTCAAACGTATGTCACGCACAACATTAGATACCACTACCTTTGTCCTTGATGAATGTCTAGAAGACACTGGTATTTCTCAAGGAGATATAGGGGTGGACAATCCATTCTATCCTCTTTACGTCCTACCAGACATCTACATGTTGCCCCACATAAACGTGATTTCTGCGTTTTTCATATCCCATATGGTTTGTCTTTCTTCCTACCACTCCACTTATATAAAGAGCTCGTCTTTTCTTCTCTATATTATCACAAGAAATGACTTTTCAAGCCATGTGACATAATCGCCAAATACAATATATTTTGTATGGTGTATTATGTATTGTATATTGTATTATTATATATGATGTATTGTATATAATGTACTATATATGATGTACTGTATATAGTGTATAACAAATTGTATTAGAAATTATGAAATGCACGTGTGCATTATGTAGAACACATGCAGCTGTCCACATTAATATTATATTAATTAGCGTTGTAAGAGGTATTCATGGTGAAATGCAGACATCTATATTGACGTCACATGACATTTAGACGTTGAAGTTGACATCTCAAAAAACGGCTGGACATCCGAGGTGACGTCTCAGAAAACATCTAGACGTCTGAATGGAAAGTATGAAACTTGGACGTCGTGGAAAACATCTTTGGTTGCAACTTGGAAGTCCCATACGTCTACGTTGACATCTATCATGCCGAGGTAGATGTCTCAAATGATAGTGTATGTTATGAAATGTGCATCTAAGTGAACGCCACATGCTCAAAGGTGAGCATCACGAGAAGCATGTACTTGTCCTCCTAGATGTCTTTGAAGACATTCAGATGTCTACGCTAATGTCGTATACAACATTACTACAATTTTCAAATGATGGGGAAGGTCTCTCCTAAAAATGCCACGTCAGCAACTCTAGGTGCCACATCACCTTATTTCGGCCTCCACGTCAGATGACACGTCATTGCCACGTCAGGTGCCACTTCACGGATGGACAACGGATGAAAAATTTGCCAAGTTGGCTTCCCGCGTCCAAGTGGCAATCACATAGCGACCTTGGAGGACCCCGTTGACCGGTGTTTTTTGTAATGTTTGCCGGAAAACATCTTGATGTCACATGTCAAATTTGGTCTTTGGCACGTCTGCCGCAACGCAATTTTTTGGACATTGAAAATGTCTAATGCGACACGCAAATGTCAATCTTGATGTCCAGAAAAACATGGGTTTCTTCTAGTGACTAAATGCCTGAAACATACCAGTAATTCTAGACTAAGCAAGCAAATTGAAACAAACAAAACCAGAGTTGAGAACATAAGATCCCTCACTTGAAAATGGAAAAAAACCGAACTAGAGAACTTACAGCTGTAGCTTGGATGCCAAAAAATGTGCTAGACTAAGTGACAAAATTCAAACTCACGAAACAAGACAACATACCCATCACACATTCTATGGCCTGCATTTCGGAAAGGGAAGCATTTACAAGCACACAACACACATCAATGGAGGCAATGAAATTTAAAAAAAATTGTACAACATGCATATCACAGACTAGAATTCAAGTGACATTGTATTCACAAACACATTCAAAAAAAAATTAGGAGTCCAAAATTGTTGGAAACAGGGCACCTCAAAACTCCGTGAAGGTTTAAGGTTCTTTTAGGCTGTAACACTACTGAAATAGAGTAGCAAATCTGGGCAACTAAAAGAACAAACCTAAACCAAATGGAGCAAATGAAAAGAAAAGACCTCAACTGAATGGGTCAAAAACTGCAGCAATAAGGATGAAGTTCTTCACCAAAAACCTACAGCGCTAGTGGACTGGTGCGTTCCGTGGAAGTGACCCACAACATTGTGAAGTCTCTCTAATTTGCTCCCACTAGAACAGCCCTACGTTGATGCCAGTCTCGCCCTAATTGCCCTCGAAGGAGAGACAATTCCACCTCAGACAACGAGCTAAGAGGCAAGAGGCAGAATCAATCAAGGATAGGCTTCACCAGTGCCCAAATGTGCCCAAATACAAACATTGCTACATCAAATCTCTCCACCACATACTGGTCCGGAATAGCCAACTAAACCAAGGCGCTCGGCACTACCAAATTAGCTCCCATTGCACCAATCTCAACATCGAAAACTCAACCCAGCTAATCACTGTGTTGTGCCAGTTGTGGTTCACCAAGCTCAGCCAGACTATCATGCGCAGCCCTTTTGCTTGATCCTCCACACTTACTCTCTTGAAGTCAACTCCCTATCAGTCGCCACCTGCACAAGAGAAGGCAGTAGCACGTCGGAAGCCAGCCGGTGCAAGATGGCGGAGTTGTCCCAGTCGCTCGGATTTAGAGTTGGCAGCATCGACACCCACGCATTGCAACACAAAAAGAAGACAAAGTTACTTCATTTCGCACCAAAGAATCTAGGAAGCAATTTCTCATTCATGCCCAATTACGGCAATTTGAAGACGTCAAAATGACCACAACATCACCGCAAAGAGAAGAAATCGCATGAATGCACAAATTGAAACAATTCAAAATCCAAAACAAAAAGGCACCAGAACCATACCTGAGATCTCTGACGATCGACTTGTCGACCCAACTTCAGCGTTGCCATTGTGCTTAGATTCCGCAACTTCTTTGGTAGCAGCATCTGGCGAGTCCTTCCTGTGGAGTCACGGGTAGAGTAGGATTGCTGTCACCATCAACAACAAATCCATGTTCACCACGGCGCCGCTTGCCATCACTGCACTCTACAATCCCCGCTCGTATAACGTACATATCGCCCCGCACAACATTCAAGCGCTCAACTTTCTTCCGGATACGGCGTTGGTCTTCTACATCCCAGAACTCAAACGGCCAGTCAAGAACCTCATCCAACTCTAGCTGCACCTTCAACATCGCCAAAGTTTTGGACCCCATTGCTATGACCTTGTCAAAAGCTCTGGCACTGAAGCCTCATTGTCCAACGTCTATAAGGTTACCGGGTCAACCATGTGGTCCTGATTTGCAAACAACCCTAAACAAAATTGCTCTCGAGCTTGTAGCAGCCCTAATTAAAAACACAAAATCGCCTCCAAAGCATTCAGAAGCAACGGAAACAAAAATCCATGGCAGGAACGCTTGGCAAGAGGCAGCTGCATCTAAAGCTCTAATGCAACCTTGTACAAGGGAGACCGACGACGCTGCAATGAAAAACGACGATGACAATATTTACTTCATGGAGAAGTTTCATCCAACAGAATTTTCAAATTACAAGCGAGAATACTGTACTGAACCTACCCCCAACTCTAGTTTAGGATACTTATACTGGACAGTATATTAGATCTAAAAAAATCTAATTGGTTAGATTACTTATGACCCTATATTTATTATAATGCTTCTCCTATTTGTAGTACCATATATTATTTGAAATATTTTTCTAAAATTTAGGCGCCATGAATAAAATAGACCATATCTTTGGTAGCAAGTTGCCAGCTAAATTTTCCTAAGTGATCCCCCCAGGATCGTAAAAGAGCAATTGCTACGAAGCGCATACATAATATTGATTCTCAAAATAGAAGGTCTCACTTAATCTTGGATTAGCTCTTATCTAGTATATCAACAATGGTGTATAGAAGTGTAGCCGAGATGCAATCTAGTAACTAAATTATCAAACAAGTGTAAACAACAAATAATTAAAAACCTTTACAATTTTACCAAACTTATGCAATTAACTCCTAAAGTTCTATTGTCCCCTAGGGGACAAAATGGATTTTGGATAAACTCCTACAATCTCAATATTCATAATGATTTTTTACACTTTTTGTGAAAATAGAAAAACACATTAGCTTTTGGGGAACATAATTTTTACTTCAATCGGTGCCCATGAGCAAAAGTTATAGCACAAAAGCCCCTTTTTTAGTTGCGGCGAGCAAAAACCATCCTTCACAAAAAAATTAAATTAAATTAAATATTTTTTTTTCATAAATTGTAATTTTATATACATGGGAAGCTTTGATTCATTCCCTTTGGATTTGCTATGTGAAAATTATGGACAATCTTATTTTTGGAGCAATTAAAATATTTTATTGAAAAAAGAACTTTTAGAATTCATTTTTTAATTCAATTTTCACAATTTTTCAAAAAAAAGTTTTACAAGGTCAAGATCTTGCTAGAACAATCTCACTAATGAAATTAGTGTGTTCCAATTCCATCTTAGAGCTATTAATGATTTAGATTTTTCTCAATTTTAAACCTGCTTCTAAAAAATAAATTTTTAATGAGTAAAGATTAAGTGTTCTTCCTTTAAAAAATAGAAATTCAAAATCAATAGTATAATTTTTAAGTTAAGATGATTCAAAGCCAAAAAATCTAGTCCAACAAGGTGCAATTTTTTTTCCTTCACTTCAAATGTAAATATCTTGCAATTTGTACGGTCAGGTTTTAGAAATTTCTTCTACACATTTATATACTAATCTTATACAAGATCCTATGGTTAGATAAACAAAAGAAAAAAATTTAAAGTTTTTTGCACTTTGCAATGGAAAATGCAGTTTTGAGTATTTTTTGATGGAAATAAGGCCTTAGGACTCTAGAAGTTAAGCCATTGCCATTAGAACCGCACTTTTCATATGAGACTAGAATTTTTTTTCTTAAAACTTGAAATTAGCAAACTCCAAGTGCAAATGTATCCTAAGTTATGCACCAAAAATACTATATTTCTTGCTAAAATTATATGCTTGAATTAATACTAACTAATTAATGAACCCAGAAAGGTAATTGCAAACTTAAAGGACATTTTAACCACCTCAAGTCCCAAGGCCTTTTTTCCACCAAAAACCACTAAAAACTACCATTTTTATAGCAAAAAAAATTTAGAAAATATTTTATTTGTATATTTAACCATGGAATCTTGTACTAGACTAGTATTAAAATGTGGAAGAAATTTCAGAAACTTTGATCATAAAGGTTGCAAGAAATGTGCATTTAAAGTGAAGGAAACAAGTATTTTTGCACCTTATTCAACTACATTTTTTGGCTTTGAACCTTCTTAACTTAAAATTTTTGCTTTACTAATTTTGAATTTCTAATTTTTTATGATGAAGAATTGAGTTGAAAATCTAGAAAAAAATTCAAAAAATACAAACTTAGTTTTCACTCATTAAAAAATTATGTAGGTTCAAGATTGAAGGAAAAACTAAACCATTAATAGCTCTAAAATGGAATTAAAATACACTAATTACAATGGTAAGATTGTTTTAGCAAGGGATCTTAACCTTATTAAACTCTCTTTTTTTAATTTTTTTGAAAATTGAGATGAGAATTGAATCCTACAAGTTATTTTTTCAAGAAAATGCTCTAATCGCCCTTAAAAAACATTGTCCATAACTTTCACTTAACAAATCCACATGGAATAAATCAGAGCTTTCTTTATAGATAAAGGTACAATCTATATGAAAAAAAAAAATTAATCTTTTTTGTTTAACCCCTGAAGGACCAAGGCCTTTTTTCTGCCCCAAAACACTCAAAACTGCCATTTCTATAGCAAAAAGTAAAAAAGTTGAAAATTGATTTTTTTTTCACATATAATTGTAGGATCTTACACCTAACTAGTATGAAAATGTGTGGAAAAAATTTCAAAATTTTTGACCACACAGATTGCAAGATATCTGCGTTTAAAGTGAAAAAAACAAGTTTTTCAGCACATTGCAGGACTAGATTTTTTAACTTTGAACATTTTTAACTAAATTTTTTGCACTAAAAAGTTTTAAGCTTTAAATCTTTATAGTGAATAATTGAGTTGAGAGTCTAGGGTGAAAAAAAAATCAAAAAATAATAATTTTCATTCTTAAAAAAATTATTAAGTAGAAGTAGGTACAAGATAAAAGGACAATCTAAAATATTAATATCTTTTAGATGGAATTAAAATGTACTAATTCCAATAATAAGATTGTTCTAGCAAGAAAAATAAACCATGTGAAAAAAAAAATTGTTGAAAAAATGCAAAAATCGCATTCAAAAATGAATCCTACAAGTTATTTTTTCACGAAGATGCTCTAATTGCCTGAAAAACAAGATTATCCATAACTTTCTCATGACAAATCCAAATGAAATGAATAAAAGCTTTTTTGACAAACAAAAATATAATCTATGAGAAAAAAAAATCAAATTCAAATTTTTGCAAATTTTTTTATTTTGCTACCCCCTCTCCCCTGTTTTGAGCTTATTTGGGCATGTCTTTTGTTCCCGGGCACCAATTGAAAAAAAATTATATTCCCACAAAGCTAATCAGCTTTTCTATCTTCAAAGAAAATTTCAAAAAATCTGGACAAAATTTCAGCCTATAGATACCTGTCCGAAATTCCATTTGTCCCCTGAAGGAACACTGGTCCTTCAGGGGCTAATTTTTTTTGTGGGTTTTTTTCTGCCCGCCAAACTAAAATTTGGTCTTTGATTGCCATAACTTTTGCTCCCAGGCTCCAATTTAAATTTAAAAATTATATTCTTTGAAAGCTAGTGTGTTTTTCTATCTTCACAAAAAAATTCAAAAAATCACTACAAATATTGAGACCGTAAGAGCTTGCTGAAAAATCTCCAATTTGTCTCCTAAGGGGACAATGGACTTCTGGGGTTAAAAATCAAACTTGAAATTTTTACATAGTTAATTTTCAAGCTTAAATTAAAATGTTGCTCTAATATTATATATTATTTTTTTCTTTTTCTTTACATCACCTCAAACACCAAGTGCAAACATACTATTATGAGGAAGTAATTATGATCTTATTTTTTTCATGTCATTTTTTAAAACTACTTTAAGAAGTGGGAGGATCAGTACCAATTTCATTGGGATATAATTAATTTATTCAATTGACAAATGGTAGAAATACTATGAAGGAATCATACTTGAGTCCACGTAGAAAAAAATTATAACCATAGAATATTTAAAATCTAGATGACGAGTCTTTATTCTTTATACCGTATTAGTGATGTAAAAATTCTAAAGAGTCTTGTTTTTGCATGCAATTATTGGATGTTACTAAAATAAATTATTTGAAATTTTCAATTGTTCATGGTAACAATCTCACCATAATTATTGGCAATTTTTGTTTTATTTTAGAATTGTAAATGATTTAATAGTCACTTCCATCATATACCTACTTCTACTCAATTATTTTATGAAGAATCAAAATTAAATCCAAAGAATAATTAAAATCCTATACTTTCAATTAATCCCTAAAGTACCAACGTTCCCTCGGGGGACATTTGAGATTTTGGGCAGGCCCGTGTGGCCTCAAATTTTGACCTGATTTTTTGAAACTTTTTTTGAAGATAGGAAATCACAGTAGCTTTCTAAAAATATAAAAAAAAATTCAATCGGTGCCTAGGAGCAAAAGTTATGGCATCCTAAAGCAAAAAAGCAGTTTGCCGGGCAGAAAAAAAACAAAATAAAATAATAATTCCCCCCACCCACCCTACCCCTCAAAGATCATGTTTTTGTGTACATTTGAAGCTTTGATTCATTCTATTTGGACTAATAATAAGAAAGTTATGGACAATCTTGTTTTTCGGGCAATTTAAGCATCTTCAAAAAAAACACTTATAGAATTCATTTTTGAATGCAATTTTTGAATTTTTTGAATTTTTTTTTCTTGACAAGGTCAAGTTTGTTTGCAAGAAAAATCCCACCGTTGGGATTATGTTGTTTTAATTCCACCTAAGAGCTATCAACAATTTAGTAATTCGTTCAATTTTGGACCTACTTCTACTTAACAATTTTTATATATGTGAAAATCAAGGTTTGACATTCTGAAAAAAAATTCCCCGACTCTCAACTCAAATGTTCAACATAAAAAATTACAACTTTATGTTGTGTAGTGCAAAAAAAATCCACAAATGGCCGTCAAAGTCATTTGAAATTGCAGAAAATAGTTCAAAAAAACTTTTTTTTCCAACTTCAAATGCTAATATCTTCCAATCGCATAACATTCAATAGCCTTCAAAGAGGCTGCATAATATTCAGTAGCAGTCACTGGCTCTGCCCTCCCCCGAACGAAATGGTGTGGAATATACCACACCATTTCATCCGAGGGATGAAATGGTGCGGTATATTCTGCACCATATCAATAACTACTGATTTCGTGTTCATAGTTGTCAATATTTGTCAGAACTGAACTTCGAGCCCGCACCGCAACTAAACACTGATGTAGTGGAAAATAAAAAAATTCCAAGTAAACCTGAATACTACACAATAGGAACTTTAAACAAAATGCTAATGGATTCATTGAGAGTATTGAATTCTGTGTTATTGTAGAATTACCTCACTTAGAATTGGAACCCATTTATGCATTGTGCTTTTGGAGTGTGAAGACAACTCTTTATATGCATATGGAATGGTAGGAAGTAGAGCAATCCATGTGGGATAAATAAAATAGAATTTGTAGGTTCTCATGCACTCATAGTTAAGTAAAAAACAAAGAATTGTGTTAAAAGTAGAATTTCAGACCTCATTTAGGCATAGTAAAATAACTTTTTTCAAAAAACTTTGAACTAAAAAAAGTTGGTCAATGAAGATAAGTTTCACCTCCAAAAATCCGTTTGGGATTTTGAATCTCCAATCAAAAGTTATGAATAAATTTTGGAGAGGATTTTTAATGGACATTTTCTACAAAGTCATTTACAAATCCATTCCAACCCCTCTCCGAAATTTATTCATAACTTTTGATTGGAGATTCAAAATCCCAAACAGATTTTTGGAGGTGAAACTTATCTTCATTTACTAACTTTTTTTAGTTCAAAGTATTTTGAAAAAAGTTATTTTACTATGCCTAAACGAGGTCTAAAATTCTACTTTTAACACAATTCTTTGTTTTTTACTTAACTATGAGTGCATGAGAATCTACAAATTCTAATTTATTTATCCCACATGGATTGCCCTACCTCCTACCACCCCATGTGTATATATAGAGTTATCTTTCACTTCAAAATCCAAAATAAGTTATTGATTGCAAATATTAACAAGGCAATAGTGCATTACTCATTGGATTCTTTACCAGCATCTTTCACTACAATATTTGATGATTTGTATGTCTAGTCCTAAAATTAAGAAAAGAAAATGGAACATACCATAATGTACTATCACTCTCCCAGTAGAGAAGCTTACATAAATTAAGTGGGGATGAAAGTCGTGGATGAGGACTTCGGAGAGGAAAAGGCAGCCTCACTGAAGGCTACTGAATGTTATGTGCCTTTACCTCTCTCGAGTCTTCATCCACAAAATTCATCCTCTGATACTTAATGTAAGCTTGGATATGGGGATAGTGGCAATACATTACGGTAAGTTCCATTTTTTTTTGTTAATTTTAGGACTTGACATACAAATCAACAAATATTTGTAGAAAAAAAAGTTGGCAAAGAATGCAATGAGTAATGCTATACAATCATTTTCCATCAATAACTTGTTTGATTTATCAAGTGAAAAGACAATTCTATATATACACATGGGGTGATAGGAGGTAGAACAACCCTTGTGGGATAAATAATTTAGAATTTGTAGTTTCTTAAGCATTCATAGTTAAGTCAAAAACAAAGAATTGTGTTAAATGTAGAATTTCAGATCACATTTAGGCATAGTAGAATAAGTTTTGTCAAAAAACTTTGAACTACAAAAAGTTGGTAAATGAAGAGAAGTTTCACCTCCAAAAATCCGTTTGGAATTTTGAATCTCTAATTAAAAGTTATAGACAAATTTGAGAGATAATTTTTTTAAATGTTAAAGAAAAAAGATCCATTTCAAACCCTCTCTCAAATTTGTCTATAACTTTTGATTGGAGATTCAAAATGCCAAACGGATTTTTGGAAGTGAAACTTCTCTTCATTTACCAACTTTTTGTAGTTCAAAGTTTTTTGACAAAACTTATTCTACTATGCCTAAATGTGAACTGAAATTCTACTTTTAACACAATTCTTTATTTTTGCTTAACTTTGAATGCTTGAGAAACTACAAATTCTAAAATATTTATCCTACATGGGTTGTTCTACCTCCTATCACCCCATGTGTATACAGTAGAACCTCTCTAAGTCGATCGGTCCCGGACCGGTCTGACATGATTAGTTTACAGAGGTTTATTAACTTAGAGAGGGTCATTTTTAGTCACAGCCTTTGTTATCTGGCCCAATCCGGGACCGGTCTGACATGATTGATTTAGAGAGGTTTATTGACTTAAAGTTGATCAACTTAGAGAGGTTCTACTGTATATAGAATTGTCTTTCACTTGAAAATCCAAAGTGCTTTTGGTTTTGCTTGAAAGCAATCTACATGCTTGGTGCATTTTTTTTTTCATTTTTTCATGTGTTTTGTTATGTTGCAAAACACACAAAAAAATTTTTTAATGAACCAAGCATTTAGCTTGCATTCATACAAAGCCAAAAATATTTTGAGTTTTCAAAACACACAATGTATGGGTGCAGAACGTTTATTGTGTTTTATTTAATAAGTATATGAACTCTGATTTTGTTTTAATTTTAAGTGTATCTTGAATTGTTATGGCCAGCTGACTGACTCTCTGACAAAATTGACGCGTGTAAATTAGCTACTGATGGTGTGGAATATACCACACCATTTCGTCTGAGGAAGGTAGCCCAATAGTTTGCTACTGAATGTTATGAGGAACGGTCAAATTTCTTGAAATTTTTACCACATGATCTGAGACAAGTGAAGTACAAGATCCTACAGTTAGATTCTAAAATTAAAAAAAATTGGTTTAGGGAGTGATTGCAGCAGAAATGGCAGTTTTCAAAGGTTCCGGAGCCAGAAAATGCCTTGGTATTTTAGGGGTTAAAATCTCTAGTATAAAACAATAATTAATTTAAATTCATATTACAAAAAATCTAAGTGAAGAGGATTCAAAGTCTTATAACCAAAAATAGTAAGGTGGAAAAAAACCCTTTTCACTGTGATTGCTAACATTATGCATCTATTTGGTCAAAGATACTTAAATTTCATTCCACACACTTTCATATTTGTTCAGTGGAAGATTAATAGGTTTTCTAGATATGGAAAAAATGGGGGGGAGGGGTCATTTTTTTCATCTTCAAGAAAATGTAAATTTTGAAAGTGTGTTTTCATGAAATAAGATCATAAAAACTTTGAGCGTGTTGTTGTAGATACCCTAGGACATGCAAAACTTGTGATCAACCATGAAAGTTAGTACATTGACACAAGGCATTCCCTTGCCTACGGTTTTTTACAATATGAAGAGTACCCCCTTTGGTCCATCGATTGTAGAATTTTAATTCCCAAACAAAACAAAGTAAAAATTAATAGGGCACATGATATTAATTGTCGATGCTACGAATAATTTGCCCTAATTGAACAATTTAAAATGACATGAAAGGGGATTTAATAAGGGATGAACCATCATTTCATGACCTCCAGCCTTTTTATAAGAACTTGAAAGTACTTAGCAATTGTAATTTATTGCACAAATTCATTGTGCACTCGTAGTGTCTTATTACAAAACATACGTGAAGATGGTTCCAAATTCTATCACCGTGTATAACTTACAAATGATCAATTAACAATGACTATGAATTATCAAAGTAGTGCTTATAAGTACCATTAATTGAAATTAATAATGATCACGTGCATTTTAGGTTTGTACCAGATTGCTATATTCTATTTCTTCAATTTGTGGATTAACATTCAGACAGTTTTTAAAGGGGCCTTGATAATTTGCCTCTTCTTTGTAGAAGAAGCTAAGTTTTTATTTCCAAGGTCATTGGTTGCATTTTTTCTTTATCAAAATCTTCCGGTTTAATTCTTATAGTATCAAATTCTCACCGATCACTTTCTTTCATTTTCAAGTTTGCAAAGGTGTCACGTGAAGTAACATTGGAGCCTTTCTACATGGAATTATAGTATTATATGAACTCCTATAGAAGTTCACTTTAGTTTTGGATGAGTTTCATCCAAATGTTAGAATTCATCCATCTTAGGGTTTGAATGTTTTGGTGGAGAGAGTTCCTTGGCTTGACATTCTTTTCAAGTGAGATTCAAGGGTGTGTTTGTTATGCATTCTTGCTTAGTTTTTGATTGCATATTTGATATTACTACAATCTTTGTTTACACGACAAAGGCCACAATCCTCTGCTTTCAAAGACATGCCAATTTTGAAACTAAATTCCAAATTTCATTACATTGGGTAGATACAAACAATGGAGCAAGGGTTGGTTGCCACGATCGACTCTAAAGCAATACTCGCCCCTACCATATCCAAGCACTCCAAGCCCCTCAATGGCCAACCCTAAAGTGGTACCCGCCTTGTCCAAGAACATATCCGCCTCCACCAACTTGAGTATGAGCCATAGATTTGAAATGGCAAGTGGCTAAAAATCTCACAATTTCATGAAAGTGGCATTTGCATATCCACCTTTTATTTTTTGTACACCGGTTGGTTGCCAATCCCACCATTTTTTTTGTCCATTTTTTATTTTTTTTTGAAAGAAAGGTGTGAATTAAAAGCCAAAGGCAAAGAGAAACAATCAATCTGGCTCATGAGGCTAGTTTTTTTTTGTCCAGTTTTGGATCCTCCATTTTTCACACTCCAACTAAACTTAGTTTTTTTCCAAAGGCACCGACTAACATTGAACTAACCGACAGTTCTCCCCGACATTGCTGTGGACTGAAGATCAGGCTCACTTGCAGAGCAATGAAATTCCGTTTCATTTGTGTCAAAAAAAAAGATCAGGCTCACTTGCAGAGCAATGAGACAGAACATGCATGAATTGAAGTAGGCCTAAGTTAAGTTTACGTCGAATATAGATTAGATTGCATAGCCTAATTAGTTAATACCGCATCTGTCAGTTCCCACTCATGCCCGGCTACCACTTTTTTCATTTAGGACTTTGCGGCGGCTCAGCTCGGATTGTCAGAGCGTCAGGCGTCACCACATAACTAATTTCCCAGCAAACTGACGTTCCACTGATCAGTCTGTCTGCAAAGTTAACTTAAGCTAATCTTCTCCACTAACTTACTGTATGTTACAGAATAGTTTACAAGTTCAGCCAATTAACTTAGCCCTTACGTACAATGCAGCAGGAGTCAATATAAGGAGTCAGTGCAATGGTCACCGTCTCTTTGGAATTTTTTTTATTTTTTTTAAATATAAAGGAGTCAATATAAGGTAGACAAGCCTATTACCACCCCAATTAGCAATCTGAATAGACTTGGGGCCAATTCCGAGAGGGGCACATATTCCGAGAGGGGCACATATTTTTCAGAAGTGTGCGCTTGTTTCAAGAATCAAACCCAAGTGGAATTATAATTTTCCGATTAAAATTATAATTTTTGTTAATTTTTAAAGTGGTTTGCCTTGAAATTACAAAACTGCTCATAGAGTGTAGTCATGAACATCCTGTAACCCCTTAATGAGTGAGTTCTTTCTTGAATTTTTGCATATTTTTGCTTATATCTTTATAAATATATATTATTTACCTCGGTTTCATCAAATCCATCATACAGATAGTGTGGTTTTCAAAAATCAAGCATTGGTTGGGACGAATGCAAAATTTTATGGTGATAAAAGCTATTAGAACCTCTCTGTTCATCACCCAGGTTTTGAACATCCGAGTGCTAAGGGGATAATCACCCCGTAACTGCTCTCCCATGTATTTAATGGTACTTAAATGTTCACCATTACAGGATTGACACGTTAATCTTTGCTGGCATAAATGCAGTGATTTTATTATAAAATGAACAAATTTGGATGAGTTTTTGGATGGAATTGGGGCCAAAAGTAGGATGACAGGATTACGGTGGAAACACCCAAAACCGTCAATATAAGCAATTCAACATAGTTGGAGGAACTTTTTCCTAAAAATAATATTTTTGTAGTATTAGCAATTGAAAATCATTAATTTATAAATTAAAAAATAAACAAAAATTTGGATATGGCATGTAATTTCTATGAATTTTTAAAGTGGCAGCTTCCTAGACCATTGAAACTATTACATAGATGGACTTGAGACTAAAATCTACAAAAATCAATAATAAACTAATTGCAGTTTAGAAAGGAACAGTTTTATAACACTTTTCAAGAACACTTTAATGAAAGTCTAGGGACACTTCAAGAAAGTTCTATGGTGCATGAATAGATGCAAGGACACTTTTGGGTGTTTCTACCTTAGACAACAAACGAAAATGGATTGGCTTATCATACAAGGCTCTAACCCATTTTTAATTTTTTTTTTCAAAGTAACGATGTGTATTATACGTCAAGAGAGAAAAAAAGATTACATCTTGTCCGGCTCAAGCAGACGAAGCAACCTGGGCGGAAGATTGGGCTCTAACCCATTTAATCCATTGTTGATTAAAGCTTGTAGTAGACATAGTGCCTTTTAGAAATTCCTATCCAACTCTATGATAGGATTTTTCAAATTAAGTCTAGTAAGGTGGGATATTATAAACTGTGTTGATTGATAAACCATTTCAATGCACATGCTCTTGTCATTTATGCCTTAAAATGACAAAAGCAAGTACATTGAAACGGTTTATAGGTAGGATGGTTTATGATATTCCTATCTTAGTAAAATTACCATGGGTTGAGAAGATTCTATAGTCCATTCCATTGATTCAAATGCAAGGAAAACATTTTCTATGATGTTTCTTCCTTTTATGAATCCCTTTTGGTTGGATCTAATGAGGTCTTCTAGCATGGACTGTATTCTTTTTGTTAATGTTTTTGTGATAATTTTGTAAACAATCTCCAACAAGGTATAGGTCTATAGTTTTTTTAATTAATTTTGATTCCTCCTTTGGAAATTAAACATAACTAACCTATGTTGAAGCTTTGATAGAGCGTACATGTAAAGAGCAATTCCTGGTAAACTTCGTAGATGTCGCCATTCCCTATCTTCCATAGTTCCATGAAGAACTCAAAAGATAGCCCATTCCTCTTTGTGCATGGCAAGTCGGGAGTTCCTTCAGGGCTTGTAACAACACTAGGGGACACTAGTAGATATTTAGATTTCCTCATAGGCTTTCAAATCCCAATTGAATAAAGACTTAAAATATATTTACATATTAGAGAAAATTTGAGGCCTCTACAAGGTTATTTGATTTTTGGTAATAGTGCAAATATAGGAAAATAAAATTATAATATGTAAATATATTTAAAAATATTATTTTTCCATTTCATCTGAGGTGATAAGGAATAATAATTTTAAAATTTATTCTTAATTTTGT